>JARFIW010000787.1:4936277-6170346 GCA_036346225.1 Platerodrilus igneus | reverse complement strand
CGAAATAACAACGTTTATCACTCGCGCCACTTGTTGACGCGTGCTTCAAGTAAAACCATGGAAATTTTACACTAACAAATTTATATATACCAGGCGAACGTTAATAATCAACAAACTCAGTAGAAAGTAAAATTTAGCTCTAATTATTTACAATATATACGGAACAGGTATGAAAATTACCAAAAACAAAACTAAAGTACTAGTATGCAAAGGAATGGGAAATAAATCAAAAACAAGAATACAAATAGGTGACAAGAACCTACAAGGGTTAAGGATTACTGCTACCTAGGAAGTCAAATAACGCAAGATGGGAAAAGCACAAAGATATAAAACCAAAATTAACACAAGGTCGTGCTACATTTAACAAGAAAAAGCAACTACTGTGCTCCAAGACTTCAAACATAGAAACACTGAAAAGATTGCTTAAAACATATGTGTGGGGCATAGCACTGTACGGCTGGACAGTAGGAGAAGCGGACAAGGAAAAGGTAGAAAGAAGCCTTTGAAATGTGGTGCTACAGACGTATGATGAAGATATCATGGACAGACAACGTTAAGAACAAAGAGGTACTAAAATGGTAGGAAAGAAAGAAATACGTAGAAAACGGTAAAAATAAGAGAGCTAGGATGATAGGCCACATACTACGGCATGAGGAAAAGTGCAGAATATATTAGAAGCGGAGATAGGAAAAGAGAAGTAGGGTAGACCTAGGTTAGTCTACTGCACACAGATAGTGAAAGATGTAGGCTGTAGGAATTTTAGGGAAATGTGTAGGTTAGCTCAGAATAGAAATCAATGGAGATACGCGTCCAACCAGTCCCAAGATGGAAAAACTAATGACAAAAAAATAACTGTACTGAAACATGGTGATTATTATAAGCAAATACAAATATTAGTTGGGCAATATTCTCGAATAATGTTAATTGTGTGAAAGGATTTACTGGAAAATTATTAATTCGGCAAATTTCTAAGTGTTGGGGGATCTTGGCAGAATCTTGCCGAACCCTTGCTGTTCCAAGCAAGGTAGGGATCTTTAACGTGCGTGACAACACTCACACACAAGATCTCCATTTTACCTCTCATTCGAACGAGGGCGTTTTTGTGAAAATGCTCGCCTAACATTTTCAAGCGGACCGTGATTTAAGCCCGGGACCTTGGACGTAGTAGTCACACGCATACCAACTACGCCACGGAGCCGCCTTCCCTTCACATACCACTGAATCTCGGTGAAATAGGGCATATAATTAAACAACAATGGAAGGGGGAATCGATCTGTATATAGGCTGTGTGGTAATTTCAGGGAACTGTGTAGGCAACCAGTTGTGAGACTGAACACCTAGTGACGAAAAAATAAACGCAGATAAATCTGATGATGTTATAAACAACTACAGGTGTTGATTGTGAAATATCTGCAACTAATGTTGACTGTGCGAAAAGATACATTGGAAAAATATTAAATCTGCAAATGTTCAAGTGCTTAAACCCCCTTCACAACCACTGAATGTCGGAGAAATATGGTTTATAATTGTAAAACTATAGAGAGGGACCGAACTGCATCTATCAAGAAAGAACTGCGCCTATGTTCAAAGACAACAAACATAGAAACAAGAAGAAAATTGTTGAAAGCATATGTGTGGAGCACAACACAGTATGCCTATGAAATACAGGCAGTAGGAACAGCAGACAGAAAAACGATAGCAGCCTTTTGGAATGTTGTGCATCAGATGTATGATGATGATAGCATGGACAGACAAAGTTAATAACAAATAGGTTATGGAAATAGTAGGGGAATAAAGATATCTGTGGAAAAAAATAGGAGAAATAGAAGGGTAGAGTACATTCTAAGGCATTTTTGGGGAATAGTATGGGATATATTACAAGCAGAAAAAGGAAAAAGGAGGTAGATGTAGACCTAGATCAGATAGTGGTGGATGCAGACTGTGTAAATTTCAGGGAAATGTGTAGGTTAGTTCAGAATAGGAAACAATGAGGGTACGCGTCCAACCAGTTCCAGGACTGAAGACCTAATGATGATGTAGTACTGACGTCAAATGTTTAAAATAACACAAAAATTATTGTTAAAAATTTTAGTCTGAATGTTTTATCATTATTGAACTAGTCTAAGACTGACTAGAACTCTCCACCCAGAGTATATTTTGTACATTAAAGTGTACTGCGTCATACTCGAACGTGAAATTGTCACTTTTTTATTTTTGATTTTTTTGATATTATAAATACGGAATTTCTTTTTATTTTTATCAGGAACTGTTGCACTATGAAAAATGCTACTACAACTGTTGTTTTTTTTCTTTCAAATAAAACCTCGTACTACTTCACAAATATCCAGTCATATCGTATTTTTGTTCGATTCCTGAATTTTATAAACTTCTAATATTTTTAACTGTCGTTGTGCTAAGATAACTGTCAAGATAATACCATCTAATGGCAGTAAATAATTAGTGACATCACTTACAAACCTTTTCTAATAGTGAATACTTTTCAGTATACACTAATAAACGAATGTCAACAAACCGTCAATCAAAAATTGTAGCGCATGTAGTTATTAAAGCATTAGCGTTTGGGCTTTGAGCTATTTGCACCCATAACAAAGTAATTTCCTCTAAGTCAGTTGCTACAAAACGACCATTAAATATTTCCGTGCGTAAAGCAACACAGGTTTTAGTTTTAACACAGAGAAAACAACAAGTGTCAGCTCTGCCGTTAATAACGATTCAAAGACAACTTGAACAAAGACGAACCGAACCATACGAATGCATATATTTGACAAAGAAAGCATGAAGCATTTGGTTCACACATGTTTAAGATGTGAAGGAATCCTCATTCTTTTCTATTTTTCTCGGGAAGTTTTTAGGTTGCGGATAGAAGTTCGTTTAGTTATACAAACAAACGCAATAATTATGATGCACTGTTTTAGATGACATGTTTGTTCATTTAACTATTATGAATGGTGGGTTGTTAAATAACGAGTTGACGATTTCGCCAACGTTTTTATTAGCATCGTATAAACTTGGAAGAATTCCACAAAAGTCTACTTATCATTTGTCACCGTTCCACTGGTTTTAATTATTAAAAAGCAGTAAAAATTCCCGTGCAGTAACAGCTGTTAGTTCATGTTTCTCCTCAATGAGTCTGGAAAGTTAATAATAAATCATTAACCTGATTTTGACCTTCAACTTGTTATTGTTCCTCTGAAACGTGAAACGAATTTTCTAGCTCCCGGTTTTGCAGGTGTATCTACCGATGATGATCCAAGTTAACACACTTCAAGCTTTTAAAACTTGATTTGGTTCTGAAATTTATAATATTGCAACTAACTTTTCCATGATGTGTTATAAAGCGTTGGTGGAACAAAAGTTCCAGGTAATATTGTCGGTGGACGGCTGACGAAAAAAATCCTTACGAATTAGCTCTGAACTTTAATTCAGTGGTTCAGCGATGGACAGAAAGGTTATGGTTAAGCAAAGAAAGCAAATATGATAAAAATATTGAACGCCAATGCACCTAAAACAAATTAGAATAGAATGCTAACCTAGGGATGTTCTAGGAACCCTAGGGTCACGTATCGTAAAGACGATCAATAATTACAACAATCACAAAAAGAGTCTTTAATTTGTTTAATGTGTCAAATCAATTGCTGGCAAAATTTTATTTTTCTAACTGTTTTATCTTTACATATTTTATCATTCCTTTTTATTTTTGTTAATAAGTTTATGAAGATTGTTTAGAAGTGTTTGTGTTACTTTCCTTACATGTGATTTTCCAATGCTCCGCCCGAAGGTACTACATTGACCAGGAAGCGTGTTTTTTTGAATTTTGCCGAACCATTGCTGTTCCAAGCAAGGTAGGGATCTTTAAAGTGCGTGACAACACTCCCACTCGGGACCTCCATTATACCTCTCATCCGAACGAGGGCGTATCTCTGTGAAAAATGCTGGCCTAACATTTTTCAAGCGGACCGTGTCGGGATTCGAACCCGGGACCTTGAGCGTAGTAGTCACACGCATACCAACTTCGCCACGGAACCGCCTTGTCTTACTTTTTCTTAATGAAATGGAAACGGTTCTAACAGAGAGATATGGTATTGTAAAATATTGCGATGAATTTCGAATAGCTCTGTGGTAGAGAGAAGTGGACTGTATATAAAATTTAAGTGATAATTTAACAAGCAACATATAATTAATGGTTGTAATCAGTTCAAGCATTTACTAAAAGCACTCACCTGTTGTTCACGAAGCCGTGTCAACGACAAAAACGATGTAAACAAAAAACTACTCTTCTCTTTGGCGGGTATAGCGAAGCACATTTATGACGATAGCGGTGTTCTAAAGAAAAGCGGTTCATTTAATTAATTTGTTCTACGCAGAACATGTAAAACAGCGATGCGGTCTGTTTGAACGACAAATCGATACTCTGGCTTCGTGGATTTTCCAGTTAATACCGTTCTTGCACATGCGGAATAACAACGTTTATCACTCGCGACACTTGTTAGCGCGTACTTCAAGTAAAACCATGGACATTTTACACTAACAAATTTATATATACCGAGGCGAACGTAAATAATCAACAAACTCAATAGAAAATAAAATTCAGCTGTAATTATTTACAATATAAACGGAACATACCGCCCACCAAAATGCAAGGCATTTTAAGGAAAAATAATTATAAGGCGGAGGGCGGAATGAAAAAGCGAAAAGGAAAAGGAAAGATTTACAAAAACAAAAGGAAAAAATAAGAATTCTTTTTTTACATTGAGGACAAAGGGCAGAGCTTTGACCCAGTAATAGAAAAGGGACCAGCGGAGTCGACGCCCAAACATAAAAAGGGTTTGACTTGAGTAACTCGATATGAAGGCGGGTTTCCCATGGAAAGTTGCAATGCGACCGAATTGGTCTTCCAGCATGTTAGACAGTGACTCAAAATACGACGGATGAATTGCCTTCCAGAAATAATCCAGAAGTGCTGACTGACGAGAAAATGGACCCTTTGAGCACCCGCGTGGAAGTATTTTAAATGAACGTAAGTAACATACATATCAGTGAATCGACTTTGCTGGGTAACAAAGCGGGAAATTTACGGTCAGAGGACAAAGGCGCGGAAGCCAGGCGATCTCCGGCGCGCAAGAGTCCATCACGAATAAAGGGTGACAATTTGCGAAAACTCTTTTTTAAAGGGGATCCAGAATGAATAGCCTCAAGCTCGATAGCAAAATAAGATTGTTGAGTATACGCAAGCAAAGGGATCAAAGCATTGTGCAACTCAGAAGATGACAAAGGTCCGGAGTACTTTTCGAGTGGGTGACGTAGATTATGACGAAAACGGAAAATCCAAGCAACAATGCGAGTAATAAATGGAAAGGAAAAGTGATTTTCTAGAATTGATTGAATACAAGAGGATGTTACGACAGCGGATAAAACAATAGAGCGTTGTTCAGTGAGAACTTCAGGAATATCTAAAGGCGGAATATATAGACGGTAGTTTGCGAAAGACCGATACAAGTTTGGTGAGGCCGCCCACCATAAAGAACATTGGCACAAGTCGGTAGGGAGTAAACCACGTGACCCGACATCGGCAGGATTGTCGGTGGAGGGGATGTGATGCCAAGAGGCGCGAGACGTGTTTTCCTGAAAGTAAGCAACACGATTGGCTACGAAAGTCTTCCAACGCTGCGGCGGGGAACGAATCCACAAAAGTACTACCATGGAGTCAGACCAACAGTAAATTTTATGAAAAGTAAGGTTCGAATCAAAGGTTTTGAGGACAAAGATTAATAATTTAGATGCCAGTGTGGCGGCCAACAATTCGAGACGGGGTAAAGAGATTGTACGAAGAGGTGTGACCTTAGACTTAGTGCAAACTAAGCGAACCTCAACGGCGGAAGGGGTAACAACACGAAAATAAACAACAGCACAGTAGCCACGTTCGTAAGCGTCAGCAAAGCAGTGAACTTCGCACGTAGTAAACTGTGGCGGGATAAGCAAGCGGGGTAAAGCGAAATCCGAAAGAAGCGGTAACTCATGCAAGTATCTCTCCCACAAACCGTGGAGGTCGGTGGGAGGGGGAGCATCTCATTCTAATTTTAACAACCATTAACGTTGAATTAAGTGTTTTGCCAGAAAAGTAAGAGGGATAAAAGTCCCATGCGGTCGAAAATAGGGCTAAGTTAGAAAGTAGGTTGCGTTTGGTACAGCAGGTACTTGGTGGCTGAACTAAAAAAAAAATTATCTGAAGTGGGATTCCATTGAAAACCTAAAACTTTTAAAGGTTGAGTATTAGGATCCTCAAAGGAGCGGGGTTGCGCGAATTGCTGGGGAGCGGAAAGATCTGTTAACAATTCGGGATGGTTACTTGACCATTTATGAAGTTCGAAACCACCAAGTTTTAAAAGAGCAGTTAGTTGATTACGTAGAGCAAAGGTTGATTCAATAGAATCTCCACCAGTAGCGATGTCATCAATATAAGTATGGTGACGAAGTGCGAAAGCGGCTAACGGATAAGAATTCCCTTCGTCCATGGCCAACTGCTGAAGCGTGCGTATGGCAAGAAAGGGAACACAATTGATTCCATACGTAACGGTATTTAATTTAAAATCCTGAATGGGCTCCTCAGGGGAGAAGCGCCAAACAATTCGTTGATAGTCACACTGAGCAGGATTTACAAGAATTTGTCTATACATCTGACGAATATCGGCAGTGACAACATAGGAATGTAAACGAAATTGTAACAAAATTGCGGTAATATCGGGTTGCAACTTCGGGCCAACAAACAAGTGATCGTTTAAGGACGATTGAGGCAGAGTTTTAGCGGAAGCGTTGAAAACAACTCGTAATTTCGTACTTACGCTTTCGGGTTTCACAACGCAATGATGCGGGATGTAATAAGAAAAGTCCGAATGAGACCCAATAACAACAGATTGCATATGTTGAGAATCAAGATATTCACGCATGAACGAAACGTATTGTTCGTAAACACGAGGTTGCTTGAGTAGACGATTTTCTAAAGCAACAAATCGGTGTAAGACAAGATCACGGCTACATGGAAAAAATGACTCCTGATCTCTAAACGGCAATGAGACGACATAGCGACCTTGTTCATTGCGGCGAAACGTATCGACAAAATGTTTTTCAACAAGAGTTTCTTCAGGCGTGAAAGGTTGAGCGGCGGGGACAGCTTCGACTTCCCAGAATTTAGCGACAATATCTTCCAATGGGGAAGTAGAATCTGTCATACAAAACAAGCTAGTTATTTCAGAAGCGGGCGAGGAAGGTATGTTTCCCATTAAAACATATCCGAAGATGGTATTAATAGCAACAGGTTGATCGCTATCACCCTGAATGCGACTGTCTAATAACACTTGGGGGAAAATTTCCGCGCCAAGTAAGAAATCAATGGGTCCAGATTGAGCAAATAGCGGATCAGCTAGCTTGAGGTTAGCCAGTGTTACGTGCCGAAAATCGGCACTAGACATTTTTAGTTTAGTTTTGTTGTGCGGGAGTTTCGTGCCATAAATTTGAAAGACTTGTGGCGCGTGTATTTCCGTCACGTCAGAAGTGCGTTGCGCGGAGATTCGCGTCAACGCGTGTGGGGGGAAAAAGTGGGGAGTTTCCGAAAGACGCTGGTAAGTGGGCCTTTTGCCTTGAACATCGAGAAGAAAGGTTGGTTTTTGGTATCGTATCGTATCTTATCTTTAGTATGTAGATTCCCTTTCTTGCTTATCTTGTTTATCGTTCCTTATAACCTGTTCCTGTCATTACCTCTACATAGAAAGAAGAAGCCGAAATTTGGAAGCAACCTGGCCGAACCGCAGTCCACGCATGAGAACAATCTTTAAATAATCCGGAAGGGAGCCCTGCAGTAGCTAGCCTGAAGCAATCCCGAAGGACGCTATGCGAACTATCTTTAAATAATACGGAAGGGAGCCACGAGCAACCCTGAAGGGAGTGATTCTGTAGGAAGCGGTACCTATTCATGTGAGTATTCCGTTTTTATATTACCTTTTATAAATTTTGAATATTTCTTCATTACGTGTAATAATTTGCATATTGTGTGACGTCATTGACAGATGGGCGCGCTAATTTCCATATTATAGATTAGCTTTACCAACTGCCGTTGTGTCGTGTATACCGCGTCGACGGTAATGTAAGAAACACGCGTAAATGTAACACCAGATGATTGAAATGTTGTAAAGAAATTTTAGAAGAAGGTAAATTTTCACAAATTTTGGGAAGTACTACAGCTTGAAAATTAATAATCGGTGAATAAACACCTATTGGTTTGAGCGAAACGGCGACAACGCCATGCTGAGCAGCAGAGCGCATGGAACCTAAACCACTAACGGTAAGAGAATGTGGAGTAGTACGAAAACCTAAACGTTTCACTTTACTTTGCGAAATAAAAGAATTCATGCTGCCCGAATCGAGTAAACCGCGTAATTGCTGTAAAGAACCAGAGCAATCAGCAATTTCCACTTGAACGGTGAAAAGTAAAACAACTGAAGGTTTAGCTAAAGAATTAAACAAAACGACATTCGGAGTTGACGGACCACTACAGCTAAACGAATTCGATGACTCCTCAGACGCACGAGGAGCGGAAGGCTTGTAGCCGTCTTGAATAGCGGGAGTAGTGCGAGGTGATACCTTATAGGCGGCGGTGTGCGGGCTCAAGCGAGCCTGGTTATTAGCAGCGAAAGCGGGTTGATACGAAACGCGATCGAAGTGCAATAACGAATGATGACGTTGATTGCATTGGCGGCATGAAAAAGTAGACTGGCATTTATTTAAATTGTGAGAATTGCTAAAGCAATTAATACAAAGATGTTGGTTTTTTGCAAAGTTGTAGAGGTATTGTGACGAATATTACGATATTTTTCACGAAGTTTTGTGTATGCAAGAGCGTAATTGGCTTCTGTAGGGTCAAAGTTTTTAGTGGCTAAAAGTGCGGAATCTTTTAGTGCTGATTGAAGATACGAAAATTTACGTCCGACAAATCGTTATTAAGATGAACTAGACTATCAAAACGATCAATAAAACTTTCAAACAGACAACTTTCTCCATCAAACGTAGGTAGCGTTAGCGGGGGGAAGTGATACTTTCGACTTTAAAGTATCTAGCGGCGGGACACATCAGCCCGAGGCGAAGATTGGCTGGTAAACAGCTTGAAATAGAGCGCTTTTATTTTAAAGTAGTTGTTATCAAAGCGTTTACATATAGCGTCTTCCATTTCAAATTGTTTATCAGCGTTACCGACGGAAGAAATTGCACTTACTATCCAATTATGATGTGTTAAGAAATTTTCTCTAACGGTTTGCAGAGATTCATACAGTGCCCTAAATAAATCTAAAAAGGCTGCTTCGACTGTACATTTTTGAGCGATTTCAAACATTTCCTCTAGCGAATTGATTGCCATATTACGTAGAAACCCATTACGTTTCAATTTTTCTGCCATGGTTAAAAATAAATACAAAAGCGGATGAAATACGAACAAGAACTTGACGATTTATAATAGCCTAGCGGCGATAACAAATACGTAAGCCTATTGCAAAGTAGATAACAAATGCTCGTAAACAACTCAACGATACAAATTATGCTAATTAAAAGTGCCAATGCTTTGATGAGCGGTATGATTAATTAAATGAGTTTGTTTACTCAAATCCGGCGAGAAGTTACTTAATGTGAAATATTGCGATGAATTTCGAATAGCTCTGTGGTAGAGAGAAGTGGACTATATATAAAATTTAAGTGATAATTTAACAAACAACATATAATTAATGGTTTTAATCAGTTCAAGCGTTTACTAAAAGCATTCACCTGTTGTTCACGAAGCCGTGTCAACGACAAAAACGATGTAAACAAAAAACTACTCTTCTCTTTAGCGGGTGTTGCGAAGCACATTTATGACGATAGCGGTGTTCTGAAGAAAAGCGGTTCATTTAATTAATTTATTCTGCGAGGAACATGTAAAACAGCAATGCGGTTTGTTTGAACGACACATCGATACTCCGGCTTCGTGGATTTTCCAGTTAGTACTGTTCTTGCACATGCGAAATAACAACGTTTATCACTCGCGCCACTTGTTGACGCGTGCTTCAAGTAAAACCATGGAAATTTTACACTAACAAATTTATATATACCAGGCGAACGTTAATAATCAACAAACTCAGTAGAAAGTAAAATTTAGCTCTAATTATTTACAATATATACGGAACAGGTATGAAAATTACCAAAAACAAAACTAAAGTACTAGTATGCAAAGGAATGGGAAATAAATCAAAAACAAGAATACAAATAGGTGACAAGAACCTACAAGGGGTTAAGGATTACTGCTACCTAGGAAGTCAAATAACGCAAGATGGGAAAAGCACAAAAGATATAAAACCAAAATTAACACAAGGTCGTGCTACATTTAACAAGAAAAAGCAACTACTGTGCTCCAAGACTTCAAACATAGAAACACTGAAAAGATTGCTTAAAACATATGTGTGGGGCATAGCACTGTACGGCTGGACAGTAGGAGAAGCGGACAAGGAAAAGGTAGAAAGAAGCCTTTGAAATGTGGTGCTACAGACGTATGATGAAGATATCATGGACAGACAACGTTAAGAACAAAGAGGTACTAAAAATGGTAGGGAAAGAAAGAAATACGTAGAAAACGGTAAAAAATAAGAGAGCTAGGATGATAGGCCACATACTACGGCATGAGGGAAAAGTGCAGAATATATTAGAAGCGGAGATAGGAAAAAGAGAAGTAGGGGTAGACCTAGGTTAGTCTACTGCACACAGATAGTGAAAGATGTAGGCTGTAGGAATTTTAGGGAAATGTGTAGGTTAGCTCAGAATAGAAATCAATGGAGATACGCGTCCAACCAGTCCCAAGATGGAAAAACTAATGACAAAAAAATAACTGTACTGAAACATGGTGATTATTATAAGCAAATACAAATATTAGTTGGGCAATATTCTCGAATAATGTTAATTGTGTGAAAGGATTTACTGGAAAATTATTAATTCGGCAAATTTCTAAGTGTTGGGGGATCTTGGCAGAATCTTGCCGAACCCTTGCTGTTCCAAGCAAGGTAGGGATCTTTAACGTGCGTGACAACACTCACACACAAGATCTCCATTTTACCTCTCATTCGAACGAGGGCGTTTTTTTGTGAAAAATGCTCGCCTAACATTTTTCAAGCGGACCGTGATTTAAGCCCGGGACCTTGGACGTAGTAGTCACACGCATACCAACTACGCCACGGAGCCGCCTTCCCTTCACATACCACTGAATCTCGGTGAAATAGGGCATATAATTAAACAACAATGGAAGGGGGAATCGATCTGTATATAGGCTGTGTGGTAATTTCAGGGAACTGTGTAGGCAACCAGTTGTGAGACTGAACACCTAGTGACGAAAAAATAAACGCAGATAAATCTGATGATGTTATAAACAACTACAGGTGTTGATTGTGAAATATCTGCAACTAATGTTGACTGTGCGAAAAGATACATTGGAAAAAATATTAAATCTGCAAATGTTCAAGTGCTTAAACCCCCCTTCACAACCACTGAATGTCGGAGAAATATGGTTTATAATTGTAAAACTATAGAGAGGGACCGAACTGCATCTATCAAGAAAGAACTGCGCCTATGTTCAAAGACAACAAACATAGAAACAAGAAGAAAATTGTTGAAAGCATATGTGTGGAGCACAACACAGTATGCCTATGAAATACAGGCAGTAGGAACAGCAGACAGAAAAACGATAGCAGCCTTTTGGAATGTTGTGCATCAGATGTATGATGATGATAGCATGGACAGACAAAGTTAATAACAAATAGGTTATGGAAATAGTAGGGGAATAAAGATATCTGTGGAAAAAAATAGGAGAAATAGAAGGGTAGAGTACATTCTAAGGCAATTTTTGGGGAATAGTATGGGATATATTACAAGCAGAAAAAGGAAAAGGAGGTAGATGTAGACCTAGATCAGATAGTGGTGGATGCAGACTGTGTAAATTTCAGGGAAATGTGTAGGTTAGTTCAGAATAGGAAACAATGAGGGTACGCGTCCAACCAGTTCCAGGACTGAAGACCTAATGATGATGTAGTACTGACGTCAAATGTTTAAAATAACACAAAATTATTGTTAAAAATTTTAGTCTGAATGTTTTATCATTATTGAACTAGTCTAAGACTGACTAGAACTCTCCACCCAGAGTATATTTTGTACATTAAAGTGTACTGCGTCATACTCGAACGTGAAATTGTCACTTTTTTATTTTTGATTTTTTTGATATTATAAATACGGAATTTCTTTTTATTTTTATCAGGAACTGTTGCACTATGAAAAATGCTACTACAACTGTTGTTTTTTTTCTTTCAAATAAAACCTCGTACTACTTCACAAATATCCAGTCATATCGTATTTTTGTTCGATTCCTGAATTTTATAAACTTCTAATATTTTTAACTGTCGTTGTGCTAAGATAACTGTCAAGATAATACCATCTAATGACGGTAAATAATTAGTGACATCACTTACAAACCTTTTCTAATAGTGAATACTTTTTCAGTATACACTAATAAACGAATGTCAACAAACCGTCAATCAAAAATTGTAGCGCATGTAGTTATTAAAGCATTAGCGTTTGGGCTTTGAGCTATTTGCACCCATAACAAAGTAATTTCCTCTAAGTCAGTTGCTACAAAACGACCATTAAATATTTCCGTGCGTAAAGCAACACAGGTTTTAGTTTTAACACAGAGAAAACAACAAGTGTCAGCTCTGCCGTTAATAACGATTCAAAGACAACTTGAACAAAGACGAACCGAACCATACGAATGCATATATTTGACAAAGAAAGCATGAAGCATTTGGTTCACACATGTTTAAGATGTGAAGGAATCCTCATTCTTTTCTATTTTTCTCGGGAAGTTTTTAGGTTGCGGATAGAAGTTCGTTTAGTTATACAAACAAACGCAATAATTATGATGCACTGTTTTAGATGACATGTTTGTTCATTTAACTATTATGAATGGTGGGTTGTTAAATAACGAGTTGACGATTTCGCCAACGTTTTTATTAGCATCGTATAAACTTGGAAGAATTCCACAAAAAAGTCTACTTATCATTTGTCACCGTTCCACTGGTTTTAATTATTAAAAAGCAGTAAAAATTCCCGTGCAGTAACAGCTGTTAGTTCATGTTTCTCCTCAATGAGTCTGGAAAGTTAATAATAAATCATTAACCTGATTTTGACCTTCAACTTGTTATTGTTCCTCTGAAACGTGAAACGAATTTTCTAGCTCCCGGTTTTGCAGGTGTATCTACCGATGATGATCCAAGTTAACACACTTCAAGCTTTTAAAACTTGATTTGGTTCTGAAATTTATAATATTGCAACTAACTTTTCCATGATGTGTTATAAAGCGTTGGTGGAACAAAAGTTCCAGGTAATATTGTCGGTGGACGGCTGACGAAAAAAATCCTTACGAATTAGCTCTGAACTTTAATTCAGTGGTTCAGCGATGGACAGAAAGGTTATGGTTACAAAGAAAGCAAATATGATAAAAATATTGAACGCCAATGCACCTAAAACAAATTAGAATAGAAGGCTAACCTAGGGATGTTCTAGGAACCCTAGGGTCACGTATCGTAAAGACGATCAATAATTACAACAATCACAAAAAGAGTCTTTAATTTGTTTAATGTGTCAAATCAATTGCTGGCAAAATTTTATTTTTCTAACTGTTTTATCTTTACATATTTTATCATTCCTTTTTATTTTTGTTAATAAGTTTATGAAGATTGTTTAGAAGTGTTTGTGTTACTTTCCTTACATGTGATTTTCCAATGCTCCGCCCGAAGGTACTACATTGACCAGGAAGCGTGTTTTTTGAATTTTGCCGAACCATTGCTGTTCCAAGCAAGGTAGGGATCTTTAAAGTGCGTGACAACACTCCCACTCGGGACCTCCATTATACCTCTCATCCGAACGAGGGCGTATCTCTGTGAAAAATGCTGGCCTAACATTTTTCAAGCGGACCGTGTCGGGATTCGAACCCGGGACCTTGAGCGTAGTAGTCACACGCATACCAACTTCGCCACGGAACCGCCTTGTCTTACTTTTCACATGATTTAATTTATATAAATCAATTTTGGAAGAAATTTCTTTTTGAAATGACGGCTTAGATTATAGACTACCAAATAAAAATAGAGTAGGATGATTTAGAAAAAGCTATTTTAGTCAAATTATTAGAGATTTAGGTTGTGAAGGGTATGTACACCTTTTTAGACTAGCTCAGAATAGAAAAGAATTTAGAGCTGCGTCAAACCATCCTTAAGTAAGTTCGAAAACAAAACAACGGCTATCAAAACATTTTAAGGAATCTACAAAATATGAATAATGAAAAAGAATATAATCTAAGTTTTGGCATTGAGAGGCTAGTGGAAAAGCTTTCCCTCGTTCTCCCCCAGTTGACGAAAGACTTTCATGGCTAACTAAGGAATTCCATATGTTACTGTCTGTGGGTAGTGAATGAGATTATAGCATGAATATTTGCAGGATTATCACAAGTACGTGTTAATGAGCCCAAACAAGAACAAACGGTTGTCTATCCCTATGTACAATAAAAGCACAAATAGGTAATAATTGCATTAAGTCAGTTAACGACAAATGCAGTATGAACAGGATTAACACGAGTGCGTGCAAATAAGTACACACAAGAACAATTGCTAAGTTAATTAAGGCAAACACAATATGAACACATGATTAACACGGGTGCGTGTTAATGAGCAGAACAAAAACAAACCGGAAATAGATATGGAGTATATTTCGCAATAAATATACAAACTTAACCCAAGTAAATGTTATTCTGGACTAGTATAGAATTACTATTAGCCAAAAGAAGATACAGCCTGTCGGCGATAGTGATGGAACTGGAGCTTTCACGGCTCGTTTTGGTACGACGTGGATCCAGTGGCAAGACCTAGCTGGCTGATGGCGTCGGTGGCGTAGTTCTCTGAGTTTTTAGATATTAACGAGTAAGGTGGGGCCAGAATGTAATTACTGACCGTTTAAGAGAATAGAATGATTTTGTGCCACTAGACTGACAATCTCTGACTGTGTAATGATGGTGTAATAACGTGCTGCCGAGATAATAATCATCGACGGTGTGCTGTTCCAACTGGGATAAGAATCACCAACGTGTAATGTGAAAGTAATGTGCGTTAACCAGGATAACAGTCACTGGTTGTGTGTAGTGTGATTTATTTAGCGTATGCTTGTAAGTAGCGTAAAACTATGCTTAGATACCAATCACATTGTGTGCTAGTAGGTACTGTCCTTAGATAAAATCGACAAGGAGCTGTTTATATATGTTTTCCCCTTCTGATTGCAAGCGTGGTTATCGTGATCAGGGCAAAACGAATTACGTCCCCCCCGGATTAATTTTGGTCAGGTTGACAGCGTGTGGTTCCGGGTTGTGCGGGGCAGGTCTCATGTTGTCGACATGATCTTTATTGGTTCGCCTACGAACGCTTAACCATACAGGTATTTGATTTTTCAATATGGGCGATCGGTCATGGTCCATTCATTTGGTCTCGAGTTGGTGGTTGGCTGCTTAGTTTCTGGTCATTACTGAGTCTCGAACGCGGAAATAGGGAGCGTTGGGACCTTAGTTGGCGCAGCAATTGCAAAAGTTCCTTTTGCGTTGGTGTACTCTTAGGATACGGTCTTCTAGCTGGTCCGTAGTTCGATACCAGCTTCTGGTTTATGTTCCCAAGCCTTGGTAAATGGTATCCTAAGAATTCTTCTTTAGAAATTGTGCGCGTAGCTGAACTCTGGCTTATCTATCGGGTATACAGTATATTTGGTAGGGCGGTGCCCCTGCTGTTGCGGTGTGCTTTGTGGCGTATAGGGGCAGACCTTATTTGATCTCCTGGTTGCGTCCTTCTACGGGGTTGGCGCGGTGATGATCGTTTTTGGATATCCGTAGCATAGGAAAAATTTGTTTTCTAGAGTCTTGAAGATGTCTTCTGCGCCTAATACGGCTAAGGCAAAAGCTTCTGTCCACACGTAAGTGATGACGAGAATATGTTTGGTTTTACCTGTGGGGTTTCTGAGTAAGGTCCCATTAAGTCAATTGAGGTCATTTTCCACGGCCGTGCCTATTGGTGTGGTCTTAATGGAGCCTTGAGCTGTAAAGAACCTCACTTGAAGGCTGCTTAGGTCCAACACTGGCGGATATATTTACCAATGTCGACACCCATTTTTGGCCAAAAATAATATTGGCTAATAACCCGATGTCTTTCTTACGTCCCATTGTGTCCAGTGAGTTTGTCATTGTGGTATACATAGAGCACTTCGGGGTGTATCTCAGCGAGCACGATTAGTCGGTTGATGTTATGGGTTGTTACGAAATGGTCCAGAATATCGTTCGTGGTCCGTTTGTGGACCTCGGCCTGTCACTTCTGTCTATTACTGAATCATCAGTTGGGACGATGGGTGGTTACGCTGCACTACTTGAATTTGTAGCAGCTGGTCGGCTTGCTGCATGAAAGTCACTTGATGGGGTCTGTTCAGCTCGTGAGGGGGTAGCAGTAGGGACGGTGTATTTGCGGTCGTCCTAATGACGTGCCTAGTACTAGCTGTGATTGTCAGATTCGTCTCCGATATTGTCCAGAGTTTTGTCATTTGAACGAGTGTCCTTTGTCGGAGTGCGGTCCTGGCGGGAAGTAGTTTTTGTTTGAGTAGACATTACATGTGATTTTCCAATGCTCCACACGAAGGTACTACATTGGCCAGGAAGCAAGTTTTTTTTACCTGAAAAATTTGGACTTTTGCCGAACCCTTGCTGTTCCAAGCAAGGTAGGGTTCTTTAACGTGCGTTACAACACTCACACACGGGACTTCCATTTTACCTCTCATCCGAACGAGGGTGTATTTTTGTGAAAAATGCTCGCCTAACATTTTTCAAGCGGACCGTGTCGGGATACGGTTTGAGTAGGCAGCAGGAAGCTTCTGTGTCCAGCATAGCTGTATGTGCTTTTCCATCTAGGTTTACCGTGATGCGAGTAAAGCTAGATCTCCATAGGGGGTATATGGTTGCGGTGTCGCCAGTTTTCTACCGACAGGCAACAGGGCAATCGTGAAGAAAATGTCGCTCGATGCAGAAATTGCATTTCGACAGGTCTGTGACCTTTTGTTTACCTTCTGGCGGCCTTGGAGTAGTAACTACCTTCTTAGTGGCCTCTCGCAAGTATTGTTCGACTTCGAATACTTTCACCATGAGGGAATTCCATAAAAAAGTCTACTTATCATTTGTCACCGTTCCACTGGTTTTAATTATTAAAAAGCAGTAAAGATCCCCATGCAGTAACAGCTGTTAGTTCATGTTTCTCCTCAATAAAGTCTGGAAAGTTAATAATAAATCATTAACCTGATTTTGACCTTCAACTTGTTATTGTTCCTCTGAAACGTGAAACGAATTTTTTAGCTCCCGGTTTTGCAGGTGTATCTACCGATAATAATCCAGGTTAACACACTTCAAGCTTTTAAAACTTGATTTGGTTCCGAAATTTATAATATTGCAACTAACTTTTCCATGATGTGTTATAAACCGTTGGTGGAACAAAAGTTCCAGGAACTGTTGTCGGTGAACGACTGACGAAAAAAATCCTTACGAATTAGCTCTGAACTTTATTTCAGTGGTTCAGCGATGGACTGAAAGGTTATGGTTAATCAAAGAAAGCAAAGATGATAAAAAATGTTGAGCGCCATTGCACCTAATCAATTTAGAATAGAATGCTAACCTAGGGATGTTCTAGGAACCCTAGGGTCACGTATCGTAAAGACGATCAATAATCACAACAATTACAAAGAGTCTTTAATTTGTCTGATGTGTCAAATCAGTTGCCGACAAAATTTTATTTTTCTAACTGTTTTATCTTTACATATTTTATCATTCCTTTTTATTTTTGTTAATAATTATATGAAGATTGTTTAGAAGTGTTTGTGTTACTTTCCTTACATGTGATTTTCCAATGTTCCGCCCGAAGGTACTACGTTGACCAGAAAGCGAGTTTTTTACCTGAAAAATTTTGAATTTTGCCGAACCCTTGCTGTTCCAAGCAAGGTAGGGATCTTTAACGTGCGTGACAACACTCACACACAAGATCTCCATTTTACCTTTCATCCGAACGAGGGCGTATTTCTGTGAAAAATGCTTGCCTAACATTTTTCAAGGGGACCGTGTCGGGATTCGAACCCGGGACCTTGGGCGTAGTAGTCATACGCATACCAACTACGCCACGGAACCGCCTTGTGTTACTTTCCACATGATTTAATTTATATAAATCAATTTTAGAAGAAATTTCTTTTTAAAGTGACGTCTTAGATTATAGACTACCAAATAAAATAGAAGATGAAGACCTAGACCAAGCTATATTAGTCAAATTATTAGAGATTTAGGTTGTGAAGGGTATGTAGACCTTTTTAGACTAGCTCAGAAAAGAAAATAATTTAGAGCTACGTCAAACCGACCTTAAGTAAGTTAGAAACCAAAACAACGGCTGTCAAAACTTTTTAAGGAATCTACAAAATATGAATAATGAAAAAGAATATAATCTAAGTTTTGGCATTGAGAGGCTAGTGGAAAAGCTTTCCCTCGTCCTCCCCCAGTTGACGAAAGACTTTCATGGCTAACCAAGGAATTCCATATGTTACTGTCTGTGGGCAGTGAATAAGATTATAGCATGAATATTTACAGGATTATCACAAGTACGTGTTAATGAGCTCAAATAAGAACAAACGGTTGTCTATCCTTATATACAATAAAAGCATAAATAGGTAATAATTGCATTAAGTCAGTTAACGACAAATGCAGTATGAACAGGATTAACACGAGTGCGTGCAAATAAGTACACACAAGAACAAATGCTAAGTTAATTAAGGCAAACACAATATGAACACATGATTAACACGGGTGCGTGTTAATGAGCAGAACAAAAACAAACCGGAAATAGATGTGGAGTATATTTCGCAATAAATATACAAACTTAACCTAAGCAAATGTTATTTTGGACTAGTATAGAATTACTATGAGCCAAAAGAAGATACAGCCTGTCGGCGATGGTGATGGAACTGGAGCTTTCACGGCTCATTGTGGTACGACGTGGATACAGTGGCAAGACCTAGCTGGTTGATAGCGTCGGTGGGGTGTTGCTCTGAGTTTTAGATATAAACAAGTAAGGTAGGGTCAGAATGTAATTACTGACCGTTTAAGAGAATAGAATGATTTTGTGCCACTAGACTGACAATCTCTGACTGTGTAATGATGGTGTAATAACGTGCTGCCGAGATAATAATCATCGACGGTGTGCTGTTCCAACTGGGATAAGAATCACCAACGTGTAATGTGAAAGTAATGTGCGTTAACCAGGATAACAGTCACTGGTTGTGTGTAGTGTGATTTATTTAGCGTATGCTTGTAAGTAGCGTAAAACTATGCTTAGATACCAATCACATTGTGTGCTAGTAGGTACTGTCCTTAGATAAAATCGACAAGGAGCTGTTTATATATGTTTTCCCCATCTGATTGCAAGCGTGGTTATCGTGATCAAGGCAAAATGAATTACGCCCCCGAGTAATTTTGATCAGGTTGACAGCGTGTGGTTCCGGGTTGTGCGGGGTAGGTCTCATGTTGTCGACATGATCTTTATTGGTTCGCCTAGGAACGCTAAACCATACAGGTATTTGATTCTTCAATATGGATGATCGGCCATGGGCCGTCCATTTGGTCTGGAGTTGGTGGTTGACTGCTTAGTTTTAGTTTCTGGTCATTACTGAGTTTCCAACGCGGTATTAAAGAACGTTGGCGCAGCAATTGCAAAAGTTATTTTTGCGTTGGTTTGCTCTTAGGATACGGTCTTCTAACTGGTCCGTGGTTCGACACCAGCTTCTGGTTTATGTTCCCAAGCCTTGGTAATTTGTACCCTGAGAATGCTTCTGTGTCCAGCATAGCTGTATGTGCTTTTCCATCTAGGTTTACTGTGATGCGAGTAAAGTTAGATCTCCATAGGGGGTATATGGTTGCGATGTCCCCAGTTTTCTATCGACAGGCAACAGAGCAATCGCGATGAAAATGTCTCTAGGTGCAAAAATAGCACTTCGACAGGTCTGTAGCTACCTCCTTAGTGGCCTCTCGCAAATATTGTTCGACTTCGAATACTTTCACCATGACAGAATTTTATAAAAAAGTCTACTTATCATTTGTCACCGTTCCACTGGTTTTAATTATTAAAAAGCAGTAAAAATCGCCGTGCCGTAACAGCTGTTAGTTCATGTTTCTCCTCAATAGAGTCTGGAAAGTTAATAATAAATCATTAACCTGATTTTGACCTTCAACTTGTTATTGTTCCTCTGAAACGTGAAACGAATTTTCTAGCTCCCGGTTTTGCAGGTGTATCTACCGATGATAATCCAGGTTAACACACTTCAAGCTTTTAAAACTTGATTTAGTTCTAAAATTTATAATATTGCCGCTAACTTTTCTATGATGTGATATAAAGCGTTGGTGGAACAAAAGTTCCAGGTACTGTTGTCGGTGGACGGCTGACGAAAAAAATCCTTACGAATTAGCTTTGAACTTCACTTCAGTGGTTCAGCGATGGACAGAGGGGTAATGGTTAAGCAAAGAAAGCAAAGATGATAAAAATGTTCAGCGCCATTGCACCTAGGGTCACGTATCATAAAGACGGTCAATAATCACAACAATCACAAAAAGAGTGTTTAAATTGTTTGATGTGTTAAATCAGTTGCTGGCAAAATTTTATTTTTCTAACTGTTTTATCTTTACATATTTTATCATTCCTTTTTATTTTTGTTAATAAGTTTATGAAGATTGTATAGAAGTGTTTGTGTTACTTTCCACATGATTTAATTTATATAAATCAATTTTAGAAGAAATTATGAATAATGAAAAGAATATAATCTACATCTGAGTTTTGGTATTGGTTCCACTAAAGACCACTGTAAGAAGCAATCCAAAACTACCCGTTTTGATCTTCTTAATAATCAGGCATCGTAACGGTACTGTCGAGTATAACCGAAGTAATGGTTTTCATATTTTTAAAATAAATTAGTCAACACTTTTAAAATCGATAATTTTCCGGCCATATGCCAAAAATTGACACAATGACTTCAGCTACCTATATATATATATATATATATATATATATATATATATATATATATATATATATATATATATATTGCTGTGATATAGCCCTTCGTTGGTACGCAATTTTTATTTGCTATGATATAGCCCCTTATTTCACGATTGGTGTTCAATTTTTTTATTGTGAATAGTCCTTATTTCAAGCCCCAATGCAGGGCGTCATTTTTATTGCTGTGAATATAACTTTTATTTTTATTTCTGTGAATAAGCCTTTCGTTGGTGTGCCCTTTTCTTTGCTGTGATATAGCTCCTTTAATATTCTATAATTCCTTGAATTTGTTTTCTCGACTAGCTCGATCTATCAAACACAGAATGCCCTACTTCACAACAATAAAGATTGTTTTAACCCCTTTTCTTTCTATCACCTATCTGAAGCAATCCAAAATTTACACAATATAATGATCGATAATATGTACAATTTTTTATATCAATTACTTATTGATTTGTTCAAAAATTAGCCCCCGAATAAAATATTAACATTTATTTTTCCACCAAATTTATATTTCCTAAAAGCCAGCAAAAATATCTCTGTAATTACTTTTAAGTACCTTTGAACGTTCAAACGATGCTTTATCTATTTTTCAAAATCTTAGATGACCTTTTTTGTTGACCCTTACAGATATTTGATATATAGAAAATATTAAAATTGAAAACAATCTTTTAATAATAATAAGATCTCTAACCTGTGTTTTCCTTGCTTGGAACTGCCTCTGAATATCGGTGGTCAGCACCCCTTGATTGTTACAGCTTGACTTGCTTCACTTGTTGGCCAGAATGATTTATTAATCGTTGCTTGTATTTTTTCCCTAGGATTTCTGGAGCAACTCTGAGTATCTTGTAGTCCAATTTGAGTATCTTTACGTAGGCTTATTTATAAGTATTTATAATATTTTCAACGTATTAATTAGACATATATTTGGATGGTTAATTAGACGTATAATTGGACATATATCTGGACGTATATTTGGAGCCTTAAATTATTAAATATTAGAATAAAATTCAATTATTAGTATACCTTACGTTTTTAACGCAAAACAGCTATTTTTCGTTGCGTGTTTTACGCAACGAAAAATAGCCGTTTTGGCTATTTTTCGTTGCATAAATTGGCACTTTTACTTTTCATAATTTTTAATACTTTATTGACTTTCACTAAGTTTCACTTGTACGCAATCTTTCACTTTACATTGACGTGGTTCATGCCTTGTTGAAGAGATACTAAATGTTTACGAGTTCCCTATGGTATTTATAGACCACCTATCAACGTTCTAATTGGTATGTTTGTTAATCAAGGCTTGTACTTTGCGCCTATCTCTGTAGAACTCGGTATTTCTCAAAATTCCCTGGCTTTAATTGTCGTTCCGTCATTCAATATCGCACGTAGACGTTCAATATTTCGCCGCATATTCTCAGAATTTCCAAATATTCATTGCATTTTTGTCACGTCTTTTCATGTTTGTGTCGATTATAGTCCAAACCTTATCGTATCACGAACCTCCTGTTATATTGTTTGTTACTCCAAATATGTTGGATGTTAATGCAAATATAATGTTTCCAGTCACGTACTCATCTTTCTAATAATGACGTATTTGAATACGTTTGCTTATTTATGCGTTGACATTTTTAATGAAATTAATAAATAGCTAGAATGCCAGGTTGTTTATCTATCCCAATTACGTGTTTATTTTGATGCAATTCGTTGCGTTTAAAATCTTATCTTTACTCGTTTCTTTCCAATTCTGGATTTGTATATTTAACTTAAACGTATTATACGACGTACACATTATTATTTTATCTAAGTAGTATTTGATTATTGCAAAATAAGCTTGTTTCTTATGAATTAAATTGGTTATAGTTTATATACAGTGTGCTCGCTATTGACCTTTTGTAAAATAGTCTATTTATTTACTCCTATTTAATGGTGGAATTATTTGGTTTTCTTAATGTTACTTATATTTAGATTTATCTTACGACTCCTATGACTTAATCTACCTTTAAACTACTCTTTCATCATGCATTATGTATATATATATATTATCGTGTAATTAGTAGCTAATTGTAAATACATAAGGGCATAAATTATAAATTAAGCTTGGGGTTTGAGTAACAACTTATTGGAAAATCAAGTTAGGCAGTTTAGATTATTAAGGTATTGTAAATAATTAATTTATACGTTGTCTAACAACGTATAATAATGTAGGGTTAATTTAATTTTAGTTATATTTATTTAGGAATGACGTAGCATAAAGTTTATTGTAAGATAGGGCGATAAAGAATTGAAAATAATGAGGTAAAAATTCCACTTTTAATTTTAGTTAGGTATTATACGAAAACATAAAAGCTTTGCATGTTCGTTAAAATAGGATTATTATTTTCAAGGGTAAAACCAGAAAACGTTTGAAAGCAAAATAAAAGGAGGAGATATTTCCAGATAAACAAGCTTTAATATGTTACCGTTGGGAGTTAGCGTAGTCAATATACAACGAGGACAAAACAGAAAACACATAAGTAGAACGAAGAAGCAGTATGTTTGTTAAGCTATCGATTTTTAATTGTAAAGGTAGTATTGTAGGGAATCTAGAAACAACTGTCATGGAGGAACAAGGACGGAGCAGAAACGTATGAATACGTGTCAGAAACAGAGATTTAATTATGGATATAGTATAGTAGGGAAACGACGAACAAACTTATTTTAAAGAGGGAAATAAAATCAATAATTTCTATTAATATTAGAAGCAGTCGCGGTCGTTAGAAAACAAGGGAAAGGAATTGAGCGAGATGATAGACGATTCAGATATACGTGCGACACGTTTGTATTAGGTAGGGCAAATATTCAGCTGGTGAAGACATGTGTGAAATGGGGTTATATGAACAAGGGAGACAAAAGATGTTTCTTTAAGTTTGAAGGCGGGGATGTATTTAGAATCGATTAACAGGCTAGTTTCGCAAAATTGAAGTGACAGTTGGTGGTTGTAAATGGATCACCAGGTATTTAGTGTGTTTGTGAGCATAATTCAAGCTAAACGAAGAGTCGTTAGAGATTTTAGCGAGAATATCGTGTGGGTTAAACAAACAATTTTCAGAAATGAAGAACGGTTGCTGCTTGGAATAATTCTTGTACGTTAACGTTTGTACGTGCGAATTGGAAAATAAGGGAGGTGTAGTAATGGCTATATAAACCACTTTCAAAGGGGGTGGCGCTCTCTTAAATTTTCTTCAGTCATTCGCGCCTCATCGAGTTACTGTTAGTGAAATTGTGTAAGTCAGTGCAGTAGGATGACGAGTCAAGTAAAAAGCTAATAAAGCAAGTTAAACAAAGAGTAAATTTTGTATGTAAGTACACACAATTATTATTGTGGTTTTGGAATGCACGAAACTTAGTAAAATTTGAAAGTATTTGATGGTGAAAGCGGCGATTTTTGGTTAATTTATTTGGGAATACGAAGAGTAAATTTTGGAAGGTGGATGCTCATAGTTTTATTGTAAACGAAGAGAGTTTAGGGAGCAGCAGACATAGAAGGATGGTGAATCAACCGGGAGGCGGTTTTATGGACTAATGCCATACTGCACGGCATCATCTTCAAGAGCTGGTTGGCGGATACCGTTTGTGGAATAGTTACCAGGTATGCCATTGGTTAAAAACATTGAGTGGTGAATATTTTCTATGGTTTTTTCTATTTTTCTGTGCTTTTGAGTGTTTCGCATGTGATATATTTAATGAACTGAACAGTTATGGAACTTGAGATGAAAATGAAACTTATTTAGGTAGTCAAGAATAATTAATTTACAGATAACCAGGCTATGTTGTAAAGAAGTATAGGGGACTTATTTTATTTTTTTGTAGTGCGGTAAATTTGCACTCACATTTAACGAGTTTTACTATGAGCTCATGATAAGATAAATGGGTTAACGTAACGTATGAGGAACGCCTTCTTACTTTAATAAAATATTTGTTCAAATAAGGTTATCGAATTAAAATACTTTTGAAAATGAAATTGTGGACATTGCCAATAATACGAATGTACATAAGGAAAGATGTTTTGAAATTGTAATATGTATTTCATATAAATAGAGTGTGATGTATTTTGTGAATTCCATTATTTTGAGTGTGTGATTGTAGGGTGTGAATTTCTATTAGGTTTCATCATATAGAAGCAGTGAGCGGGAGTTTTAGATCCAGCGTTAACAGGTAAGCGTCTGTGTGAATTTAAGAATTTAGAGAGGAGCAGCCGAGGATAATTTTACAATATTAATGACACCCAAATTGAGGGGCACGATTTTACAGGTTAAACCTCACAATTATTATGTCGGCCCAACATTGGGGCACGAAGTAGAGTAACGTTTCAAAAAAGCCTCACAGTTATATATATATATATATATATATATATATATATATATATATAACAATTAATAATAACAGGTTATTTGGTCTTCTAGTAATAAAACTCTTATTTGTTTTTTACCGAGCTTTCGATTTATTTAAAATCTTCTTCAGGGTGCTGTAAAGTAACTGTGACTGTCATTAACATAAGAATTATAAAATATTACTTACAAAAACTGGAGTTAAAATACTGTCATGGCTTTGATAATTATCATTAAAACTTAAAATAAATAAATTAAATAAAACATTTGATAAAAGTGGTGCTGCTCTTTCTTGTTTGATGCAGTTCGGTCATCTTCTACTGTTTTACAGTTATATACCCTATTTCCCGATATTCAGTGGTATGTGAAGGGGCGTAAGCAGCCTTTGGCTGCCAAGTTCCCCCAGCACCTGAACCTTTGTCGAATTAATAGTTTTTCCAATTTATTCTTTCGCACAATCAACATTAGTTGAAAATATTTCACACCCAACACCTGCAGTTGTTTATAATAATCATCAGATTTAAGAGCACTTATTTTTTCGTCATTGGGTTTTATATCTTGAAACTGGTTGGACTTGTACCTCAGCTTATTTATGTTCTGAGCTATCCTACACAATTCCCTGCAGTTCTCACAACATCCGATATACAGCGCGATTCCCTTCTATGGTTTCTAATTATATGCCCTATTTCACAGAGATTCAGTGGTATGTTAAGCAGCCAGTGGCTGCCAAGTATCCGCCAACACTTAAACATTTGCCGTATTAATAGTTTTCAAGTAAATCCTTTCGCACAATTAACCTTAGTTGGGAGTATTGCAAAACCAATATCTGTAGTTGCTTATAATAATCACCATGTTTAAGTAAAGTTATTATTTTTGTCATTAGTTTTTCCATCTTGCGACTGGTTGGAAGCGTACCTCCATTGATTTCTATTCTGAGCTAGCCTTCACATTTCCCTGAAATTCTCACAGCCTACATCTTTCACTATCTGTGTGCAGTAGTCTAACCTAGGTCTAGCTCTACTTCTCTTTTTTCTTATCTCTGCTTCTAATATATTCCGTACTATTACCTCATGTCTTAGTATGTGGCCTATCATCCTATCTCTCTTATTTTTTACTGTTTTCCACATAGTTCTTTCTTCCCCTACCATTTCTAGTACCTCTTGGTTCTTAACTTTGTCTGTCCATAGTATCTTTATCATACATCTGTAGCACCACATTTCAAAGGCTACCTTTGTATTGTCTGCTGCTCCTACTGTCCAGGCTTCACAGCCAATCAGTGCTGTGCTCTACACATATGTGTTAAGCAATCTTTTCCTTGTTTCTATGTTTGTGGTTTTTGAACACAGTAGTTGCTTTTTCTTGTTAAATGTGGCACGACCTTGTGCGAATATTTTTATTTTATATTTTTGTGCTTTTCCCATCTTCCGTTATTTGGTTTCCTAGGTAGCAGAAATCCTTAACCTCTTGTAAGTTCTCGTTACCTATATGTATTCTTGTTTTTGATTTATTTTCCCCTCTTTTGCATGCTAGAACTTTAGTTTATTTTTGTTAATTTTTATACCATATCTCTCCGTTAGAACTGTTTCCATTTCATTAAGAACAGCTTCTAACTCTTCTTTGCTAGATGCTAATACCGCTATATCATCTGCAAATTTAAGCATATCAATCTTTTGTCCCTGCGTATTAATTCCAAATGTCTTCCTGCATTTGACAATATTTATTGCCTCTTCTATGTACAAGTTAAAAATTAATGGGGATAAGGCACATCCCTGTCTCACCCCTTTCCTAATATTTACTTCTCTACTTTCTTGCTCTAATTCTACTACCGCTGTTTGCTCTTTGTATAAGCTATGTACATTTTTTTCCATTCTACATTGTCGAATGCTTTTTTCCTATATATACGCCTTCCCCCAGTATTTCTTCAGCTCGTTTTCCCATTCATCTTTGTACAGTTAATATTTTTGAAACGTGTGCTGCCAAGCTTATTGTTCGAAAATTTTCACATCTATTGGCGCCTCTTTTCTTTGGTATAGTTACTATGATGTTACGTTTAAAATCTTTGGGTATCTCGCCTGTCTCATATATATATATATATATATATATATATATATATATATATATATATTACTCATATTTAGACCAGGGTAGAAAATTAAATAATCACATCAAATAATTTTAATCACCGTGTAGAAGCTTTGGGAAAAGGTACGCGTTATTAAAAAACCGTGAAGCATAAAAATTCATTCGTTTCATTAAACATAAGAGATTTAAATCATCTACAAGACGCTTGCTATAAAAAAGGAAGCAGTATTAAAAAGCTCTACGTGTAATTTAATTATTCCTAGTAAAGAAACAAAGAGAAATTACGTGCAAAATTTATATTAATTAACTCTATTTTAAGTAACCGGTATTAAACAAAATATACTGATAATAATTGAATATTTAATTAGGATTCACTAAAAATTAAAGGGTATTATTTTAATTGGAGTTAATTGAACCGTTAGTAACATATAATATCTATAAAAACTTGTAAAAACCCAATAAAATGCAAATCGTAGAAGTGTTATTTAGAAGTATTATGTTTGAACACCTGCGTATTTTTAAAAGGCTCATTCAGCGTAAATTTGGCAGATAACAAATGGTTACAGAGAATCTTGGAGAAACCGTAGCTTAATAGTTACGGGAAATGCTAAAGGTGGGTTATTTCACAGTCCACATGGACTGAAATAATCGATAATAAAGAATATCAATTTGCACCAATAAGAACAGGGTAGATAGAGACAGATAATATGCGCAAGACCGAGACACATATAGTAAAAGGCGTGAGTGGAGCAACGTCACTGGGTTGCGATTGGTTGAAAGTAAAAGGCAAACTTGAGAGGTAAAAATAACATTTCTGTATAAAATTCAATTAGTTATTTCCAGACGTTGCGAGCCGTGTCGAAATTTCTGAGATTTAACTGGTGCGAGTGCAAATTTCGTAAAAATCGCATGCCGGGCTGCGGAATGGGAACCTAGCATGCGAAATTCTGAAGAATTGTCCGTTTTGGGGACTAGACCGACAGACAGGCTAACCTCTATATATACCCAGGTTAATATGAACAAGCTCTCTTAGATCTTCGACTTGATTCAATGCGTTAAACAGTGCTTTTTAGTTTTCCGGTTTTGATTAAATAATTTAAACAGTTTGCTCGAATATTTTTGTGATTTAAAACAGCTTGTTCTTTACGTGCTACAATGAATGTACTTTAGTGCACTTAGAAAAGAAGATACAAGGTAATAAATTCTAGTATCACTGTACCAATTAGTCAAATTTGCAACGACAAATGAATACACAAAAGTAGGCAGTTTTGGCGTATATTTGTGAAAGAAGTATGAATTTCTTTGTTATTTTTCGGGGGTGTTAATAATTAAATGGTTCGTAAACATGACTGGATCCACAAAACAAGGTTCAGATATACACAGATGAGTTCCGGAGAAGCCCTGAAACAACTTTAGATGAATGGTGATGGAGAAAATTTTAAAAGCGTTGAGAATAAGAAGCTGTAAATATAACCCAGTTGGAATGGTGTGATTAACAAAGGGACGATGTACATTGAAGCTACGAGTGCAGTAACCTTCAGGTAAATTATACTATTTTGTTCGAACTTTGATGTTTTGGTGTGTGTTGAATAACTTTATAATTTGTTTATTTAAAATGGACAGTAGTGAAATTGTACTAACAGCAAATTTTTAATTTTAAGGTGACATTTTCTTGTTTAAGTAGAAAGGGTATTTAGTATTTATGTTCTGGATTATGATGAAAATTTGGGTATGTCTTTGAGCTCAATTAGACGAACCTGGTTAATTAACGTAAAGGGTGGTAGATGCTCCTTTGTACTCAGACTCAGGTCTGCATATATTGTTATATTAATTAGTAGGCATCCTACAAGGACTTTAATTCTGGATGCACATTAAAATGATAACAAATTTAATCTTGAAATTTTCTGATACTGAAATTTATGCTGAATTTTAATTTTGAAATTTTAATGTATTGTGAATATTGATGTAAATAGAGTTAACGTTGATGTTTGTGGTAGGAATGTGTTTGTTTTTTTTTTATGAAAGAGGATGAAGGTTTAACTAGGTGAGCAGCCGAGGCGGAAAAGAGTAAAGAGGCGAGTAACAGAAGAAAGTCAACGGACCAGGTAATTTAATAGCTTTTTATACCTTTCACAGCATTCTTGACGCCCAATTCGTGAGGCTCGATTCGAAAAGCGTAGTACCAGGATTTTGGTCGTTTCACAGCAATATATATATATATATATATATATATATATATATATATATGTTACAAGTCGGAAGAGATGTTATGTTTCTGCTTTTCCAGCGGCTTTTAGAGTTTCTGCTTGCACCTTATATGTACCCGGCGCCTTACCATTTATCAGACTCCTTAATGCTAACTCAAACTCATCTCCAAGTATAGGATTGCCCAGGTCTTCATTTTCAATGTCTGATTCCTGTTCTATTGCTGTTAATTCCTCGCCTGAATATAAATTCCCTATATATTTCTGCCATCTAGCAACTTTCTCTACATTTTCTATAACGACGTTTCCTCCCGCATCTCTTATATTTTTGCGATATGGTTTTATATTCCTAAAATTCATTCTAATTAATTTGTATGCTTCGTCTGTCTTTCCTATTTCCATCTTAGTTTGTACCTCGTTGCACTTTTCATCAATCCAGTGTTCTATAGCTTTCCTTCATTTGTGAATAATTTCCCATTTTATGGCTTTGTATCTCTGTTTTCCTGTTTCGTCTGATATATTTTTGTATTTTCGTCTTTCTTCTATTAAATTCAGTATATCCTTTGTTATCCATGGTTTCTTATTTTCTTTTTGTGAATACCCCAGAATATCTGTGGCCGCCATGTCTAAGCTTGGATTTAATGTTATTCCATTCTGTTTCTACTTCCTTAGTATCAGAAATTTTCCCGATATCTTTCATTAATTCATTTGACCTTTTTTCAAATCTTTCGTGGATATCTTTATCTTTTAGTTTCTCAAAGTAAAAGCGCCTTTTCCGTTCCTCTTTTTCAGATGTTGTGGTCAGTGTCTATTTCTACTTCCGGGTAGCTTCTACAGTCTTTTACTTGATTTCTAAACCGTGTATCGTCTTCTAGCATGATGTTGAAATAATGTATTTGTGATGGTTAAGTTGTTTTTGTCGCAAAATTCTACCAGTCTATTTCCTCTGTCGTTTCTCGTGCCTAAACCAAATAAATCTACTATACGCGCCTTCCCTACCCTCACCTACCATTGCATTAAAATCCCCCGTAATTATTAAATTTTCATGTCCTTTTACATATCTTAGTATGTTTTCGATATCTTCGTAGATCGCCTCTAGCTCTTCCTCACTGTAGCTAGAGGTGGGCATGTATACTTGTATTATTACTGTATTTACTGGTTTAGATTTAAATCTAACCATGAGTACTCTTTCGTTCATTTGTAAGTAGTTTTCTACATGTCGTCCTATTTTTTTTCCGCATAACTATCCCCACACCCGAATTTCCTTCCTCTGATCCTGTATCAAGTGCCCTGGAGTCTCCACTCCAAAAATCCCCCGCCTCTGGCCAGCGGACTTCGCTAATTCCTACTATGTCTAGTGCTAACCTATCCATTTCGAGTTTCATGTTCTCTAGCTTACCTACTTGTTTCATACTTCTGACCTTCCACGCTCCGACTCGCAGAATGTTCACGGATCTTTTTCTATTCTTTCGGCTCACATCCCCCGAAGTAGTCCCCTCCCGGAGATCCGAATGGGGGACTATTTTACCTCCGAAATTTTTTACCCCAGAGGATGCCATCATGTTTAACAATTTCTGTACGCAGTGTACTTGGGAGGTAATGTGGTGGTTTTCCGTTGCCTTCCACATCAGGAGTACCTTCGGGTGGAGCATTGGAAAATCACATGTAATGCCTTCCACATCGCAGTAGTGTGTGTTAGAATGTCATACCGACCCCTATGGTCTCTGCCACTCTAAATACCGAAAAAGCGGCTGATCTCTTTCGGGGACCTGTCTTAGCCTGCTTCCTCACTAAAGACCCCACTAATTTGGTTAAACCTATAGTTAGACTCTATAGCTCATTGAAATGCGCAATCCATTCTACCTGTTCTAGTATTTTAGAACGTCGTCAAGGTACAGGTCCGTTCAGAATGGATTAACAGCTTAAGTATGAAATTTTGAAATTATCCACAAATTAGATAAACATAGGAAAGATCTGTGATATTGTAATATGTTTCATTATATGTTATAACGAGATCTAGTGTTGCTATTAATTTTATACTTTCCTGTATGGTATAGTTTACTAAAAGCGTGAGCAGGTTTTCCAGCAAAAATGTTGCTGGTACCAGTTTCCTAATGTTTTAATTTTTTCCTATAAAACATATTACTGTGACATTAGCTCAGCCGTCTAGTGCGGAAACTATACAATTTCGCGACATCCTTCCTTAAGCAGAGGGATTAATTTCAGATTTACAACAAATTCGAATTTTTATGTTTACAACATTTGACGTTGTATTCTACTGTTAATCCTTAAAAAAAAAACAATTTAGCAATGGACCTTCTGTCTTCGTTAATGTTTTAATCCCATATCCCTAATAAGCACCAACTTTATTTATTGAACCTGCCAGTAAAGCGTTGTTCATAATTTGCGATTTTCTCACTGATGTCCCTGAGTCGTTAAAGACATCATAATACTAATAACCTTTGGAGGAGTGTCTCAAGTCAATGGTGCAAAATCTTCCAGGAGACGGTTTTTGGTAGCTAAGAGTTGTTCTCCCGAAAAACTATCACCTGCAATAAAATTGCCAGAAAACACCATGAGAATGACTAATCGCGATGGGTTTATCCCGAAAAATAAAAAGATTAAGAAAATGTTAGATAAATGTTTATATATTAATCATGAATAAACGTAAAACCTCTTCCACCAATCACGTCAGATAATATAGTGATAATTTTCAATGAAGAAGCATTGTCATTTTAGTTTCCCAAAAAAAATTTTTGTGACACCGAAATTACTGCAGAGACCAGAACAAATCTGTTAACTAGGATCCAACTATTTTATTAAAACTTGATAATTACATTAAATCTATATGAGAGTCACATTATTTTATTTCATAATAAATACTGGAACTTGATACTTAAGTAAAAACGCATGCCTACCTGTATAAGTCAGCTAATTTCAAGACCTCTTATTTCTCTGATAATTACCTGCAAGTTTGTATTTTGCGTGTTTAATGACTCTTAATCTGTTCAAGACAAGCTTGTAGCAGAGTGAAGTTTTATCACCCATCGGGTTTTTAATCGGTTGATGTAGCATTATTATATATTTTTACAAAACGAAACGTCAGTATTTGCATTATTTTGTCTTTGCGATTAAGATAAGATACACTGTACATGGAAATTTGTCCGCAGATTGCAAATTAGGCATCAGGCAGGTGCAGAACGTGTCAACATTATTTTTCTTATTTTTGTTTTTCATTTTATTCTTATGATAGGTAACTTTGAGTACTGTGAACGTAGATGTCACGGTCTTACTTTATTCAAGCAGTAGGTTTTGTTTATGTCTGTTGTGGAAATACGGTATCTCTCTAGGAAAATTGTGGTGTAATTTCGTTAGTGAATGATTTTCAAAGTTCAGGCCTAAATTAGACACAATTTCAAAACGCGTGGTGTGTTCTCGGTTAAGAGAGAAGCCTTATTAAACTCTATGGATTTATCGCTGAAAGATGAAAGGTAGGATGGCCCGATATACATGTGTATATATATATATATTATATATATTATATATATATATATATATAGTATGTATTCTTGACTTTTATCATTTATGTACAATATGTAATAATTCTTTTTATTTTAAAATATTTAATGTTTGTATTTTCAAGTATACACTAGTAATAATTAAAATCTTATACTAAGATAACAACTATCCATATATTATTTGAAATATTTAAACTATTTAAAATAATCCAACACTCGTAAGGTGTTGCTAGTCAATTTTAAGTATATATCAAAACATATGTTGAAAAACTTGCCATTTGAATCATATTTAAAAAAAAGTAAATCACAGCTAGGACACCGGTATGAAGTTAGCAAAACCCAAATCCATCCACACATTTAAAAGCAGTGGCACTTAGAATGTGGTTATTAGACATCATTAATGTGCGAATGAAACCTTTTAAAACATATAAAACTCAATCTTGAAAAATTGTATCTCGTTTACGAAACGATCTACTTACAGGAGCTTTAATTCAGCACCATTCAATCCAATGTAACCACCGTCGCTAAAGAAAGGATAGGGGTGAAGTCATAAAGCTTAAAAATTCGTATCTCAAGAATAGGAGTGAAGTAATAAATCTTAAAAAATTGTGCATGCTTTATGAAACAATGTCTGCTAAATTTGTTTACGTGAATAATCATCTACCTAAAGGAGCCTCAATTCAGTACCCTTCAATTCAATGTAACCACCATCGTTAAAGTAAGGAGAGAGTGACGTAATAAACCTTAAAAAATCGTATCTTTTTTACGAAACGATGTTTGCTAAATTTGTTTGCGCGAATAATCATCTACCCAAAAGAGTTTCAATTCAGCACCATTCAATCCAATATAACCAGTCTTTAAAGTAAGGGTAGGAGGTGAAGTAATAAATCTCAAACAATCGTTAACTCCTTTACGAAACTGTGTCTGCTGAATTTGTTTGCGCGATTATTCATCTACCTAACGAAGCTTCAATTCAGCACCATTCAATGTAATGTAACCGCTGTCGTTAAGGTAATAGTACTCAAAAAATAGTATCTCCTTTACGAAACGATGTTTGCTAAATTTGTTTGCGCGAATATTCATCTACCTAAAGGGGCTTCGATTCAGCACCATTCGATCCAATGTAACCACCGTCCTTAAGGTAAGAGTAGGGAGTGAAATGGTAAATCTTAAAAAATCTTATCTCCTTTACGAATCGATGGTGGCTAAATTTGTTTGCGCGAATAATCATCTACTTAAAGGAGCTCCAATTCAGCACTATTCAATCCAATATAACCACCGTCTTTTAAGTAAGGGTAGGAGATAAAGTAATAAATCTCAAAAAATCGCTGTCTTCTTAACGAAACTGTATCTGCTGAATTTGTTTGCGCGCATATTCACCTACCTAAAGTAGCTTGAATTCAGCGCCATTCAATGCAGTGTAACCACCGTCGTTAAAGTAAGGGTAGGGAGTGACGTAATAAACCTTAAAAATTTTATCTCCTTTACGAAACGATGTATGCTAAATTTGTTTGTGTGAATAATCATCTACCTAAAAAAGCTCCAATTCAGCACCATTCAATCCAATATAACCACCGTCTTTAAAGTAAGGGTAGGAAGTGAAAGTAATAAATCTCAAAAAATCGTTATGTCCGTTACGAAACTGTGTCTGCTTAATTTGTTTGCGCGATTATTCATCTACCTAAAGAAACTTCTATTCAGCACCATTCAATGCAATGTAGCCGCTGTCATTAAGGTAATAGTAGGGAGTGAAGCTGTAAACCTCAAAAAATAGTATCTTCTCTACGAAACGATGTTTGCTAAATTAGTTTGCGCGAATAATCATCTACTTAAAGGAGCTCCAATTTAGCACTATTTATTCCAATATAACCACCGTCTTTTAAGTAACGGTAGAAGGTGAAGTAATAAATCTCAAACAATCGTTAACTTCTTTACGAATCTGTGTCTGCTGAATTTGTTTGCGCGAATATTCATCTACCTAAAGGAGCTTCAATTCAGCACCTCCAATTCAATGTAGCCACTGTTGTTAAAGTAAGGGTAGGGAGTGATGTAATAAACCTTAAAAATCTTATCTCCTTTACGAAACTATGTATGCTAAATTTGTTTGTGTGAATAATCATCTACCTAAAAGAGCCCCAATTCAGCACCATTCAATCCAATATAACCACTGTCTTTAAAGTAAGGGTAGGAGATGAAGTAATAAATCTCAAACAATGTTAACTCCTTTACTCTGTGTCTGCTAAATTTGTTTGCGCGAATATTCATCTACCTAAAGGAGCTTTAATTCAGCACCTTCAATTCAATGTACCACTGTTTTAAAGTAAGGGTAGGAGTGAGTAATAAACTTAAAAATCTTATCTCCTTTACAAACTATGTATGCTAAATTTGTTTGTGTGAATATTCATCTACCTAAAGGAGCTTTAATTCAGCACCATTCAATTCAATGTACCACTGTCTTTAAAGTAAGGGTAGGAGATGAGTAATAAATCTCAAACAATGTTACTCCTTTACTCTGTGTCTGCTAAATTTGTTTGCGCGAATATTCATCTACCTAAAGGAGCTTCGATTCAGCACCATTCAATTCAATGTAACTACCTTCGTTGAAGTAAGAGTAGGGAGTGAAATGGTAAATCTTAAAAATCGTATTTCCTTTACGAATCGATGTTTGCTAAATTTGTTTGCGCGAATAATCATCTACCTAAAAGAGCTCCAATTCGCACTATTCAATCCAGTATAACCACCGTCTTTAAAGGAAGGGTAGGAGGTGAAGTAATAAATCTCTCAAAAAATCGTTATCTCCTTTACGAAACTGTCTGCTGAATTTGATTGCGCCAGCTATAGGAGCTTCAATTCAGCACCATTCAATGCAATGTAACCGCTGTCGTTAAGATAATAGTAGGCAGTGAAACGGTAAACTTTAAAAAATTGTATCTCCTTTACGAAACGATGTTTGCTAAATTTGTTTGCGCGAATAATCAACTACCTAAAAGAGCTCCAATTCAGCACCATTTAATCCAATGTAACCGTCGTCTTTAAGGGTAGGAGGTGAGGTAATAAATCTCAAAAAATCGCTATCTTTTTACGAAACTGTGTCTGCTGAATTTGTTTGCGCGAATATTTATCTACCTAAAAGAACTTCAATTCAGCACTATTCAATGCAATGTAACCGCCGTTGTTAAGGCACGAGTAGGGAGTGGAATGGTAAAACTCAAAGAATCGTATCTCCTTTACGAATCGATGTTTGCTAAATTTATTTGCGCAAATAATCATCTACTTAAAAGAGCTTCGATTCAGCACCATTCAATCCAATGTAGCCACCGTCTTTAAAGTAAAGGGTAGCGTAAGGATTAATAGCCTTAATCAATTATCCTCTAAGAAAATGGGTAATGGTAAACTTAAAATCTATCTCTTTACGAAACGATGTTTGCTAAATTTGTTTGTGCGAATATTTATCTACCTAAAGGAGTTTCAATTCAGCACCATTCAATGCAATACTTCCGTCGTCGTCAAAGTATCAATAGGGAGTGAAATGGTAAATCTTAAAAAATCGTATCTTCTTTACGAATCGATGTTTACTAAATTTATTTGCGCTAATAATCATCGACCTAAAGGAGGTCTGATTCAGCACCATTAAATTCATTGTAACCACGGTCGTTAAAGTAAAGGTAGGGGATGAAGTAATAAATCTTAAAAAATCGTATCTCCTTTACGTATAACGATGCCTTTTAAATTTGTTTGCGCGAATAATTATCTACCTAAAGGAGCTTCAATTCAGCACCCTTCAATCCAATATAGTTATCGTTGCAGAAGGAGGGGAGGGGGTGAAGTAATATATTTTACAAAATTGTACGTCCATTATGAAATGATGTCTGCCAAATTTGTTTGTACGAATATACAATTTACCTAGTTCATCTTTCTAAAGGAGCTTAAAAATGGTAGGCCTATATTAATTGTAACCAAGGTTTTGATCTTGATTTAAAACAAACTATTCGTTTGAAAAAAAATATTGATTTCAATTGTGAATTTTTAATTTTTTGAAAATTTGTGAATTGTTCAATTACATAAAACAAAATAGTAATTTATGAAATATTTATATAAACTTTTAACAGTAATAATATTTGTAGTAAAAAAATATTGAAAAGTATCCCTTAGGTAATTAATTTTACCAAAAAGTTAACATTACCAAAGTTGGATGACTTATTCCTGGATCTTCAGAATCGGAATTCGATACAAACCAAACGCAGTTAGTATGGCATAACATTTCGAAGTTGAAGAATTGTTATCCATAGCGGCTTAAACTTTTGACCTTCATACCTTAAAGAGGTATATTATATTTCGGGTTGATTACATAAAGAAATTTGCATATGTATTACATCTTTAAACACAAATTACACAATCCCTTTTTTTAGTGAAGTGCAATTATTATGCAATTTCCTTTTGTAGCTTGCACATTGAAGATCTGGGAACGTTGTGAGTTTCCCACATTTTAAACAATTATCACATTTTGAGACCATTTCAGAATAACACGTTTTATTTGAAATCTAAAGTCATTCATATCGTTGTGATCTGTAAATGGGCTGAAAGTGAGAAACTGCCTTAGAAGTAAATCATATATACACCACAATCGTTTAAACCAATGGGTTCTATCATTCAAATGTCCCCACTCATTTAAATGTCCGTACGCCCTACGCGAATGTAACCCAGTTATTGTAATTAGAGATAATAAAGTCGCATATTGTAATGTTAATGGAAAACTCTACGAAAAACATGAATATTTTTATCAAATACAAGGCAGGTTACTTACACATATCAAAAAGAATTTGGCGCGATTTCGAGATACGTACGCCCCTTAGTATTAGTTTTGAACATATACATTGTAACACGAACTTCTAGGAACACTCGGTAGTGTTACCATTAAAGTAATTTTATTTGCATTGTACGTTGCCTCAATTTGCCGAGCCGATCTCTAAAAACGAAATCAATTATAAGGAATGGTGTAGTGCAGAAGTTTTAGAATTATGTTGCCGTGACGTTGCATAATTACAAATCTTGCCAAATGGATTGGTCACTTTATTCCCTATTACACAAAGAGTACTGTAACGTCGATTATTAGCAAATTCGGGTACGTTGTAGATTAATCTAGAACAATTGGATAAGGTATAAATTACCGTTAAGGGATTCTGCAGTTCAGTTCTAATTGCAGCTTTGATTGAATTACTAATCCTAATTTAAAGTTTTGATTTCAATATGTTCTAGTTATAAGTTTTGGAAAACGTGATGTGATATAAATTATTGTTAGTAATCATATAAATGTAAATTAGTAAATAGTGTTGCGATATAAATTCATTATAGTGTTTTGATAGTAATTTAGAAGATGGCATTGTAGTTTTAGTGTTAAGAATATTATACTTGTATTGTTAGCGATTAGTTCGGAAAGTAAATAATTGTGAATTTTTTTTTTAGAATTTTATTATAACTACGGGTTGCTGAGACGTCTTGTATAACCACTTTGAAAATAAAAAACTGTTGTTATTTCAAACAGAGTTTTTATTGCACTGGTAATGGCGGTGATATTAATTACTTTTGAAAGATTTATATTTGTGTGCATATCACTCGTAGTCAAAAAAAGAGATAGACAGCGAAATTCTTTAGTTTTGAAGGACTTTAAGTCCAATATGGAGGAAAGTTCGTTAAAACTACTGAAAAGTTTTTCAGAGAAATTTAAAAAAATGTGCAGAGAAACAAGACCAAAATTATGTGAGTTTGGCAATGCATTGGGAAGAAAGTAACATACGTTTTACAGGAAAATTACAGGACACCGCCAAGAATCTCGCAATAAAATTAGTTCAGAACGCAAAAGCAGTTGGGCAAAAATTGATAGAAAATTACACACTATTGAGAGAGGAATTTATCCAGGAAACTATGGAAATCACAAAAAAGTTGGAAGTCAAATTTTCTGAAGGCTTACAGGCATTGGATGCAAAGTGCTCTGAAAACTCACGAAAAATGGAAGAAAAGTAGAAAAGGTGCTGGAGACGGAATAATGGATTAATTCCCTAACGGTGCGAGCACCAGAGCCCTCAGTGCCGCTGATACAGCAGCCGACTCCAGAATTTAAGAACGTTGAGGAATGCAAACTGACGTCAAGGTTCAGAGTAAAACCACCCACATTTGATGGCAAGTTAACATGGCAGAGATTTTAAACAATTCGAGGCTGCCGCGAGAGCTAACTGCTGGAACGATGGTGAAAGGGCAACCGCATTGATTGTTGCGTTACAAGGTGGGCCCTGAAAATTCCGCAGACCATACGAGACCATGACCAAAGAAGCTACGGAGGCTTAACATCAAAGCTGGAAATGATGTACGGCGACTCTTATCCGTAACAAGTGTAGCACGCTCAAGTAAAGTACCGTTATCAAAAGGTTAATGAAAATTTGCAAGAGTTTGAAGCAGATATTGCTCACTTGGTGAGACTAGCCTATCCAAGAGCACCGAATAGATTCCTAAAACAGCTGGCAATACAGACCTTTGTTGACAGGATTCGCAATGTAGAGATCCAGCAAGCACTACGGCTGACTCGATTAAGGACCCTAGATGTTACGCTAGTTCGTGCTTTGGAATTTGAAGTGGCAAACCAAGCTTCGCATCAGAGCAGCGGCAAAACAAGATGTTTCGTAGAGGAGCATAGCTAAGAAAGCATAGAGGAGGTGATTCGACAGGTACTTCGTACTCTCACGTTTCATTCATAAGTTGCGTATCACTCATATTTCTAGCGACTTAAGTTCTTCTATACGTTCTAAGAAAACGTTCACCAATGAGTTTTCTGGAAGAAAACACATCGAATATAGAAATTTCTTGTAGTCGCAACTGTGGAAATCGACTTCTTACTAAAACCGCTGTGGTCGTGATCCTAAATGTAAGCAAAGAGTAAAGCATCAAACCAACATCAACTGAGTTATTCAAACGAAAGATATGTCAACCACGATAAAAGAATGTAGTGGGTTGTAGAATAATACGGGTAATAGCAAGGTACAAGATGAAAATTTAAGAGAATTGAAATTATTTACGTGTAATGACAAATAGAAAAATTGTTTTTACAACTAAGATCGTGGAGCTATCATTTTGAAATAAATGAGCTATTTACGAGACGAAAAGGTTCGAAGCGATTCAAGGTTCGAGTGTACATTACATTTAAGTATCCGATAGAATAAGTCTATGAGGTATAAATTGGATTTAGACCAGAGTTATGGAAATGAAAGTTTACTGATGAGATATTTTTATATTGATAAGATAACATTAATAGATTGAAATATGATTCAATTAAAGATAGAGAATAGAAGGTATATTTACATACTTAAAGGTAAGACGAAAGGTATGACTGCTTGTTAATGGTTAGAAATACAGAGAAAGACTGTTAATCTGTAATATGCCATGGTTTTTGAAATTTAAAATTAAATTCATGTATTTTATAAATTAATTGAGGTCTGTGTGATATACTTCTCACAAGGTATAGATAAACAACCTGGCTTTCTAGCTATTTAAGAATTTCATTAAAAATGTCAACGCATAAATAAGGAAACGCATTCAAATACATCATTATTAGAAAGATGAGTACGTGACTGAAATATCATATTTGCATGAAAATCCAACATATTTGACATAACAAACAATAAGCAACCGGCAGTTCGTTATACGATAAGCTTTGGACTATAAACGACACAAATATAAAAGACGTGACAAAATTGCAATGGATATTTGGAGATTCTAAGAATATACTGTGATATACAGGACGCTTACGTGATCGGCAGAGCATTTCATCGAGAATTAAACCAGGGAATTTTGAGAAATATCGGGTTCTACAGAGATAAGGCGCAAAGTACAAGCCTTGATCAACGAACACGCCAATTAAAACGTTGGAAAGTGGAGCTTATAAATACGATAGGAAACTCAAAAATAGACAGTGTATCTTCAGCAATGCACGAGCCACGTCGATTTAAAGTGAAAATTACGTACTAGTAACAATTAGTGAAAAGTAAATAATTTATTAAAAGTGAAAAATTGAAAGTGCCAATATGTGCAACGAAGAATAGCCGTTCTACGCGTAAACGTAAGATAAACCATTAATTGAATTTTATTTTAATATTTAACAAATTTAGGGCTCCGAATAGAGCTCCGAATAAAGCTCCAAATAAAGGCTTCGAATAAAGATCCGAATAAAGATCTAAATGTAGATCAAAAGATACTTAGAAAATACTTACAAGGAAATAAACGTAAAGGTACTAAAAGTTACTCCAGAAATCCAAGGGGAAAAATACAAGCAACCAATAATACATCATTCTGGCCAACAAATGAGGCAAGTCGAACAGCAACAATCAAGGCGTGCTGACCACAGATACTCGGAGGCAATTCCAGTGACAAGCTAGAAAAACGCAGGTTAGATATCTTAAATATTTCATTAGATAAAGACTGTTTCAATTTTAATATTTGCTATATATTATATATCCGTAAGGGTCAACAAAAAGGTCAATTGAGAATTTGAAAAATAGAGAAAGCAACTTTCAACGTTCAAAAGGTACTTAAGAGTAATTACAAAGATATTTTTGCTGGCTTTCAGAAAAATTAAATTTGGTAAATGTGAATTATTTATTTAGGGGCTAATTTTTGAATTGACATAAAACTGTACATATTATCAATCATTATACTGTGTAATTTTGGATTGCTTCATTTAAAATTATTTCAAAAGATACAAAGAAAAAGGGTTAAACAATCTTTATTGTTGTGAAGTATGGCATTCGGTGAGCTAGCCGTGGAAAAACAAATTCAAGAAATTATAGGATTTTAAAAAAGGTAGATATTCACACCAATAAAATAATAGATAGGCTAATCATAAAAGAGTTATATACAGCAATGAAAATAATGCACCAATCGTGGGGCTATATCACAGCAATAAAAAAGGGCACTCTAAACGTAGGGGCTATTACAGTAATAAATATATATATATATATATATATATATATATATATATATATATATATATATTGCTATGGTGCTTAGGTGATAGAAAATGTGAGCCCTTACGTTGGGAGCCAAGAGATTATGCTGTGAATATTAGGGTACAGCCCCTCTGTTGTTGGAAGTCAAGAAATGTACTATACATGCTAGCTTAATAGAAAAGTGAATTCTTACCTGAATGTGCCAGTTTTGTCTTGCCAGCTCAGTGATAAATATACTGTAAACTTTACCAAAATGAAACTAAACAAAAACATTTCAATATTAGAGATATAGTCGCAAAAATGAAATTTTTATGTGAACAATCCTTGATACATTCAAAAACATATATCTTCTGCACACATTATCTAAGAAATTTACTTACACACACACACACACACACACACAGGTATAAGAATGCTTTTAAATGCAATTTACACCTTAAGTTTAAAAAAACACATTAATACAATCTTCGGCTAAGCCTTGTTAATAATTAAATATTATAAAACTCCAAAACATTTCAGATGTAAGTCATTTAATTTTCTTTAAAACAAAGGTGGATAATTTAAATATTCTTCTACCCCCTCTAAGGGTCAACCACCTCGAAGTTTGACCTCAAAATTAAAAAAATTATCCATTTACAAGTAATTTTCTATACGCAAAATCTTATCTTGCTTATTCTACTTAATAATATCACACTATCTAAAGATGTTTTCAATTTAGAATTAACTGCATCGAAAAATTCCTGATTCCATTTTTTAGGTTTCCATTTTAATTCATTTTATATGTCGTTTACTTCATCAGTTCTCGAAAGTACTTTTATTGTAATAGATTAAAATACTAGGTGACCTTGCACCAAGTTCAATCAGCGTTTATATTAGAGCAATAAATATGTCGTCGTTGCACTCCATGAAAAGCTATTCAGTAACTATCTATGAAGAACCGAATGTTGAATGACTGATGTTGAATGAACGACCCACTCCTCAATATCTACCGACATCATATAATAAAACTCTAAATACGTCATCGCTCTCGATCGTTCCGATTACATTTTAAGAGGTGTAAGTAATCCCATGCTACAATAATTAACTATAATTTCATGTGTTCCGATCCTTAATGGCCTGTCAATTTTTATTGTAATCATAAAAGTTTCACTATCTCTTACTAATGCTTGGAACTAATAGTTGGTTATCGTTCTATTTATGAGCTGTTGTAATTTATGAGTATTAGAAACGCATTATCTTATCTAAATTATCTGGTTTACAGGCTTTACCAGTATTATCGCGTTCTGCGAACTCCTTAATGGGACCGTTCATTCACATTGCGTGTTAACGTAAGGATAATGAATTTTCAAACGATTTGGAAAAATAGTTCGTTTAAAAAAATGCAAATGAATGCAATGTAACACGTTTTGTATTAAATAACATTTATTAAGTGGTATTTTTAAAGAGGATGCACCTTTATGCATTATTGAATTAGCATCCATATTTTAGAACTGGTTTTACTGGTTCTTATTAGCATGTTTTAGAAACTTGTTTTAAGTGATATTTTTAAAGAGGATGAATATTTACACAAGGGTTTTACTTATAATAGAAATTACTATAAGTTTATCTTACTAGAATAGTATACAGGGTAAAAATTAAATATTTTAAATTTTAAATTTTCTCAACTTTGGGTCTTATTTTCACACACAACGTGGTGCTCAATGTCCTCCTATGACTTCTTTAACACACACACACACACACACACACACACACACACACACACACACACACACACACACACACACACACACACACACACATACATATATATATATATATACAGGTTCAAGTCCTGTCCAAGACCTTATATTTTCCATCTTTCAATTACTAGCTCGATTTGAAATGATCATTTGGGCTTTGCATAAAAGTCTAAGTTATTATTTCATCTTATTAATTGTAATACGTTAGTATTTATCAACTTACCTTGTGTAAAAAATTACGTAAAATATTTATCTACAGATCGTTGATGAGATTGACGCCCAGTCCAGATTAGCAATGGGGTTCGTTGTTTAACTACAACATAAAAGGACCAGACAAAAGTAAAGCCACCTCGCTAGGAGATATATGGATTCAACGGGTAAACTCCGCCACTTCAGATAAGGCAGTTGCGTGTCGAATGCCATCATGGTCACCGTTGCTTTTTTTTAACTATCCACCACTTCCTGTGCATATCGCGTTCTCATTGGTCGAAACAATGTCGTGTACCTCTTTAAACTGTGGGAAACGTATTCACCGCCAAACATAAAAGTAATTATAATTAATTCCCCGAGCAGTACTAAGAACTCAAAACCGCATTTGGTTAATACTAAAAACTTATTCTAAAAAGCCCCGAGGATAAATACATGACCTATTTTCTAGCTGAATTATAAATGTGTAATACCCCTAGGTGTTAAAACGATTTTATCTAACTATGTGTAATTTACTCAAAATCAATGATTAGACATCCTCCATGAACAAGTATCAAAATAAAGTCGATGTGAAGTCAAATGAGGCGTAACTATCTCTTCTTTGTTGTTCGTGCAATAAGGTTAATATCACGTTCATTGCCACCAAGTGTATAGTGCAAATTTTTTGACATTTTAGAGTTATTCTTGTGAAAAGAGTTTTTTGCTAATGACATAATTTAACTTTATGACAGAATAATTATTGTTTAATTTCACACAGCAAAGTTTTATATAAATTCAACTGAGTGTATATATTTTGTTTTAGGTTGGTTGGTGACTCTGCTTGCAGTCCACAAAGTGCAAATTCTTCTTCTTGTGGATCTCCTCCAGCAACGTCCTCCATTACGACCCAAAGTTCGGATCCTTCAACATCTCTGGCTTCCTCCTGCATTACTCCTTCACATCTACCTACAACTTGGTCAGTCCTGGCAGATGCAACGGCAGGTAAAGTACTTTCTATAAATGTTTTTACTGAGACACTATGATAGGTGTTAAAAGTGAAGTCCACAGCCCCGGGATAACTGAAGGTGAGATATCAACTCTGCCACATGATCCAAGTTTGTACGGATCACCTATTGATTTAGGATCTATTTACGAAAAGGATTATCCCCAAGCATATTCTTTTACATCAGCACAACAGTATTACAATAGGTAAGAATCATGCTTTGTTAATCGCCACTTAACGATGAATTTACAGCATGCAACAAGCATATGGTTCAACCAATTCAGCAACAGCTGCATCATATATGAATTCTGCTTCCAATTTTTACAACACATCTTCTTATCCATATTCTTCATTGACTACTGCAAGGAGTCTAAATCAGGCTTGTAAAGCTAGTGCAGGCTATCTGTCATCACATTATTCATCGCCTTCTTCACCATTCCAATCAACAGGTCACTCACAAACTGCCCAATATTCACCATATAGTTCTTATAGTAATTCTAGCAGTACTTTTGCACAAAGTTTTGCAGCACACGTGAGTTCCGTTATACTTATTAATTTTATAGAAAATTCTAATATGTACAGGGACTGGATTATAGCACTTACGGTTCCACATATTCGGATACCCAACCGTATACTACTACGGGATATTGCATTCCACAAAATTATTCACCTTATGTGAGTTCACCTAGTTCTAATGGCAGTGTGACGGCGTCTAACTACCAATTATCAGCATCTTTACCAGGCAAGTGAAATCCTATACGGCTTATATATGTTTAACAACTCACTTTTAAATATAAAAATAAGGTTCATTTATATAGGTTTACAATTTTCACCTACATTTTACCATACACTTGTATTTACAATCACTTCCGTGCTATCAGTTGTTAACAACATTATGATCCTAACACGCTTGCACATATACGTATACAATATATTATACGTATATACTATATAAGTAACTTTAATGAATGATCTACTAATACAAAGTAAGGAATTTTAATGACAAGTGACTCAAAATAATCCACAAGGGCATCAACACGTAGGCACAAACTGTGAACTACGTGGTGCTGTACTTCCCCTAATGTTAAACATTACAACTTTGCTACTCGTATACCCTAATCAGGGCGAAACGCGTCGAAAGGATGCACTTGCTGAGTATTTCGAGTCTTACTTTGTATTTATATATACATACTCACAAACGTGTACGCGCACACTCACGCAGCACGAACGCGCGCGCACACACACGCGCGTGCACTCACACAGCACGAACGCGCGCGCGCACACGCGCGCGTGCACACGCACACACCGTGTGATTGATTTTACATGCCTCTGAAGATATCTCACTCGTTAGAGTAAATACTAAAGAAGATGAATGGGAAGAGTTAGTGTACAATAAACTGTTATTAACATTGTTTAATTAAAAAACCAAGTGATTAAAAACAAAAGAGCAACAAAAACTATAACTTTTTTAAATGATTAAGTTTTGTTTTCGAAATTCTGAAAGAGTTTTATATTCTCTTTACAAAGATACCAAATTGTGTGTTAGTTACTTAATAATTGAAGCCATGGGAAAGTTATACAAATTAACCTACACAGTTCTAGAAGCAACAAAAACTTTGAATTTATCTTAAACGAAGTGCCTTGTTCAAAATGATTGCAATGCATCATCATCATTGGGTCTTCAGTTTTGGAACTTGTTAGACGCGTACCCTCATTGATTCCTATTCTGAACTAACCTTCACATTTCCCTAAAATTTGCACAGTCTGCATCTTTAACTATCTGCACGCGAAAGTCCGACCTTTGTCTATTTTTCCTATCTCTGCTTGTAATATTTCACGTACTATTCCCCAAAAATGCCTTAGAACGTATCCTGCCCTTTTATATCTCCTATTTTTTTTTGTTTTCCACAGATATCTTTATTCCTCTACTATTTCCATAACCTATTTGTTATTAACTTTGTCTGTCCATGCTACCATCCTCATACATCTGAAGCATAACATTCCAGAAGGCATCTATCTCTTTCTGTCTGCTTTTTTACTACCCCTATTTCAGAGACGTACTGTGCTGTGCTCCACACATATGCTTTAAACAATTTTCTTCTTGTTTCTGTTTGTTGTCTTTGAACATAGCTGCTGTTCTCCCTTGTTTGATGCAGTTCGCAGTTCGGTCACCTTCTATTGTTTTACAGTTATATACCTATTTCCCCAATATTCAGTGGTATCTGAAGGGGGTTAAGCAGCGTTTGGCTGCCAAGTTCCCCAGCACTTGAACATTTGTCGAATTAATACTTTTTCCAATATATTCTTTCGCACAATCAACATTAGTTGAAAATATTTCACAATCAACATCTGTAGTTGTTTATAATAATCATCAGATTTAAGTGCACTTATTTTTTCGTCATTAGGTTTTCCGTCTTGAATTTGGTTGGACGCGTACTTCCACTTATTTATGTTCTGAGTTAGCCTACACAGTTCCCTAAAATTCCCACAACAACCTATATACAGCGCGAATCCCCCTTCTATTGTTTTCTTATTATATGCCCTATTTCACCGAGATTTAGTGGTATGTGAAGGGAGGTTCTGTGGCGTAGTTGGTATGCGTGTGACTACTACGCCCAAGGTCCCGAGTTCGAATCTCGACACGATCTGCTTGAAACATGTTAGGCAAGCAGTTTTCACAAAAATACGCCTTCGTTCGGATGAGAGGTAAAAATGGCGGTCCCGTGTGTGTTGGGGGATACTTGGCAGCCACAGGCAGCTTAACCCCCTTCACATAACCTTACATGTAATTGTCCGGAAGATACTACATTGGCCAGGAAGCGAGTTTTTTTTTACCTGGAAAATTTGTAATTTTGCCGAACCCTTGCTGTTTAAAGCAAGGTATGGATCTTTAACGTGCGTGACAACACTCACACACAGAACCTCCATTTTACCTCTCATCTGAACGAGGATGTATTTCTGTAAAAATGCTCGCCTAACATTTTTCAAGCGGACCGTGTCGGGATTAGAACCCGGGGCCTTGGGTGTAGTAGTCACCCACATACCACTACGCCACGGAGCCGCCCTAGATGCTAATACCGCTATATCATCTGTAAATCTAAGCATATCAATCTTTTGTCCCTGCATAGTAATTCTAAATGTCTTTCCACATCCAATGCATAGTTGAGGTTTTTTTTAAATAAACTTATGTGCGCTTTCCGTAATATATTTAGATGAAGTGATTTTGGGACAAAATTCACAAATTCGATTTTTCAAACCATGCATGTTGTGTGTGTTGACACATAAATCTGTTTGAGATATCCCTAAATAAAAAATCCAGAATTGAAAGATTCTACAGGACCACCGTTAATCTTTATTATCCTCGCGCGTTACCCTCAATGTCATAAGCTACAACCAACCCGTTTAAAATCCTATATTGTGTACTCGCTACACAAACAGCGATTTGTAAAAGTTACACGCCAAATTGATCTTTGTTTAATATTCAAATTGCTACGTTTATATAAAATTATACAACCTTGGGCGATGTTGTTCGGAATAATTTCATTTTTTGGAATGCTTGATTTTCGTATATCAATAGTTTGATTGGTTGTCACAAAGGTCGACCATTAAAGTCGTATATTTTATGATTGGGTAATGTTCCGTTGTGTATATTTCTCCCATGAACACTTTCAGTTTCTATTTTCTAACTCTAACCTAGATAAGTTTATATTTTGTTTAGTTTCTTTAATTTTATACATTATTTGTACACGTACTTATAGTGCCTTAGCAATATTATGGTCAAGATGTTGTGTCCTTATAGTGATACCAGTGATTCTGATTCTGATGGTGCCTAATAAATATAAAACTTAGTAACTAAGATTTTTAAAAAACTTTGCAGAAAGTCCTTTGAATGGATTAAGCTTAACAGATGGACCCATATCATCTTTAAAATTAGATAGTTCAAGACGATTAAGGGATTCAACAAGTAGTACAAGTGCGGAATCAAGAGGTGCAAGAGGACGAGGTAGGCGTACAAATACTGTATCACCATCAACACCTGAAACTAGCACAGAACGAGTATTTGTTTGGGATTTGGACGAAACAATTATAATATTTCATAGTTTACTTACTGGCAGTTATGCCTCAAAATATCAAAAGGTTATCGCATATCGTGCAAATTTTAGTAATTACATTTTATTATTTGTAGGATGCTCAAAACGTTGTTCAGTTAGGATATCGAATGGAAGAAATGGTTTTTAATATGGCAGATACGCATTTCTTTTTTAATGATATAGAAGTAAGTAAATATTTTTATTTAACGCATGTACATTTTAAACTTTTTTAAGGACTGCGATCAAGTTCATATTGATGATGTGTCGTCGGATGATAATGGACAAGATTTAACAAACTATAATTTTAGTACAGATGGGTTTCATGCAGCAGCAGCGGGTAGTGGCAATTTATGTTTAGGTTCTGGTGTTAGGGGAGGTGTGGATTGGATGCGAAAACTAGCATTTAGATATAGGAAAATTAAAGAAACATTTAATAATTATAGAAATAGGTAAGTTTAAAATCAATGCTGTTTGACGTTTTATATTTTCAACATTTGTTAGTGTTGGAGGACTGTTAGGACCTACAAAAAGGGAGCAGTGGTTACAGCTACGGGCAGAAATTGAAAATGTAACAGACAATTGGCTCACATTAGCGAATAAGTGTTTAACATTAATAAATTCAAGGAGTAATTGTGTAAATATATTAGTTACAACAACTCAGTTGATTCCGGCACTTGCCAAAGTTTTATTGTTTGGTTTAGGAGGAGTATTTTCAATAGATAATATTTATTCTGCCACAAAAATAGGTAAGGAATATAGTTTATAATTGTTTTGCTTATTGTAGACAATGCACATATCTGTTTAAGATTTTATAAATTTTGTTTTGTTAGCATCCAACCCCAAGCTTATGCTTTGAATTACTTCTTGAAAGGTTTAACCATATCCTTAAATAAATGAAACAATAGAAGTTGAAACCTGCGTGAAGTTAGCCATAACTACGAAGCACTAATAATTTTATACAGGCTTTTTTGTTAATGCTTCGTTAGTGCTTCAAAGAAAAATGCAGCCACACCTACCGCTAAGTAGTTATTGCATTTCAAAGTTCTGTGGCTGTCTTCGCACTTAGCCACAACTCAAAATCACTAATAATTTCATATGGGGGTTTTGTTAGTGCTTCGTTCGTGCTTCTAAGAAAAATGCAACCACACCTACTGCTAAGTAGTTATTCGACTTCAAAGTGGCCGTGGCTGACTTCGTTTCTAGCCACAACTCGGAAGTATTAATAATTTCATACGGATTTTCTGTTAGTACTTTGTTAGTGCATCTTAGTGCTTGAAACCACAGCCCAGCCACACTTCCGGGTTCGGACATATCACAACTCAAAGTTGCTGGAAATTGACCACATCATGTCTTGTTATGGAAGCACTAATTTGTTACAGGCGGAAAAGCTACTAAGTGTATCTTTTCCAGTCAAATTATAAAATGGGGGCGGCCTGTAAAACAAAAATTAAAGGGGGGTCACCGGCACTAGCTAGCGGAAGGTCGTGGATCATATAGAGGGTTAAAATTTGAAAAAAGGGTTAAATTAATTTATAATATACTACAAAACTGTGGCACTTACCTTTCATAAAATATTGTGGCTTAATGACAATTGCCAAGGGCGCCAGACAAGTCGAGAATGTCCAAATGTTCGTACAAAACCTTGAGAGACTTGTCAGCCCAAGGAGGACAATTGTTTCTTTTAATCTATTCCTCACTTTTTTTTTCTACTTATATAAAAAATAAGAAAAACTATTGACTTAATCAACGGCAAACAAAACTATTTAATTCACAGAGCAATAAACGTGAACCTCTTACATGCATTGATTTTAGTTTATAAATTTAAGTGAATAGGTGACTATGGAATTTATGAAAATTTTGTGTACATAAGTAGTTATCAAACACTTGTATATGATCGAAAACTTATATTATAAATCATACACTAAATTAATCCTACGGTTTATGGCCAAAACGTCCTAACAAATAAACTAACTAAAAATTGGTCATGCTACTTAACTATAAAGACTTACTTACTAATAATTGTCCATTGCTTGAGGGTTTGTTTTCCAACATAGAGCAGTTATTAAATTTGGGAAGAGAATCTCGCTTGTTGCTTCTGTTTGTAATGTTTAAGAAAATTGACTGGCACACGAACTCGGCAGAATTTTGACAATATCACTTACTTGCTGCGTCACACGCCTACAAGCTTTTTAAATATTTATCTTGTATCACTATAAATCCGCGACATATGGGCATAACCCTCGCGAAACTGGAAGAGTAACACTTCGTTCCAATTATTTTTACTAACGTATACGAAGTGTAATATTCTATGTCATGCCAGAGAACCGCTACCCGCAAACTACGTTTCTCTCTACTTCTTGACCACCGTCGGCCTCATTGGAAGAACTCTCTGTCTTTGGCTAAAGCCTTCAAATATATAGACTAAATTCCTCTCCTAATAATTACGTACGTCATTTTCTGTTATCCAATGACTGAACAGAACCTCCCACAAAACAATATTTCAGAAACCAAATCCAGCCCCTTTTTAGATGAGAATCACGGAAGCAACTATTTTCCCAAGAATTTAAATTATCTTTTTTTCTTCTACGAATTTCTTAATTATGGCAATGTGGAATCTACCTATGGCGGCCGTAGTATGGCATTAACAAAGACCGGCTAACCTACTTGAGCCGAAATGGATTTTAAATACAATGGATGTCTCCAGACTACTTAAAATTACTTGTAATATTTGAACAAATCAATTGGAAATAGTGTCCGCTATTATAATGTTTTGTTTCCTATAATCCGCTGTAAATCAACGAAAGTATTCAGAAGGTTAAGCTTTTCAAACTGAAATTGGTTTTCCTTTATTTACGCTAAAAGGTACTATACATTTTAAAGGGTTTATTGTATTTGACTTACGATGGGGTCTAGAGCTTTAAATGATGACCTGCCGCTGGAATTTAGTCGCCTGAAGCTATCGGTATAAATGTGGTCTTTTATTACAAGGGAGCCTGACTGAATGTGAAGTAATTTATTGTGGGAATTTTTGTCTATACTTTATTCAAGTTACTGAATTTTTTAATTAATTAATGTGTTTATTCGTTAACATTACAAAATAATGTTACAAATTATTTGACCTCGCAAAAGCATTAGTGTTTCAATAGTGCTTTTTAGTGCTTCAATGCCCAACCCAGCCACACTTCCGGTTTTGGAAATATCACATTCCAAAGTTGTTGGAAGTTGAACACACCATCTCTTATTATGGAAGCCCTAATGACCTCACCCTGAAAAATCATTAGTGCTTCTTAATGCTTCAACGCCCAACCCAGCCACACTTTCAGTTTCGGAAATATCACTACTTCGAAGTTGCCGGAAGTTGGCCACATCATCTCTGACCTCACAAAATCCTTAGTGCTTCTTAGTGCTTTAACGCTCAACCCAGACACACTTCCAGTTTCGGAAATATCACACCTCAAAGTTGCTGGAAGTTGGCCACATCATCACTTGTTATGGAAGCATTAATTATCTGACCTCGAAAAATCATTGCTTCAATAGTGCTTTTTAGTGCTTTAACGTCCAACGCTGCCACACTTCCGGTTTCGGAAATATTACATCTCAAAGTTGCTGGAAGTTGAACACACCATCTTCTGTTATATAAGCACTAATGACCTGATCTCGCAAAATCATTAGTACTTCTTAGTGCTTCAACGTCCAACCCAGCCGCACTTGGTTTTGGAAGTATTACACCTTAAAGTTGCCGGAAGTTGGTCACATCATCTTTTGTTATGGGCGCACTAATGATCTGACCTCACAAATTCGTTAGTGCTTCAATAGTGCTTCATCGCCCAACCCAGCCACACTTACGGTTTCGGATATATTGTACTTCAAAGTTAACGGAAGTGAGCTACACTCTCTCTTATTATAATATAAGCACTAATGATCTGACCTAGCATATTACATAGTGTTTCATAGTAGTGCTTCTCTAACAAGAGATGACGTAGTTCTCCTGATTTATTCCCCATAGATTGTTTCCTTTAAGAATATATTAAAGAGAAATTATTTAGGAATAAGCCGACCACTCCTATGGATATGTAAAATAGTCTAAGAAATGCATTCGTGTCGATTGATGAGTACTTGCTATCAAGAGTGAATCCTGCTGTTTTGAACAGATTGTATTATTGTGTTAAAAAAGACGGACATACATATTTGATCATTTAATTTATGACCTTTTAGTTTTATTGTTAACAAAATATTCCTTTTGATAATATATTGTTTGTTTTATGAAGCTCTTTTTGGTTCTGGATAGATCATTTCGGATTTTTATTAATGATTGTGTCAATTATGTTCCTGACAGCAGCCTACTAACCAAACAATGTAACGCTTTTACTAAAAAAATTACTCTAAATGCCTATTTTTCTTCAATTACACCACGCGAGCCTTATAGCAAAAGAAAGGTTGTTAACAAATCTATCGATTGGTGTACAAATATACAGGGGGTTTCATTTGAAAAATATGAGAAGAGCACTTTTTAGGTTTTGTAATTATAAACTAATGTAAAAGTCAGTCAGGTTCGGAAATATTACACTTTAAGGTGAGAGAAGGTCTCTTTTTGTTGCGTACCACTGTACCAGCATAAATGATCTGATACGGCAACATTTTTAGAACTTGGCTAATGCTTCAATATGCTTCGAACTCTAACCCAACCACACTTCCGATTTGGATAGCATTTGACCCTATAGTGTGAATTTGGTTGGTGGTTAATCAATTACTTTTTGTTAAGATATTTGGCTTTTTTTCATATTTTGTTTGGTGACTAATTTAGCAGTTGTCAATTGGGTTCTTGTGAGTGTTACTGATTTACTGTCAGTTTAAATTGATCTTCATTAGTAATTCAAACTTGCTAAGCAGTTTTTGCAACACGACTTTTTTAAATTTCAATCGTCCAGCAAAAAGACTGGTCACTATTACAATCTGTTCCCGGAAGGTTTTTGCAGTTTTGCAAAAGTACTTGATATTTTCCTACGCATTTCTATTAAGATGTCGTTCATTCGATTTGTATGATTTCCATCTGGCGATTGCTAGATGTATAAGCCTGCGATTGTATTGCAAATTGTTAGATTCTTTTCAGCAAAAAAGTTCAACAATCCTCCGAGTTTCTTTCTTTCACCTATTCCATATTTTTCAACTGCACGTCTATCATTGTCTCTGGTGCACCCTATTCCTAACATTAATCACCTAAAATGATAATTAATTCATTACTTAATGATATTAACGAGATATAGGTTTGCATTGCAATTTGTGCGTCTTCAAGAATATACCTATATCCGCGGACTGAAAATAAGCAAGTTATCATTGCTCTTCTCAATATCAGTAGAGATTTAGTCCTGTTTAATGAAAGGTGGGGTTATTCTGTCTATATTTGGACACCAGAGCCTTGTTCATTATTCAGCAGGGTGTGCCAGTGTGCAGGTGCGAGCTACACATCTCAGAGGTGAGATATGATGCTCTACTGATGTTAAACGTCGTTTCTTAGATTCTAAATGATGGCAACTAGCAATAAACTACAGTCAAAATAATTCAATAAGGAAACATTTTTGCATGCTTAATAAATATTAACAGATTTTTCATTCAACATGCTAAGATTGAATGTTGCTAACAATCGACTTAAAACTTTATCTGAAAACATGCTTTCTACTGTTCTCATTCAGTAGAGCTGTATACAATTATAAAAGTTACGTCTAATTCAAAATTTTTTATTTATATATTGTAGCAACAACTCATTTAATTTCGCTATTATTAAGAAGCTAGTTGTATTGAATTAATTTATGTTATCCTAATAATAATAATAATAGAGATTAAATAGAATTTAGAAGTTGTGTTTTGTACTTTATACTAATAAAGTGTCAGATAGTAATTATACCCTATTCCATTTCTTATATCTTTCGCCTGCGAGAAACTGCATACCAAATGAATCAATTAAAACCTGATTACACACAATGTTCGATTCTATAACAAAAAGCAGAGACTAACTGTGGAAGTACTACTATTTCATTGCAGATAGATTAACAAAAACATGTATTTGTTTGGTTAGCTACAAATGCTTTAGTAACTAACTACAAGCTGTAAGTGTTTACAGAAAGATTGCAACTAAGTACAGTAAAATAACGCTGCAGGTAGGATCAATTACAAAGTTTGAAGTGTCATAACAATTAAGAGGAAATTGTGACTGCTTTGTAGTATGGAGCACGATGAAACACTAAAAGCTACAGCTACTAATTCATTTGTGCTAAGCTAACATCAGTCAACTTGAAGTCTTACAATGAGATACAAGGTTGCCTTGTGTAAAGCACTATGCTGCACTAACGAAGCACCAAGAATGTTTCGAGTTCAGATCATTAGTGCTTCCATAACAAGAAATGGCGTGGTCAACTTCTAGCAACTTTGAGGTGTGATATCTCTAAAACTGGAAGTGTGGCTGGGTTGGATATTAAAGCACTAAGGAGCACTATTGAAGCACTAATAATTTTGCGAGGTCAGATCATTAGTGCTTCCATAACAAGAGAAGATGTGGCCAACTTCCAACAACTTGGAGGTGTGATATTTCCGAAACAGGAAGTGTGGCTGGGTTGGGCGTTGAAGCACTGAGAAGTAGTATTGAAGCACTAATGATTTTGCGATGTAAGATCATTAGTGCATCCATTGCAAGAGATGATGTGGCCAACTTCCAGCAACTTTGAGGTGTGATATTTCCGAAACTGGAAGTGTGGCTGGGTTGGGGTTTGAAGCACTAAGATGCACTAATGAAGTACTAACAGAAAATTTGTATGAAATTATTAGTGCTTCCGAGTTGTGGCTGGATGCGAAGTCAGCCACAGCCACTTTGAAGTTGAATAACTTTTTAACAGTAGGTGTGGCCGCATTTTTCTTTGAAGCACTAACAACACCAATATGAAATTATTAGTGCTTCGTAGTTGTGACTAACTTCACGCGACAGAAGTTGAACTAAATGCAGATTTAATTGTAAAAGATGCCTAACCACTTTTATTAATTCACCATCTGTGTTTCAAAATAAACCTTTAGTCCACTATTTTACATATGAGCTTGTTTAATAATATTCGTTTGATGCTGAAGATACAGATGTCACGGATTTGCTTAGTTGATTCATTGTATGCTGTTCATTTTAAATGTGTATTATAACTGCTATGTTTAAACATTGTTTCTAAAAGTACATATATACCCTATTCACGTTAAATATGGGATGACATCATAAACAGTAATAAAGTGCTAGAGATTGTAAAATGCGAACGTAACTTTGAACGTAGGTTTAATGATATTAGGATTTAGTGTGTAGCAGTTGGCAGTTCTGTTCGGTGTAGTTTTGTAGTGTGTGCTGTATATGTGCTAAATGAAACAGTTCTTTTCAGAACTAAAACACTTTATACATTGCAAGTTTCTAGTATTTAACATTTAGAATGCCTAAATATTTGGATTCGTGCGCACAAGAAATGGTTACTCTGATCAGGAAATACACATAAAATAACTTAACCATGACAATGCAGCATTTATTTGAATTATGATGTCACCCCATATTTAACGTGAATAGGGTATAAATACTATTACCTATAATTGTTTGTCAGTATCATGAGTGTAAAGACATCTAATATAAAACATCCAGTGACTGTCATGCATCCAGTATTCGTCAATACTATTTTATATAAGCAAATATTAAGGATTAGAGTCAGGAAAATTGTTAAAATGTACAATATAACATTTCTAGTTATGCTTCTAGAAGATGTTAAGCTGTTAAGCTAAAACCTCAACCTCATACTCTGCTACTCGATTATTTAATCCTATAAAGCATAGGTTCCCAACGGGGGCGGTACCGCCCCCCAGTGGGCGCTGTAGCTTTCAAAGGGGGCTGTGGCGAGTACAGGGGCAAAAGGGGGGCGTTAGGAGGATCAAGGGGGGCGTTCGTGACGTACTTACCTTTTTAGAAAATAAATATATTAAAATACTTTGAAAATACCTAGTTGGCATGAATAGACAGTTTATTTAGCTATCTAAAATGTCTATGTTATTGTTATCGAGAAAATATACTTTAAAACATTTAATTCAGCATTAGGTCTATGAATACCTAATTCCGTTTAATATTGTCCGCAACAAGTCTTTGCAAGTTGATAAGCAAAGACGCGATATGACTTGCTTACAAAGTGCACCGCATCGCAAACAAGATAAAACATACAAGTTGATGCTTGTATGAAATCAAACGTATAAAAGGCAGGGATAGCTCTAGGAATGTGTTATTATTTTGTGTGCTTTGCAAATAATCCATGTTCGTGAGTGATAAGTTATATAAGTCATTATAACCATTAATTTTATAATTATCTATAAATTCGTTGAAAAGTTAATTTATTTTAAACCGTGGCAAGTTTTGGATTTCAAAATGTCTGAATCTAAGAAGAAATGCCGGCAGTACAGTCTTTTGTATTTGAAATATGGATTTACGCACTCTCCTGTAAACCCATCATTACCCATGTGTTTACTTTGCCAAAAGTTTTCTCAAATGAAGCCATGAAGCCTTCTAGGCTACAAGAACATTTAAATAAAATGCATACTGATAAAAGGACAAAGATTTGTCCTATTTTCAAGAACTGCAGAAGAAATATTTGAAACAGCCAACTATATCAAACCTATTTGCGTCGTCTTCTAAACAAGAAGATGATGGACTACGAGCATCATATAACATTTCATTGTTAATCGCAAAACGGGAAAACCACATACCATTGGCGAGGAACTTATCTTGCCGGCAGTCAGAGAGGTAATAAAAACTGTTCTTCATTATAAGACATCGGCAGATGTCATCAGAAAAATTCCTCTTAGTAATAACTCAGTGCAAATGAGAATAGACGAAATGGCTCAAGACGTTGAAATATCATTATGCGATTACTTAAAAACTTGCAATTTTTCCATGAAACTTGATGAATCTACTCTACCAAATAACGAAGTACTGCTGTTATCATACGTTCGGTTCATAAAAGACGAAAAAATTTATCAAGAGTTATTATTTGCAAAAAATTTGGAAACTGATACAAAGGGAGAAACGGTATTTAATACCATGAGTACGTTTTTTCAAGAGAAAGAAATACCTATGCATAATATTTTGTCGGCAGCTACTGATGGTGCTCCAGCAATGACGGACGTCATAAGGGTTTCATAGCTCATTTGAAACAAGCAGTACCAAATGTACTCGCTATACATTGTATTATTCATCGTCAGCACTTGGTTGCAAAAATCTGAACGAACGTTTGCATTCGCCGCTTCATTACGTTATTAGAGCAGTAAATACGATTAGAAGCAATTCATTGCATGACAGATTATTTAGCCAACTTTGTAGTGAAAATGATGAAGATTACAATCGCTTTGCTGCACACAGAAGTTCGTTGGCTCTCAAAAGGTACTTGTTTGAACCGCTTTTTCAACTATTTGATTCAGTACTGGACTTTCTTGAAAACAGAAACGAAAAATTGCGAAAATCTGATTATACATAAAATGACATCGCTTATTTGACAGACTTGTTTAAAATATTTAATGAAGTCAATTTACAATTGCAAAGTGACAAATTGAATTTAATTAAAACAAAAAACGTCATAGCTGCTTTTGTGGGAAAACTTCTTCTATTCAAACGAAATCTAGGGAGAGGTGAATACAGCCACTTTCCAACATTATCAGCAGTCTCTGCAAAACATGAAGATTTACTTACTTACTGCCAACACTTGGACGTTCTTCATGTTGATTGTGTGGAGCGATTCCAGGATATTTTAAACATGAATATACCGGGTTGGGTTTTAGATCCTTTCGCAAATGCAGATACAGCAGAATCATCAAATTTAGAAGAGGAACTCGTAGAACTCACAACTAACGAAGAACTAAAAGTAAAATTCAGAAATGGATATCAAGAGTTCTGGCTTCAAAAACCAATACCAGTTCTTTACCCTGGATTGTGGTCAAGAGTACAGATATTTTTAATTGCATTTCCTTCATCTTATTTGGCTGAGCGTGGGTTCAGTGCAGTAGCTAATTTATTGTCTAAGAAAAGGAACAGACTGCACATTACTGAACGTGGCGATTTGCGGCTGATGTTAACGAAATTGGAACCCGACATTAGCAAATTGTTAAAACTTCACCAGCCTCAACTATCTCATTAATTTTTTCTTAATCTTTTTTTCTGTTCATTATGTATTCATATTTAAGTTTTTAATAAACAAGTTTGTACTACATTTGATAGTCGTTTTAATTAAGGTTTACTTTTGCGATTTTTAATATATATATACCTTGTCCAACGCTTTAGTGAACGCTTGTAATAGCAGTCAAAAGTGCAACGTTCGTATATGAGTATCTATGTATATATATAGATAGATAGATAATATGCAACAATATTTTAATATTCGTTATAATGCACTATGATGAGGAGGGGGGGCGTTGGAAGTTTTTTTTCAGTAGAGGGGGCGGTGGTTCAGAAAAGGTTGGGAACCTATGCTATAAAGGAACTAAATTATAAACACTTTAAATGCTATCTGTATAAATGGATATCATCTAAACCTCGCAAGTTTTATCATGATTTACTGAATAATTTATAGCAAACCCACATAAAAATAAATGTAGCCAAATATAAACCTATGAACCTTTTATAATATAGACTACAGATTCAGATAAACATATAATGTGATTGTAGATCATTCCAAAGATTGAACCTTGTGCCAAACTACTGAATGTCGCACGCAAGTTGCTCTACAACTTTTAGCGACAATTACATTGCTTAGTAGCGACACCACTGTTATTGTTATTCTGAATATAAGAATATGAATATCAAATTTAATGTAAATTAATTTAGTTTTATAGCGATGTAAGGAACTACTAAGCATAAATAAAAAAAAAAAATAAAATAAATATTAAAATTGTATACACTACGGCGTAACTTCGTTCCAGTACAATAACAGTTGAGTGTCAGTGTTTCGTGGACATTGTGCGATTCATCCAGTCTTTAGCAATTTAGTTAAGGTAAGTACGTTATTCTTAATTATATAAAGGGAGTTTGTTATGTTTGTGTTCATGAAATAGTTAGCCAAGATTTTATGTTGACAGGTATGTGAAAAATAAGCTTGTCATATTATGTAAATTCATATCATATACAACTTTTTAAGAGTTCTCAGATTAAATACTTCTACTACTTCCAGAATTGTTTAATATATTATTAAGGCATACTTTACACAATTGGCGAAGAAGATAAAGTTATGGCTAATATTGGAAAAATTGAGGAATTTATTACTACTCAATCTGAAGCATGGAAATCCTATACCGAAAGATTAGAGTTCTACATGGAGGCCAATAATATTAAAGAGGATAAACTTAAACGTGCAACTTTATTAACAGTTTATGGTTTAAAATGCTATTCTACGATTGATATATAGTTGTTAGTTGATTATTAGATCAAGTAGCTAGTTAGAGTTCTGTCAGATTTTTCACTTGATGTGCTTTTGAAATGTATTTAAAGTTAAATAATTTAAATAAATAATTAATGTTGAGCATGGCAAAGGATTTATAGAGTTAAACTAAATGAAAGATACAACGGTGACGACGAGGATAATGGTAAAAACTGAAAAATTGGAAACTTTGTAGGTATATATTTTTCATATTGCAAGAATCGTCAAAATGGAGGAACTGACAAAAGAAATGAAAATTTTGTCGAGTCTATGTGGCAAATTACTTCAAACACCGGGCGAAGCTCATGTGGTCAAAGTTCAAAAACTTCAATTAAGTTTCAATTCGCCGAATTTAAAGAAACGGAAGGTATAGATGAATATTTAGACAGATTTAAAATCGTGTTGAACTTACATAATGTTCCAAACGAATTACAGGCTGATTATTTAAGAGTTCATATGGGACCGAATTTAAATGCAACGTTAAAGCACCTAATTTTTCCCATGAATTCGAATGAACTTTCATTTAAAAAGATTTGTTTAACATTAGTAGAGCACTTTGTACAATCTTTGAATAAATATAGCGAAGAGATACAATTCAGACAAATAATTCAAAAACATGAGGAATCGATCGGTGATTTTATTCTACGATTAAGACAAGCTTTACGTTATTGCTTGTTTGGCGAATTCTAGAGTCGTTCTTTGATTGCACAATTTCTTTATGGCGTTACACGAGAGGACATTAGAGATGAAATAGTTGCTCGTAAATCTGATCATTTTGAGGTGACTGTAAAAATTGCTACCGAAATGGAAGCGAAACGCTTGGCAGCATCGCAATTAAAGCAGAATTCTAATAAGTATCACAACACGCAACAGCATAAGGTATCGGGTAAAAAAACCATTTGCAAAAAAGCAAAGGAATCGTTCTCGATCACTCTTTTGAAGATCCAGCTCAGTTAATGGTAACATTAATAAGGGTAAAGGACCTGATCCTTGTGAAGGTTGTGGTCAGTTACATTGGAAAAGTCAGTGTAAATTTCGTAAGGTTAAATGTCTTAAGTGTCAACTCCGGGTACACAAAGCAGGTGTTTGCCGCAACCGGACACAGGGTAACCTTAAGCAACATTCCGGAAACGAAATTAATTCTTGCACAGCAAATAAAACTGGGATCGGAATAGCAACTTCTTATTTAAATACTCCAACGGTGGATTATTTCCATCATTTGGTGGATACGATGAACATGGCTAAAGAGTCAAATTGTGCAAAGTTAGCTAAACCGATGATTATGGCTAAAATAGACGACACTCCAATTCAAATGGAACTTGACACCGGCGGTACGTGCTCTATTATAAATTTGAATTTGTTGCATACATTCAAATCAAAGTTCACACTTCTGCCCAGCAATCGTACATTTGTGAGTTACATGTTAAATCAATTCCAAGTTGTTGGTTATTTGCCAGTGAGTGTTGAATGCGCTTGAAGAAAAGAAGAGCTAAATCTTGCGTTACCGACCAGCCATTTGATTGTATTTTTGTAAGGGAATGGGTTCCCCATTTGTGGATTTAATCCATTTGCCAAATTTCTTTCGAGTACATGAAGTTAAGTGCGAAGTAAAGTGCAAAGCCACGTTGGAAGATCTTTTGGTAAAATATTCTGACATCTTTAGCAACACAGCTGATAAGTTAATCGGTCCAAAAGCCAAGGTAAATTTTCTGCCCGGAACTACACCAGTGTCGCTAAGGCCCGCAACATTCCATATGCATTGCACAAGCAGTATTCAAATGAAATCGAACAATTGTTGAATTCTGGTGCTTTTGGACGAGTTACACATTCTGATTGCACATTTCCAACAAATATTGTTTGCAAGAAGATAAGGATTACTGGTGATTATTTGTGTATGCTTAATCCATGTATCAGTGTTGATGAATATCCAATTCCAAGAGTTGAAGATATTTTTAATCAAATGAATGGAGCAAAGTATTTCTGTCACTTGGATGTTACGGATGAGTATATGCATTTGAAATGTCATGAAACATTTTCTGAGAATTTAACTTTAAACACCCCTATGCATGGTCTAATCTGACCGAAGCGAGCAATGTACGGTGCGGCCAATATTCAGACTGTGTGGCAACGTAATATAAGAACCGGCTTAGAAGGTCTTAAAAACGTTGCAAATTTCTATGACGATATTGTTGTGTTTGGCTCGACATCAAAGGAAGTAGTTAATTCGTTATGAGAAGCTTTTGATAGAATTCATGAATTTGATCTGAAATTAAAAAGCCTAAATGCACCTTTCCTCAGTCAAATATCGAATATTTAGGCCATAGAATCGACGCTAGCAGACTACATAAATTGGATCGTCATGTAAGTGCATTGGTGAACACTCCTAAACATAAGAATTTCAAAGAATACAAACTTTCCTTGGCAAAGTTTTGTATTATGGTATTTTATTCCTAACATTTCTACAATCTCCGAGCCATTACGCAATAGATTACATTCTGACAATTTTGTGTGGTCTAGTGATTGTGGAAAGTCCTAACACTTTATACGAGAATTAACATCGGATAGGGTTTTAGTACCTTACAACCCAAAATTACCATTAATTCTTGCCACCAATGCTAATTCTGTAGGCTTGGGCCGGTTCTTTCACATCAAATGGCTGTTGGGTACGAACGTTCGATTTCAAATGCAAGTAGAGTGCTAACCAAGACTGAAAGAAATTACTCTCAAATTGATAGAGCAGCTTTAGGTATTGTCTGGGCTACGAAGAAATTCTTTCCTTATGTGTAGGGTAGAAAATTCACATTAATTACAGATCTTAAGCCATTGACACATATTTTTGATCCGAATAAAAGCTTTCCATCTTTGGTTCTTAGTCGGTTATCACATTACGCAACATTCCTGCGTGGATTTAATTACAATATTACCTACAGAAAAACCAAAGATCATGCTAACGCAGATTATTTTTCGAGAATTGCTTCAGTGGAGATTTAAGAAGAGCAACACAGTTTTAATGAAGTATCCCTAAATACAGATGAATTTGACCGCCAAACTCTACATCAAATTAGACAACTTCCTATTACTGCTGAAGATATTGCTTTGGAAATAAAAAGAGATCAAAGAATGTCTCAATTACTCGTAGCTATACGAGAAGGGCACACCTTAAAAGAACTTGGTTATTCTGGAAGAGAATTAGAATACTCCCAAATATCAGACTGTTTAATGTTAGGTCATCGAGTGGTTGTACCCAAAAAACTTCGACAACTGTTGCTGAATGAACTATATACTGCTCATATTGTTGTCACAAAAATGAAGGGTTTAGCGAGATCATTAATTTATTGGCCTAGAATGGATCAAGACATCGAATCACTGGCAAGAGAATGTTTTGAATGTTCCGAAAATGCTGTACAATATAATAGATACCATTTGGAGTATCCTAATGCGCCTTGGGAGCGAATACATATAGATTGCGCAGGACCTATTCAAAACAAATATGTTTTAATTGTAGTGGATGCATTCATTCAGTAAATGGTTAGAGGTCAAGATAACAAATTCAATGACTAGCAATGTGACCATAAATCTGTTGGAAGAATTGTTCTTGGCGTACGGCATCCCTACAACAATTGTAAGTGACAACAGTTCACAATTCACTTCAGCGGAGTTAAAAAATTTTCTTAACAATGCAGGAGTTAAATTGCATAAATGTATAGCTCCTTATAAACCGTCAACCAACGGGGTCTGAACGTTGCGTACAAACATTAAAAAATGCATTAGCAGTAAATTCTTCGAAATTAAATTCAATTAATATTTCTCGATTTTTGAATGCATTTTTCCTGCAATATAGAAAAGCTCCACATCAAACAACAGGCCAACCACCTTCATTTTTATTTTTGGGCCATACGATTAAATCTAGGCTGGATTGTGTTAAACCAGACATGAAAAAGAAATCATGGATAAACAGCAAGCTAAATTCCTTCCCAACTTTGGGGAATTTCCAGCTAATGGACCTGTAGTGGTTCTATCACATGGTCGGACTCAATAAGTGGATTTGTGGACAAATAATTACACGTCTAGGAGATTTGTAGTACGAAGTAGAGGCCCAAAGATGACGACTCAAATATCATGTTGATCAAATAAAAAAGTGTCCTAAGGATGTCTTCGAGTTGACCCTGGAGCAAACACGGCGAGTTCGTTCTTATGACGATAATCATCCCAACGACGGCGACATAGTGTTACCAACAGTGGCCAAAGTGCCGCTAGTAGACTCCAATTGTGCGTAGGCCTCAGCGTGAATGCCGACCCTGTGTGTTGTTTTGCCAAGCGATTTTTGACTTTCAAAATCGAGTTCTTCAAAGTAGGTTGGGAGGAGTGATATATAGTTGTTAATTGATTATTAGATCAAGTAGCTAGGTCGGGTAGATTTTTCACTAGATGTGCTTTTGAAATGTATTTACTTTTTTCTTGTTAAAGTTACATAATTTAAATAAATAATTAATGTTGAGCATGGCAAAGGATTTATAGAGTTAAACTAAATAAAAGATACAACAATGATTAAGTCGATTTGTGCTCCCAAAAGAGTAATGGAACATTCTTATGAAAAAATAATTACAAAACTGACTGAACATTTTTCTCCGAAACCTTTCTACTATGGTTCAGTGCTATAAGTTTTATATAAGGGTTCAAAAACAGAACGAATCAATTGCTACTTTTATTGAAGAATTGCGACCAATAGCTGATAGTTGCGAATTTCCGGGTAATTTCTTAGACGAAGCCATACGAGACCGCATCGTTTGTGGGGTAGGAAGTGAATCTTTACAGCGTCGTTTACTTACTGAAACAAATCTGACTTTAAAAGTTGCTTACGTAGTTGCAATTGCTACTGAAACTGCCTCGAAGAATATAGTTGAAATAAAGCATTCGTGTTTTTCTAAAAAAAAAAAAAAAAAAATAAGGATTATACAGAGCAGCAGTGTTATAGCTGCGGTGGTAATCATTTGCGTTCAAAATATAAACTTGGATGTTCTAGGTGTATTGCCTGTTATAAAAAAGGTCACATTGCAAAAGTTTGTTTTTCAAAGCAAAGCCCTTCAACTACTACAAATGTAATATCGGATAATAAAAATTGTCGGGAAGAAGAATTTAAACAAGAAATAAATAATCCTTCAGGTTCTTGTATTGCTCCTTATACAATTGAAGTTTTAATTGATGGTCAACCATGTTTGTCTGAAGTTGACACTGGGTCAGCAGAAACATTACTGTCGGAAAGATGTTTTAAGAAACTTTATCCTGTTCGAAACTTAATCTTATAGGTTACAACAAAAGACCTTTCGCATTGCTGGGGGTGGGTTTAATGTTAATGTTAATCATGGGAATACGAGTGCAACTTTACCAATTGTAATCGTTACTGGCGATCGAAAAACTTTGCTAGGACGGAAATGGTTTAATGCATTGCGTATCAAGCTAATAACAAGTGACAATAAGGAAGTTGTGTGGAATAGCACTGAAACTAATACTGCTAGTATTACAAACGACCCAAATACAAATCAAAAATTTGCGACAGTATACGATAAATTTGCGGACGTTTTTTCTGAAGGCATAAGTACTTTTTACGGTGCCTATGTATCACTCGGGATAGATCCAAATTTTAAACCTATCTACATGAAGGCAAGACCAATACCATTTGCTCGCTCCAAAGTCACTTGTTGAAGAGGAACTGGATCGACTAGTTAAGCAAAGTGTTCTTGTTCCAATAACATACTCAAAGTGGGTTATTCCAATTGTGGTAGTGCATAAGAAAGAATCAAACAAAATCAGGATATGCGGAGATTATAAAAGTACACTTAACAAAGCATTGTCCAAGTATCCATATTCTATTCCTTGTTGTGAACGAATTATCTAATTTGGCCGGAGGTGTTTGGGAAGATTGATTCATTCTATGCTTATCAACAACTAGTGGTTGATGAAAAGGCTGCAATTGCCCGGATGATTATTACTCATAAGGGAGCGTTTGCTGTTAGGCATCTACAATTTGGCATTTCGGTGGCTCCTGGAATATTCCAAGAATTTATGGAAAAACTCTTGTGGAATGTCGAAGTCTCTGTGCCATTTTTTGACGATGATGAAGAGGAATTTGCAAATCACATTACACGAGTTTTTACAATTTTCAAGGATAGCGGCCTAAAACTGATAAAAGAAAAATGTATTCTTGGATCATTGCCTGTTACATACCTTAGGTTTCATGTTGATTCTGTAGGCATCCACCCAACCAAAGAAAAGTACAAGGCTATACATGATGCACCTGTTCCCAAAAATAAAGCAGAGTTGCAAGCATTTTTGGGCATGCTTAATTTTTATCACATTTTTCTAAAGGGCAAAGCCACAATTGCTGAACCTTTACATAGGCTTCTGGATTGCTCAAGCGATTGGGTTTGGACTGCTATCCATGACAAAGCTTTTAAGAATGTAAAAAAACTAATTACTTCAAATGCGATGGTGGTACACTACGATCCAATGAAACCAATAACGATTACTTGCGATGCGTCTCAATATGGCGTGTTGGTGCTGTTCTTAGCCACGTTTTACCAAACGGAGTGGAAGCTCCAATTGTATTTTACTCTAGAACAGTGAATTCCTCAGACAGGGGTTATTCACAGGCTAAATTTTTTAAAACTCTTGGCAGCCAAAATACTGTCCTCTTATTATTTTTAAGAATGTATATTTCATAGAATCATAAAATTACTATCACAATTCTCAAATTGGACCGCATTAGATTTAGGACTTCTCTTATTAATTTTCTTCCTTCTGAAATAATTCGCACAACAGTGTTTACTTCAACTCCAGTTGCTGTTGCTACTTGTTCTTGTAAATTATTCATAGAAATGACAGGCACTCCATTCTTTTATTTTCTCATAAACTTTACACACTATAAGTAATTTGTCTTCCTTGACTGTGAACTGTTTTCTTGCGGTTACTCATTGTAAAATTAAAAGCTCAGAAATAACAAAATAATCTGTAAAACCAAACATTATTCTTCTAATTGAATTGAAACCTTCATTATACCTACAAATAAAAAACTAGACTGAGTTACAATAGTTTTAAAAAACTAGTTGAAGTTGAATCAAGGCTGAAATCTCATAAATAATAATCAAAAACAATAGTAGTGAACCACAAATCTTAAAACGCAACAGCTGAGTTGTAAATGTTTTTAGGACGCACTTTAACGTAAATAACTTAAATTGGTTTCTGCGCAATAGCCCATGAGGTTTTGAAAGACCTCTATAGAACCTTTTTAAATTGACACCCTATTTTAACACAGAGAGTGTCTCAAAATTTAACAACAACTAGAGCTGGTGTTACAGAGTTTTTAATTGTGATGAAGCAGCATTCTTTTTGAGTACTGGAGATAATAATCTTCTTGTTAGGAAGGGTCAAAAACGTCCATAATATTATTAACTCCTATAAGAAAGAAAACCTTTCCATGTTATTGATGGTGAATTCAGATGGCCGAAACGCGCCATCGATGGGTGTAGTAAACTTAAAGCAAGTTCCAAAATCAATGACTGAATCTGGGCCTTTTTCATGGGTCATCGGAAAGTGCTATAAAGGTTGAATGACTAGTCAAACATTCTTTGAATACTTTAATATGGTGTTTTATCCTGGGTTGGTGGAAAACGATTTCAAGTTGCCTATAATAGTTTTTCTAGATGGTCACATTTCTTATTTAACGTTGTCATTGAGTTTTCTAAGCGAAAAAAATCGGACGACTTGTGCACTTTTACTAACTGTGGCTAAAAAAAATTTAAAATTTTTTTAATACAGCTTATGACCATACTTTTTATTCCCACTTACATAAATGCGGGTTACTGCCATTTTTCAAAAATTGCAATGGAAAGCGCCAATTGATACAAATCAAATACGCATATTACTTCACGTAGAATATTTTAGAAGTAAACGTAAATACGGTTAATGTTGATAAACACTTTGTAATTTCCAGATTGTTAGTAGATTTTGATAGTGTTTCAAAATTTAGATCAAGAGATATTGATTATTCATAAGTTGAAATTATGTTGTAACATGTTTAATTTGATCAATATTTATTCGCATTGAATTACGAGGATAATGCGCTAAGCGTGCCTTTTTCTTTATTAAGATTCCATATAGTACATAACGGAACGCTTCGTTTTAATAATCTTCTTATAGTAAAATATCTGTGTCACATAAAGCTATTTTGCCGAGCACCTCTATGCAATCCTGCTTCTATCGTATTTCCCCACCTCTAACGTCGCTATCGTTCATTCCTCGCCTTGTCAAGTTAGTCGCTCCCTAGCAACCAATTTATCAAGATGTATTCTAGGCTAGAGGCATGCGACCTTCGGTTGGATTTTTTGTGTGAGTTATTAAAATATTAGACTATTATAAATATGTCTGAAAAATTTCAAATTGTTTGTCTACTTAAAGAGGAACTAGAATATGAGCTTAGGATTAGAGGTGTAGTAAGTGAGAGACCAGTTGTTGAGAAAAGAAAAATTTTTGGAAGACTGTTAGCTAAAGAAGCTGATAAGCCTGGTTGTTTAATTCGCTTGAGTAATAAAGAACGTTTTTGTCGGAATTTGATGATAATGCTACGAGTTCTATTTTTAAGGGTACATCGGTTTGAGCTGTCGTCATATCATTTGAGAATTGCTCTTGTGCATAGGCACGCTTTTGTTTTGATAGCAAATTTTTTATTTAGATTAACATTGCAACGCAATTTAGTCTAGGCGGAACTTGTCGTTGTGGTTGGTCGCTCAGCAGTATGTTAGTCTAGACGAGACTCAGGAAGAGTTGGTCGCTCAGCATTACGTAAGTCTAGACGAGACTCGAGTTGAGTTAGTTTTTTATTGATGATTCTAAAGCCGGTAGATGGCACCTCAAAGATTTGAAGCCCTTTGCTGCATCGTACCCATCAGATGAGGAAGATGATCCTGAAGATTAGTTTCTGTTCTGTCAATTCTTTGATTATGAGTAAATCAGTTGTTTGCGTGTTTCGTTTTGTTCTGGTTTTTGCTTCGGTATAGTTATAACTTATAATACATGAAGATTGTTCTTTTACAACTTATTTTGTTTGGGAATTTTGTAGGGTTATGTAAACTTGTATGCGAAATTTAGTAGTAGTTTTGTAGTGTACGTACTAGTTTAGTTTGGCGCGCGCTAGTAGAAGATATTGTTTAAAAGTAGGAATAAGTTGACTATATAAATTGTTAGTCCTGATTTCTACATATTTAGGTAGAGAGAATATTAGCGTATTCTTTCCCTTGTTTTTGACCTTTCTTTGAACATTTTTTTTTGTTTGGTAAGGTCAGAGGTTTGGATGATAAACCTCACCATTTGATCAGTCACTAATAGGTGATGATATTTGGAAATTAGAGATGGTATAATCAGTAGGGTGAAGAAGATTTCAGCCCCGACTGGTTCGGTTTGGTGTTAAGAGTTTTGTTTTGTGAAATATTTGTGTAGAAGTTTAAGTTTAGTAGAAGTAAATCTTCTAGCACTTTGAGTTATAGTGGGGATGTACACTCACCTCCATTTTTGTAAGTAACCTGTTGGTTAGTTTATTTTGGTTTTGGTTATCGCTTTGAGCTGATATCATTTTGTATTAAGATGCTGTTTTGATATAGTAGTGTCTTTTTGGTTAGTAAAGTTACGAAAACTCCAAGAAGTAGAGTTAGTACTTTTGGAAGGTTGGGTATTTTATGTTGTGTTTAGTTATAGTTAGCATGTACTAGCTTCAGATAGGTTATTCTCAACAGTAGGTGTAAGAAAATTCTTGCTCTGATAAAAGAATTCCCTTAAACTTCGATTAATTTTTTTTTGTCCCGTGGAGTGTTTGACTTTTTGATTTGACTTCTCTCGATTTTGACCAATACCGATTATGACTTCCCGATCTTGTCTCCAAATGGACGTTTGGTACAAGTAGTTACCGGCACACTCAAATTTATATATATTAGTCCTTCTCGTTTTCCTAATTTTCGTAGTTATTCTGAATTATGATTAAGTAAGTGTTTCTAATTCGTAAACTGTGATGTTTTGCAAATAATTGTGATGTTAGTTGGGAGTTTGATAAAAGCTCTTAGAATAAAAAAAAAACTTTTGTTTTTAGCTAAAAAATTTTCGTTGTAAAAGATTTTTTTTCTTTTTGGGAAAGGGGTAGTGTAACATGTTTAATTTGATCAATTTTTATTCGCATTGAATTACGAGGATAATGAGCTAAGCGTGCCTTTTTCTTTATTAAGATTCCATATAGTACATAACAGAACGCTTCGTTTTAATAATCTTCTTATAGTAAAATATCTGTGTCACATAAAGCTATTTTGCCGAGCACCTCTATGCAATCCTGCTTCTATCGTATTTCCCCACCTCTAACGTCGCTATCGTTCGTTCCTCGCCTTATCAAGTTAGTCGCTCCCTAGCAACCAATTTATCAAGATGTATTCTAGGCTAGAGGCATGCGACCTTCGGTTGGAGTTTTTGTGTGAGTGGTTCAGGTCATGCTAGACCTGGAACAATTTCAGTAATTTCTACTAGGAAAAACGATAGAGAAGGACAAGTAAAGATTTTGGTTTTGTAAGTTGTATGGTTTTGTACAAGAACATGAGGTTGCAGACATGTGTTCAGGGTTGCTGTTGTCCCAAGTTTGAAATGGCTTGTAGTATTGTTTGGAGCATATGAAATTTCCGTTCGGATTTGTCTTGGAGAATCAGAGGCAGTTTGGTTCGTTATTACATTTAAGAAATTTTTGCATGTGTTAAGAATGTCGTTAGCCTTTGCTAAACAGGCGATCATATAAGAAGCACGAAAGTTATCATGTTTACGAACATATGATCTGTGTCATTTTCAATTATTGTTGAACTGGTTTTACAAGCCGTAGAAAGAAATTTTGTTAGGTTAGGTTTATATAATTGTAAGCTTTGTTCCATTTGAACTTCAGATAAATTTCAAGGTATATTTTCGACATTATAGTTTTTTGTGATGTAGCATATTTGACAGACGTTGCCGTGAAAGCAGATGTTTCATGCAGCTTTCATAAAATTCATATTAAACATTCTTCAATTTTGAGATTAGCTTTTATTTACAGATAAATTATAAAAACTAAGTATAAAAATTTAAATACACACTGCGTACTAATTATGAAATTGTAATCTACCTGATAAGATCTGCCCAGGATAGAAATGATAGTTCAATGCATTGTGGTTATAAATTATTTTGATCAAATATTTAAAACAAGCTTATATTTAGAGAGCAGTCTTTTGCTTTAAAAAGACAAAATTTTGATTTTGTTATAAACTTTATTGTTGAGAATTCTCTACCTGTTAAAAGGTTTCAAAATTTTAAAAGAAAGTTTTTTACTTCAGTAAACAATTAGTTAAACTTTGAGACTTTTATTTTGGTCAAATGCGATCAAATCTGATAACATAAAGGTAGAATTTTTGAGTAATAATTTTGTGCCAATATCTTATTGGATATACATTTTTTTCTTTTTGATACTTTTATAGGACACAAATGGTGTTCTACATTTTATTTATTTAATCTTTGTAATTTCTTACAGGAGCTGCGTCTTATTTTTATAAGACAGGTTTTTGTTAACGAAGACGATCGTTTTATCTTTGGGTTTCCACGTCCGCCCTTAGAATTGTGCCTTGCTCTTATCGTGATTATCTCAGGACTTGGTGGCGCCTATTTAACTTTGTTTAGCTTTGGTTTGCAAACAAAATTCGACTTCCCCCACTTCTTATTGCTCTACCCAGGAATAGACCCCTAGCTTTTCGGAAGATTTTTGTGCACTGGCGCCCATCAAACAACAACTGTGAAAAATTCGTATCACTGGCTCACTACGTGGGGCTAGCAAGATAAGAATTCGTATCCATGTAATGGAAAACACTATTTATTTTTTATTTATTTATTCACATACGGATTACACCTTTAATATTGATAAATAATGCTATAGAGAATACTAACAATAACAATAATTCAAAATATTAAAACTAACAAGAATTATTAAATACATATATATCAAATTCATAAGATACTTAAAATACATAAAAAAAACTAGTGAAGCTCACTGTGGGGTTATAAATAGCTGATTACACTCCCTTTTAAATTATGATTGTGAAATTCCTAATACATTATAATCATGCGCATTAGCATACCTAACCATCCTAGTTAGGTGGTAGAAATAAGTATAAGTAACCCTATGATAGGGCACAAAAAATAATGATGTATCTCTGGTATTACGCAGTGGTATCAAGACTAATCAGGCTAAGTAATTCGGAATAATCAATATCTCCTGCCAAAACTTTATACAAAATCAGAAGGTCTCAATAATCACATGGGGTTTCCAGGAGTGGTAATTGCAAAGCCTGGCGAATGAGGTCATAATCATAATTAAATTTACTGAATACTGTTCCAGTCTTATATGCACAAAATCTTAGGAACCTAATCTGTACCTCTTCAAGAGTTCGAATGTGTACATTATAATGGGGAGACCAGATCGGAGAGGCATACATAAGTATACTCCGAACGTAACACAAATACAATGTTCTAATCGCTGTTACTGAAAGGTCGTGAACTCACCTAGAAATAAATCCTAATGCTCTTGGGGATTTTGATGTGATAGTATTAATATGAGGAACAGAAGATACTTTGCTATCAAAATAAACACCCAGATCGTGCACTGTATCAACACTTTTCAAATGTGCTCCATTGATAGAGTATACATACTTAATGGGGTTTCTAGAAGATGAGAAAGTTATACTGCAGCATTTGGAAATTTAAGAAACATCCCATTATTCTCACACCAATTAAAAAATGAATAGAGTTCTTTCTAAAGACCACGACAATCAGATTCACTCCCAACTACCCTGAACAATTACTAATCGTCAACTAATAGTAACAACTTGCTGCCGGGAAGAAACAAGCCAAGGTCATTTATAAATAAGTTAAATAGCAGGGGCCCTAAGTGTGACCCCTGTGGCACTCCATATAAAACCTCCATAGGTGCTGAAATAAAATTTTTAATCTTTACCGACTGTGACCTGTCACTGAGATAACTCTTTAGCCATTCAAGTAAGTAATGCGGAAATCCTATAGCTTTCAATTTTCCTAACAATATCGAATGGTTGACTTTATAGGCTTTAGAGAAATCTGTATATATTGAATCAACTTGCAACCCTTTCTCCAAAGCAGTGGTAATTGTGTTTTGATAGACATGTAGGTTAGAAACTGTCGATCTTTTCTGAATGAACCCATGCTGGTTACCACATATTAATTTATAACAATACCAATTTAAGTACACAATTAGTAACCTTAGTAGTTTAGGTATAGAAGACAACAGACATATTGGCCGGTAGTTTCTAATATCCTCTTTATTACCACTTTTAAAAACGGATATGACATAACTTGTACTCCACATCAATGGAAATTTTTGAAGTTTAAATGTCAAGTTAAATAGGCGTTGAAGCGGTTTACACAAAGTAAATATACACCTCTTTAGAAAAATACCAGGAATCTCGTCAGGACCCGTTAACAACCTATCAGGAAGGGATCTTATATCTTACATGTAATTTTCCAATGCTCCACTCGAAGGTACTACATTGGCCAGGAATTTTTTTATTACCTGGATAATTTGCAATTTTGCCGATTTATGCGTGACAACACTCACACACGGGACCTCCCTTTTACCCCTCATCCGAAGGAGGGTGTATTTTTATGAAAAATGCTCACCTTACATTTTTCAAGCAGACCGTGTCAGGATTCGAACCTGGGACCTTGGACGTAATAGTCACATGTATACCACTACACCATGGAGCCGCTCAGGGATCTGATTTTATTTGGTAGTCTATAATCTAAGACCTTACTAAATAGTCCCTCATGTCTTAACTGGTGCCCTATCATTCTATCTCTCCTGACCTTTAATTGTCTCCAGATACAGGGTTTCTCACCTATCCCTCTATAAAATTCCTCATTTGTTACTCTATCTGTCTAACTAATCTTTAACATTCTCCTATAACACCAAGTTTCAAAAGCTTCTATCTTTTTCTTATGTACTTCTTTAATTGTCCAAGTATCACTACTATATAATGGAACGCTTCATACTTTTTGTATTATCTAAACTAATACTGTAAGCTATTATTGTCTTTCATTTTTAAACACATTTTTCTAGCTTGAGCTATTCTAACTGCTATATCCCTTTTGCTACGCCCATCCTTTGTAATTATACTACCTAAATAGCAAAATGTATCTACCTCCTCTAACTCTTGCTCTTTGCTGGGTTAATTCTCATACTATAGTTACTCTGTAGTATCTCATCTAAAATATTTAAAAACTCTCCTCTTTTCTAGACTCTGCTGTAATGGCTATATCATCTGCAAGACGTAACATATCTATTTTCTGTCCCTGAACACTAATACCTATCTCTTTGCTCTCTCTAGCTAAGTTTAAAGCTTCCCCAATATAAACATTAAAAATCTATCTAATACCATTTCTAACCTTAGCTTCCTTTTGTATTTCATCAATTCTAATTACTACGCTTTGGTTTTTATATAGACTGTAAATAATTTTTCTATCTCTATGAGAGATTCCTATTTTTCGCAAAACTCTAAACATAACAATTCAATTAACCCTATCAAATGCTTTTTCTAAATCTACAAACGCAAAATGAGTCATTTTATTTTTGTAACCTTTTTTCGATAATTAGCCTAATCATTAGTATCGGTTCTCTAGTCCCTCTGTCTTTACGACAACGATATTGGTTTTTGTCTAAATAATTCTCAGTCAAAGCTTCTACTCTATTTTTAATTATTATTGTTAGTATTTTGGAAGCGTGGGAATTAAAACTAACCGTTCTAAAATTCTCACACCTATCAGCTCCTGACTTTTTGGGATTGGGATAATAATTTTTTTTTGAAATCTTTTGGGACCTCACCTGTGTCATATATTACTTTTACTAGTTCATATAATCTGTTAAAGTTTTCTGACTTGCATCTTTTATTAATTCTGCGGGTATATCGTCTATCTCTGGTGCTTTATTTAGTTTAAGATTCCTAACAGCTCTATCAAATTCCTCTCTTAATATTGAGAACCCTATTTCTACATCCTCTTCTTGGTTGTTCTCTAACTCATCCATATCGTCTCCCTTATAAAGATGTTCTAAATATCTTTTCCATCTATGTCCTACCTCAACTTTATTTATTAGAAGCTCATTATTCTCATCTTTAATACCATTATATTTTTCCTATCTTCCCCGAAAAACTTTTTAACTGCTCTGTAAGCCCTGTCTGTCTTACCTACTCTCAAATCATTTTGTATTCGCTTACAATTCTCCTCCATCCATTTATTTCTAGCTTTTCTACACTCATGTACTATCTTATTTCTAACTCTGTTATATTTTTGCTTACTTTCACTATCCAATTCTCTGAAAGGTTTAGGCTTTCTTCTATTCTCTATTAAATATAATGTCACTTTTGTTACCCAGGGTTTTCTCGCTTCTACTTTTTTCTCACCTATAGTCTGTGTTGCTGTATCATGTACAGCCCATTTTATTTCTTTCCATCTATTTTCTACGTTCCCTTCTATAGCTATCTATTTGATGTTATTATCTAATACTTGTTTATATTCCTCTTGTACCTCACTATCATTAAGCTTACGTAGATCCCCTCCCTCTCTTTTAGCCTTTCTCAATTTTTTGAATTTTAGCTCACACTTCATTTTAACCAAGTTATGATTGCTATCTATGTCAGCTCCTATATAATAAGAACAGTTTTTAACTTGTTCTTAATCTTTGGGAATTAAACCACTCATAGTTTTTAAAATCATCTTTATTTACGTTTCGATCCATGACCTAGGATCGTTGTCAAAAAAGATTAAGAAGATTGCTAAACAAACCACAATAAACATACAGGGAGTTTTTAACTTGGTTCCCAAATCTTTGTTTAACTAAAATATAATCTATTTGGTATCTAGTCCTATTACCTGGCGCTTTCCAGGTATTCTTTCAACATGTTGTTCGAATAGGGTGTTTACACTTACTATTCTGGGAAAACTCAACTAATCTTTCTCCTCTATCATTTCGTCTGCCATACCCAAATTTTCCTTCACTCCTCTCACTAACGCATTAAAATCGCTTATAACTATTAAATTCTCCTCTTCCTTTACTTTTCTCACTATACTATTTATATCCCCGTATACCTTTTCTACTTCCTCATCCTCGTACTGAGTTGGCATGCTTTTAGCAATGCCAAGTTCTATATGGTCCGCTTAACAGTTGCGGTTTTACTAACTTGTTCTACATGTTTCACGCACAAATCGTATACCATTAGCTTTTGACTGCTTTTGATTAGTTTCCTTTGGTATTTTTGAATGAGCACGCCACTTCGTCCTTAATCATTAAAATTTATTTCTTATTGTTTACTAATATAGTTCTATCATCACAATGCACACCTTTACAGTATTGGAAGGGTTTGCTTTGGTGTGTCTGAAATTTGGTAGGAAACACTAATCCATAGTAACATTTGTAATACTGTTTTGAGTTTATTTACAGCTTTTATAGTATCAGTTATGTAACGTACATCTATTTGCTTTTAATAACAATGCTCTATTTTGGAACATAAATATTAAAAGCAATAATGTTCAACCTCTTACGTAGGCACGTGTTCTCTTGATGACTATTTGGATAAATAAATAAATAAGTACCTAGCGGTAAGTTATGGTATTTTAACTTCAACGTATTATTTTTGTTGCAATATGGAGAAGCAAGATTTTTTTGTTGATAAATTGATTTCCAATGGTTTTTGTTCCATAGATTTATGCTTATTGTGTGCAATGTTTACAAGGAGTATGCTTTTTAACAATACACTTTCACTAATTATGAATTTACACGTGTAACATTTTAGGTAAAGAAAGCTGTTTTGAAAGAGTTGTAGCTCGTTTTGGTAGAAAATGTACATATGTAGTTATTGGAGATGGTCAGGATGAAGAAGCGGCCGCAAAGGCATTAAACTTTCCATTTTGGAGAATAAATGGTCATAGTGAAATAGCAGCACTGTACAATGCATTAGACATGGACTTTTTATGATTCTTCTCATTAATTATGTCTATATACTTTATATATATTTTATAAAATGTGTTTTATATGAATAATAAAAAAGTACTTCCAAAACAAACTCCATGTGCATATATACTATATAATTGTACATAATATTGCAAATAAATTACTAGTTCAATAATATGCTTTGCGTAATTACCATTGCGACATTGAAATTTGTTTTACTAATAAGTAACAAATATTCAAGTTAGAAAAATTATGCTGGTAAAGACTTACTAAGAACAAAATCATCGGTAATATGGGACTGGATGCGAACTGCTCAAATAATGAACCTGTTACTTGAATGTGTTTAATTCCTATGAAAACCATTTTTCAGAAATATATCACCATATATAGTGTGGCAAAATATGCCCAGCTATGGGATACTGTTATAATTTTGTTATTTCCGTGACAACTTCCAAAAATTATATATATTCCAAAATTATATATAAAAGTAGAAAGATGCAGAATTTTGTTGTAGAGCTTTATTCGCCTCATGAACACATTGTATTTCCAAGACTTTTCCTCGATAATTTCACATGTTGAACAGTTTCCCAATGCAGACGTCTTTCTCAAGGATTGATTTCCAAACAAATTGTTCAGAACTGACACCACATTTAAATCTAAAACCCAATTTGAAACAAATTCTTTTTCAGCAGCACCATGTAGGTTAGAACATATTGGCAACAACGTTAGAAATGATCTTGTGAAGCTATGAAATAATTAATAATCGAAGAAATATTTGGATTAATATTTAAAACTTTTAATTGAAACTTAATTGTACTCAATATCGCATTTAGAATAACTTTTAATATCTTACTCAAAATGATACTTATAAGGTACTCAGAAGCTCTAGAACAACCCCATTACCAAAATAATTCAGACATGCATATTTTACTCACCATTTTCGATCGGCGAAGTCAAACTACACCTTTTAATACAATGTTTTTATTTGTACTTATATCGTAGCACTAAATTATTTTAAATCTTCACTTGTTCATTGAAAATGCAATAATTGTCTGTTCAAAGAGAATCTACTCTTATTTATAACGTTTAAATCAGTTACACAGCCATTTGTTTCTGAAAATTTGATTCCACGCCTTGTTCTAAACTCGGTAAAAGGCACGATATTTTTTAAAACAGAATTCTATTTGTTGAACACTTCGCTTCGATCACTCTTCATCGTCATTATTATGTGTAATTTTCCAGTAATCTTAACTTTCTATTAATAGTAATTGTTAAGGCTTTATAAGTATTTTGGTTGTAGTGTAGTATGCCAATCACAATTAATTTAAGTCCTTAAACTATTCCCACCTAGAAACCCTCCATTATCCCTACCTTTAGTGCAACGACATAAAAGGGTTGGTAATGTACGAGTGGACGACAATTCAACTTCGTTCTCGATTGGCTTTGGTTCGTGATTTAGTTCGGTGCATCGAGCATCAGTAATTAGCAACAATTAGTGAACATTATACATACAGTCCATAATTATCTGATAGCAGTGCAAGTACAATCAACCACTACAACCAGTGAAAGGTAGGTGATATATTCCTTTAAATTATCATTTCCTTTGTGTGATTGTAAATGCAAATTAACATTTTGATTAACATTTTGGTCCTTTGAGCAAATATTTGGCTTATTAATTGGTTTATTATTGGCATTTATTATTGGCATTCATTTTAACTACATTGTTAATTGCTCTTCGCTTAAATTAGGGGTTGACCGCATTTAGAAGAAAAGTGTAGTCACACCACCAGTTTCATAGTCAATTGTGTAAAGTAACTTATAGTAGATGCAATCTCGCATTAAATTTGAAATTTTGTACTGATACAGAATCTTATAAAGCCTTAAAATGACAAATCTTTGTAAATTTTAGGGATAGTTAACGTAAGAATTTGTAGTCAGAAAAGTGTTTAAGCAATACAGTTATTTTAAACTTGTAATTCAAGTTCGCTAGAGAATTCAGGTATTCGTAAAACCGGGTAGAATAAAACCCTTTGCTCTTTGTCATATTGAAACTTGCAAGCTCCCGTTAGGCACGTTGTAGTAAAAATTCTTTAACAGGTAGTTCAACATTACCCTTGGTATATCCTATTATTAGGTGAACAAACCCTTCATTTTGTAGCTGAAATCAATATAAAATCGATATTAGTAACCTTGTTCGTTAGGATGGCACATATTTCATCGGATAGGTTGATAGTGGATTTAAAGGCCACTCGATAGATTATCTGATATATCTGGTGCGATAGATAAATTGGAGCATATTAAAGGCAATTGTATTTCTGTTAATATTATGGCTGAAAGCGCCTTTGATATCAAAAACGATGTAGATACTGCTTATAAAACGTGCATATTGGATGAGGACAACTCGGAATTATTAAATGAAGTTACAACATTAAGAATTGAAATAGATAGGTCTTTGTTAAACATTAAAATTATTAAGGCACAATTTGATAATATATCCACTGCTGAAAATGCTTGACTGAAAATATTACTAGCATCGGCTCATGTACTAATATTCGTCTCCCTCGGATAGAAATGAAAAATTTTCTGGAAAAATAGAACATTTCCAAGAGTTTATTCAATTTTTAATAATTTAGTTCATGAAAATAATCAATTGCTACCGATCGAAAAGTTCTATTTTTAATTGATGCGTTGGATTTTAAGTCTAGAGAACTCATTAGACATTTGCAAATTTCGAATAATAATTATATGCTAGCTTATTCAATTATTGTGGAGAGGTTTAATTCAAAACGTTTAATTGCAAACACGCATTGGAATGCTTTAGAATCGTCACCAAAAGCAAAATTTAATTCACATACAGATTTAAGAGAATTGCTTAATTGTTTTACGGAAAATCTATCAAGCTTACGTCAAACTAAGATTGATTTGCTCGACTTCGTATTGTTTAATTTGTTATCAAAAAAGGTAGATACAAATCTTTTGAAAACATTTGAGTTAGAAAATACATCAGACATTCCATCTTATGATCAATTAAAATTATTTCTAGAAAAACATTGCAAGGCATTAGAAATTAGCAATATGGTTGTTTCCGATACACCGTCCAAATTTAATACGTCCATTAAACAAACCATATCATCTAGTGTACCTTCTAAACGTTCCTTTGAATATTCAAAACCCCAAGTTCGAAAGTCATTCGTAACAACTTCATTCGCTCAGAAATGCAGTCTTTGCAGTGGTACTCATAACTTATACCAATGTGAAATGTTTCTGAATAAATCGCCACAAGACCGTTATAACTTTGTTAAAGACAAACACTTATGCATTAATTGTCTTCGCAACTCTCATATGGTTACACGCTGCTCTTCCAAACTTGTTTGTAAAAAGTGTGCAAGGGTCATCATACTTTATTGCACTTTGAAAACCCTACAGTTGCACAGAAACCTGCAATCACTCAGGCAACAGATCAACTTCCCGAACCCACCTGCAACACTACTACAAGTACGTTGTTATCATCTAGATCGTCCAACACAATGACGTTATTAGGCACCGCAAGAATTTCAATTACAGATGGGTTTGGTAAAGTTCAGACAGTAAGAGCACTTGTAGATAGTGCATCAATGGAAAATTTCATGACTGATAAGTGTTGTCGACGCTTAGGTTTAAGAAAATCGAATATTTCAATGAAGGTTGAAGGCTTAGGTCTATCTGCTTCTCATGCGTATGGACAAGTATCGTGTAAAATTAGTCCTCAAGGTAAAACTGTTCCAGAGTACAGTATTGATTGTTTTGTTTTACCAGACATTTGTGGAACCCTTCCTTCATCAAGGATCTCACCAAATAGTTGGCCTCACATAGTTGGATTAGATTTAGCAGATTCGGACTTCGACAAACCTAGCCATATCGATTTATTGTTAGGTGCAGATTTGTTCGCGCGTGTTTTATTAAACGCAACTCGCATTGGGTCACTAGAAGAACCCGTGGCAATTCACACTACCTTTGGGTGGATATTAACAGGAAGGTTCTTTCTTCTGTTACATCTCGTATATCATTAGCTGCACTTGTAGAAGATGCTAACATTACTCGATTTTGGGAACTGGAAAATATTCCAGATTCTAACAAATTATCTCCTCATGCGGAAATTTGTGAAAGGCATTTTGTGGACACTCACAAGCAGGATGACACCGGTCGTTTTATTGTTTTGTTACCTTTCAATGGTCCTGAACCGCTATTTGCTGGCTCTCGAAATAGCACTTGAAGATTTCTTTCACTAGAACGCCGTTTGGAAATAAATCCTCAACTGTATAATTCGTACAGAGAATTTATGCAGAATTATATCGATAGTGGTCATATGTCTCGTATTGTATCGGATTCAACTCGATCGTCTACATTATCGCCGGTATATTACATACCACATCACGCCGTGTTCAAACCAGACAGTACAACTACAAAACTTCGTGTCGTATTTGATGCTTCAGCCAGCGCTCAAAGTGGAGGGTCTTTAAATGATCATTTACTCGCAGGCCCCTCTCTTCAAAAAGATATCATGGAGTTGTTATTACACTTTCGTTTACATTCTGTAGTTTTAACTGCGGACATTAAGCAAATGTATAGACAGATTCTTATTTCTACTAGCCATCGAGACTATCAACGTATAGTTTGGAGATTTAAGTTCTCGGAGTCTGTTATCGATTATCAGCTAAACACTGTTACATACGGCATCACATCATCACCATTTTTAGCCATGCGTGTAATTCAAGAACTTGCAAAAGTCAATCGTTACGTTTTCCTATTGCTTCCAAGATTTTAGCATCGGATACGTACGTGGATGATTTGATTACAGGGTGTGATTCGATAGAGGATGGCAAACGACTCGTGTATGAATTAAACCAAATTTGCCAATCAGGTGGTTTTATGTTGCGAAAGTGGAATAGCAACGTGCCAAGTGTCATTGGCCATTTACCTGATTCCGTTCGGTATCAGCAAAAATTTTGTTTGAAGAGGTAAACAATACTTCTCAAAAAATTTTAGGACTGCAATGGCAACCATTGAGTGATATGCTGTTTTACAATCTTAATATCGTTGATCGGCCTTGTACCAAAAGGAATATGGTTTCGGAAATTGCAAGGATCTTTGATCCTCTGGGGTTATTATCACCATTGGTCTTCTTCGCAAAACATTTGATTCAATCTGTATGGATATTAGGAATTGGTTGGGATGAACTCCTCCCAACAAATTGTTTTAAAATGGAATCTGTATCTTCAACAATTACCCGAGTTATTGAAAATTGAAATTCCTCGACGGATTCTTTGCGATAACCATCAAACTGTACAAATTCATGCATTTTGTGATGCATCGGAAGCTGGATATGCAGCAGCAGTTTATCTCCGCTGTGTCGATGAGAAAGGGAACATCCAAGTATCATTGGTCTGTGCCAAATCTAAGTCGCACCAACCAATCGTATATCATTACCTCGATTAGAATTGTGTGGTGCAGTGTTGTTGTCGAACTTGGTCGAGTATGTGCAAAATACGTATAGAGATAATTTAGTATTGGACGATACATTTGCGTGGTCAGATTCCACAGTAGCATTAGCATGGATTCGATCTTCGTCGTATAATTGGAAGACCTTTATTAGCAATCGTGTCTCGCATATCCAAGAACGAGTGGCTCCATCATCGTGGCATCATATTAAATCACAGGATAATCCTGCTGATTGTGCATCAAGAGGATTATTAGCTGCTGAGCTTGTTAATCATCCTTTGTGGTGGACGGCTCCACCATGGTTACTATTACCTAAAGAGAATTGGCCTGCTCATATGGAACCAACTCTTACAGATCACACTCAGATGCACATTGAAAAAGAACTTTATCCCTTAATATACACGTTGCAGATCATTTCGTAGACTCGATGGTAAATCAATTTTCAGATTTGCGAAAAATATGCAGGATTCTGGTATATATTTGTCAGTTCATTCGTAACTTGAAAGTTCGTGCAAATTTGGATATTCGAAACTTAGAACAATTATTGGTCTCCCCGAACAGTATGCACTTCATTTATTAATAAAACGGGTTCAAGAACAAGTTTTCAGTCAGGACATTGATATCATTCGAAAGGAAAACTTAGTAATAAACAACTTCGACCTCTCAGTCCTTTCCTTGACAGTGATGGGTTGTTAAGGGTGGGCGGCCGGTTGCGAAATGCAGACGTATCTTATGATACAAAATTTCCTTTGCTACTTCCTCGGTCACACCGGGTGACAGAGCTCATTATTCGAGATTGCCATACGAAATATTTACACCCTGGACTTAGAACTACTCATTTCTTGTTAGTACAAAATTTTTGGATTCTGTCTGCAAAAGGGCTATTCAACAGTGCCTAAACTCTTGTATTCGATGTTTTCGTCAAAACCTATTTCGCTATGCCCTCCTATGGGCGACTTGCCCCGCTAGACTTACTGCCGGTAAAGCGTTTCTACATACTGGGGTAGACTACGGTGGACCCTTTTCTATCACCATGAATCGTATTAGAGGTGCCAAATCATTGAAAGCCTATGTTTGTTTATTTGTTTGTCTTAGTACAAAAGCGATACATCTGGAGTTGGCATCAAACCTATCTAAAGAAGCCTTTATTGCAGCTTTACGGCGGTTTGTAGCACGCAGAGGTAAATGCTTGCAAATTCATAGTGACTGTGGAACAAATTTTATCGGAGCATCTCGGGAACTAATCGAATATATGAAGCAGTCATCTGAAACGGAAGGTATTCACTTTGTTTTAATCCTCCGTCGGCTCCTCACTTTGGGGAATGTGGGAAGCTGGGATAAAATCTGTAAAGTCCCATCTCAAGAAGGTGGTAGGCGAACAAATTCTCTCGTACGAAGAATTTAACACCATTCTTGCTCAAATTGAAGCCATATTAAACTCCAGACCTTTATGTCCAATGAGTAACGATCCCACTGATTTTTCATTCTTAAGTCCTGGTCATTTTCTGAACGTAGAACCAGTGTCTGTCATTCCCGACCCTAATGTCTTAGATCTGAAACTATCTTCCTTAAATCGTTGGCAACTGGTTCAACGTATTCAGCAATCATTTTGGAAACGGTGGCATTTGGAGTACCTGCACACACTTCAACAGAAAACCAAATGGTTTTCTGCTAATTATTCGTTAATGGTGGGAACGTTGGTGTTGATTAAGGATACTCAAGTGTCTCCATTACAGTGGAAAATGGGACGTATACATACGTTGCATTATGGAAAGGACAATGTTTGTCGTGTGGCTACCGTGGCAACATCCCAGGGACTACTTAAAAGGCCTGTGGTAAAATTGTGCCCTCTCCCCATTTCAGAGGCAACTTAGTTTTATAGTTAGTATATTTGGGTAAGTTAACTTTTTAATTTACGATTATATATATATATATATTTTTTTTTTTTGCTCGTTTAGACACACTTAGAAAATAAGTTCCTAATACTTATTTTGGTGGGCGGTATGTTAAGGCTTTATAAGTATTTTGGTTGTAGTGTAGTATGCCAATCACAATTAATTTAAGTCCTTAAACTATTCCCACCTAGAAACCCTCCATTATCCCTACCTTTAGTGCAACGACATAAAAGGGTTGGTAATGTACGAGTGGACGACAATTCAACTTCGTTCTCGATTGGCTTTGGTTCGTGATTTAGTTCGGTGCATCGAGCATCAGTAATTAGCAACAATTAGTGAACATTATACATACAGTCCATAATTATCTGATAGCAGTGCAAGTACAATCAACCACTACAACCAGTGAAAGGTAGGTGATATATTCCTTTAAATTATCATTTCCTTTGTGTGATTGTAAATGCAAATTAACATTTTGATTAACAGTAATCTTACCAAATGTAAATAACAAATTTATTTTAATATCGCCTTTATCATAGCAAGTGTTGATTTGATATAACGAAATTAACTAGCCTGCATGACTATTCGGAAATAATAATTTGATCCTCCACACAAACTTAGCATTTATGTGACTTTTTCTACATTAACGTAATTTGCAGCTTGAATAAATGGGTCTATTCTATTAATAACTTTCGATGTCAAATACGCATAAAATGTTCATCAAATTCGCTAATATAAACTGCATTTTCAAACACCAAACGTTACGAAAAGTATGCTGTTTATAATTAATTACTCTGAGTTGAGATTTAGCCCTTATAGACTAAGATGCCATCCTTTTCTCAGCATTGTGCGCTTGTGTACGTGCATGCGTGTACATAAAATTATTGTATAAAGGAGTTGCAGACTATCAAAACCTTCAAAGAACAATTAGTCGGGTATTCTCCTTATTTATTTAGTCTTAGCTTTCAGTATTCATTCTAATATATAACTAATACATAACAAAACGTAGAATTTGGACTTGTTTAGAGGGTTCAGCTGGATCATTATACATTATTAAAATCGCATGTATAACAATTCGCAATTAAAATATTAGTAAAGTAAAATAAATCATCATGCTTACCTACACATTAGCTGATGACGGGCTACGTCAGCATACCGATTTAGATCTTCTGAGTGAAACCTAAAACTAACAACTTTGAAGCACTCCAACAAAAAAAGACAATAATTCACTTTTAAAGTGAGTTTCACAATATTCAAGAACTATGCCATAATTTATGTACAAATTTGTTTATTATCCTACAATAGCATTTCCACTTTGGAAACTCACTATTTACAAAAATGAAGACGTTATTTTCAAAAAAAAAAAACAAGGTCATCCTTAGCAATCATCAAATTTAGAAACATTTAAATTAGGAAACAAATATCGGACAATCAACACCTTTTGGAACATCATCAGGTATTTGATCAATCTTCAAAATAGTGGAGGTAACATAAAAAACACTTGTGAATTTTATAAATCTTACCTGGATAAAATTTCCTCATAAAAACAATTCATTCTTTATCTTTTGACATTAAAATTGCAGTCACTGGACGAATATCTTATTTATAACAAAAACAGCTAAAATGTCAGGCATAAACAATATTACCTTCTTCATTCATTAAGCTTATACAAATAACGCATGGAGTTCACCAACAAATGTAAGAAATACGTTAGAGTCCTTGAGAAAGGTACCTTGTCTGTGTGGCGTCACAATAAACGTGAATTTCACTATATCCAAATTATCCAATAATATAATCATAACAGAATGTGTTTTATTAATGGTTTAGGGATGCGAGGTTTTTCCTACATTACATGTGATTTTCCAATGCTCCACCCGAAGGTACTACATTGGCCAGGAGGCGAGTTTTTTTTACCTGGAAAATTTTGAATTTTGCCGAACCCTTGCTGTTCCGAGCAAGGTAGGGATCTTTATCGTGCGTGACAACATTCACACACGGGACCTCCATTTTACCTCTCATCCGAACGAGGGTGTATTTTTGTGAAAAATGCTGGCCTAACATTTTTCAAGCGGACCGTGTCGGGATACGAACCCAGGACCTTGGGCGTAGTAGTCACACACATACCACTACGCCACGGAACCGCCCCTTGGGACATACCGTTATATCATCTGCAAATCTAAGCATATCAATCTTTTGTCCCTGCATAGTAATTCCAAATGTCTTCCTGCATTTGACAGTATTCATTGTCTCCTCAATGCACAAGTTAAAAATTAATGGGGATAGAGCACATCCCTGTCTCATCCCTTACCTAATATTTACTTCTCCACGTTCCTGCTCTAATTCTATTATTGCTGTTTGCTTTTTGTATAAGCTATGTATTATCCGTGTATCCCTAAAAATCATTCCAATCTTTTTTAGTATTTCGAACATTTTTTTCCATTTTACATCGTCGGATGCTTTTTTCAGATCTACAAACCCTATATACACGCTTTCCCCTTTTTCTATTGTTTTCTTCATTATCACCCTCAGAATTAAAATAACCTCACGTGTTCCCGTTTCGCTTAAACTCAAAGTGATCTTCTCTTAGTATTTCTTCAGCTCGTTTTTCCATTCGTCTTTGTACAATTCTAGTTAATATTTTTGACACATGTGCTGTCAAACTTATTATTCGAAAATTTTCACATCTATCCACACCTCTCTTTTTTGGTATAGTTACTATGATGTACGTTTGAAATGTTTGGGTATCTCGCCTGCCTCATACATATAACTTACAAGATGGAAAATTCGTTCTGCTATTGCTTGCCCAGCAGCTTTTAGAGTTTCTGCTTGCACCTTATCTGTACCTGGTGCCTTACCATTTTTCAGATCCTATAATGCTAATTCAACTTATCTCTAACTATAGGATATCCCAAGTTATCATTTTCAATGTCTGATTCCTGTTCTAATGTTGTTAGATCCTCTCCTGCATATAAATTCGCTATATATTCTTGCCATCTAACCACTTTCTGTACATTTTCTATAATGGCGTTTCCTCGCTCGTCCCTTATTTTTTTGCTATATGCTTTTATATCCCTAAAATTCAATCTAATTAGTTTGTATGCTTCGTCTGCCTTTCGTATTTCCATCTTAGTATGTACTTCTTTGCACTTTTCATCAATCCATTGTTCTTTAGCTTTCCTGCATTTGCGAATAATTTCTCATTTTATGGCTTTGTATCTCTTATTTCCTGTTTCGTCTAATCTATTTTTGTATTTTCATCTTTCTTCCATTAAATTCAGAATATCCTTTGCTATCCATGGTTTCTTATTTTCTTTTTGTGTATACCCCAGAATATCTCTGGCCACCATATCTAAGCTGGATTTAATGTTATTCCTTTCTGTTTCTACTATCTTTTTATGCATAACTATCCCCACACTCGAATTTCCTTCCTCTGCTCTTGTATGAATTACCCTGAAGTCTCCACTCCAAAAATCCCCCGTCTCTGACCACCGAACTTCGCTGATCTGTACTATGTCTAGTGCTAACCTATTCATTTCAATTTTTAATTTCTTTATCTTACCTACTTAACTCATACTTCCGACATTCCACGCTCCGACTTGCAGAATGTTCCTGGCTCCTTTCTAAATTCCTTGATCATATCCTCCAAAGCAGTCCCCTGCCGGAGATCTGAATGGGGGACTATTTTAAATCAGGAATTTTTTACCCCAGAGGATGTCATCATCTTTAATAACATTTACGTACGCTGTGTACCTGGGAGGTAAAATGGTGATTTCCCATTGCCTTCCACATTGCAGTAGTGTGTCTTAGAATGCCATACCACCCTGTATGGTCTCTGCCAATCTAAATATCGAAAGAGCCGCTGCCATCTTTTGGGGACCTGTCTTAGTCTGGTTCCTCACTAAAGACCCCACTAATTTAGTTAAACCTATAGTTCGGCTCTTTAGATCACTGGAACTCTGAAGCCGTTCTACCCATTATAGTAATCTAGAACTTCTTCATGGTGTAGGTCCTTTCAGAACGGACAATTCTGTACAACATCTTTATTCATTAACATACCTCCAGAATTAGTAATACAAATAATATCAGAACCATGGATCAATATTCAACCTCATTGTAAATTTTCCAAACACATGTTAATAAATTTAATTAATCTAATATTTGAAGTACCGCATTTAGAGTTCACTGCAGTTACAATTTACCGCATACAACGTCAAATTTACTCGCTGGTTAAATTCCTTGAGGCGTCCAAATGCGTCGCTAAGTGACTAACACTTACCCGTGGTTTTTTGCTCCCAACGCCGCAGTTTTCAATTCACTGCAGGGATTTCGTGGCAAGTTCTGTTGTCCCGCTGTTTGTTTCGATGTATCCCTCTGACGAAGCGCAGATATGTGTTTAACGATAGGATAGGCACGGAAGGGGAGATCACTGTGTCAATAAGTCGAAGCACTACAACACACGTCTACACTCGAGGGAAGTCAGCAGTTAAGTTCTTTGTTTTGATACATTCGCTCCACGAAGATGTCTCTCCCCTCTACGAGAGGTTAAAGTTTCCTGATGCACATTGGTGGGTAGAATCGCGTGTACGACGCAAAAAAATGTCAACTTCGCATGTTCTCAGACCACAAAGATGACTGGACTTTTGTGAGAACCGAAACTTTGTGACATTTCACATATGCCTGCATTAAAACAATATGCTGGGAATTTTCCCATGTGCGGTTTTTAAAAGTCCCCTAAACCTAACTAATACAATAAAAGTTAAAACTTTTCAAAAAAGTGTAAGATATTTAACAACACATACTTCACATGTGGAAAAACAGCATATCCACAACTTTTTGGTACATCTATGAGCTTACCACTATCACCAATCTTAGCTCAAATACTCATGGACCTACTATCGGATACAATCATCCCAAATCTTCTCCTTTAAATTATATCTTTAGTCAAGTTTATTTTATGGAAATACAGTATAAACAATTACTAAGAACTCACTTAAACATACAATAATAATTAAAACATAATTCTCTGTTAATTTGACCTCTTTCTATTTTAAACCACGAGGCTGCCCGGTCTCTTGCTTGTACACTTCCAATCCCAGACGAAATGAAACAGCACTTAATACGAACTTAAATAAAAAGGGAAGATTGACGCACACTAACTGTTTCATATCCTTTTCAAATACCCTCTTTATTAAAGCCATTTAGCATTTCAACTGACTCTAGGTTATACTTCTATACAGAAATTTTTCATAAATATATTTCACTATTTTGCATTCATTTATATTTCAATTAGTGTCCTAAATAATTCTGTTTGAAAGCATGCCGAATATTACGTGCTGTGAAAATTTATCTTTTATGTAAATATTCATAAGAAGAATTATTAAATGCTACCATATCAAATAATTGTAGTTCAAATTTTGTCCTCTGCAAGCGTTTAATAAGCTTTAAATTAATTTATGTAACATTTTAGATTAATTTATGTAATTTTCATACAGCTTGGGCCAAATATAAATATGATTGCTTAGCAGCATACATACTGATCCATATTATTTAGAACTGAATTTTTTAGTGACGAATTTGAAATTTTTATGAATAAATTTGCTTAATTTATTCATCAACCGTAAACACAGCATTGATTTTGTATTTTTATCCAAATCAACCTTATCTTTATGTGCATGCATTTACACCATACTGTTATAACATTTAGATTACAAGCAGTAGTTTCCATAGTAACCACTCGGTGTAAACATACAAATGCCTTTGAACTTATTTTAGGTATCCTCCAATTTTTAGTCAATAATGTTTTAGTACTTTAACATATGACAATGGCAGAAAGTGAAAATGCTTGGATTTTTGATTCATTGGTCTGTTTTTTAAACGGACCGATTTGGAATGCACCTTTACAAAGTTTTATTGAGGAAAAATCATTAAGTAAACTTTAATATATATTAAATCATTTAACAAAGAATTACTTACAGTATTTGAACCAAATCCAAAGGATGATCCAGATTATTTTCGAATATTTGAAGAATTTAAAAATTTGGTAAGATATTTGAATTAGTAGGTCCTGAAATTACATAGAAGGATGCTATGGAAAAATAATTTAAAATCAAATTTAATTAAGCTCCACGATTTTGGTACTGCGAAAGTAAATGCTAATGTATCACTGTGTGCATATACTTGAATGTAAGAGATATGAAGTTAAAATCAAAAACCGGATACTAACTAAATCAAGTTGAGAACAATATTCTTTGGCATTAGATTAAACAAACGCTAAACGTTATCTATAAAAAAAATTGTCATTGTAGGGAAGAAAAAAGCATTCTCAATTGAAAAGTTGAGATAATTATTAAAAACAATTGTCTAAAAATGTATATACCACTATGGGTAAGTTGTATCGACATCGTTTAAAGTAAGGTTCAAATAAGCCACAGCTCAATAAACTCAGGTTCAATTCACCTTGCGTTTATGGAGTAAGTTCAGGTTTAGTTCAATTAAACTACAAACTGTAGATGTTTGCTATTCCGGTTAACATATTTCTGTCCGTAATTTAAGCTGCAGAAATTTAAAGTTATATTACATCTGTCGATATGTTCCTTGACGCGTGATAGGTTTTGCTTTCCTTGAGGTAAACATGGCGCCTGGATTAAGAATGAATATACTAAGTTGAGAAGTAAGCTCAAACAAGAGATTGATAGAGCTTATCGTCACTATATAATTAGTTTGCAAACAACCATCACGGACGATCCAAAGTCATTTTAGCAATATATCAACAGCAAAAAGGATAAGGTAGCGATTTCTAACAGAATGTATAAAGATGAGCAAGAACTTACTAGTGGAGAGGATATTGCTAATGCATTTGCATCTTACTTCAGTAGTGTGTATAACACTGATAGTACAGCTGGTACTGGTAATAATTATATTACTGATATATATTGCCGTGGTTCTCGGGTAAAATGCCTCACTTTTCAAAAATATATTCGAAAATTTTATTTTAAATTTTCAAAACTCGAAAATTGCACATAATAGAAAATTTTCCAAAAAATTAAATAATTCAAAAAATCTAATTTCTTACCCGTTTTCCTCTCTTCCTCGGTTGAATTGCTTTCTTCAACTGCTTCCGGCTAGCTCAGTTGGACCTCCTCTTGGATATCTAGAGTCACTCTCATATTCTATCGTTCACGCACACTCCCAATAAAACCACAAAATACAACAAACATACAATCTTTTATTTTTCACTATTTACAAACAAAATTCAATATTATCCACATTTCAGTGATCAAGTTACACCTCAATAAAAACCTATTTTGTAATGTCCTGTATTTTAATTTAAATTATCAAACACATAGAATGTACCCGGAGTAAATGGGCCCTGAATAATGCCTTATTTTCTCATTCCTTTTTTATAATTTATTTTAAATCTATGTAAACTCTGGAGTATGATGAGCTCATGATAACCCAGTTAATTGTGAATAATGTATGCTCTTATACTTTGCATACCCTTACAACAAACTAACAAAAAAACAACCCATGTACTCTTCACAAAATTTAACTTCCTGATGGAACGTTAATAAGCTTTATATACACCTTCAAATTTCAATTTAAATACCATAATAAAGTTAGTTATACATATTATATTCAATACGCAAAATAATGCACAATTCCTTCAAAATCACTCTCATACGTCACCCAATATTCATAGTTTCATAGTTTATAACAACACAATTTCAAATGCCTACCTGGAATTTCTAGAAGATCTATGCTCCGTTGACGATGCCGTGTATTTGCTTCTCTCTGCTCTGTAGCCTGCTTCTAGCTATTAGTAGAAGAACCTCATTTACAGTGAGCTGCTTGCACTGCCTCCTCGGTGTATCCAATTTCCAAATTCAAATTAATTATACTTCTTTCATAATTATTTAATTTAATCCGCTTTACATAACGTCACTACCCGAGTTTGTTAAAAAAATATAGGTGATAGCTCCAATAAATACTAAACTCGGCAAAAGTCGCGTACAAATTATGAGGCTAACACCGTGCAATATAATTTAGAATAATTTTATTATACTTACAAACTCGTGGTAGCTTTCATACGTCGTCTGAAGCGATCGAAAATTAAGGGCTTTCATTATGTTTTCGAAAAGTATTTATACAATTTAGGCTGCCACCTCCTGGCCGCATTTCATCCGAAATCCTTCATCTACAACACGTTCTTAAAATTTTGCTCAACCGTTTTCTAAGTCCGCAAATTTCAGTGCACCGTTACAATCTTTTCTGAAAATTAATATTCAATATTCCCGTGTCTGGTCCGATGTGCGACTAACGATATCGACCAATAGACTGTGCATTGACGTTTCACAAATCCCGCCTACACTAACGTTGTCCCTTGCTTATGCATATTTTACGCCTCTTTCTCACCTTGCTTGAGTGGTAGAAATCGATATTCCAGACCATCTGCTATCTAACCCACGTGGACCCCAAACTTACGTGCTTTAAATAACCGCTTCATTAGCGTTTCATGTGAAAACATCCAACCGTTTGTACAATCCTTAGAATCCTTGTTTGTTATCTACAAAATAAATGGAACTTGACATTTAAAATTCTGCAGGTGTTTAATCTTAACGAGCGTTTTAAATAACACTTCTACGAGTTGGATTTTCTACGTATTTCAACCCCACCAATATATTTGTTGTTTAGCAATGCGTTTCACCTTGGTGTTATTGTATTTTTACACGCTTTTATGCATATTATACGTAAATAACCGTTCAATTAAACTCAATTAAATTAATAAATTAATTGCATTGGCTTCTAACATTCTTTTCTTTACAAACCTCACTAAATTTTATTCATTATTTGTAAAATTTTGTTAATACCTGATACTTAAAAATGAACTAACTGGAATAAATTTCGCAAGTAAATTTTGGTTGTTTCCTTTATACAGGGTGTTTGAAATTCCTTTGTTTATACGTAGATTTAGCCCTTTAAAACCACTATAATATATATATATATATATATATTGCTGTGATAAGGGGTTGTTTAAGGGTGTATTTTATAACAAAGGTCGTGCAGGAATTATAAATCATAATAGGAAGCAGAAAACTGCATTTATTTAATAGAAAATTGAGTAATTAGGATAGCTTGTAAATAGTAAGCATTCAACACCCTGTATATAGAGTATAAGTAGTTTTAAGCGACGCAAATAGTGACAATAATACGCATAGTTAGGATAGAAATAAGTAATACATGCATTAAGTAGATAACGAATATTCAACACCCTGTATATAGAGTTTTAGTAAATTTAGGTAATGCAAATAACGATATTTTTCAGTAGAAGCACGCGTATTTATAAGTAAGCATAATAAGTGTAATTAAACACGCATTCAAAAGAATTCCAATCAGTTATGATAATACGGAGATAAGAAATAAAGCGTAAAGAAGCGTAGTGTAAGTGTGTACAAACAATTAACAATTTTGATAAGTAAAGGTGATTAAAAAAATGCGTAAATAAGCAAGCATATATGAAAGTTGGGAGTCGGATTGCATCAGATATTTATGTATAATATGGAAAAGCGATTATTTTCTCAAAACACCGCATGGGCTGATAACGAAGCAGCTGCAAGCAAACAACAATTACTTGAGAGGACGAGAATGTTACATCAGAAACTACTTTAAATAAAGAGACCTCATTGGTTAATATTAGCGACGTGCTTGTAAGCCATGCCCACAGACGAAGTGGGATATCAATTATATATTAACAGCGACATGATAACGAACTCAGTTCTTAACTCATCAAAGGCCGAGGTGCGTCACTTTGAACCCAAAAGTAACGCGTAAGAATAATATTTGAAAGTGAAAATTGTTCAAGTGACAGATAGTGCGACGAAGATAAAAATTACTATTGCCGATTAAACGTAAGTAGATTTTGGGCAATTTATTTAAACTAAAATATAATAATAATAATAGGGCTCTGGGTCTGAGGCCGGTCAGAATAAATTCTAAGTCTGAGTCCAGTGACAATAAATTACAAGTCTGAGTCTGGTGAGAATAAATGATATTCTTAGGCTGGTGATAATAATAATCCAGAGGGTGACGACAATAATTCAAATGTAATAAATCTAAGTGTGGATAGGTAAAATTTTAAATGGGTATATAATAATTCTGAATTGGTGGAGAATAATTTTGATCCAAATGGATGGTATAATGCATGGAAAATTCTAGTTGGTAATGGATGCGTCGATAATTTTGGTTGCGAAAAGGAAATAACGAAGAAAACATACCAGGTTAGATTTTTAGTTTTAAGACTTTTTTTTCTATTTGAATTTAAATATTGAATATTGAATTTGCCTAATTAATATAAATTATTGTGACTGAGTCAACAACGAACTTGCATACGTAGAAAGCACATAGTATGATAAAGGGGTTTTGAACGTTCTAGGCTTCTTTTCATAAAAACAATAGGTTTTTTGGTGACTTTAGATTGATTAAAAAGCATATGATTTTTGAGATAAATAAGATTTACAACATTAATTGATTGGAAAGTGTATTTTAAATAATTTACAAAACCTGTACATAATATTTGTTTTCATTATATGAAATTGAATTAAATTCATTTTATAATTCAAAAATAAAAGCTAGTCGAGGCCAAATGATAAAATTTATGGGAGTGTAATTTGATAATTTAAAAAGAGAGGAGGAGTCAAGTAGAATATGCCATTGATATCGAGTAAGGCGTTATCACATCACGTTTTGTTATTGGTCGACACAAGGTTGGTCCACGATAAAATCCTGTTAGTTCCAGTTAGTTCATAGCAATATATATAATCAGGTGGTTATTAATAAGATTGAGGAGTTTGATGTCAGAGAGGCAGTAAAGAGACTAAAAGTCAACAAGTTCATTGGGTTGGACATGATACCTGCTTATGGGGTAAAGGGTTGTATTTATTTCGTTGTACATCCGCTTACAGTCTTATTTAACTTAGGTCTAAAAACCAAAACATGTCCAAATATTTGGAAAAGAGCTAAAATTTGCCCAGTGCATAAGAAGGGAGATAAAGAAAACATTAAGAACTACAGACCAGTTGTGGTGCTATCAGTGATTGCAAAAATATCTGAGTCTATTATGTATAAGCACATCATAAACTCTATTTCTAATAAAATTGCGGTAGCTCAACATGGTTTTATACGGAATAGATCTACAGTTACCAACTTAATAAATATTACACAGTTTATAATGCATACTCTTGATCATGAGGGACAGTGGATGTTATCTATATGGACTTCGCTAAGGCATTTGATACATCATAATCATTTTGTTTTCAACCTTACTTAAGGTCGGTTTGACGCAGCTCTAACTTCTTTTCTATTCTGTGCTAATCTAAAAAGCTCTACATACCCTTCACAACCTAAATTTCTAATTTGATACAGTGAACCATAATATTCTTCTAGGCAAACTTGAAAAGGAATTTGGTTTTCATCCAAACCCAGTATCATTCTTCAAATTATACCTTCAGGATAGAGAACCAACAGTTGTTAGTGGTCATAATTCGTTTGTATTTACTGCAAGTTCTGGGGTGCTGCAAGGGTCCCATCTAGGGCCATTATTGTTTCTAATATTTATTAATAGTTTGACGCAAGTGATTAACTACTCTTCAATTTTGCTCTTTGCTGATGATCTAAAAATATACACTAGAATAGAGAAGCCTATTAGTTGTATAAATTTGCAGGATAATATTTCCAGTGCTGTAAGATGGTCTGTGAAAACAAATTATATTTTAATGAAAATAAGTGCTATGTTATGTTATGTCTTTCAAAAGAAAAAAGAAACCTATACATACAACTACAATATGAACGGAACAGTACTTGAGCGTGTAAACGAAATGAATGACTTAGGAGTGCTATTTGACACAGCCCTTACATTTAATAAACATGTGATACAAACATCTAATAAAGCTTCTAGAGCATATGGGTTTGTAATCCGCAATACACAGAATTTCGATGATATTTAGTGTCAAATGTCTTTATGTAGCGTTTGTCAGAAGTATTCTGGAATATGCATCAATTATTTGAAGTCCATGGTACAAAAATCACCAATACAATATAGAAAGAATCCAAAATAAGTTTCTAAGATACATTTACTATAAATCAATAGGACATTATGACTAGAATATGTCAAAAAAGAACTTGCTGGGATTGTTTAACTTACAAACATTGCAATCCGGAAGAAATGTAAACACTGTATTATACCTGCATAAACTAGTACATGGGAAGGTAGATAACACATGTTTTGCAGTACATTAGCATATATGTTCCAACTTACTGCACTCGGTTACCTAGTACCCTTTTTTCCATTAGAACCCCCTAGGACAAATATTTTGATTAATTCACCACTATATACAATGTGTAGGTTGTACAATAATATAGCAAATAAATGTGATATTTTTGGGCCGTCTCACAAGGAGTTAAGTAGCATGTTAATTAACTTGTTGTAATATTCTAGTTAGTACTATAGATGTGTATTATAAGATATCTGTATGTATCGTTACTCTATAATTGGGTTATTCCTGTTGAGTCAGTAATAATAAATAAATTAATTAATTAATAATGTAAATCGCAACAACTGTTTTTATAAATTGAATAATCGTAGTATAATGTTTGTAGTATATAATCTCTTACTTAAACTGCAATGGAAATCTATCAACTCCATTCATATTTGATTAAATGATTGTAATTTTAGATGGAAATACAGGATAAAGGGAAACGTGCCAGCAGAAAATCTTCGCTTCCAAATACCGAAGCATCTTTCAATAAGATTTCTAGTCCTTATTTAACTTTTGTTGAATAAGTGCTCAGCAGGATTTTCGAGGTTATGAAGTGGTGTAATTAAATAAGTTTTTATGTCATATCCACTATCTCCTATTAATAACCTATCTTGCCCGAACTATTGATTTTCTATGCAGGCATTTATTCTTTCTAGATAAACGAAATCTACTTCGAAATTCTTCAGCCTTCAATATTTCTAAATGATTTGGCCTTTCTCTGAAATTTCTTGGTGCATCATGTAAAATTATAATTACCACTTCTAAAAATTCTTCACCATTTGTTTAGATCTTCGATAGGTAAATGAGCCATTACAACTTAAAATTGTTATTGAAAAATTATACTCCTATGTATGAAATAAATATTTCGAAGTTAGATGTTAAATTATTGGATTAGAAGTTAAATTTTTCTATTGAACCGTCATTCAGTGGTTGAACAGGCTATCGGTTGGCTGTTTAAGTAAACTTTGGCTTTAATTATGGATCGACTGAACTGCAGCGATTCAATAGAATTTTTAGTGTTAAACCAAGTTCTTTTTGAACTTTCCGTGAACCAAATCGATACAACTCGCCCTGTGTTGCATATTCAAGATTCCACATTTTGTGGTTCATGTTGTACAAAAAACAGAAACAAAATATTTTGTAAATATTAGTACTTTATGCTTAATTCTTAACAGACAGATTTTAAAATATTTGGGTATAATTAACCTACAGTCTTTGATGATTTTTCCTTGTAATTCTTCAATGGATTCTGGAGCAGTCTTATAAATCATGACCCGACCTAATACCATGCGATTTTTTTCTTTGGAGACATTAGAAATGTGTGATTTATGACTCTTTCAAAATCCATTAAAGAATTACGAGAAAGAATCATCAAAAAGTGTGGGAACTGTTACGTTTATTTTTCTTATAAGTTAATTACACTAATTTTCAATTCAAACCCTTTTGGTGTTAAAAACGAAAATTAATTTAGTAAACTTAAAATAACCCTGTCCGTTGCTAATTCATTATCCGTTCGTTTAAGTTCCATGTCTACTGTTCAATAAAATCGTTAATTCATAAGTAATAATAAATATACTGTCTATAAATTTCTTAACGCAAACCCCTTTTGCTTTTACAACGAAAATTTATTCTATAAATTAAATGCCTTGTTTTACTTATCCCGTAATCTCTTAAATTCTTCAATAACATCCTGTTTTTAGGTAACCTTCAATTTGTTAAACATTACGACCGCATATAATGGGTTTTCTCGATGGTGCCAAAGTAAATACAAAATCGTTGGCGATGTATTATTTTTGTGTTGCTAGGTACCCCACCCCTCTCCGCATTGGTAGTTAGCCTGGTATATTTATGTTTTGTTCCGGCTACGTCATTGTACGTAGCAAAACATTACTCCCGAAACATAAACAGACTTTATGTATATTACAACAAAATAGTGCCCATTTTGAACAATTTTTATAAAATAATCTATTCGCAAATAAACTTTTTCTTTTTCTTCCAATGATTAAATTAAAATTGTTTTTAAAAATCTTTATGAGGAATCTTTTAGAATAGGATGAGGAGGATATGTTAATTTAATTACTTGATGATGGTAACAAATTCTGATTAGATGCCATTAAATGTTTCTAATCATTAACAGTAATACTAAGTATTTCCCATTGTAAACTATGAGATGTAAAGCTTTAAAATATGATACCTGGAATACTAAATATACGATTTGAGTTAAGCGTGCTTGCCTAGAAGGGAAATGTAAAATACTCTCCATTGGTGTACCATATAGGGTAGGTTTGTATTTAAAAATAATTGAGTGTGGGTGGCTAGCCCCTTGAGGTTAGCCGAAAAATCCATTATTTTGATTACCTTCACATTCTCCGATATGTACTTGATATCCTCCTAATATTATTTTTCATCTTGGAATTCCCCATTCTTAGTTATCAAGTTGTCACATTGTACATATGTATAATATTTTTGTCTTACTTTGGGGTCCAATAATAAGATTTTTGTAAATGACATTAAGCCAGAATGCCTTTTCTCCTTGCTACGTAGAACGTTTGTATTTTTATTAGTTTCAAAGTAAAAATATTTTTGTTATAAAATATAGTAGTTGCAGTAAAGAAAGCAGCCACTTGTAAACTCCTTTTAAGTCCTTATTAAGCAGGTTGACATACAAAACGATTAAGAATTTTCAAATTGGTTTATGTTCAAACCTTTATTGTCTTCATCATGTGGGTTTTCAATCCTGAAACTGAATAGATGCGTACTTCCATTGTTTCCTACTCTGAGTTAACCTACACATTTTCCTGAAATTCCCACAGCCCACATCTTTCACTACTTGTGTGCAATAGTCTAATCTAGGTCTACTTCTATTTATCTTTTTCTCTGTTTCGAATATATCTCGCACAATTCCTTTGTGCTTTAGAACATATCCTATCATTCACTCTCCTAATTTTTATTGTTTTCCACATATTTCTTTTTTCCCCTACCATTTCTAGTATATCTTTGTTCTTAACCTTGTCTGTCCATGATATCTTTATCATACTTGTAGCACCCCATTTCAAAGGTTTCTATTTTGTTCCTGTCTGCTTTTCCTACTGTCCATGTTTCAGAGTCGTACAGTGTTCTGCACATATGCTTTCAGCAACCTTTCTTGTTTCCATATTTATTGTCTTCGAACATAGTAGTTGCTTTTTCCTGTTAATTGCAGCATGGGCTTGCGGTAATCTTTGTTTTATATCTTTTACACGTTTCCCACCATGCCTTATTTGGCTTCTTAAGTAGCAAAAATTCTTAACTTCTTGTAAGTTCTCATTTCCTATTTGTATTCTGGCTTTTTCCCTTTCCTTTACACTCCAGTACTGTAGTTTTATTTTTATTAATTTTCATACTGTATCTCCTTGTTAGTACTGTTTCCATTTCATTAAGAGCTGTTTCTAACTTTTCCTTGCTAGGTGTTGCTACCGCTATATCATCTGCACATCTAAGCACATCAATCGTTTGTTACTGTATCACGATTCCAAATGTCTTTCTACATTTGATAGTATTCGTTGCTTTTTTGATATACAAGTTAAAAATTAATGGAGATATCACACATCCCTGTCACACTCAGTTCCTGTATACTCTGTGTATCAGCTACGTACTATTTATCTATCCCTATAACTCATTCCTATCTTTTGAACATTTCAAACATTTTTTCTCGTTTTACTTTGTCGAATAATTTTTGCAGATCTACAAACCCTATTTATGCACTTTCTGCTTTTTCTGCTGTTTTCTTCATTGTCACACTTAAAGCTAAAATAGCCTTCAGTGTTCCCCTGTTTGTCCCAAATCCAGTATTTCTACTTAGCATTTCTTTAGCTCATTATTCCATCCGTCTTTATACAATTCTAGTTAATATTTTTAACACCTGTGCTGCCAAAGTTATTGTTCAAAAATTTTCACATCCATGTGCACCTCTTTTTTTGCATAGTGACTATGGTTTTACGTTTGAAATCGGTTGGTGTCTCGCCTGTCTCATACATATAACTTACAAGTTGGAAAAGAGGTTCTGTTACTGCTTGTCCGGTGGCTCTTTAATGCTAATTCATCATCTCTAAGTATAGGATATCTCAAGTCATCCTTTTCAACATCTGATTTCTGTTCTAGTGCTTCTAGTTCCTGTCCTGTATATAAATTTTCTATATATTTTTTCGATTTATTCATTTTCTCTACATTTTCCATAACAGCGTCTCTTCTCGCGCCTCTTATATTATTGCTATATGGATTTATATTGCTAAAAATGCATTCTAATTATTCTGTATGTTTTGCCTATCCTTCTTATTTCCATCTTAGTTTGTACCTCTTTGCACTTTTTCTCGATCCATCATTCTTTAGCTTTACTGCATTTGCAAATAATTTCTCATTTTGTGGCATATTGTATCTTTGCTTCCCTGCTTCATCTGATCTGTTTTTGTATTTTCGCCTTTCTTCTATTAAATTCAGAATCATCTGTCACCCATGGTTTCGTATTTTCTGTTTGTTTATACCCCAGAATATTCCTGGCCAAAAATCTAAACTGGATTTAATGTTATTCTATTCTGCTTCTACTTCCTTGGTATCAGAAATGTTCCTGATATCTTTCAACAACTGGTTTGACGTTTTCTCAAATTTTTTGTGCGTATCTTTATCTTTTAATTTCTCAATGTCGAAGTGCATTTTTCCGTTTCTTTTTTCCTACTTTTTTAAATTTAAGCATGACTTCTTTCATAATTACTATGTTGTGGTTAGTGACTATATCTCCTTCTGGGTAACTTCTACAGTCTTTTATTTGGTTCCTAAATCGTTGTGTAACAAGAATGTAATCTACATATGAAATCTCTGTCTCCTGGAATCTTCCAAATGTATTGTCTTTTAGCATGATGTTGAAATAATGTGTTTCTGGTGGTTAAATTGTTTCTGTGGCAAAATTCTACCAGCGTATTCCCCATGTTGTTTCTTGTACTTAAACCAAATAAACCTACTACAGTTCCTTCCCTACCCTCACTAGCACTGCATTTAAATCTGCCATAATTAATAAATTTTGTCCTTTTACACATCTTAGTATGCCTTCGATATCTTTATAGATCGTTTCTACCTCTTCTAGGCTGTAGTTAGAGGTGGGCGTGTAAATTTATGTTATGTAATTATTAATGTATTATTCTCGTTTTCTGTAATCATTTGAATATAAAATTTGGTGCACATTATTGGCCAATGGTGAAATGTTGCGATTGTTTTTTTAAATTGGGATGCCATTATAGCTGATTCTGGCTTTGGTTTGATGTTCGTTATGGTTCAAACAAGTAATAATTATTATGTTTCTTTTAAGGCGTTTTTTTTGCGATGATGTGTTTTAAAAATGGTTTAAACCTATATATTGGAGTGTTGTAATGGTGACGTCACGATTGTTACTGGTTCCAAAGATTTTATACCGTTTTCCAGCGGCAGTTCAATTCTGGTTATTGTACGTTCCATTTGTTTGACATAACCTTTGAGTTTAACTTTAAGTTTGTAAATTTCCATTTTATTTGTATTATATGATGAATGGATTAATTGAATTTAGTTGGAGGAATTTGTGATCACTGTTGATTTACGGACTGCCGAAGTAACGAAAGTTGATTTTCTTTGAAAAAAAAACCAACTAGAAAACCAAAAACTGATGTGCCCATTTTTAGATCCAAGTTATGTATCTGAATATGTTAAACAACATCGGGAGCAAATTAATTCACAACAGTCTTCCATGGTCGGCCTAGTTCCAAATAACAAACACTTCATGACTGCGAAGCTATCCTTACAATTCTACAATTGCGGAAGGAAGCAACGAGAAATTGAATGATAAAAAAACTTATAAGAACATTTTATGGATTTGAATAGTTGAAAAAATGAATGGAATGAGTTATATTGGTGAAGATTTAGAAAGGCATGAAAAATGTAGGCAGAAGTTTGCAAATCTTTTTACATTCCAAATTTGTTCATGTACATTCTTATAATTTGTAAATAAATTCCCGCGGATATTTTTAAATGAACTTGTCAATTTCCGTCATTCCAGACAGTTGCGTTTGCGCAAAAGAATGCGCTGGTGCGGAGTGCGTGAAAGGACGCCATTAAGCGACGAGACCTGAAGACAAGAACATCTACCGATGTTGTGTGAGTGTCTTTTCTCTTTTTAGGATGTAGGTTCCCTTACCTTACCTTTGTGTTTTTCATACCTGGTTGTTCCTATCGTTTCGCTACGAGGGCAAAAGAGGATGGGTGGATTGGAATCTGAGTCAACAATGTCATGATGTGACCCACAACGAGATGGCCCTGGAATTTGGTTGTAAGGTGCGATTTAAGTGAGTATATTGCTTTTATTTATATTGTGCTTAAAATTTGACCATTGCATCACTTTTAAACGTGTTTGGAATTTAATACAAATGGTGCGTAATTTGCTGCGTAATTATAAGTTATATTAAACAATTGCGCAATAGTAAGAAACGCGGGAAAGCGCAATAACCTACAGTTATGTTAAACGAAATTTATAGATAAACGGAGACAAACTGGTGAAGGCAAAATTAGTAAATCTCAATTTTTCAATGAAATGAATGAAGTTCTTGGCGATAAAGACAAGATTCAACCAATATTAATTATCGAATCCTTTCCTGCAACAACAAACGTTAACTGTTCCTCTTCGCAATCTACTTCAATACCATCTACACTCTCAACTTCCAAATCAAGTGATTCAACATTATCAACTGGTCAACTAATAAGTTTAAGAAGTAAAATTATCAGTTCGACCAAACAAACATGAAATATTTGACAAATTTGTTAAATTGACACAAATAAGTGAAGAGAACAGGAAAATCGAATTTACTACAATACTATCATTTATGCAAGAAGAAAGTCGGAGACGCCATGAGGAAATAAAGTTGTTACTTAAACATTCATTACAAAAGACCAACAAGCTAAAACGAAGCAGCAGCAGCAGCGATAATGGTTAGGTGTAGTTTTTTTAGATGATACACTAACGAAGTGCAAATACAAATTTTCAGTTACTTTACATATTTTATTTCCATACTTATGTTTGTACGCTAAATATAATAGTTTTTCCTCTCTATTCTAATAAATTTATTTACATCTAAAATATTCTTCTACTGACAAATCTTTATAATAAATCAGCTGTTCCATTTTTTCTCAGGATAGCTATATTGTCATCATAGTGCATGCTTTTATTTTCCTCATCCTCGTGGTCATTTTTTAATTCAACATTTTCATTCCAGTAATCCGAATTAATATAGCAATAGTTATACAATATACAAATTACTGCAATTATCTTGAGTGCCTTTTTAACACTGTTGACATTTATAAATTTGGAATCTACTTTTAAGCAAACCGAATACATGCTCCACTGCGATCCTCATTTTGGTATGGCAAGTAGTATTATGATGAGTGTTAAATTCCTATGATTCTTAAATTAGTCAAATATGAGGGCTTTAGATTTAAAAAAAAATTACTTATATGGAGTGATTTCCTAGTTAAGTAATGGGTATGCTTTATCCCTTAATAAGTGTTAATTTTCTAATGGGAAATATTGCCGGAGTCTGCCGTTAGTGGTTACCTCCAAGTATATCCCAGAACTTCTAATAACCTATAATTATTTAACTAATGATAGATGCTATTACATATAATTATGCATACACGTGCTACATGGACCGTGCCTGAAAATCCAAACTTAATATTTGTAAATTTTATTTGCTGCAACGATTCCTTGCAGCTGAATGCTATGGTCAATCTTTATCTATATAGGTATATTGTTGATCATTTGGAGTTTAAAATTTCACTTGACAACCACCTACTTCTCCGATAATACCTAACAAAATTTATAAACAGATTATTGTCTCCATTCAACTTAATTTTTTCCTGGATAATAGTTTTTTCCTCTAAATTGTTCTTCGATGTAAATCATTCCGCTACCAGTTGGCTGCCCAATGTACCTATTCCTCAAATTCGTTCATTTTTCTAGAACGAGTTCTGTGCTCTTAAATATATAAGAAACCACTGCATTAAATTTGTCAGAGACAGACAATAAAACTTCACCCTTCCTTAACCACCACAATGTATGTCATTATTAATTGTTTCGACACCATCACCTGAATAGATCTGTTAAAGTCAGGCCGGTCAGTGTTTGTTAATAATTTGTTAAATGTGGCTCTGGGTCATTCTACCGAACGTGCATTATCATTGTAACTTAATATTTTATTTAACTAGAAGTCCTGAATATCAATGGAATAGGCTATTTTAAATGTAGTAAACTTTAATCTTACACGTGTATATGACGTGTTAGGAATATAATTGTATTTATTATTATTTATAATTGCAAAAGGCCATCTAAACTCACGACCGTCACTTGTAACTAGCGCATGTATTGAGCTTCAAGTGAGTTTATTTACATAATAAACAAAATAACTATATATTGTCGGCGTGTACAATAATTTTAACAATAATTAAATTATAAAATCTCTAAAGCTAGCACTTTTATTATTAGTATTTATAGAAATTTGACATCAAATTGCTCTGTAACCCAATTTAGTCTCACGACTGTCACAAGTTTAACTTATTTAGATAATTGGACGCTAGATGAACAGAGAGGTGAGTGTTTGGTGGTTTTTATTGTCTTGTGTGTATTCCTGTTTAAAAATTTACACAAACCATATAAATCTTTTTGAAGGGTAAGAATCTACTTGTTTAATTGGTTTACTAACGACCGTTACACATAAAATACTTGGAAATATCTGTAACTACACTGAATAAAAAATATAGGTGAGTGAATTAACTTAAAAGCTATTGCACGGCCTACATCAAGTTTGTGGTGAGATTTTCTCAAGGTGAACAAACATAGTTTAGTTGGGAATTCTAACGACCCTCACTCTCAAGACCGTCACACTTATCGTTGTGATGGTCGTGAGAACGTTGTGCCGGTCGTGAACTGTATATGTTTGAAGAGTTAAATTTTGTTTTTGTATTCAATCAAAATGCGGCACATTTAGCGTTGTTATAACTTTTAATGAACTCCCTTTTAGTGACGTATTTTATGTGGTTAAATGACCATTTCTGCATTAACTGCTTTCAGCTATATAGTAACTAATGAAATTTAACTGAAAACAAGGTTCTATATTATGAAAGACCACTTCTGCCTCTATTATTTAAACAATTCCTTTTCAGGTCTAAAGCAAGTAAACACAAATGGAATCTTTAAGAAATGCCAAAAATAAAGAGAAGGAAAGAGTTAAAGGGAGCTTGTTTATAGAAAACACAAGAAAAAATGCAGCTGAAAGGAAAAGAAGAGAAAGGGAACGAATTTGACAGGATCCTCAAAAATACAATATGATGAAAGAAAAAGAAAAAGAACGAAGTAGGAGATGAAAAGAGGAGAAAAAAATCATAAGTATAACTGACTTGAGTGAGAGGGGGAAAAGAAAACAAGAAGCTAAATGGAAGAAACATTACCATAATTATGCTGAAAAATTAAAGAAACGAAAACAACTAGATGCATTTATTGATGAAAATACCCCTCCAAGCTCCCCAATCAATATACTACCAATATTAAATGATCAGAGGCTTGCAAGAGATGCAGAGGTAAAGGATGCATTGCGAAAGACAAGAAGAAAGAAGAAACTAAGAAAATGTAGAGAGAAATACAAGAAACAAATTAAAGAACTTCAAAAAAAACTAACAGAACAAAAGAGAAGAGCTAACAAGTGGAAGTTGGGGCACCATCGCGTGTCGAAAACCGTACGTGGCAAGATTTCCACTGCTCTCCCAAAAGTGACCATCGCCAATAAAAAAACAAATAAATGGAAGACGACAAATCTGCTTCTGAGAAAAGAAGTTTGTAAGTTTTGACTGACAATGATAATTCCTATAGTACTCCAGGACGTAAAGACACAACTACAAGGAAGAAAGTAAAAATGCAGACGCAATATTTGTCAGACAATTTGCTTATCCTTCACAAAAAGTTTATTTCATCGTCAACAGCTTCAAAGATATCATACGCACTATTTTGCAGATTAAAACCTTTTTGGGTTATCCACAGGCCACCCAATAAAAGAGATACGTGTCTATGTAAATATCACGAAAACTTTTTTTTTATCTTTCAAAAATGCAAACAATATAAAGTTCTAGAACACCGGAACATTTATGATTTAGTTAACAGCATTTGTTGCAATTCAAAACACAAGGCTTGCATGTACAGAAAGTGTAGTAAGTGCAGCGAATTAAAAATTGCATTTAATCCAAACTGTAATGTCCCTTAGAATTTTGTGGTACCCCACGGAACACTCATGACCATCACGCACACTCGCGACCGTCACAATCAACAAAAATGTTTTCAAAACCACTTAAGAAAGCGCATGTCATTCCAATTCCAAAAATTTCAAATCCTGGCTTAATGTCTGACTTTAGACCAGTCTTTTCTCTCACGTTGTTGCTAAAAAATAGTCCACAAGCAGTTGTCTGATTATCTTGAAGTCAATAACTTATATAATCCTTTGCAGTCAGGTTTTCGTAAAAACCATAGTACATCAACGGCGCTTATTAAGGTTATTGATGACATTCGTTATGCACTAGACAATAAAGAGGTTACAATCTTGACCCTACTTGATTTCACTATTGCCTTTAATTTAGTTGATCATGACATCCTACTAGCTTATTTAAAAATGTATAATTTATCTGTGGCTGTCATTACATGGTTTGAATCCTACCTAACCGAACGTGAACAACGTATACAAGCCAGAAGTGGATCTTCTAATTGGGTAGTAGTCACCAAAGGTGTTCCCCAAGGTAGTGTACTTGGGTCGTTGCTTTTTAGTTTGTTCATTGCCTCTATTAGTAAAGGTTTAATCTGTCGTTATCATTTATTTGTTGATGATTTTCAAATATACAGACATTCAGAGGTACAGCATATTAATACTACAATTGGTTTAATAAATGAAGATTTGAGCAAAATAGCTGATTGGATAAATAGGCATGGTCTAGCAATTAATCTTCAAAAAACTCAATGTATTATTATTAGCTCACCTTATAATAAGTACTTATACAGAAGAACACCCTCACTGATATAAAATTTATTGACACCGTAATACCTTTTAGTAGTGTAGTTAGAAACCTAGGTATCCATATCGATGATACTTTATCCTGGATTCCACATGTAAATAAAATTAGTCAAAATTTCTTCTTTACCTTCCATAAGCTAGCATTATTAAAAAATTTTCTTCCGTTCCAAGCACGCTTACGTTTAGTCAATGCACTTTTAGTTCCAAAAATAGAATACGCTGATGTAGTATTTACAGATATGGCTGGGTATCTGCGTAACAAACTCCAACGTTTACAGAATGTTGGAATCAGATTTGTTTATAACTTACCTAAATTTGAACACATTACTCCATACAGGAATGAACTAGGTTGGTTAACTTAACCATGGACGACAGACGTAGTATGCATTGTGCTGTATTACTTTACAAAGTGGTAAAAACACATACTTCTCAGTACCTACAAACTAATTTTTACCTTTTGTCAGGACAGTACTCAACAAGATCGACTTCGTTTTACAATTCCAATTCATAGAACTAATTTCTACAATGACTCATTTACTGTTAAAGCTATTCGACAATGGAATTTGCTTCCGATAGATATTAAAATATCTAATTCAATTAGTATTTTCAAAAATAAAATCAAACTGTACTTCTTCAACAAGACCTAACTATCATGTGATATGCTTCTTATTGTTCCCCATTCCCATCCGTTTCCGTCCTTCCCCATCCCTTTATGTTTTTCGTTTAACGTTCAAATAACTTTGCATTTTTATTGAATAATAAGTATACAAATCCGATTACTAAGTTAATATTTTCTATTGTTTATTAACTTGAGGTTTCGCCAATGGTAAATTGGAAGAAATCGCCAGCTGGCGATAAATTCACCATTTGTGAACTTTGTAATTAGTTTATTATTTTTTTTCTATTTTATGCACACATGTAGAAATGTGCAAGTTCTCAATAAAGAAGTCATTATTAAATTAGGTATTATAAAAATGAACTAGTTGACTATCGTTTGCAGTTCAACGTGTATACGCCGTTAAAAGTTTTCGGATTTATAAAATACTATTTTTAGATGTAGTTTACAATACTGAACAAACATTTATTCCTTCAAATAGGGAATCGGCAACAGATTATTTTAAAAAAACAGGCTTAATAGTGTAAATTATTAATGTTTTAAGTCTTAGAGTGTTACAACTCGACACAAATTATTTTTTATGTGTGCATGCAAAAACCATATGATTTATATTTGCCAAACAACTGTTCAAACAAAGCGTGACGGTCATGAGTTAATCATGAATTCAAATTAGGAAAGTCTACAATATTTCCAAAAAGTACAAGGCAACTTTGGCCTCCTTATGAACTTTGTTCAACAACGATACAAGGTTTAAAATGAGGCCTTATTTGAAACAAAAAAACATATTTTAAATATTTATGTTCTTGAATTAAATTATCAACTTCGGTAGAATGACCCCTCTACACATTCGAAATAATTGAAAAAGTCAATCCAAATAGTGCTGCAACCAAAGTTTACTATATCCACCAATTTGACAATGGTTGTATGGTAAATCCAGAATAACAAGTAGTACAGGTAAATAATTTAACGAATATCGCTTCAAAATCAGGTAATACAACAAGATTTCATTGGAAGTATTTATTACATTATCTAATATTATTAGATTTGTATATACATGTTAACAACCTAATTATTGCAATATAAATAATTTCTCAACAGAGTCCCTTAACCTCAAATTTATATTTGTTTAAGGATATATGAGTGATTAAGGCGATCCATCCTGTCAATTTCATTTTTGTGATTAAAAATGTTATGAAATCACAAATGAATACACTTTGAAAACAAGTATAAATACGGTTGAACGCAGAAAACCACTTTTAACATATTTCGTAAGTTGGTTTATTATTTATTTAACAAGTGGTAGCATGGCAAAATGAAATTACAAATTAAACCAACCAAAACATAATTGTGTGGAAAATTTCAAACATGATAGAAGAATTTGTACATGTAGAAGAGAGCGGTGCACTTGGAATTTACAAATTTCACAAAATTTCTGCTCATAGTAAGTTTCTGACTTTTAATAAAGTCACAATTTGTATATCTCTATAAAAATTCTCACAATAAAAGCACTAAAATTTCATGGTAGGGATACTCATAAGGAAGCAACAATGAGTTTTAAAAAGCTAAACAATGCAAATTAGCTTGAAAAGTACTATGCTGTTGAGGAACAGGGGCATTTACAAATTTATTGAAAAAAAGAAAACTACTTCATTATTAAGAGTTACAGCTATTTTTTCATGAAAAGTGTCAACCTTCGCAACCTATCATTAGAAAAACTTATACAAAGATATTGAAATGCCACATCTGCAATAGCTGTTCAAATCAATTTCTCAGCACGACATTTTTCACTTTATAGAAATATAGAATATTGATACTCCAACAAGCATTTAGACGTGGCAATTGCATTAGTTCCATTCATTCTTTGTTATTAGTAAGCACCCAACCTTTCACATAGTCTTTAGTTTTCTTTTATTGCATAAAGTTTGTTCAACAACTAGATTTGTTTGCTCCACCATATTGACGGTGGAAAGTTGAAAGGTCGTAACCATAAAAATGAATAGTTGAGAAAAATACAAAAAAAAACCAATTGGAAAATGCAAAAAAGTTAATAACTCTTAATCGGCAAACGATAGATAAAAATGTTCCATAGAGATATAGTCCATTTCGAATGGACCTGCACCTTGCCGAAGTTCTAAATTACTAGAACAGGTGAAATGGCTTGCGTGTTCTAATGAGCTAAAGAGCCAAACTACAGGTCCAACCAAAGTAGTAGGGTCGTTAGTGAGGAACCAGCCTAAGACAGGTCCCCGAAAGAGGGCAGCGGCTCTTTCGGTACTTAGATTGGCAGAGACCATAGGGGTCGGTATGGCAGTCTAAGACACACTACCGCAATGTGGAAGGCAACGGGAAACCACCACATTATCTCCCAAGTACACAGCGTACTTAAATTGTTACAAACATGATGGCATTCTCTGGGGTAAAAGATTCCGGAGTTAAAATAGTCCCCCATTCGGATCTCCGGGAGGGGACTACTTTGGAGGATGCGATCGGAAAGTTAAAAATAAGAGTCGGGAACATTCTGCAAGTCGGAGCGTGGAATGTTAGAAGTATGAAGCAAGTAGGTAAGCTAGAGAACCTAAAAATCGAAATGAATAGGTTATCACTAGACATAGTAGGGATCAGCGAAGTTCGGTGGCCAGAGGCGGGGGTTTTTTGGAGTGGAGACTTTAGGGTAATTCATACAGGAGCAGAGGAAGGAAATTTTGGTGTGGGGATAGTTATGCGGAAAAAGATAGGATACTGTGTAGAAAATTACTTACAAAAAAACGAAAGAGTACTCATGGTTAGATTAGAATCTAAACCGGTAAACACAGTAATAATACAAGTATACATGCCCACCTCTAGCTACAGTGACGAAGAGGTAGAAGCCATCTACAAAGATATTGAAGACATATTAAGATACGTAAAAGGACATGAAAATTTAATAATTACGAGGGATTTTACTGCCGTGGTAGGCGAGGGTAGGGAAGGAGCGGTAGTAGGTTTATTTGGTTTAGGCAAGAGAAACGACAGGGGAAATAGGCTGGTAGGATTTTGCGACAAGAACAATTTAATCATCACAAACACTTTATTTCAACATCATGTTAGAAGACGATATACGTGGAAGATGCCAGGAGATATAGGAAGATATCAAATAGATTACATTCTTGTTAGACAACGGTTTAGGAATCAAGTAAAAGACTGTAGAAGCTACCCAGAAGCAGATATAGTCACTGACCACAACATCGTAATTATGAAGGCCGCACTTAAATTTAAAAGTTTGAAAAAAAGGAACGGAAAAAGGCACTTGGACTTAGAGAAACTAAAAGATAAAGATATTCAAGTGAGATTCGAAAAAAAGTCAAATGAATTGCTGAACGATATCGGGAAAATATCTTAAACTAAGGAAGTAGAAACAGAATGGAATAACATTAAATCCAGCCTAGACATGGTGGCCAGAGATATTCTGGGGTATACACAAAAAGAAAATAAGAAACCATGGATAACAAAGGATATCGTGAATTTAATAGAAGAAAGACGAAAATACAAAAATAAATCAGACGAAACAGGAAAACAGAGATACAAAGTCATAAAATGAGAAATTATTCGAAAATGCAGGAAAGCTAAAGAACAATGGACTGATGAAAAGTGCAAAGAGGTACAAACTAAGATGGAAATAGGAAAGACAGACGAAGCATACAAATTATTTAGAATGAATTTTAGGGATATAAAACCGTATAGCAAAAATATAAGGGACGCACAAGGAAACGTCATTATAGAAAACGTAGAGAAAGTGAGTAGATGGCAAGAATATATAGGGAATTTATATGCAGGAGAGGAACTAACTGCATTAGAACAGGAATCAGACATTGAAAATGATGACTTGGGATATCCTATACTTCGAGACGAGTTTGAATTAGCATTAAAGAGTCTGAAAAATGGTAAGGCGCCGGGTACAGATAAGGTGCAAGCAGAAACTCTAAAAGCCGCTGGACAAGCAGTAACAGAACGTCTCTTCCAACTTGTAAGCTATATGTATGAGACAGGCGAGATACCCAAAGATTTCAAACGTAGCATCATAGTAACTATACCAAAAAAGAAAGGCGCGGATAGATGTGAAAATTTTCGAACAATAAGTCTGACAGCACACGTGTCAAAAATATTAACTAGAATTGTGCAAAGACGAATGGAAAAACGAGCTGAAGAAATACTAGGAGAAGACCAATTTGGGTTTAGACGAAACAGGGGAACACGGGAGGCTATTTTAGCTCTGAGAGTGATAATGGAGAAAACAATAGAAAAAAGGGAAAGCATGTGTATAGAGTTTGTAGATCTGGAAAAAGCATTCGACAATGTAAATTAGAAAAAAATGTTTGAAATACTCAAAAAGATTGGAATGAGTTATAGGGATAGACGAATAGTACATAGCTTATACAAAGAGCAAACAACAGTAATAGAATTAGAGCAGGAACGTAGAGAAGTAAACATTAGGAAAGGGGTGAGGCGGGGATGTGCCCTATCCCCATTGATTTTTAACTTGTACATAGAAGAGGCAATGAATACTGTCAAGTGCAGGAAGACATTTGGAGTTACTATGCAGGGACAAAAAATTGATATGCTTAGATTTGCAGATGATATAGCGGTATTAGCGTCTAGCAAGGAAGAGTTAGAAGCTGCTCTTAATGAAATGGAAACGGTTCTAACAGAGAGATACAGTATGAAAATTAACAAAACTAAAACTAAAGTTCTAGTTTGCAAAGGTGGGGAAAATAAATCAAAAACAAGAATACAAGTATTTAACACGAACTTACAAGAGGTTAAGGATTTCTGCTACCTAGGAAGCCAAATAACGCAAGATGGGAAAAGCACAAAAGATATAAAACAAAGATTAGCGCAAGGTCGTGCTACATTTAACAAGAAAAAGCAACTACTGTGCTCAAAGACCACAAACATAGAAACAAGGAAAAGATTGCTTATAACATATGTGTGGAGCACGGCACGGTACGGCTGTGAAGCCTGGACAGTAGGAGAAGTGGACAAGAAAAAGGTAGAAGCTTTTGAAATGTGGTGCTACAGGCGCATCATGAAGATATCATGGACAGACAAAGTTAAGAACGAAGAGGTACTATGTGGAAAACGGTAAAAAAATAGGAGAGATAGGATGATAGGCCACATACTACAGCATGAGGGAATAGTGCGGAATATATTAGAAGCAGAGATAGGAAAAAAGAGAAGAAGAGGCAGACCTAGATTAGACTACTGCACACAGATAGTAAAAGATGTAGGCTGTAGAGGTTTCAGGGAGATGTGTAGGCTAGCCCAGAATAGAAATCAATGGAGGTACGCATCCAACCAATCCCAGGATGGATAAACTAAGGACGAAAAGATAACTGTGCTTAAACATGATGATTATTATAAGTAACTACAAGAATTGGTTGGGCAATATCCTCGAATAATGTTAAGTGTGTGAAAGGATTTACTGGAAAACCATTATTTCGGCAAATGTCTAAGTGTTGGGGGATCTTGGTAGCCACAGGTTGCTTAACCTCCTTCACTGAATCTCGGTAAAATAGGGTATAAAATTAGAAAACAATAGAAAGGGATTGAGCTGAATACACATGCTGTGTGAGAATTTCAGGGAACTATGTATGCTAGCTCAGAATATAAATAAGTGCAGGTACGTGTCGAACCAGTTTTGAGACGGAAAACCTAATGACGAAAAAATAAGCGCAGATAAATCTGATGATTAGTATAAACAACTAGTTATTGGTTTCGAAATACCTGCAACTAATGTTGACTGCGCGAAAAAATAAATTGGAAAATATATTAAATCGCCAAATGGTTAAGTGTTGGGAGAACTTGGCAGCCACAGGCTGCTTACCTCCCTTCACAACCATTGAAGGTCGGAGAAATAGGGCATATAACTGTAAAACAATAGAAAGTGATCGAACTGCATCTAACAAGAAAGAACAGCGCCTATGAGGAAAGACAACAAACATAGAACAAGAAGAAAATTGTTGAAAGCATATGTGTGGAGCACAGCACAGTATGCCTATGAAATACAGGCAGTCTGAAACGCAGACAGAAAAACGGTAGCAGCCTTTTGAAATGCTGTGCTTCAGATGTATGAGGACGATAGCATGGACAGACAAAGATATCAACAAATAAGTTACAGAAATAGTAGGGGAACAAGGATATCTGGGGAAAAAGAGAAATAGTAAGGCGGAATACGATCTAAGGCATTTTTGGGGAATAGTATGTGATATATTACACGCAGGGATAGGAAAAAGGAGGTAGTTGTAGACCTAGATAAGACAGTTATAGATGCAAACTGTGCATATTTCAGGTAAATCTGTAGGTTAGTTCAGAATAGGGAACAATGATGGTATGCGTCTAACCAGTTCTAGAACTGAAGACCTAATGATGATGATGATGAGAGATATAGTGTTTTTTTATTCACTTTCAGTGTGTAATATTAACATTTATCAAATGAGCATAGAACAAGACGTTTGTGTTGGTTAATCCCTTTTTAAGTTTCTATTTTTTGTATGGCATTGGGGTGTAAGATCTAATTCTGATAGAAAAATTAAATCCTTAATGTTTTGAACACAGAAAGGATGTAAATAACTTGCATTGTAAATGATGAAGAGTGTAAGTGTACTATGCATTATCGGCAAGCGCAAATTGCCAGGAGGAAGTATTGTGCGATACCTTAAATGTGAAATATAAGAAAGGGTGTATAAATAAAAGACAATTTTGAAAGCACAAAATAATAGTTTTTAATTTGTCAACATAAACTATCTTAGGCTTGCAAAAAAATAATTCATACTCATTTTTTTGTTCAGCATAGAAAAAATTTTTAAATGAAAAACATCTTCCATTCGCACTAACCACACATTAGAGACAAAAGTACTAACTTATGAAAATAATGATAAAAACTTATACATTTTATACACACGCCATCTATACACTAGGTTATTTAAAGAAAAATGCTGCAAAAGCTAATCAAGATGTATAACAAACTTTGGAAGAAAAAAAAACTTAACACCAATCTAAGAAAACAGTGAACGGAAATCTAAATAATAATTTGAACAAACAAAAAGTAAGTTTATTCAGTTTCGTCTTCCTCATCTGTCGCAGGCAAACCGTCACTACTTTTCGATGAGTGCGGAAGACTTAAATATTCCTGTGCCTATAATTTGGGGATGATGCCTTTATCAACTAATATTTTCAAATCTTTGAATTTTTCTTCACTAATGGGAAGGCGTCTTAAATATAAATCTTTCAAAGAAGCTGAAAATATCCTATCATTTGCATTTATTTTTATCGCAGTTGCTTCAGAGGCATCTAAAAAGCTGTATTTTGCCATAATGATTTTTTTTTTGCTTTTTTTTGAAAGTAGCTATTTTTAATCTCTGATATTGTATTTTGTTGGATTTGGTAACGAAAGTTTTGGACTTGATGTTATAGCCTTTAAAATCAGTACACTCACGTTTGGCAACATTATAGTGTTTTGGATTCTTTCCTGCTTGATTAATAATTGTTGGCCACTGAGATGAAGCCCAAATAAGTAAACCTTTTACCTCCGTTTCAATAACGGAGTGAACTGAATCGGCAGGCATATATGTGTGCCCGGAAATAAGATAATTAATCTATATGCATTCTAAATTGATGGATTTTTGAAGTGCATAGTTAAGCATGCAAAGTACGTTCTGGTTGCTGTTTTGTCCACAGCAACTGTCACAATAAAGTATTCATTTTCGAACCGTTTCCCTCATCAATTTCTTCTATATATTTATGTAGAACACACGCAATTTTATTACTGCCGCGATTCGCATACGATTCTCCCCAAACGCAACAATACCCTTCTCTGCTACCAGATTCATACACAGTAAAGTAGTATACTGCATATATTCTACTGTAAAATAGTAGCATCGAATCATCATACGGTGTGTTTAGGAACTTTTGGAGGTCAAAGCTCCAACAAACTACGGATTTGTCTTTTTTGTGTAGACGTTGGTGGAACTTGCACAGAGAAATGGCAGCATTTTTTTCAGAATCATGTATTTTTTTTGTTTTTTATATCTTCCTCAGTTTTATTTTTTTTTATTCTGGAATTGAACACATCATCATCATCATCTTCAGTCCTAGAACTGGTTGGACGCATACCCTCATTGTTTCCTAGTCTGAACCACCCTACACATTTCCCTGAAATTTGCACAGTCTGCATCAATCACTATCTGTGTGCAAAAGTCTGATCTCTGTCTACCTCTACCTCTCTTTTCCTATCTCTGCTTGTAATATATCCCGTACTATTCTGCAGAAATGCCTTAGAACGTATCTTGTCTGTCTATTTCTCCTATTTTTTTCATTTTCCACAGATATCTTTATTCCTCTACTATTGCTACAAACTATTTGTTACTAACTTTGTCTGTCCATGCTACCATCCTCATGCATCTGAAGCACAACATTCCAGAAGGCTTCGATCTCTTTCTATCTGCTTTTCCTACTGCCCCTATTTCATAAATGTACTGTGCTGTGCTCCACACTATGCTTTGAACAGTTCCCTTCTTGTATCTATGTTCGTTGTCTTTGAACATAGCTGCTGTTCTTTCTTGTTTGATGCAGTTTGGTCGCCTTCTTTTGTTTTACAGTTATATATCCTACCCCAGCACCTGAACCTTTGTCGAATTAATAGTTTTCCAATTTACATTAGTTGAAAATATTGCACAACCAACACCTGTACTGCCGTACTAAGCTCAGAAGCAGTAACTGACTTGAGAATTGTTCTAAGATAAGTGATGTTTTATGTTTTTGTACCTGCCAACTGTATTTATTGACATACTTATATAAAAATTGCTATAGTTGCTGTGTGTATGTAGTATTTTAATACCTTTCTGATACATTTAAATAATTACTTATTTCTTAACTAGAATGTAGATATTGCTATATCAACTAATGCTTTTAGTTATAATACTAAGGCAGTTTGGCGTATCTTCTTAAAAGTAATGAGGTATCAATTATTATTCATTATTATTATTATAAACAAAATTTTAAGACGACTGTGGAAACGACTGTGGAAACCTGGTTTATTATTTAAAAATCTTTAAGCATAAATACATTAAGCAACAGAAAATAAAATGCTTTTTAATAAAAGTTCAGGAAACATAAAATAGAGTATACTAAATTTAATAAAATGCGTCACATTTCAATGTGCACTGTTTGGAATATTCTATAAATCATTTTCTTCATCGGAATCTACTGCAGCAGCTTCTGTAACAGGGATGTTCTCCCAAAATAGAAGTCAATTGGTTGGGATTATGTTGTTGTGTCCTTTAATTAAATTAATAATACCATTTTGTTGCTCACGAGAAATACTTTTGCATTGAACGTGCCAATTAGATATTGAAATTGTATTTTTCATAACTTTAGCATTAAGAAAGTTTAGTGGTAACAGTGGTCCCTCATAGTCGTTCTTGTATAATAGACTCATTTTACCTCGTTGTGCAGTAATCTGAACGATATCGTGCAAATAAACTTTATTATTTCGTAGTTTAAATTTTGAACTGACATCTTTCCAGTCAAAAAAGTCGTTCAACTCCATGTCTAGCACAGTTACTCTGGAAAAATTGGCATTTGAAACCGCTTTTTAAAATCGTTGAAATCGTAGATTTTGTTCAACTTTTTCATGGATTGCTCCACTTAGTGATGGAATGAATCTGTGGACATAAATGTGTGCCCTGGCTCAAAAAAGTTAATAATTATTTCTTCAGCATTAATATTTGATGAATTTACAATATAAACAAGAAAACACAGAAATGCCCAGTTCTTGTTTTGAGCGGCACAATTATCTACCCACAGCAATATTTTGTTTCGGTCTCTCTGCTCTAAGAAAAACTTGTAAAAGGCACTAATTATTTCTTGCTTTCTACGACCTCTGATAGCTTTGTGCCAAATTGCTGCAAATAGGGTGTCTGAAACGTAAATACACAATGCTTAGGTATTTATGCAGTAAGTACATTTTGCTAATGTATGTTAGCAGTAACTGCTGTAGATACCTCTCTATCGCCTTAGTGTATGCTAGTTACTGCTAGACGCTTTAGGATGTTGATGAATATTTATCTAAAGTTGTAGTTACCACTAAAAATAATTGAAGTTTTAAGTAGTTTAACGTATAGTTACCGCTGTAAAATCGTAGTAATAGACGCATTCTATGCAACAGATTCACAAAATGGCTATATGTTAAAATCCGATAAAAATGCAGTTACCGCTTCTTGGCTTAGGAGGGCAGTGTAGTTGTTTATAATAATCATCAGATTTAAGAGAACTTATTTTTTCGTCATTGTGTTTTACATCTTAAAACTGGTCAGACTTGTACCTCAGCTTATTTATGATCTGAGCTAGCCTACAAAGTTCCCTGCAATTCTCACAACAGCCTATATACATTACATGTGATTTTCCAATGCTCTACCCGAAGGTACTACATTGGCCAGGAAGCGAGTTTTTTTACCTGGAAAATTTGGAATTTTTTGCCAAACTCTTGCTGTTCCAAGCAAGGTAGATCTTTAATGTGCGTGACAACACTCACACGGAACCTCCATTTTACCTCTCATCCAAACGAAGGTGTATTTTTGTGTAAAATGCTTGCCTAACATTTTTAAGCGGATTGTGTCAGGATTCAAACCTAGGATCTTAGGCGTAGTAGTCACAAACATACCACTATGCCACGGAGCCGCTTTAACAGCCTATATACAGCTCGAATTCCTTCTATTGTTTTCTCATTATATGCCAGTGGTATGTGAAAGGGGTTAAGCAGCCTGTGGCTGCCCAGGAATCCCCTAATACTTAGACATTTGCCATATTGATAGTTTTCAAGTAAATCCTTTCGCACAATTAACTTTAGTTGAGAGTATTGCAAAACCAATATCTGTAGTTGTTTATAATAATCACCATGTTTAAATACAGTTATTATTTTTGTCATTAGATTTTCCATCTTGGTTGGAAGCATACTTCCATTGATTTCTATTCTGAGCTAGCCTACATATTTCCTTAAAATTCTCACAGCCTACATCTATCACTATCTGTGTGTAGTAGTCTAACCTAGGTCTACCTCTACTTCTCTTTTTTTTAATCTCTGCTTCTAATATATTCCGCACTATTCCCTCATGTCTTAGTATGTGGCCTATCATCTTATCTCTCCTATTTTTTACTGTTTTCCACATAGTTCTTTCTTCCCCTACTATTTCTAGTACCTCTTTGTTCTTAACTTTGTCTGTCCATGGTATCTTCATCATACGTTTGTAGCACCACATTTCAAAGGTTTCTACCTTTTTCTTGTCTGCTTCTCCTACTGTCCAGGCTACCCAGCCATACAGTGCTGTGCTCCACACATTTGTTTTAAGCAATCTTTTCCTTGTTTCTATGTTTGTGGTCTTTGAACATAGTAGTTGCTTTTTCTTGTTAAATGTAGCACGACCTTGTGCTAATCTTTGTTTTATATCTTTTGTGCTTTTCCCATCTTGCGTTATTTGACTTCCTAGGTAGCAGAAATCATTAACCTCTTGTACGTTCTCGTTAGTTATTTGTATTCTTGTTTTTGATTTATTTTCTCCCCTTTTGCACACTAGAACTTTAGTTTTATTTTTGTTAATTTTCATACCATATCTCTCTATTAGAACTGTTTCCATTTCATTAAGAGCAGCTTCTAACTTCTCTTTGCTAGATGCTAATACCATTATATCATCTGCAAATCTAAGCATATCAATCTTTCATGTCCCTGCATATTAATTCCAAAATGTCTTCCTGCATTTGACAGTATTCACTGCTTCTTCTATGTACAAGTTAAATATTAATGGGGATAAGGCTCATCTCCGTCTCACCCCTTTCCTAATATTTGCTTCTCTATTTTCTTGCTCTAATTCTATTACCGCTGTTTGCTCTTTGTATAAGCAATGTACTATCCGTCTATCCCTAAAACTCAATCCAAACTTTTTGAGTATTTCGAACATTGTTTTCCATTTTACATTGTCGAATGCTTTTTCCAGATCTACAAACCCTATATATACACTTTCCCTTTTTCTATTGTTTTCTCCATTATCACCCTCAGAGCTAAAATAACCTCCCGTGTTCTCCTGTTTCGCCTAAACCCAAATTGATCTTCCCTAGCTTACCTACTTGTTTTATACTTCTGACATTCCACGCTCCGACTCGCGGAATGTTCACAAATCTTTTTCTATTTTTTCGGATTATATCCCCCAAAGTAGTCCCTTCCCGGAGATCCGAATGGGGGACTATTTTAGCTCCGGAATTTTTTACCCCAGAGGATGCCATCGTGTTTAACAATTTCTGTACGCAGTATACTTGGGAGGTAATGTGGTGGTTTCCCGTTGCCTTCGACATCATAGTAGTGTGTCTTAGAATGCCATACCGACCCCTATGGTCTCTGCCACTCTAAGTACCGAAAAAGCTGCTGCTCTTTTTCGGGGACCTGTCTTAGTTTATCACTAAAGACCCCCACTAATTTGGTTGACCTATAGTTCGGCTCTTTAGCTCATTGAAACGCGCAAGCCATTCTACTTGTTCTAGTATTTTAGAACGTCGCTAGGTCTGTTCAGAATGGAATTGAACACATAATTGACACTTATGTTGTTTAGGAATATGTATTCCTATATTGAATGATTCTTTAAACCAAGAAATAACAATTTTTTCCTAAATAACTTGTGAAACGTTGTTTTCTCCGCAGTGGTTTTTATAAATTCTATACAAATTCGTAAAAGATTTAGTGTCTTAAGGTAAATATAATCGTGTTGGATCCTTGCGACTATAATGTGAGGGCACCAATGGAAGACTTTGAACAAATTTTTTTTGCTTCTTTGTAAGCACACTCTGTAAATTTATGAGTGGGAGGATTTATCTTTCTGGCGTCTAGTTTGGTAAAACCTATTGACATATTATCAAGTGTATACAGAATGAATTTTTGATAAATGCAGAAAGTCGATATCAACCATTGTTGGCAAACTTGTCTTCCGCCTTCGTCTTCATTAATGTAATAGGCAAATGAGAAAGCTTGCCTACTTTCATCACTTGTTGTGTTTTTTCATTTCATCTCCGTTTTGACAGCACATTGAGCAATCCAATCACGTCTCCTTTGAAGGCTTCCCAACTCGTTAAAGTACGTAAATATCTTTTCTCTTCTTTTGCTTCCTCTATTGTTTTACCTTCGGTATCACAATATTGCTTTCGGAAATTTGTCTTACCTCAGATTTCTTTTTGTATTGTTTTTTTTTGTGGTGGTTTTTCAACTGATTTTATGACTTCCACGTCGCTTTTAAGATTCATTACTGGTTTCATTTTTTGTTTATTTTTCTTACATTTTCTTTTTTTGTACATTCTGCGTTTTCGTCCGAAGAGCTACTGGAACTAGCAGAAGATGACGAATATTGAAAGGCTTGGTCATCTGTATCCATAAAATCTAGGTACGATACTTCCATCTTTGATTTTTTCTTGTTACATGTACTTGGGTATTTTGCAATATTTGGAGGACCATTTTGTGTAATATTTAATTTGGTTTTAATCTTACCTTGTTCTTCATTGCTTGTATTATCATAAAGAGGCAGGTCTTAGAAAGTTTCTTCGTACATGTCAAGTCATTAGCTAGTTACAAAATAAAAAGTCAGATAGGGCATTACCATATATTTACTCATTTGTTAGAAATAATCAAGGTATTAAGTACAATTAACTTAAAAATAAAAAAATAATTTTAGACGTATCGAAAACATAACTTTCAAAAAGAACAATTAAACGGTCGTAATAAAAAGTAAAAGCAAAATTACAAATATTTGGACACATGACAAATAACTTAGGAATATCCCAGAAACATTGGGATATTCTTCAATGTCGTAACTGACAATGTTTTTAACCTAGAGAGGTGTAAATACGATAGTTCGACACAGATTTTTCATCTGAGTACGCTGGTCTAGAAAACTGAAATTGACAATTTTGTTGGTTACGACCTTTCAACTTTCAAGCGTCGATATAATGAATTATTTGATCAGTAATAAATATTTTGAAAAAGTCATAGACTTACTTGTTAATATAATGTCCTGGTGTGATACCAGTTTGAGCTACTGCGAAATCAAACTGTTTCAATGAAGTACCATCAACTCGCCCCCAATTTATATTAGCTTCAGAAGCCATAGTTACCATTTTTCTATTTACAGCTCCACTCGAATTTTGTGAAATAGCATCCTCTATTATGCTGTTTGTATGTAAGTTCGAATGTGTTCTTTACCTAGACGTAGATGGATCGTGATTATTTTTATTTCATATGTCTTCCTTGCGACATTTTTTTGATACACTTTTTTCACTGCCAGTATTGGTGACATTCGAACTAGGTTCATACTCGTCAGATAAATATGAATCGTCGAATTTGCTTTGATTATTGTCATTTTTAAACATTAAGTCATCGCATAATTTTTGTAACCGAATATGTTTGCGTTCGTAGTTAATCATTTTGGTTAGGGTTCAAATAATACATGTGCTGCTTGAATAACACATGTATAAACTTGAAAACCAATGGCATTATGATCAACCATCCATCTTAAGTGAAACAATGTAGATACAGATGGCAAGCCATAAATATGATGCCTCGTTATTTAAGTCACTAACAATTAATGAAACTACATTTAAATGTTTGAAACTACGTAAAACACTTATATTTTTTTAAAAATGAAATACTACGAATATAATTTGCCATCCTTACACGGCATACTTAAATTGTTATTTAAGATGATGGCTTTCTCTGGGGTAAAAAATTCCGGAGTTAAAATAGTCTCCCATTCGGATCTCAGGGAGGGGACTACTTTGGAGGGTGTGATCGGAAAATATAGAAGAAGAGTTGTGAACATTCTGCAAGTCGGAGCGCGGAATGTCAGAAGTACGAAGCAAATAGGTGAGAACTTGAAACGGATAGGTTAGCATTAGACATAGAAGGGATCAGGGAAGATCGGTGACCATAGGCGGGGAATTTTTGGAGCAGAGACTTTAGGGTAATCCACACAGGATCAGAAGAAGGAAATTAGGGTGTGGGGATAGTTATGAAAAAAAAGACACTGTGTAGAAAACTATCTACAAAACAACGAATGAGTACTCAAATAATACAAGTATACATGCCCATCTCTAGCTACAGTTAGGAAGAGGTAGAACCGAGCTACAAAGATATCGAAGTGATACTAAGATACGTAAAAGGACGTGAAAATTTAATAATTACGGGATTTTAATGTAGTGGTAGGTGAGGGCAGGGAAGGAGCGGTAGTAGGTTTATTTGGTTTAGGCATGAGAAACGACAGAGGAAATAGGCTGGTAGAATTTTGCAACAAAAACAATTTAACCATCACAAACACGTTATTTCAACATCATGCTAGAAGACGATACACGTGGAAGGTGTCAAGAGATATAGAAAGATATCAAATAGATTACATTTTTGTTAGACAATGGCTTAGGAATCAAGTAAAAGACTGTAGAAACTACCTAGAAGCAGATATAGACAGCGACCACAACATCGTAATTATGAAGGCCGCTCTTAAATTAAAAAATTTAAGAAAAAGGAACTGAAAAAGACACTGACTTTGAGAAACAAAAAAAAATAATAGACATTCACGAAAGATTTGAAAAAAAGTCAAATGAATTGCTGAAAGATATCGGAAAAATTTCCGATACTAAGAAAGTAGAAAAAGAATGGAGTAACACAAATTCAACTTAGAAGAGATATTCTGAGGTATACACAAAAAGAAAATAGGTAACCATGGATAACAAAAGATATCCTGAATTTAATAGAAGAAAGGCGAAAATACAAAAACAGACCAGACGAAGCTGGAAAGCAGAGATATAAAACCATAAAATGGTAAATTGATGAAAAGTGCAAAGAGGTACAAACTAATATGGAAATAGGAAAGACAGACGAAGCATACAAACCAATTAGAATGAATTTTAGGGATATAAAACAGTATAGCAAAAGTATAAAGGGCGCGGCATGAGACATCATTATAGAAAATGCAGAGAAAGTGGTTAGATGGCAAGAATATATAAAGAATTTATATGCAGAAGAGGAACTAACCGCACTAGAACAGGAATCAGACATTGAAAGCGAAGACTTGGGATATCCTATACTTAGATATGAGATTGAATTAGCATTAAAAGGCCTGAAAAATGGTAAAGCACTAGTCAGTTTAGGTTTATGCAAAACAGTGGAACATTGGAGGCTATTTTAGCTCTGATGATGATACTGGAGAAGACAATAGAAAAAGGAGAAAACGTGTATATAGGGTTTGTAGATCTGGAAAAAGCATTTGACAATGTAAAATGGAAAAGAATGTTTGAAATACTCAAAAAGATTGGAATGGGTTTTAGGGATAGACAGATAGTACATAACTTATACAAAGAGCAAACAGCAGTAATAGAATTAGAGCAGGAACATAGAGAAGTAGATATTAGGAAAGGTGTGAGACAGAAATGTGTCCTATCCTCATTAATTTTTAAGTTGTACATCAAAGAGGCAATTAATACTATGAGATGCAGAAAGACATTTGGAATTATTATGCTGGGACACAACTCCGGATTTACCTAACGACAAATTAAGCAAATGCAAGGGCCTCGCGCTTTTGGGGACCTTGCACTTTTAAATTAAATATTACTCTTATTAAAACCAAGATCAAGATGGCATTAAGAAAAATGGATCAACTGATCTACTTGAGCATTTAATTGTCATAAGGAACGACTCTGAATATGGAATTATACCCTAAACAATACTAATAATTGTGATATAGTTCGTGTTTTCTATGCAGATGGAATTGATAAAGGGCGAATGATGCCGATCACCTTATTTTTCCACCTAAACATTGTGGTTGTTGAACGTTGAACTCTAGTAGTAGTGGTAGCAGTTGCTCGTCCCACATTTGTGTTACGAATAAGAATGTAAACTATAATATTAAACGATCGATACTTTTATTTTTCTGTTGCTTTGAATATTAGTTGACCATTATTTTGTCGAATAGCGAAATACCTATTACGTAGGTAACACAAATCACAATATTAATTTAGGTAGGTGATACACAATGTAAGTAAGTTATTATTATTGCTTCTTTTAAGAGAAATACTTATCATTTTTTAATACATAGCTGTAAGTAACTGCGGTAGTAAAAGATACACTCGGTGCATGGTATCTTAGTTATTTTTATTGAATTTTATATCAATTTTCCTTTTTTCAGCAAATAACAATGGCTAGTAAGTTAGATGTCATCACCCTTCTAGAAGCTCAAAACGAAAAGCTAAAGAAGACAAAAAATTTAAAAATGAACTTGTAACATTGAAAACACTAAAGTTGACGCAGTATTTTGATGTTAATGTAATGGATACTCCATCTAGTACTAACGATTCAGTTGTTGAATATAACAATGGGCCTAGTACGTGTAGTGCGGAAAACATGCAGACGCAGCAACAGCCTGCTATGGCTGCAACATGTAAGTGTTAAGGGGAAAGTGAAGGAATGAGCAAATTTAATAATTACTCCAGGGATGTTGGTGAGTGGTCAAACTCTCAGGACGATTCTTTTTGTGAATATTGGATAATCAAAGGAAACGTTAATTGTCATAACACTGAGAGTGACCTCTTCATCAATGTGACTGTATGATTGTGAAAAGGAACCTCGGTTCTGTCAGAAAACTTACTTTACTTCTGCGCATAAACTTACAAAGAAACAGCTTGAAAAAACTTGGTTATGCTATTCAGAAAGCAAAGGAAGCTTATTCTGTTTTCCTTTCAAACTAATGATGTCAATACCATTTTCATCAAAGTTTACTGCACACGGTTTCAATGATTGAAAAATGCTGGTAACATGATATGTCTACATAAAGAAAGCTCTTCACATAAAAACGCTTTAATTACACTTCTGATCTGCAAGAACAAAAGCAAACTGATCAAAAGTATTGGCGAACACTCTTGTAATGAGTTGTTGCAGTTATAAAGTTTTTAGAAAAACAGGGCCTTTCCTTTCGAGGCACTGATGAAAAGATTGGTTCCCCTGATAATGAAAACTATCTTGGTATGTGGAAGTATTGGCAAAATTTAATCCTTTTCTGGTAGATCACATAAACACTCATCCGAACAAAGGAAGTGGACACACATCGTACTTATCTAAGACAACGTGTAATGAATTCATTAATCAAATTGGGTCCTATATACTAGAACATATTATTCGTGAAGTGAAGACATGCAAATATTTTTGTATTTTCTTGGATTCTACCCTTGACATGTCTCATGTGGACCAATTAACTTTAATCAAACGTTACGTTTTAACAAGTGGACCAACTGAAAGATTTTTGAAGTTTTTGGACATGAAAAATCACAGTGGCGAGAAGTTCACACTAAGTTTATTGGACTTTTTAAAAGAAAATGGCATTAGTATAGAAGACTGCCGCAGTCAAATCTCCGACAATGCCAGCAACGTGAGTGGAAAGTATAATGGTTTACAAGCATGGATTAAAGGGCACAGTGAGTATGCAGTATACATTCCTTGTTATGCACACTCACTCAATTTGGTTGGAAAATCCCCCACTGAATGTTGTAAAGAAGCAGTCATTTTCTTTGCATTTGTTGAAAACTTATACACATTTTTTCTGCCTCTACCAGTTGATGGCGTCATTACCACAACATTATTTGGTTTGCTCACTGTGAAAAGATTGTCAGCTACCAGGTGGTCAGCTTGCGCAGATGCAACAAATGCACTGTTACAAGGCTTTCCAGCAATAAAGCAAGTCTTACATGACTTTTCAAACAACTGCGATGAGAAAGCAGAGTGTCGACTACAAGCTAAGGAATACTTTTAAGTATGAAAAAGTTGGAAACTGGTATACTAATTATACTGTGGATTAAGGTATTACAGCATTTCAAAATGACGAGTACTGTCTTGCAAGCTTGTAACCAGGACTTATACACCATATTCTCTGTATAAATCCTTGTATGATTACACCAATGAAATGAGATTTACTTTCCCGGAAATAGAAAGAAACGCTAAAGAACTGACCGCATGTGACGAATTCGAATAAGTATATTGAAGAGGCAGCGCAAGAAATCGTAAATACGCTGATTCCGGTGGTTCGAATACTCTAGATTCCGATGTTGAATATCAAATACCTTCAGAGAAGTTTAAATGCCAAGTATTTCTTGTAATAATTGATAGATTGCTTTTTGACTTGTCAAATTGCCAGAAAGCCTATGACGAGATTAATGCCAAATGATTTCTTGGACAGCTGCTATCACTGTCAGGTGAAGAGATGTTAGGAAAGTCATCAATTATTATCCAGAAGATCTAGAAGAAAATACTTGCGAAAAATTTGTGCAGTTTGTTCGTCTGTTAAAAACCGATGTTGCTTCAGATATTTGTACCAAACAGAAACAAGATGTTTTAGAATTACAGCTTTACCAGTTAATTATTGACAATTCCTTGGAATCTTGCTTTCCAAATGTTGAAATTGTCTTGCGTATCTATTTCACACTAATGGTGACCAATTGCAGTGGTGATCGCTAGTTTTCTAAATTGAAACAAATTAAAAATGAACTTAGGAGTACCATGAGTCATGACAGGTTGAACAGTCTCACTTTATTAAGCATTGATTGCGATTTGATGCGTGATATGGACTTTTTACTATTATAAGCAAATTTGCTTATACTAAAGTTAGGAAATGTAACCTCGTGATGGTATAAATGTAAATTTTAACAATCTAATATTATAAAGTTTTTGTTAAATTAAACTTATTTTATTTTATAAAATACGTCGTTTCTATTTCAACTGAAAACTGACTATATAAATATACATAGCAAATTAAATTTTATATAAGTAATGTATAACAGTAATCCCCAGTACACGCCCTAAAGGATAAGGGCCACACAGTAGATGTTATGTTAGGGGCCTCGTGCTAGCTAAATCTGGCCCTGCAGGGACAATAGATTGATATGCTTAGATTTGCAGATGCTATAGCGGTACTAGCATCTAGCAAGGAAGAGATTGAAGCATCTCTTAATGAAATGGAAACAATTCTAACTGACCGACACGGTATGAAAATTAACAAAAATAAAACTAAAGTACTTGTATGCAAAGAAGGCGAAAATAAATCAAAAACTAGAATGCAAATAGGAAATAGGAACTTAAAACAAATTAAGGATTTTTGCTATCTAGGCAGCACAATAATGCAAGATGAGAAAAACGCAAAAGATATATAACAAAGATTAGCACAAGGTCGTGCCACATTTCACAAGAAAAAACAATTACTGCGTTCAAAGATAACAAACATAGAAACAAGGAAAAGATTGCTTAAAACATGTGTGGAGCACAGTACTGTACGGCTGTGAAACTTGGACAGTAGGAGAAGTGGACAGGAAAAAGATAGAAGCCTTTGAAATATGGTGCTGCAGATGTGTATTGAAGATATCATGAACAGACAAAGTTAAGAATAAATGGTAGGAGAAGAAAGAAATATGTGGACAACAGTAAGAAACAGGAGAGTTAGGATGATAGGCCACATACTAAGGCATGAGGGAATAGTGTTGAATATATTAGAAGCAGAGATAGGAAAAAAGAATGATAGAGGTAGACCTAGGTTAGACTATTGCACACAGATAGCCAAAGCTGTAGGCTGTGGAAATTTCAGGGAAATGTGTAGGCTAACTTAGAATAGAAATAAATGGAGGTACGCGTCCAACCAGTTCCAAGACGGAAAACCTTATGACGAAAAAAAGTTGTACTTAAACCTGGTGATTATTATAAGCAACTACAAGTGCTGCTTTTGCAATATTCTCAACTAATGTTAATTTTGTGAAAGAATTTACTCGAAAACTATTAATTCAGCAAATGTCTGTGTTGGGGGATCTTGATAGCCGCAGGCTGCTTAACCCCTTTTACATACCACTGAATATCGGTGAAATAGGGCTTATATTTAGAAAACGTTAGAAGGGGAACCGAGCTTTATCTAGGCTGTAGGAATGTCAGGGAACTGTGTAGGCTAGCTCAGAATAGAAATCAGTGAAGGTACGCGTCCAACCACTTCCAAGACAGAAAACCTAATGACAAAAAATTATTGCATTTAAACCTGATGAGTACTATAAACAAACATAAGTGTTGGATTTGCAATATTTTCAACTAATACTGATTGTGCGAAAAGATCTATTAGAAAACTATTAATTCAGCATATGTTCAAGAGTTGAGGGATCTTGGTAGCCACAGGCTGCTTAACCCCCTTCATATAGAATAGAATAGAATAGAAAAAATTTTATTGTGTAAAAACAGAAAGAAGGTACACAAAAGATAACATTCGTATATACGTTCTTCTATGTTACCTGCAATACGCATTAACTATTACAATAGTATTACAATAATGTTGCTACTTAATAAGTTCAGCAGTTAAAAGAACTTCGGTATATTTTTTCTTAAAATTAATTAAAGAACTGTGACATACATCATTATAAATTTTTGAATTGAGTAAAACAATGGCATTGTAAGTGAAAGAGTTTTCAAACTTAGCGGTCTTGTGCACTGGTATATCATACTTAACAATTTCGCAAATGATTTTCTTATGCAAATTACATCTTGAAATTATACTATCCAATAAATACAAAGGGGCCTTGTTTTAATAAATTTTACATAGGAAGACCGCAAAATGCAACTGAATTTGATATTCAAATTTTAAATAATTATGTTGGTAATAACAAAGGGATAAATTATCATACTTCTTAATGCAATGTATATATCTAATACAAGCATTTTTAGCAAATTGAATCTTATATTTATAATGACGTGTCAAAAATTATAATAAACCACACTACAATAATCAAAAATAGTATATATAAGCGATTGAATCGAAAATCCTTTAATTTTTTCAGACGATAGATATTTAAAAGGGCAAAGAGTTTTTAGTTTAATATACACTTGTTTGTTTCATGTCCACATGACTTTCAAAATTCAGCTTGCTATCTAAGACAAGTTCCAAACTCTTGGTTTGTTCCACTTTAAGTAAACTATCTCCACATATACAAATTGCCGAGCATTTATAATTCTTAAATTTGTTTATGTTAGTGTTACTCCCTAATATCATGTACATCCTTCTTTTTGCATTCAATTGTAGACCATGTCTATCAGTCCAATGCAATATGGCTTGCAAATCAGTATATACTTCTGCAATCGCTTTAATAGACTCATCTAGCATAGAAGTCCCCAAAAGCTGCGTGTTGTCAGCATAAAGATAGACAGAACAGTATTGGACCATCTTAGGCAAGTCAGAGGTGTAAGAGAAGACCTAAAACACTTCCCTGTGGCACACCGCAGAGAGTTACAAAAGGTTGGATCTTTTTACCATTCACTTCTCCTACTTGAACTCTTGATAACAGATAGCTTAAAAGCCAGGCACACACTTGATCAGAGAAACCGTAGTAGTGTAATTTTGCTATAAATAAATTACAATTTAGGACATCAAAAGCCTTGTTGAACTCAAGCAACGTCAAGCAGGATACCTTCTGATTATACATACCACTTACTATTTCACTTGTAACTTTAATAAGGGCAGTTGAAGTACTGTGATATTGTCGAAAATCTGACTGAACACTTGGCAGGATGTTCTGTTCTGTAATATATTCATTAATCGTGTTATTGGTCTTAACTCACCCACCGATTTCAACTTTGGGATCTTTGGAATCGGCTTTATTATCGAAGTTTTTTATTGCTTGGGGAATTCACTGTTTTGCAGGAAGTCATTAATTAACAGTATTAGCACACGCAAAATATGGTCCAGACTAAAAAACAGTATTTCATAGCTGATTCCATCTATTCTCAAAGCGTGAGACTTAATTCCCTTAAAGGACACCTGGAAATCATGCTCAGTAATATGTTTAAACTTAAAAGTGGTATTACATTTTATAAATCTATTATACTCATAATATTCCTTAGTGTGTTCACAAATTGAGGGAGCCATCATAAAGACACTTTCAAAGTAATTACTGATGACATTTGCATCAGCTATATGATTTGAAATTTCGATATAAGGTTTAATGTGTATGTTCCATTCCCTAAATATTTCCCATCTTTTTTTAGAGTTTATTTCTTTTTTAAGTTCAAATTTTATGTAAGCCTTTTTCTCATTTTTTATTGCAAAGGATAAATAATTCTTAATATCTAAATAGTACTTCCTTTGCCCTATCTTATGGGTGCTTTATATTTGATAAATGCTTTATTTTTAGCTTTATTAGTTTCTTTATAGTTTCAGTAATATATGGAGGATGTTGATTTCTTACAGCAATTGTCTTCTCATGCGCATGTTTATCAAAAATACGCAACAAGCATCTACTCAGAGCAGTAACTTTATTCTCAGCATTGCCCTTCTGAACCATACTTTTAAACTCTAACTTAGTCATATCAAGATTAAACTGGTTAAGGTTAAAATTTTTAAAGTCCTGGTATTTCACAAGCTCGTACATCTAAAACTGAATAAACCAGTCCATAGTGAGTAAGGTTATACATTTCCATAGTTCCTGAAGTAATTAATTTTAATGTTTTTCAACACAAATATATCATTCAAACTGCTGTTAGTATAAGTGAGCCGAGTAGGTACCAAGTTTAGTTGTTTTAAATTAAATGCAATAAGTATCTTCTATAGGTAGTTACTTTCGAAGTTATTTTCTTTCAGATTAATGTTTAGGTCTCCCTTCAAAATAGTCTGACTATAATGTGATGAAAGTTGAGATAGGGTACTTTCTATACTATCAATTTGTTTGTAATTTATTGAAGGTGGCCTGTATAAAACTGCACACAAAATCTTTACATTTTTACATACAATTTCACACCATAACTGCTCAATGTCACTAATTATATTAGATGTATTTAGGACTTTGCACCTGAATTCATGAGCTACATAAATAGCAATACCACCACTCGTGATGGCTCTATGAACTCAGAATAAGTTATACTCAGGAATGACTAGCACCTCATCAAAGTCATTTGTTATGTGGAATAGGGTATATATCTACAAAACAATAGAAGGGAAACCGATCTGTATCTAAGCAGTGGGAGTCTCAGGAAACTGTAGGCTAGTTCAGAATAGAAATCAGTGGATGTACGGGTTCAACCAGTATGAAGGTGGGAAATCTAATGATGAAAAAATAATTGCACTTAAACCTGATGATTATTATAAACAACTATAGGTGTTGGTTTTACAATATTTTCAATTAATCTTGATTGTGCGGAGGGATTTATTGGAAAACTATTAATTCAGCAAATGTTCAAGTATTGGGGGATCTTGGTAACAGACTGCTTAACCCCATTCTCATACCACTGAATATCAGTGAAATAGGGTATATATTTACAAAACTATAGAAGGGGAACCAAACTGTACCTAACAATAAAGAGCATTGGCTATGTTTGAAGACAACAAACAAACATAGAAACATGAACAAAGCTGTTGGAAGCATATGTGTGGAGATCAGAACTGTTCATCTATGAAATAGGAACAGTAGGAGAAGGAGACAGGAAAAGGAAGTAGTCTTTTGGGATGTTATGCTTTAGGTGTATGATGATGATAGCATGGACAGATAAAGTTAATAACAAAGAGGTTATAGAAATAGTAGGGGAATAAAGATATCTGTGGGAAACAAAAGAGAAATAGGAGTCCTAAGGCATTTTTGGGGAATAATGCGGGCTATATTACAAGCAGATATAGGAAAAACGAGAGGTAGATGTAGACCTAGATCAGACTATTGCATGTAGATAGTGAAAGATATAGGCTGTAGAAATTTCAGAGAAATATGTAGGTTAGCTCAGAATAGGAAACAATGAAGGTACGCATCTAACCAGTTCCAGGATTCAAGACTTAATGATGAAGATTACCACCAGTAGTTGTAATTATAATTGTTGACTATTATGGTTAGGCGTAACTTCATAATTGGATTTATTGTATATTTGTGTATTTATGGAGTACTATAAAAAATAAAATAAAAAAATAAGTATTCAACTAGTTGCACATCTAAGCAGTAATAAAATCATACCGAATTGCCACTTAGGGTTTATTCCAGGTCGTAGTTGTACAACAACCTTGTTAAAAGTTACAGACGATATTCTTAAAGCAAATGATTTGGGCAAAGTTACCATATTTATAGCGCTTTATTTTTTCAAAAGCTTTTGAAATTATTACTCATAGGATTTTACTAGCACTCCTGCACTACATAGGCATTGGTGAAGATGTAAAAAAGTTTTTTTTACGGAATATTTATCCGAGAGAAAGCGATGTGTAAAGGTAGATAATAAAAGATCATCTTTCTCAAATATACATCAGGTGTACCACAGGGGTCCATTTTCAAACCCTTGATGTACATTATTTATACCTCAGTATTTCCAAAAATTAAACAACACTGCAACTATTATTTCTATGTGAATAATACACAACTTTATAATTCCTTCTATCCAGAGGATACACGAACTGCTTGCGAATATATTAATGCCGATCTAAATAGGATCTTGCACACCGCTGCCCGTCATTTATTCCTTACTAATCCCAAAAACTCTAGCACTGTCCTATTAGGGAATAAAGTCAATTGTCAAAGAGCATTACGAGTGCTCAAGCTCGCCATTGAATACGAATCATTAAATTTGTGACTTAAAAATTATAAACTTAGATTTGATAATTGATAAAAACCTACATTATAAAGACCACATTTCAAAGTCGACTTTTTCAACCTCAAGTTAATTTTTGCTAACAGGAATTTGTTTTCAAGATTAAAATTCAATCACTCAGAGTTTTTAAAATTGTCTTTATTTACGTTTCGATTCTAATGTATTCATCAAAGATTAATAAATCAAAGTCACCTTCAATTTGTGTCATAAATGTCAAACTTCAAAATTTTTTATTATTTTGACAATGGTCCTAGGTCATGGATCGAAACGTAAATAAAGACAATTTTAAAAACTCTTAGTGGTTTATACCCAAGAGGAATTAAGAAGAATACAAAACAAACAAACATACAGGGAGTATTAAAATTCAATTTTGCAATACTATGGTACTATCAAAATTTAACTTTTGCGATGTTATATACAACACATGCTTATATAGAGTGGATTCACAAAGAATTCAAAGATTTTAAAATGCTCGTATACGATTGATTTTTGGCATTTAAAATTCAACAGAGTGTACAAATTAGTGGAACTGCCGTGGCTAAATATGCAAAAAAAGACGTACATTTCACAGTCTTTGTCTATACCCTACATGTGATTTTCCAATATGTCACCCGAAGGTACTATATTGGCCAGGAAGCGAGTTTTTTTTACTTGAAAAATTTTGAATTTTGCCGAACCCTTGCTGTTTCAAGCAAGGTAGGGATCTTTAACGTGCGTGACAACACTCACACACGGGATCTCCATTTTACCTCTCATCCGAATGAGGGCATATTTTTGTGAAAAATGCTCGCCTAACATTTTTCAAGCGGATCGTGTCGGGATCTTTGTCTATACCATAATATTTATAAACAAAGCACCTGTATACCTATTCTTAAAAATTGCTTTCCGCACAGATGTTCACCATGCTAACGTCGTACACTGAGGTCTGATAACTATACCTTGTTGCAAACATGAACAGTATTAGCAGTTATTCGCATAATACTCCACATACCTTAAAAATCCTGTACCCAATTATATTTAAAAAAAAAAGCTAAAGCAATTTTTCTTAAAAGGAATCATCTTGTAGATAACCACATAAATGTAATAAAATGATCGTGCCTTGAGAAAGTGCTTAAGCCTACATAATATACTAAACTATACAATAAAATTTTAGACATGTCTTACAATAATAAAAGTTAAAAATTTTTTTTTTAATTAAGTCTCTTTCGTCAAGTACCACTAAATTCCAAATACAATAACTCATATTCTTATTTGTATATGGGTTAAGTGGTAGAACAGCTGGTGGATTTTCAGCCAGTTGAACTTTACCCGAAAAAAACTTACTTTTTGACTTATATTATTTATTTTTCCCGTTCTGTATGGAAAATAAGGAACTATTATTATGATTATTATTATTATTACTTTTATTGGCTCGACCGCCGAGCTAGAAGGTTGTGTTCAAGTTGCGCTCCGCGAATGTTTAAAAGTGCTAGACTTGTTTAATAAAAGTGAACTCCAAAACAATATTATAAGAGTGATAGAACTCTGTTGATGTTAAAGAAACCCTCAATTTGATTTAACCAGCCCCATAAACAATATTTATAGAAGGATGAGTTGTAAGAAATGCAATAAATCTTTAAGAAATGATGGAGTTAATATTACTTGTTCTATTTGTATCGAATCCTATCACATAGATTGCTCTGGTCTATCGGAAGCCACGTTTAAAAGTTTATCATCTACCAAAAGAGAACAATGGAGATGTAGAACGTGTAGGGAAGACAAGGAATCTGGAAAGTCCAACTCTAGCGTAGATTTGAAAGGAGAAACTGATATAAAACGTATGTTGGATGCAATTAATAGAAAGCTAGATTATTTTAAAAATACTATGGAAAGCTTAGCAAATGATGTTAAAGGACTTAGTAATCTTTATGATGGCATAAAACAAGAAGTTTCATCTTTAAAAAGGGTTAACCAGGATCTATCTAGCAGTGTCACCAGATTAATAGAAGAAAATAGAAGCAAAGATAAAAAGATTACCGAGTTGGAAATAAAGATAAATAACTTTAAGCAAAGATCCAGAAATATGAATTTAGAAATACATGGAATGGAAAAATCAGAAGGAGAAGATGAAGGTAAATTAAAAAGTTATGTACTAAATATGGTCAGGATTCTGGAGGTGTCAGTGAAAGATGAGGACATTCAAGTTGTACAAAGGCTGCCTAAAAGAAAACCAGATGCAGTACCAGCTATTTTTGTAAGACTCTCTTCTCAAAATGTGAGGGACAAAATTCTTAGTAAAAGGAAATTATTGTTTAAAAATGATAATGTACTACAAAACAAAAGCGAACGCCGTGTATTTATCTGCGAAAATCTTACCGCATTTAATAAAAACCTGCTATGGCAAGCGAAGAATCGTGCCAGAGATAAGGGATGGCGATACGTTTGGGTAAAGTTTGGTAGAATTCTAATAAAGAGTCCAACGAAATGCCGAATGTTATAAGAATTGAAAGCGAGACTGATTTATTAAAAATAAATTGATAGTGCACATATTGTAAATATATTCAATGTCTTTTGTATTAATAAGTTTTGTTGATAACGTTTTAGTTTAATTTTGTTCAAAAATGATTGAAGAATTGATAGTCTGCAATAATAATGTGCATTGCCAATCCTTTGTAAGTATTACAGATTGGCATATTGCATTGGACACATTTAAAAATAATTATTACTTGAACCACAATGTCCACTTATCTCTTATTTGTTTAAATATAAACAGACTTAAAGGTCATTTCGACGAGTTCTCGGTTTACATATCGCGTTCGAAACTGGATATAATTGTTTTAAACGAAGTTTACATTCCAGAACCGGAATCTAGTATTTTAATGTTAGAAAAAAAAAATTGCGTAGAGAGAAACAAAATTACTATAAAAACAAATTTTTTCTAACCAATACTAATTATAATAGTAATAAAACAAAGCAAACATGGGACGTGATAAATGAAATCATCCAACACAAAAAGAAAAAGGGTGTGGATGTCACGATAAAGCAAACAATTTTGCAGCGTTCTTTTTTAACAGTATCGAATCGATTAAGCATGGATGCCCTGTACGGTTAGTTGAAGGTAATGAAGTAATCGATTCAGTAAATTGTAGTCTCCTTTTAAAACGAGTAACTACTGACTTTGTGAAAAATGAATTGTTGAGAAATCTCCAGGGTACGATAGAATTAGGTTGCAGGATATTATCTTCCTAGGAGATGAAATGTATTTAACTATAACCAACCTTATAAATTTGATAATGAACACCACAAAAATACCCTTAAAATTAAAAATAGCAGTAATTCGACCCATTCATAAAGGAGGTAATTACAATGAAATTAGTAACTATCGGCCTATTTCCATTTTACCCGTAATTGAAAAAATTTTCGAAAAACATTTAATAGATTAGCATATGACTTTGTCGAAAATAATAATGTTTTAAGAAAAGAACAATTTGGGTTTGTAAAAAGATTAGGGACAAGCAAGGCACTAGCAAAATTTTCTGATTTAGTTTATCAAAAATTGAAAGATAGCATAAATGTTCTGTGTTTGTTTATTGACTACAGTAAGGCTTTTGATACAATTGATCATGGCTTATTACTACAAAAATTAGAGAAATATGGATTTAGAGGCCCTGCATTGCAACTCTTGTCTAGCTACCTTAGACATAGAAAGTTTGTTGTAAAAATATATAACTCATACAGCGACGAACACTGTATATCGATGGGTGTGCCACAGGGGTCAATACTAGGCCCACTTCTTTTTATCATGTATATAAATGATTTACCACAAATCATTCAAAAATGTCAAATTTTAATGTTTGCAGATGATGTTGTGTTAATTGCTGCACATAAAAGTCTTAAAACGGCAGAACAGTTCTTACAGTTGGACGCTAACAACTTGACAAAATGGTCACATGACAATAAATTAATGCTAAACAAAGATAAGATCAAAGTCATGCATATAGCTACACCTTATATGATAAGAGGAAAGACTGAAATAACATTACACTCGTGCAAATGTTTTCAATTGCAACAAAGAGGAGTCTTTTCACGTTTAGTGGAGTGCGGTGTTGTCTCTGGCTGCTCTACATATCAGTACTTAGCTATTACCGTCGATAATTATTTCCGTTGGGACCATCAGATCAATAACGTGTGCAATAAATTAAAGCTAGTCTTAGTCAGAATATACTATGTTAGGCATTTACTTCCAGAAAAAATAATGAAGGTTATCTATATAGCGCTGGCCGAATCTTTAATTAGATATGGACTAGAGGCTTGGGGTTTTGCTAGCGATGTATATTTGAAGAAAATAGATGTAGTTCAAAGACAGCTACTTAAAATAGTATGCAATGCAAAGTCGGGGTCAACCTTGAGAAACTTATTATGTAGTTGTGAACTATTAAGTACAAAGGGATTATTTCATTATAGAATAATCCTAGAAAGACTTTTAAGGGAAAACTTTTTAGAAAAAAGAGACGATGGCCACGGATTGAGAAGTCAAAGATATATTGTCCCGCGGACAGTCAATAGATATGGTGAAAACAACCTTTCCTATCTGGTACCTAAACTTTTAAATGTACTACCGAACGAAATTAAAACTGTTGCCAATATGCGTAAGCTAAAGTAAGATCTAAAAATTCTTTTAAACAATAAATACCCATAGATTGATAGGTTAAATTAATCCACTCATCCAATGAAAATTTTAGTTATAATTATTCAAGGCGGGGCAAATGCTGGTGTATACTTACAGAGGGTTGAGCCAATATTAATGTTGATGTATATAAATAAATAAATAAAAAGCGTTACGATATGTTGTTAGTTTTAGTTCTTAGATTTAGTTCTCTAATTACTAGCCATTAGTTGTACTTTTTGTAGTTTTTAAGTTAATATCTTATTTTTACTTTTTCAGTCTTTAGCTTTGAGTTTTTATATCTTGGCTTCTATTTCATAGTTTTTATAAAAATTATTGTTACAGAAAACTAAACAATTGTAAATATGGCTAAAACATATGTATAACTTATAGATATTAAAATGTATATAATACCTTGACAAGCAACCTAGGTTGCTTAAGGTGAATTAGTTGTATTAATGGAAAAATAAAGATTTATTATTATTATTATTAATCACTGAGGAATACTATGTTTTAGGTAGACTTAATGCTTGGCACATACATGGAAGATATTGGAATATCTCCTACACAGTTTGAAGAAGCTTGTAACAAAGGACATGTTGAATTTGCACCAAGACAGTTTGATCAAGTAAAGAATTTAAAACTAACATTATATAAAGATTTTAATACTAATTTTAGAATTTGTTTGATCAAATTTGGGCAGCAAATGACTATGACATGTTTAAACGCATGATGGCTCAGCGTAATGTTGAATTGCAATTGCAAGCACTGGAGCTTATAGAGCAGAAGTATGGAATAACTCCACAATCATTTGTTCCCAATAAGGAGAATAAGGAACAAACTCCTTATGTTAAAGGTGAAACAACTGCTGAAATATCTAAAGATTTACCAACTGAGAAGTTGCCTAATTTAGAAGAGGAAGTTATGGAAGAAGTTAGCAAGTAAGTTACAACATGAGTTTATATTAATTCACATTATCGGATTAAACATATTGACAAAAAGTAGCAAATGCAAAATTTCTAAGTCTTTAAATTTGTCTTAAATTGACAATTTTCGTTAATAAATCCGCATCCCCTAATGAACGTGGTAATAAATCAAGGTGCTACCTTTTTATTTTTTAATTTTTTAACTGTTTTGTATGAAGTGTTTAAAACGCTCGTCACTTCCATGCCTGTATTAGGGAGATAATAAGCTTGGAAGCTTACAATAACCCCCTGATCCTTTGGTTGTAAACAAATGTTGTATTGGGAAGCATGTAAACAATCTTGACATCCTATGGTGTTCGTATTTCACCAAGAGAAGTGCCTTGGATAGTAATTAAGTTTCTTCACAAAAATGAAGCACAGTAGAGCAAAAATAACTTGTGTACCGATCTGTGAAAACATTTTGTGTGACCCAAGCTTTTGTAGCGATGACAAAGGTACGATATGTAGAACTGCAGGTTTGCCATTTAGGACATTTAAGCTTCTTCATATCTACTATGATTACTTACATTTATTTATATTAATTACACAAAGACGACTATGTTAATTTACATGTAGACGCCGAGGTGCTTAGGGTCTTGGCTTTTTTAACGGTTCGATTGTTCTACATCTTAATTCCATTATATTATATTAATGTCTTAATCTGTATTACTATCTATTACATTCTGTATTCTATCTTAGTTCGACATTGCACTTATTATATATATATATTTATATATATATATATATATATATATATATATATATATATATATATATTACTATGGGTTTTGATAGGCTAAACAGCTTTATTAACTCATTTGATATATTTAGGTAGTGATCCAGTATGTAGAAACAAGCATCTGTGATTAGAAACGCTTTTCAATTTAGTTTAGGGTAAAATTTAATAACTTTTTGAAAAGTTTCAGAAAAACAAAAGTTATTTTCGCATAATTCGTGTTAATGTAAACGTCCAAGAAATATATCATTGGTAATATAGCATTTCAAAGGTCAGACTGTAAATAAGATATGTATTGAAATCGTAGTTTATAAATGGAAAGAGAATCTGTAAAAAGATTTAACATTATCAATATTATAATTAACTTTACGAGTAAATAAAATTAAATAAAAACCCTTAACCACAAAAAATATTTAAATTACTAGATACGTATTTCGACCACTATGTGGTCATCATCAGTATAAAAAAAAAAACAAAAAAAATAGCTGTATAATTTACTATATTGTTGCTTTAAACACTATCGAGGATATTCTCCTCACCCGCAGGCTGGTGTTCTCAACAACAAACAAGTGAATTGTGACATTATAACTTAAATCTACCTAATTTATACTAATTCTAAATCTACTGAAGCGGAACCAGTTTAAATCTTGCTTTCTCATTGGTTGTTGACCAATAGGAAAGCAAAAGCAATGACTCTATTGGCTCTTTATCGGTGTTTAAGAGGGTCCTTTATGTTTAACAATTTTAATTGATTCAGTACCGCTTTTAACAATTTAACATTTTCTAGTTTAACGTGGTGGCTGGTTTCAAATATGTTTGGCGACCTGAGACCTTTCATATTTACCATATTTGAAGTGAGCAATGTGTTCTTTAAATCTGTTGTTATATTCCTCTTGGTCTGACCAATATATTTTTGAAAACACCCTGGCCCTGCACAACTAATTTCATAAATCCCCGACTTTTGCAATTTTTCCACCTTGTCTTTTGGATTACCTAGCAAATCTTTAATTTTATTAGTATTACTGAAAGCAATTTTGAAATTACACTGTTTGAATATTTTATCAAGACCCTTTGTGGTTTTGTGAAACGGAAGTTTAACATATTTAACATTATCGTTAGAGGTGGTTGATTGCAAAGTCGTTGATTTACGACGAGATGTTGATCCTATTTTTACACTTTCTAAAAATATTATCTATAATATCAGAAGAGAAACCATTGTAATTCGCTATTTGTTTAATAAGAGCAAATTCCTTATTAAATCTGTTTTTATTTAAAGGAAATTCAATAATCTATTAATTAAAAAGTTAAATGAAGCCAACTTATGTTGTATGCTATGATTAGAGGAAGACAAAATAAAGCGATTTACATTGGTTTCTTTTCTATAAATGTCAAATTCTAATTTATTACCATTTCTAATTACTAATGTATTTAAAAAGGGTAATTGTCCATTATTCTCTAGTTCATACGTAAATTTTATGCTTTGAAATTTTGAATTCATTTCTTTAAGAAAATTATCAACATTTGATTTAGAAGTGTCAAAAACTGCAAAAATATCATCCACGTACCTTAAAGAAATGAATTCAAAATTTCAAAGCATAAAATTTACGTATGAATTAGAGAATAATGGACAATTACCCTTTTTAGATACATTAGTAATTAGAAATGGTAATAAATTAGAATTTGACATTTATAGAAAAGAAACCAATGTAAATCGCTTTATTTTGTCTTCCTCTAATCATAGCATACAACATAAGTTGGCTTCATTTAACTTTTAATTAATAGATTATTGAATTTCCTTTAAATAAAAACAGATTTAATAAGGAATTTGCTCTTATTAAACAAATAGCGAATTACAATGATTCTCTTCTGATATTATAGATAATATTTTAGAAAGTGTAAAATAGGATCAACATCCGTAAATCAACGACTTTGCAATCAACCACCTCTAACGATAATGTTAAATATGTTAAACTTCCGTTTCACAAAACCACAAAGGGTCTTGATAAAATATTCAAACAGTGTAATTTCAAAATTGCTTTCAGTAATACTAATAAAATTAAAGATTTGCTAGGTAATCCAAAAGACAAGGTGGAAAAATTGCAAAAGTCGGAGATTTATGAAATTAGTTGTGCAGGGCCAGGGTGTTTTCAAAAATATATTGGTCAGACCAAGAGGAATATAACAACAAGATTTAAAGAACACATTGCTCACTTCAAATATGGTAAATATGAAAGGTCTCAGGTCGCCAAACATATATTTGAAACCAGCCACCCCGTTAAACTAGAAAATGTTAAATTGTTAAAAGCGGTACCAACGTTTTCCTCCTTAAATGCCTATGAATCAATTAAAATTGTTAAACATAAAGGACCCCTCTTAAACACCGATAAAGAGCCAATAGAGTCATCTGCTTTGCTTTCCCTATTGGTCAACAACCAATGAGAAAGCAAGATTTAAACTGGTTCCGCTTCAGTAGATTTAGAATTAGTATAAATTAGGTAGATTTAAGTTATAATGTCACAATTCACTTGTTTGTTGTTGAGAACACCAGCCTGCGGGTGAGGAGAATATCCTCGATAGTGTTTAAAGCAACAATATAGTAAATTATACAGCTAATTTTTTTTTTTTTTTAACTGATGATGACCACATAGTGGTCGAAATACGTATCTAGTAATTTAAATATTTTTTGTGGTTAAGGGTTTTTATTTATTTTATTTAAATCGTGCCACAGTGTTCCTATAGATTATTAACTTTACGAGGTAGTTATGTTATAGCAAGGAGGAATAGTGTATCATAAACAATCTATTATTTACTAAATAGTAGCATTTGAATGTAAATAGTCAAAAGCTTTTAGTTTCATGCTAAAAGGCAGATATGTTGTTTGTCAAACATGTGGTGGAAAGAAATAGTTTTCTAGTAAAACGAATTTGACCGTTGAAGGTTTTCCAACAATTTTTAATAAGGAGAGTTAAAAATAAGGCACAAATAACAAAGCAATTCTCTGAAGGGTAGCAGGTGTTCCAACTAACAGGGATTGATTGTCTGAGTTGAATGGGTAATAATGTAAACGGCCACAATACAGGTGTCAACATGGAACGAAGAGGGATTATTACATTTATTGTATAGATAGAAGGAAGATAACGATATCGTGTATTAAGTGTTTGTTTAACATGAGGGAAAGCAAGAATTATGAGTGAAAGAAAAAGAGACTAATAGAGGGGTTCGTGGAGATTGGGGTCCAAGCAAGGTAATGGAAGGAAACCCGATTGGTGGTTAGACGAAGTGAGAGATAGGAGTTTGAGTCCTTATGTTAGAGGCAGATAGAGACAACAGTTGAGGCGGGTTAAACGATGACTTGTGATAGTAGGGATCAGTTTTCAGAAAAATACCAAGACCGTTGGAAGATAAACGTAGAATTTCTGAGATTTCGATGGCAGTTGATGTTTGCGTACTAAATTTCAAAGAATTTGAAGACCGTTGAGAGTGTTTGTGTTTGTATTGAACGAAATTTTGGGAATTGGCACGTTTGGGGGTTGAAAAGTGTATATAAGCACCGGGGATTGATAGTGAGGCTCTCTTACATTTTACGTTCTTCGTGATCAATTAGCTTACAGCTAAAAGTCAACTTTATAATAAACTACCAATACAAGTTGGTATTGTGTAGCAACAAGCTAACAGTAAAGCAATTTATAAATGTTAATAGTGAATCAAATGTAAGTACAGACTGCTTGAGATTATGTAGTTGCATGGAGTGAGAAGCTTGCTCTTAAATGAATTTGAAGTCTTTGGCGGAGTGATTTTGGTTACGTATCAAAGATAAACGGGATCAGTAGCAGAATTGGGGGAGTTACAGATATCATCATACTGGTTGATGAGAGAAAATAAAAGCGGTGTGCAGTTACCGCTGGTGCAATCCAGATTTGGGACATTCCTGAAGGCGCAGTCATTGATGGAAGGCAGCAGTTGTTGATGGAGATGGCAGATCCATGGCTGATAATGAAATCCAGGTAACGGATTGGGTTTTAAATTGTTTTGTGCATAACTGGTGTAACGACTTGTGATGACTTTTTGGTATCCTGACTATGAAGTACACGGACAATATTTTTTTATGAATTATTAAATGAACACTCTTGAAATATTAATTTATGTGGGAAATTATGTGTAAAAATTTTAATATTTATGTACAAGGTAAGAGGGACTTTTTGGCAATTTGTTGTGCAGAAATTTGCACGAGTGGTAGATGGTAAAGCTCTGTTACTTTATTTAGGTAAATCTGGGGGATATCTGAGTTGGAAATATTTTATTTTGAGAATGGAAATGTATGTAAATTAATTAATATATGAATAAGCTGTTGAAGATGTTTGATGCTTGATGAATCTGTAAATCTAGGTGTGTTACCGAAGCAGCGTTTATTTATTTTTAGTAGAGTAGTCAGTTTTATTTTTCAGAGTGCAGAAGAGCAGCCATGGCATATTTTAGCAGTGGAGATTACAGAGAATTAATGTCGATCCTAATTGTAGGACTTTAGTACCAGGTAAACTTCAGAGTAATTTATGGCACCCAAATTGTGGGGCCGTAGTAGTAGCAGTTAAGTCTTTTATTTTAGCAGTTTTCAACAGCAGAACCTCAGAGTATAATGACGCCCAACCGTGGTGCTCGAGTTAACAGACCTTAAAACAACAGAGAATAATGGACGCCTAAGCGGTAGGGCTCGAAATAGTAAAACTTCAGAGTAAATAATTTAGGACACCCAAAAGTGGGACTATTTCAGGGTAAACCTCGCAATAAATATGACGCCTAACCGTGGTGCTCTAGTTAACAGACCCCAAGGAACCTCAGAGTTCGGAAGAAGCTCCACAGTTGGATCAGCATAAAAATGCACTGTATTCCTTTTGAGCCGCAATGTTGGGTTGACATAAAAATGCTCTGTACTTGTCGTTGAAATCGTACTCCTATTTGAGTTGATATAACACTCGCTGAAAATAAAAAAAAGCTCCACTAAATTTTACCTTAATAAATTTTTAGGTCCATCTTTGATTACGAAATGTTTAGTTAAGTACCTTCTGAAGATGCTTTCCAAACTGACACTCCACGGTTAGCTCTGCTCACTGCTTCTTCAGGGATACTCACCGCAGCTACTCATTCTCTCAACAACCTTTATAATTAATAAAAAAGGATTAAAAAAATTATTTGACAAAAACTACAACCCTTTTATTCTGACAAAATAAATAATAAATTCACACAATCTCAATATTTACAATATTTATCCAAGTTAAACATTTCATACCCCTACTCGATAATAAAATCATCAACCTAATATACCCGCGATTTTATGCTCCTTGACATTTCATTGTTTTATTTTAAAGTCGATGGACCTCTCCTGAAACCTTAATTTATTTCCCATGGTCTATGGTGAGCTCAGTATAAACCTTTTTATGTGTGCACAAATTTTTGCACTTAAAATTTTTACAAAAGACCCGTTTACCTCTTACATCTATGAAAATATTATACTAGCATTTACACCCTCAGATGATTTATAATAAAAAAATTGTCCTTTACATATGTCAATAAAATTAATTTTCGGTTCATAAAAATTTTCACCAAATAAAACTCAAATCACCAACAGTTTAAATAAATCAGCACCAGCACAACAGTTTCAACAAAAAAATTCGTTACCTGGAGAGTATCCTTCTTCCAGATCACCGCCTCTGTAGATGCCTTCCAATATGACTGCACGTACCTGGATCACTCCGTATCGCTGCCTTCCATTGTGAACAGCAATTCCATCTCGAACTCGTTGTTCGCCCAAATCCTCAACAATCCCTCTGGACTGCTGCTCCAGGTTCAAACAGCGCCTCTTCTTCTACTCAAAGTGCAACAAGCACCCTCATTCGATTTGTAAATAATACTCTACTTACAAGTCATCCTGCCTCAATTATTACAATGATTTACTACGGTTCACTCCGTTTAAATTAACTTGCACCTACTTGTGCATTAAAAACACTTGTAAATTCTAAGTCGGAGTGCACTAGTCATGTGGTTTGAAGCTAGGATGATCTTCTGTAGACTTGGAAAATAAGAGATAGCGAATGCCGCCTCCAGCAGCACTTATATAACCACAACCCCACTTGAGTTGCCTGTATTTTTGTTACCCATTCCTTGTAAAGTTGCCAACCACCACTCAATTCCACAAAATACACCGGCACGTAAACACAACGGTCTTTTAAAACTCGGAAATTGTCCGCATAAACACTTCACTACCGCGAAAAACTGTCCACCCTAGCCAACCGTCCTAATATTTCTTGAAATTTATATTCTTCTGTTCACCCCACACAAATACAATCACGCCTTTCGTGTGCGCGTTTATACAATTATCTCCCTTGCACCCTCATAATAACATCCCTCAGCTTTGTCTTCATTTCCTACCTAAAGTGTCTATGTTATTTTTGCCTTTCTGGTATCTTTTTGTTCCATGTTTTCTGCCTTTGTTATAGCCCCACTATTACCATATTGTTCACGGTTATTTTTCCCTTTCTTTATGTGCGTTTTGAAAAACCAATGCTGTCTACAAACATGTTGCATCTTCGTCCCGCTTATTGATTTTTAAAGTATACTGGTCTGACACGCGCTTGAAAATCTTTGTCCCTTAACCATCTTGTAACATCTCCTTTTAATTTAAATTAAAAGTAGCTAATATAAGGACATGTGGCCCGACCACATGGCACCGCACGGCAATGTGGTGCTTATGATTTATAGTCACCGTCAATAAATATGCTGAGGCATCACCAGATTGGAATAGCCCACCATCTTTTTATCAACACATAGGGGTTTTACCGCTTAATTAAATAACTAATCAAAATTCTATTCAGGAAGTTTTAAATCACGATTTTTAGAGTAATTTGATAATAAGTGCGTGTGAGGGGGAGTTAAATTACGTTAGTTAATAGTAATAAATATTTGCATAAATTTATTGCCAACTTGTTTAAGTAGGTCAAGTTTAAACGTAGTTTGCAAATAATGAAGTAATAGTTAGATATTATGTAGGAAACTCGACCTTAACCCATCAATAAGGGGGCATTTGGAAGGAAATTAATAGGTTAAGAGTACCCCGAAGTTCTTTATGGACACTTTAAAGCTCCAGAAAGCTTAACAAAGAACCGAAAATTGATAAATACCAGCGGGTATTCAGTTTAGGATTATTATTTTTGAGTCTCATATAGGGTAGTACAAAACCATTCGCTAGTAATCATTGATTACTATAATATTAGAAAAAAGAAGAAAAGCTTTTAACGCGAGGTGAGCCTCGATTAAATACAAAGTGTACTTAATATTTCGTTGACCGCATCGAGAACGATTCATTTCCAATTTTAAGCGATTTATCATCCCAAGTGTAACTGATTAAGTAAATTGTGGGCGCGATTAACGGTCCAGATAAACAGATTGCATTAAATTAGATTGGAGAGAGGGCACGGATTGTAAAACATCCAAGGACCCCGGTCTTTTCACTTTCAATGTACGAAAGTGAAGGTATTTATAAACTCAACTGAATACCGTTAGCCCGACAAAGCAACCCTGCGGTGCGACTTTAGCAGGTAGTTGTTGGTATAGCCACTATTTACGTTTTTAGCATAGAAAGTGAAAGTGTTTCGTGCGAGGACAATAAACTACCCAAGTACCGCGAGTATATTACCAACAACGGCGACACATGCCAACCAGGACGCTGATCCAGGCTCTGGAATTTGCACCTGATCGTATACGCAACGCTGGTAGAAAAAAGCGGCGCATGTAATGTAACTAATTGTAATGTTAAATTGAACCTTAAGGCGATTTATGACATACGTGTCTGTAGTATACAAAATAACTAGGTTAAGAGTTTTTAGTTAGGGAATTAGGTATACATAAAAAATAGATCCGTGGTGTATTTTGTTTTTACATCCTAGTAAAGAAGTTGTTTGTAAAGACTTATTTTTTATTTAAATAAGGTTGAATACAGTTAGGTAAAAGCTTGTAAGTGGCTCACGAACAAGTACTGGAAGTCAAGGTAAAGCTTTTTTAAAATTTTAAATTCTGAAAAATTTAAGGGGTTAGAAGCATCTCCTACCGTGTTTAATAAGGGATAATGATTATCTTTTAGAAATACTCTGTTGCAGGATTATCATAAAAGAAAGAGAAATAGGCTCAAGAGCTTATTTTTAGACGGAAACTGTAAGTACCCGTTTTAGGTGTTTTATTTGTCACCAATACAAAAAATAAAAACAACCAATGTTAAACAAAGGGAGACGTTACAACCGGATATCTTGCATCTGCCTCTGTTACGTATTAAATATTGTCTGTCGCCTAATTTTATCAATCTGTTTTGAACTAGTAGACCGTTGCTGTTAGCCTTGCGTTTTTCCGTTAACACAATTTACCTCGAATTGTATTCTCAACGTATACTAGCTTTTACAAGATATGTTTATTTACCTCAAGTTTGTTCCATGAAATCCTAGACTAGTTTTAACGTGTTTACAATATTAAACCTTGTAACGTTCGTCGACTACTGTATCTTATGCTAAATTTAATAAATGTACTTTACTTAAATTATTGATTTTTACACTGAAATGCTTTAATACTAATAACCTTTGTACACAATTTTCGACCTTATCATCGATCTTAATTGTTGTCCTTGTACTAACTTGACCTATACAAATTAAACCTACATTATAATATGTAATTTTATCCCACTCTAATTATATTGAAGCGTTTTAAATAAATTATTATTTTTTATATACAGGGTACCTATAAATACATAAATGCTTGGCCTATTTACACCTATCTACGCCTATCAAACCACAGTATATATATATATATATATATATATATATATATATATATATAATCATTATAGAATGCTGACAACTATTAATTATTACATAAGTGATTTTGTAGTTTATGTTATTACAATTGGAATAGTGCATGACAGTATTTGCATATAATTGGGTTAAGTTGTTTAATTTATCCTCCTTCTGCACAAGGTGAAAACTTTCTACATGATGATTTTGCCTTGCAATACAAGTTATGAACAATAAATTATAATAGGTGCTGAAAGTTTAAATGGTTAAACTGCTTACAAATAAATTTTTACACAATTTGTTACGTACAATTTCTGCATCGTACATTATCTGATGAATCGCGCACATCTTATTGCGTTCACGAATATACGAATTTTCATTTAACAAGTTCGATTACCTTTCAATTGAAATGATTACTTAGTTGAGCATCGTATAAAATATCATTAAGTGTTTAGTACAATGTTAAATATCTGGAATTTATTCCATGTTAATTTGCTTTGCAAAGGTTAAAAAGCCTCGTATTATGAGTTCTATGAAATACGTTTTAAACACCTACATATCTTGAATAAAAGCTTCTAATGGGTTTGCTTTAAAGTGGGGAAATGTTTGTTATCAACACTGGTACTAAGAAATTCTATACGCGCAGTATTTCATATCGCGAAGATATTCACGGACTTAGTTTTACAAGCAATAAAGTTGTCCCCTATTTATTGGTTCTTGGTAGTATAATTCAAAATAGTACATTCTATGGATTTCTATAACAAATAGGCAACCTGTCATACACTTTACTCCATAATGCTACAAGGTAGGTTGCAAACATACCTAACAGAAGGAACAGATGTTGTTTTCTCACGCGGACAAATTCATGGAAGTCGTATGTTGTATTGAGGCCAGCTGCTTTCGTTAATTGAGCTTGTTTGCAAGCCGTGTTCTAGAAATACTTTACAGTTGATGTTTTGAGATACTTTGTAAGTGTGGTTCTGAGAATACTTTGCTATTATATTGTGCATGTGGTATTTTTGTCGATGGAGAATGTTTTTAAACGAAAACACGTTACCTCCGATTTTTTCTCTCCCTATAAATACAGGCTGAGCTTCGACAGGAGAGGCTGTTCTATTATATACAGCGTACTTTTCCGTAAAGAGACTGTCAAGTCGTGGTGTTACTTAAGATGCCCTCTTTCAAAAGGCATCGCTTTACTTTAGTTTTATGAAGTCAAACATAATCAAGCGAAATTGTTTCCTAGAAGTATCCAGATCGTTGACAAGTGTAATATGCGCTTCCAGATCTGCTACGACTGTACCAGAGGAAAGCAGTTACTCTTCTTCAGTGTTGTAATCGTGGGTAGAATGCAGAAATTTATGTACTGTATAATAGATGTTTATTGATAATAATTCCCATATATGTTACACGACGTTCGGTTCTGTAGTAGACGAATCGTGGAAGTGGAATGACCCCACCGGTTTCCGCTTCCCATACCAATCCTAGCACAGATACATTTCTAAACTAGAACGTACAAAAGCACATTTACAACAGTTCTCCTCCTCCTTAGAAAATTCAACACATATTACAAATCCAGCCTTATAGGCGGTTTAATATTTCTTTTTGATCGCCTAAGGCCAACTGGAGAAGTATCAGGTAAATTTAATGCAGGTTGTTCTAAGGGTAAATCCTGGTTTTCTGTTTGCATTAAGTTGTCTGAATCATTCTGCAAAGAATCGTTCACAATGGTACCATTACCACTATTTGAACAATTTGCAAGCTCCCTGAACTGAATATCTGATCTCGGACTACTAAGTGGATACTGTATTACACCTGAAGAAGACCCCGGAACAGTTTCAGTAGGGTGTATATGTGTACTTTTTGTATTAGTTATGACTGGTGTATGTTCACCAATTTTACGAATTTGATTGACGTGTCTCCGCCAATTCTGACCGTCGTCCGACTGAATTAAATAATGTAACTTTCCCAATCGCTCTATTATATACCCAAATTCCCATTTACTATCATGGATATAATCTCGAGCCGCAACTCTCTCTCCGACTGCAAATTCGCGTATGGGTTCCTCTGGAATTAAATCAGTTTTATCCTTAACATTTGGTTTAAGTAGATCTAAACGTGATTTTATTTTTCGACCAAACATTAAATAAGATGGACTTAAGTTTGTTATAGAATGAGGCGTTTTCCTGTATGTTAACAAGAACTTTAAGATTTGAGGATCTCTATCGCTTTCATTGCCTTTGAATGTTTGTAACGTTTGATAAATGTCTGCACATACCTTTCTGCAAGTCCGTTTGTTGCAGGATGGTAGGGTGCACTTAGTTTGTGTATAATACCATTCAGTTGTAAGAATTTTTTTAATTCGTACGACATGAATGTTTGAGCATTATCCGAAATTAAAATGTTCGGAATACCAAACGTACAAAAAATCTTTCGTAACATTTCAATTGTATTTTGAGATGTTATATTTTTAACACGATGAATTTCGGGCCATCGGGTATAGGCATCTACCATGATAAGATAGTAACTGCCTATAGTTGGTCCCGCAAAATCAATGTGCACTCTTTCAAAAGGTGCTGTTGCTCTTTCCCACGAATGTGTAGATATACGTGGAGCTTCATTTTTCAGCTGATTACAGACTGCGCGATTATGACATAAGTCTTCTATGTCCTTTGCTATGCCTGGCCACCAGCAATGTTCCCGGGCTAAGGATTTCATTTTATTAACCCCAAAATGCATCTCGTGTAATTCATCTAAAATCTTTTTACGTAGATTTTGAAAAATTACAACTATCTGTTGTCTCATTATACAACCAGATTGTAGCAAGAATTCTGCTTGTGGTATATTAAACCTATTTTTTGGATCAATTGTTTTACCACCCAGCAATCCCTCTAATAACGGTTTTAGTTGTTGATCACGTAATGTTTCATACTGTAACTCTTTAAAAGTTACTGGTAGTGTTTCGATTTGTAAAATTCCGAAACTATCAGCAACATCATATTGGTACTGATTTGTCGCATTTACGGGCAATCTAGATAATGCATCCGCGTTTGCATGTTGTTTCGTATTCTTGTATTTAATTTTATACGAAAAACGTTTGAAATACTGTAAGTTAATTACTGAAACTGCTGCTCCGGAATCAATTTCAAATGGTAACTCTACCCTCTCTACATTTAATGAAATTATATATTTATCACAAAAACGCATTATGTTCCGCATTAATTGAAAGAATATTACCAACCTGCATTTCATCCACCTGTCCTACTTTCTCTTTATTAATCTTCAAACATACTTTACCCAGATGGCCTCTTTTTTTACATTTATAGCATGTTAAATTTTTCTTTTTACAATTATCTGCTAAATGTTGAAAAGAACCGCATCTAAAACATTTGATATTATGATTAGGTACATTAGAAGATTGAACATTAATTTTTGGTGCATTATTTTGTACTTGTACTTTACTTGCGTGTGTAACACTGTGAAGAATCGCTGTAGATTTATGAAGTTGTGCTGCGTCTTTTGAAGAAGTTTCCATGCTCACCGCAACATCCAAGACTTTGTCAATTGTTAAATCTTTAATTTCTAACAATCTACTTTGAATATTTTGTGAACGTAGTCCAAACACAAATTGATTGCGAAGGGCTTTCTTTAGGTACTCTCCAAACATGCATGTAGTAGCGAGGCGTTGTAGAGCCGTTAAATATTCCCTAACGCTATCTCCCTCATGTTGTCTCCGTTGCAGAAATCGAAAATTCTCCGCCACTTCTAAAGGTTCAGGATTGTAGTGAAGTTTCATCAACGTAACTAGTTCCTCGTAAGTTTTTTCACCAGGTTTATCTGGAGAAATTTTGTCACAAAGAACATCATAAGCTTCCGGTCCCATGTAATGTAGAAGATAAGCAACTTGTTTATCAACAGGTACTGTAAATACCTTAAATGCACTTTCCAATCGCATTAACCAACGGTCAAATTTCTTCAAAACATCGTAAGTTTCAATAGAAAATACTGTATAAATGGAATGTGCTGTACTGGGTGTTGATACGGAAGTTTCAGGCATTGTATGTAAAAATCAAGTAATATATTCGAAAAATTTGAAAACGTGCCACGATGCAGTTTAACCTCACTTTTTCCGTTCTTGTAATAACAGAAGTATTTACCTGAAATAACGTGAATTCTTCTTTGTCCTCGTCGCCAGTTGTTGTAATCGTGGGTAGAATGCAGAAATTTATGTACTGTATAATAGATGTTTATTAATAATAATTCCCATATATGTTACACAATGTTCTGTTCTGTAGTAGACGAATCGTGGAAGTGGAATGACCCCACCGGTTTCCGCTTCCCATGCCAATCCTAGCACAGATACATTTCTAAACTAGAACATACAAAAGCACATTTACAACATTCAGGTAACATAAGACACGAATATTTTGCTTTTTTATGCTTCAAATGAAGTCTAGTGACTTCTTGTTTCTTTGGTGCTTTAGCTTTTCTTACTCGTGGTTATGGCACACTAAATTACAGACTGCCGTGCTAAAAATTTACTTTCACATATTGGAGCACAACTGATTACGCGATTGTTTTCAAGTCACAATTAATATAAACAAAAGCTCGTGTTATAGCAATGTTACTTATGTTAACTTAAGATTATTTATGAAATGCTAATATCGCAAATTGATTACTATTTATAATCTAAATTAAGTTTAACACTTAGTTCACTTCACGTAAATGTTCGATTTGGTTTTTGTAAATATTCCTTTTGATACTAATTTGTCAACTAAAAGTTTGTAATCAATCTACTTACTGCAGTTTTCAATTTTTCTTTCTGTGTGGCCCACCCTGCTCTACGGCGTTTTTAGATATGCTGTAAGCATGGTGACCATACATACTTTATTTAAAAGGACAGTCCCTTATTCCATGCTCTGTCCTTTCACTTTATTTATTTTCTAAAATAGGCGTTTCTCCTTTATTTTGTAAAATCCACGCAAAGTTTAAAGACATTTTTTTAAATAATGTTTTGAACAAGTTAGTTTCGTGTATGCCATCGCAACCAGTGTTGTCATTGTGTCGTGCATTACTACATAGAGCGCAGTAGTGCAGTGTGCCACCAACCGAACGTCCTTTTGACAGTACATGGAGGGTAGGGAGGAGGACACTCTTAAGGGGATTTTTGTAATAGTTTTTGAACTCTCTAGTTGGTGAATGATACACTTGGAGCATTGGTATACATTTGTTGCTACTTGTCGGCAACCTTCGGGAGCTCAAGCATGTGACATTTTTACCGTTGAGCATCCCTTCTCTTTGTAGTACATCCCTTTTCTTGGAACAGTACACACTTGACCTCGCATCAGTTATTACACCTTTATGTAACATCAATTAGTTGCAAACGGACTGTATGTAAGTTTTTAGTTTATTATTTCTAATTTTTCGTATTTAGGTATTATTTGATTTAAATTTTGTAAACCATTTATCATGTCACCCAAAAAAAGGCTATGGGACTAAAAAAGCCACCCTGGGCTTATCACTCAATACAACATACCTATTCATTTTTACCAAACTGCTGCTCTTCTAAATTAATTAAGAAATGTGTTGACGAAAAGTATTCTTGTGCAAGAACGAAAACGGAAGCAAATATTTGTAATGCTTTTACCATTTACCTTAAAAAAATTTTGTTTGATTACCCACGATTGTATAAGAGTAGAAGACTATAGCAAAAGATAATAAAGATATTTGCTTTCCGCATTGCTTGGGTTCTCTGGATGGAAGTCACGTTCGTATCAAGTGTCCTAATAACAGTGGCAGCCACTTTTTTAATTATAAGAAATTCTGTAGCATCGTCTTGTTTGGTACCGCAGATGCTTATTATAGGATTTTGTATACAAATGTCAGGTGTCAGAGCAGAATATCTGATGCAGAAGTTTATGTCAATACATCATTTGGCACAGCTATCATTGCCAAACAATGCCTATTCCGTAAACATAACTACTACCTGGCCGAGAAAGAAACGCCTCTCATGTTTTGGTGACAGATGATGCATTTCCACCTTCCGAAAGTATTATAAAACCTTACCCATGCAATTTGTAGAGAGGATCTCCTGAAAGAGTTTGGAATTATATGAAGAATTAATTCCTGACTGTGTACACAAAATTTCAATAAAATTCAAAAGACAGTATTCTCGTGTAAAATAATACATTATTTAAAAAATCTTTATAAAATTGCAGCAGAGTGCTTTTGGCGTTAGCCATCTTCGGTGCTATGTCAACTTAAAAACTTTTTTTTAAAGACTTTTATAGACTTTCCATACATACATATGTCTTAATTTGCTTCATTTTCAATGTACTCTCTGTATATTGAAATAAAGCAAGTTAGGACATACACTTGTATGAACTTTGTGTTAGAATTATACACAGATTTACCTCCTGCAATATTGTCAACCAGTTATGAAACATCGTGTATATGCTTGCCTATCATAGATACACATTAAGAGCAGCTATTAAGCGATATGAATAAAATAAAATTGAGTACATACCTCCGACTGTATTTCTGTTTCCAGTCCTGAATCATTACATGTGATTTTCCAATGCTCCACCCGAAGGTACTACATTGGCCAGGAAGCGAGTTTTTTCCAGTCCTGAATCAGCTTGATCCGTAACTCTTAAAGAAAACATACTATTAAAAGCGAATTACTTACTAGCTTGAGAAGTGCCACTGTTCCTTTTGTTTGTCCAATTTTATTAATTCATTGTTAAAATATGTACGTCTTCGTGAGATATTAGAACTGCAAGTCAACAGTAGTCCATTTGTCTTTCTTTAGCGTGCGATCTTTGAAGTCCGAACTTTTGTTATCCCATAAACAAACATGTATGCATCAATAAAGTGTATTATCTTTTCATTGTTCCACGAAGAAGACGATGTCATTTTATAAACCACACATTTGTAGTACTGGCTCGTTAGCTCTGTGTACTGCAGTCGGCATTTTCTTGCCACCACGCTGCTCTGTTAACACTCGTGAAAGCGAAACATGTTTATATGTATCGAGATGGATGTAAATTTGACTAAAATTTACCATACCTTTAGATATTTGGAAACTCATGTCGGTGTTATTGAGCAATTGGAGTATATGGAACAATTATAAGCAATATTGCCAAAACAATTTTAGGATTTTGCTCCACTAATTCTGCCAACTATTGCCGAGCAATTATTGCTTAAAAAACTGCCTGTGTAAGTGCACTCTTATGCACTGTTTGAATATTAAAAGGGGCAGTACACAAAAGTTTTGGCATGTGAATCCTATTAAGGCAACTTTGCTTTTAATGAACGTAAAAATCTGTATTTCTATGTTAATGGATGAAATTTTCTTGCTATGGGTGAAATAATTTAAATTTGGATTTGCCCTGAAGGGCAAGGACTTCATAACAACAAAAGAGAAAGGATGCGTCGGCTAACTGCAGTGGTGCAAGAGTCTGAAAAGAATTTAAAGAAATAACTAAAAATTACAAAAATGATAAATAACAAGGTTTTCAACTACAAATGCTACATTACATTATAACTTTTCCTGAAAGGTCCTATCTCTGTCGCTATCAAGGGGGACAGAACAGTCAGTCATCGAAGGCTTTATGATGTCCTTGTCTATCTGAAAGACTGTTATTCCCTCGCTTTGGTTATTCTACATTCGATTGGCACGTTTCTTTGTTTAAATTAACTACTCCTTCCAGGTACAATGGTCACTGGGGTAGCAGAAGTTCCTTTACAAATTACTAAATATACACCTATTTCCCTAAATAATTGAAATAAAAAACCATCTAAAACATACCCTTTATTGACATAAAAAAACGTAATTTCATTACACATACACCTATAAATACGCTTCTCTAAAAATAACTATCTGTAATCTGGTCAGGTGATGATGAACTACATCCTAAAAAAAAAGGAAACTTAACCTAATCCAGCAACAAATAGTTATCACATTTTCTTGCTTTCCTCTCTAATTGTTACATTAATAAATCCCAAATCAATGGTAATGCCATTCCTTAAACAAGAAAACGGTCCGATTCCAACGTTACACCATATCAAAATAATTTACACTTTATACTTTTACTACTTTAAACTTCACTAATGATTCTAATCTTAAATTACTAATAAGGCCAGTGAATAAATTATTTCCACTTAATTACTGTCTTATTGCGAAACCCGCAATTAATAGTTAAAAATTCATAATACAGTTTTTCAAATGTTTTATAAAAGTACTCACAGTTCAATTCCAGAACTTCCAATTACCATCAGGATTATTCGGTTTTATTATTACGGCGCCGATGATTTCATCCATGATAAATTAATCTTCTGTATACTGCTGTGTCAATATCTAGTTAATTATGATTTCCCTTTCATAATAATTATGTCTATTTAAAATGATGTTATATTGCATGGGATTTATTTACCAACGTCAAAAGCTCAACTTTAAGGTGAATTTTAATGAATTCACGGTTATTTCATAAATCTAAAACTTACCAAAAAATGACATTCCTTTACTATGCAACATGTAACCTGTGGTTAAAACTAGTTTGTTTACATTTGTGTGGTTTTAGAATAATTCGGAATGAAATAGAAATTTAATTGCCAATCTTAATTTGTAAAAACTGATTAATCTAAAATAAAGATTCTACAGGGTGTTCACATAAAAAATTAGTTCATTTAAAATTAAATATTATTTATTTCCTATCTAATTTATCGTGCGTAGTGCATCTCGTTATGAAACTTGACTATTATAACATCCCTCCGATAACTTTATTGTTTTATCTTTTTGTGACTAGTTTAAGGTTTATCTGCTTATCTAGACATGTCAAAACAGTTTTTTGGGCAACTACAGATCATTGTTTACTTTATTTAAGTTACAAAATGTTATTAAAATAGTATAAAATAATAGTTTAAATTTTAAATTTGATCATGTTTAATTTCAGGCAATTTCCAAATGATGATGACTCCAAGACAGAAGCAGCTGAAGAAGTTCAATATATAATTGAAGAAAAGCACATTTTACAAGAAGCACTTAAAAATATAGGTATGTAAATAACATATTTACTAATTATGAGTTATCAATTAAATACTTTTGGCAAATCACTTCCTTGGCATGATTTTGTTATCGTGAGTAGGTGTTTATAGGAAATTTCTCATTTGTGTATTTTATTAAAAATTTATGTAGATTCCGTGTCATACAAGTTGGAAGATGTTGAAAACACAACAGTTTCTAAAATGTCGACAATGTGCCAGACTTGTTGTTTTAAAAATTGTCAAATAACGCCAATGTTCTGAATTTATGAAACAGTGCTTTTGGAAATAAAAATCCTTTTCCTCATAGGTTATTAAAAATTTGTACGTTAATGTCTCATATGGTAGAGTGAGATGTAAAATCAGTGTTCCCACAAAAAGCTGATTCTAAATGAACCGGATTTTATAAAAACTAACAATATTATTCTCATGAGTGTAAAGGTAAGTTAATAGTTTGGGTGCATGCCAAAGGTGCAAAGTCACTCTACTTGTGTTAAGAAAACCCCCCAAGCTGTTGGAAGCACTAATACTTGGTTGTAATAAAAAGATTGACATTGCACATCTGCAACTGCCATTGAATTTTTAGTGAGATACTTCCTGATATACTTGCAGAAGAATACGAATGAACTTAGTTATCGCAAATATTTATATCCAATAAGTGGTTGTAAACTTTGATTTCTAACAAACTAAAATATTTGTTTACTGTGAACTAGCTAAATCAACTCTGCAATAAAATATTTACTGGTTGCGAACAGTGTGTGCTATTTATTTTATAAAGGTATACTGAAATTAATAATTTAATGATTTCCGTGCAAAGCACTTGTATTTGAAACTACCTTTAAAAATTGAAACACATAGTTGCACTGTAGGCATAAATTTGTCTTGTTTTTATTAAACTGAAATTCCAGTCCATAATTAATTTCAATGTATCTGTCTCAGTAACTGTGAAGACTAGAACTAGATTAGAAGTACTGCTATAGAAAAGCTGAAAAAAACAAGTTGTCTTTTAAAGTTCATATTACTCGAATTTGCAATTGGGCGGAAAAGCTATGGGACCCAACAATAGGCATATCGGTTTTCAATCAAAAAGGATCAACTAGGTAGGTATTTTGAAAGTTATGAGAAAATCCAACAAGACATCGAATAGCTAGTCGAAGAAAGTGATGTAGAAGCAGCGGAAGGAAAATATTGTACAATGCTTGTGCTAATTGATAGGAAGACGAATGAGTTAGAAAAAGCTGTTGCTGAACAATAGGCCACTCCAGGTATCACAGTATCAACTGCTAAACTGCTGGAATTGTCTACAAAGATATATAGGCAACGTTTCAGAATAGAATTCATTTTTCAACTATTCCCTACCTTGTGAAATTTCTACTGTTAGGGGTGAAATATTTTAAATTTTGATTTGCTCTGGAGAGGTGGGGACCACACTTCAGTGGTGCGGAAGAGGATTCCTATGGACAAATGCAAAAAGAATATAAGGAAATAATAAAAAACTACAAAGCAAATTACTAACCAGGTTTTTAAAAATTCTACATTACATTACCACTTGCAGACAGAAAAATGATAGAAGCCTTTTGGAATGTTGTGCTTCAGATGTATTAGGATGATAGAATAGACAAAGTTAATAACGAAGAGGTTATAGAAATAGTAGGGGAATAAAGATATCTATAAAAAACAAAAGAAAATAGGAGAAATAGAAGGACAGGATACGTTCTAATGCATCTTTGAGGAATAGTACAGGATATATTACAAGTAGAGATAGGAAAAAAGAGGTAGATGCAGACATAGATCAGACTATTGCACACAGATAGTGAAAGATGCACACCGTGGAAATTTCAAGGAATTGGGTAAGTTGACACAGAATAGGAAACAACGAGGGTATGCGTCAAACCAGTTCCAGGACTGAAGATGTAACGATGATAATATCACCGCTTACCCTAGAAGGTCTTGTCATTGTCAATATCAAGGGTCGCCAAATAGTCAGTCGTCACAAGCTTTGTGATGTCCTTTTCTATGTAAGACGTATTCCTCATAAAACTACTTTGCTTTAGTTATTCTGCATTCAATTGTTGCGGTTCTTTGTTTAAATAAACTACTTCTTACAGGTACAATGGTCACTGGGATAGTTGGAGATCCTTTACAAATTACTAAATACACATCTACTTCCCTAAATAATTAAAATAAAAATCCATCTGAAACTTACCCTCTCTTGACATAGAAAACGATTCATTACACATAAACCTATAAATACAATCTCCTAAAAATAACCTATCTATAATCTGATCAGGTGATGTTGAACTAATTCCTAAAAAAAACTTAACCTAATCCAGAGACTACACTATCGAGCTTCACATTTTCTTGCTTCCCTATTTAATTATTACATTTATGAATCCCAAATTAATGGTTATGTCGTTCCTTAAACAAGTAAACAGTCCAATTCTAACGCTACACCATATTATTGTCCATTCTGAAATATTTTACATTTAATACTTTTACTACCCTAAACTTCACTAATGACTTTAATCTCAAATTATTACTTAGTCCGGTGAATTAACTATTTCAACTTAATTACTTTCTTATTACCGGAACATACAATCAAAAGTTAAAAATTCATAATCTATTTTTTCAAACGATTCATAATAGTACTCACAGTTCAACATACAGAATTTTCAATCACCATCGGGATTGCTCCAAATCTTACAATTAAGGGTCCAAACACAGCAGCTCTCTGATTCCAAAATATGCCTCACATAGTTCCAAAATTTTATAGAAGATTTCTACCACCCCCTTTCTAAAACGGTTTTTGGATATTAAATCCGCACTTATGCGATTGAATATACCCTGCCTCTTGTGTGGGTATTTCATATTATGTGTTGATTGTTGCACATTCCCTGAGGGAATCTTACGATTTTTTCCTTTGAACTCTAATAAAACTCACTATTACCCCATTCCCCTTAACTTAACCCCGTTAGAAACCTAGGGATTGAGGCACCTCCATTCCCTTTCGGATCTATTATATTACTACATTTCAATTGTTTTCAGATGACCGACTTATATCAGTTTGTCTAATAATAATTTCGTTCTCGCCAACGAAACTCTTTATCCCTACTGTCAAATCATATTTTATTACCGTCAGCGTCTAGTACTATAATGCAATGTATAGAGTCGTGTTACATCATTCTCACGCCCCTTTCAGTCTATTATTACGAGACAATAACCTCATCTATGTAATCTTATGCGGCGTACTCTGCTTTGTCAATGTTTAGTTAATACAAAATGTACGGGTTTCCCTTTTATGATAATTAAAATGATGTCATATTGCATGGAATTTGTTTGTGTAACCCTTCAAAAGCTCAAACTTGAAATGCATTTTAACCAATTTCTTAACAAATCAGAGACTTCTTTTAAATAGCATAAAATGTTTCTACCATAAAATTTTATGATTAAAATATAATTGGTTTATTTACATTCTTGTGGTTTTTAGTTTAATTGGAATAAAAGTACCGATTTAAATGCTAGTCTGGGCTTTTTAAACATTATTTTATATGAAATTAAAGATTCTACAGAGTACTCTTATAACAAACAGTCCATTCAAAATTAAATATTATTTATTTCCTATGTAATTGATCTTGCGCAACGCATCGTGTTCCAGTCTTAATAATAAATAAAGCTAATCTTAATGATCTGCATAGGTTGATCCACTTAAAATCTTATTTACAGCAAGAGACTAAATCTAATAGACATTATAGAAGTAATTGAATTAAACTTTAAGTATTGCTATAGAGCAGTGAGTCACCAAGCTTTTTTGAGCATCGACCCCTATATAATTTTTAGAAAACTCCATCGACCCCCATAAAAGTAATTATCAGTTAATTAAAATAAAACTGTCTGTTAAATTCGGTACTAGTTGTACATTTACTCTATGATTTCAAACATTTATTAAAGTAATTTTACATTATGTAACAATAGTTTTATAAAAAATATCTTGATGTTAAAATTTAAATAACTTAAAGTTTATTAAATAATAAGTAAGTATAAGTAAGTAAAAATAATAAGTAAATTAACTACAGATTTATTGCTCCTTAATCAATGAAATGGGTGTGCCTGGCGTTTCCTTGCAAGATTCGCTATGTTGGGTTCGAAATCTTAAATCCCCTCAAAACTCCACTTAGTTAAGATTGAATTTACGTGACTGAAACCGGCTTCAACCATATAGGAACTTGAAAACGCCAGCATAAATGGCTGAGCTAATTTGTAAAGTTTTACATATTTTTGCATTAATCTTATATTTGTCCAAAATTAGCCTATTGTTAAATTTTTAAGAAGTGTGTTTGCTTCAAGATGCGATAATAATTCAGCAAGCTCATCTTGTAGGTTGATGTCCACGTTTTTAATTTGAGTGGGAATGGTGCAATAATCTGTTCAGGGATGTTAGTGCTTTCCAAATCAACAAAGCGCAGTTTCTAATCGTTGCTTAATTTTTGAAGTCACTTGTACATATTTCAGGTCTTCTTCTTTTATATCTAATTGTAGCATATTTGAAAAATGCTGATAATCCTTACGTAGAAATAAAAATCTAAATAAATTTAATTTTACTTGGAAGCCTAACAGTACTGTCCGAGCTTAGATAATTGTTGCATCTTTTCCTTGCAGCTTTATTTGGACGTCATTAAAGGCCGCTAAATAAAAAATACGGTTCTTATTGTACTCAGAACAGGATTTATTTTGTTGAGAAATTCTGTCGTGGAGTCATGTAACTCAACGAGCTGTTGCAAACATACACCTTTAGACAACTATCTAACTTTGGTGTGCAAAAGTAATTAGATAAATACCTCGTCGTTTTTCTTACAAAGTATATTTAAAATAATCTTGATTTAATAGGTTGGACTTTAATTTGAGTGATATACTTAATACAAAACTGTAACACTTTATGTAACTCTGGACTCAGATATTTTGACACTAAGCTGTTTCTATACAACACACAATGAATAATACGTATACCGGGCACTTTTTCTTTGAGAAATGTAGCAAACCCTCGGTAATGCCCTACCATAGCAGGTGCACGATCTGTGGCTACTGCTATTATATTTTGAAGCGGAATATCATATTTATTTAAATAGTTTTGTAAACATCTAAAAATTGTCACTCTTTTCCATAAGTTTCAAGATATTTAGCAAATAAAAATTCATCAATGACTTGTCCTTTCATTTTACTGAAATATCTAACGTACACTATAAGAATAGCAGAAACGCCAAAAACAGATTCATCAAGTTAAATAGAGAATTTTTTAACTCCGAAGCTACCGTATTTCTATTTCTTCTGCCATTTCATCAATATGCTGTTTTATGGAATTTGCACTTAATGGCAAGGACTTTAAAACATTAACGGAATCTTTTCATTACATCCTCAGTGACGTCTTTAATTGCAGGTATAACAATTTTTCAGCGAGTGTGTGTGGTTTTCCCTTCTTTTCTATATTAAGCGAAATCTTGTACAAAGTTATTAATCCTCTTTCAGTTTCAACTTCAGTAGACTGCTTCATAAAATTTTTTGTAGTTGGTCGACATGTGACGTTTTCTTTAAGTTCGTCTAAAAATTCAAGTTCTTTATTTTTTTTATCTGAGTGAACCCTTTCAAGAGGATCTTTTATTTTTGACGGTTTCATGTAGTCATTTCCAAAAATTTCTTTCGCATAGAAGACTCATAGGAATCGTTTCATTTGTTGGTGAACAAATAAATCCAAATTTCAAATAATTTAATGAATAATAACGACATTTCTTTTTAGAAACCTAAACTGCCATTTTTGAATTAGGGTTCTATAATTAAGTTAAAAATAAATTGTATACTATACTAATTCATATTATCAATGCTTACCTTCGTTTTTACATGTATTGATAATTAAAATTAATATCTAAACTAAACGAATAGTTTTTTAGAAACAATAACTAATTATCCAATACTATAAAAGTAGTAACGACACTGCAAATATTTATTAATACTGTTGACAATTTGCAAAGATAGCTGAAACTGCGTATGATATTTGAATTTATAACATCAACGCTTGTGATATTTGGACATGCGCACATATGCATTTGATTCATAAGACAGAAGTGCAGAGCTTGTCCCGCTGCGCACTGGTACGTAAATACTTGTTTCACCTGAATAAATATACGTTTATTAATTTATTTTCTATTAAAAAACTGATATTATGTCAATTATAAAAACATTCACAAATTTTACATACGCAGTTAGATATGTGTGATTTGCGTATTAAGAATTGTTTCTCCTTCGACCCCCAATCGACTCCCTGGCTCAGATCAACCCCTATCTTTGTTAAATAGACCCCTGAGGGTCTATATAGACCACTTTGGCGACCTAGGCTATAGAGACTCTTAATAATAGGTGTAAAGATAAACCTTTTATAATATGTATGCTTATAAAACGCTTATTAAAGGTTCTCTCTAGTAAAATGTAGCTCTAAAACACTCAGAATAAATTTAACACAAACTAAGTAAACATTACAGGAGCTACAAAATTTAGATCTACTGATATAACATTGAGATTTAATTTTAATAGAGCTTTTTGTTTAAATAAAATATATTTTTTAATTCATAAGGCATCGGAATCTGAAGTAGGTTTTAAAAAATATTCCAACTCTAAAACAATTTTTTGACATTTTGGAAAAAGGTGTGAAATATTGAAAAAGTTTAATTTTACTGCCTCAAAGGCATTTCATTATACAAGTACTCAAACTCGATCTAACCCTTCTATCAAGTTATCAAGTTTCTAATATTGTAGTGACAATGGTCACAAAATAATTACTATGAAAAATTTAAAGGAATTTCTTCTCAAGAAAAGCTTAATTTTATTAAGATAAACTGTTGTACGCGTACTTGCTGTAAACGTATCACCACGTTTTAAGGATGATGCAATAGTCAAATTTTCATGCACATTTAAAGTCAACTTACATACACAATATAAGTAAAACAAATTACTTACGTGGATGGTATTTCGTAGCTAAATCTCAGGGTCCATCATGTTTTGTGGGTTAGGTTACACCATTGCTGAGTTTAAATTGCCAATCCGTTTTTCCTGTGTCTTCTAAGCTCGTAGAGGAATGAAGGAACACCAGGTAGGAATACAACAGAAGGTAAAGATAGATGAACCTACATGCTTAAAAAGAGAAAAGACACACACACAACACAGGTAGATGTTCTTGGCTTCAGGTCTCGTGGCGTTTTCGACACTACCCGCACCTGCGTATTCTTTTGCGCAAACGCGACTGTCCGGAATGATGGAAGTTGACAAGTTTTAATTTTAAAAAATACGTGGGAATTTTCTTATAAATTATAACTAAATCTAAGACATGTACATTGCCAATTTTTGGCATGTAACAAAACATATGCAATAATTATCGTGGAAGTAAACATATCTTAGAAAATCGCAATTCTTAGAAACTCCGTAATGCTTGTCATAAGGGACATTACTCACTCTTGTGCAATGGTCATATCTCTTTGCAAAATACAGCTAGTTCATTCAGTGCTCAAGGACGTATCCATAGTTTCCATCAGGAATGTTCCAAAACTCATTGTACTATTCATTTAAACAATCAAACGCAATATCTTAGTAGAAGTGATTACTCCAGTATTGCTAATACGCCAGTTCTAGAAAGTAAGACCAAACTTTCTAATATAAATTCTCCACCTCAAAATAATATTAATAGGTCTTAACTGCACTTTCTGTAAGGAATGAAATCTTACTGGCTACTGCCAAGGTATCGCTATACTCTATGGATAAACAACAAACATACAAGAGTACGGCTAGGTAATGAAAGTCGAACTTCTTTTATTTCTTAATGATTGGTTGATAAACTTAAATATTCCTTATAAAAAAACCTTACAAATATCTACCATTTCAGAAAGCTCATCAATCTCTCATAATATGCTGAATATTTATTTTCTCTTACAACGATATCAAGGTATTTTATGCATCGTGTACAGTTTTAGATGCAATAACATGTAGCTTGCCTCAGGTTGTAATTGATTGTACCTAATTGATCATTCATACGGATATCAAGCTAGAAGCAGATTTCTACTATTTGGTACCAAGCAAAATTAATCTCTCACAGGTGGCTGCTTAAAGTACGGTCTGATTAAACTAGAGTAAGGTCAGCCCACACTACAAAATACTTATCTGTGTTATCTAATATCAGGTAGTTTCCCGCTTAATAGCTACACTGGTAGTACTCACTTATGCACTATGGAGAAATAGTACGAGTACAAACCCCAATTGAATAATGTTTCACTTTTTATCAAATCTAAATTTATGCTAAATAATTCAAAAATTTTGGGAAGTTGAAGAAATTTGTAATGAGTCTGTTTTAAGTCTTTCTGAAAAGTCTGATGGGCATATTATTAAATTAACTACTCAGGTTTCAGGTAAATTTACCTCTAATCTCACCTAATGAATACAAAAAATTAGGCGACTCATTCATTCAAGCACGAAAAAAAGTTTCTCAATTTAGAATCCAAACTCTTGAAAAATGTTAAAACTATTTACTCATTATAGTAAGCTCATAAACGATTATGTTGAACTAGATCATGCTAGATATGTACCATTTAACGTATTAAATAACTGTGGTGATAATGAACATTTTCTACCACACAATTATGTGGTCAAAGAAGATAGTCTCACTACAAAGCTCAGAGTTGTTTTGATAGCTCTATGAAATTTTCTAGTGGAGCCTCATTAAAATTCATTCTAATTAGTGTGAATGCTACGTTTCTCTTTCTTTTTTTCAGCTTAGTTTGTATCTCTTGGCACTTTTCCTCAATCCATTGCTCTTTAGCTTTCCTGCATTTGCGAATAATTTCCCTTTTTATGGCTTTGTATCTCTGTTTTTCTGTTTCGTCTGATCTATTTTTGTATTTTTGCCTTTCTTTTGTTAAATGAAGAATATCATTTGTTATGGCGGTTTGTTTTCTCTTTGTTTATACCCCAGAATATCTGTGGCCGCTATGTATAAGCTGGGTGAATGATGGTGAAGAATACATGTGTTACAATGTGCTCTGTAAATAAATTAAAAATTTCATGGAATAACTTAAAATAATAAATTGAAATAGTGTTCAGTAATATAAAAAACTGTGTAGAATTTAAGTGGACAACTTTTTAAAAACTAATTAAGAAGGGTTGTGATGTAAAATTGCCTAAAAGTGCTGAAAAATTAAGGAATACTTTTGATCAAATGAACTTTGCTTCATGTGCTAATTATCTTGCAGTCTAGTTTTGTGTTATCTATATGACAACAAACATAAACAATAAATACAGATCTGGATTATAAATTTTGTGTTAAATTGTGTATCAACTGAATCAATTGTTTAATTTTAAATCTTTGAATAAGGAAAATTTAGTTTATTTAGTTTAATATGTTTCGAAATTCTTGTGTGAAGTGCAGGTCAGAAATTGGTGATGAAGAGAAATTAGTAATTTGCGATTGTTGTCAGTCAGTTGCACATGAAAAATGTACTGGTTTATCTAGTACAGAACTTCGTGCTGTTCTTTTGCAGAAGAAACTTATGTAAAGTCTGTAGAGAATCCTTTAAACAGGTTCCAAATATTTTGAATAAATTCTCTGTCCTGCAGCAGGAATTGATGGCATTAAAGAAGGAAGTGAAAGAACTTCATGAAAAAGTTGGTTCTTTTAATGCTGAAACAGTTTATCATGAGGTGCATGAGAGAAGAGTACGTGAAAGAAATCTGATGGTGTATAATGTGGAAGAATCTAATAGGGTAAAATTGGAGGATAAGGTGGCTGATGATACACAATTAATTTCTAAGATGATTCTGAAGTTGGGAATCAAGCAGTCCGATATTTTAAAGGTGATACGAGTGGGTCATAAAATTGATTGTGATAAACCTAGACCAATTAAACTAGTTTTGAAGGATGCTGATCTGGTTAAAGTAGCTTTGAGAAATAGGAATAAGCTTTCTGATAACATCTATGGCATTAGCATGGATCAAACCCCTATGCAAAGAGAACACTTTCGCAAAATCAAAAATGAACTTAATGAAATTAAACGAAACGGTGGAAATAAGTCTATCAGATACATAAATGGGGTTCCAACAATTGTAAATGTTACCACGCATACTGATCCAAAAAACTAAAATTATACTACCAAAATGTTCGGGGTGTTTGTACAAAATTAAGACAGTTGATGTTAGCTATTAACTCATCTAGTGTAAGGTACGACATAATTGTTTTTACTGAAACTTGGCTGCACAATAATATACCTACTAGTGAGCTCAGACTTGATAATTATAATATATATAGAACGGATCGTAGTCCTGAATCTAGTGTTTTTAATAGGGAGGTGGTGTTTTGGTGGCGGTTGATGCCAGACTTCATAGTCAAAAAGTAACTGTTTCAATGTCTAATATTGAACAGGTGTTGTTAAAATTAATTGCTTTTCTGAAACGCTTCTAGTTGGTGCTGTGTACATACCTCCGAGATCTTCTTTGAATATATATTTAGATCACTGTACTGCTGTAGATGAAATTACACAACAAAATTTAAATGGCAAGCTTATAATTATGGGTGAATATAATTTACCCAAAACATCTTGGGTTAACGATAACAATGTTAATAGTTTTGGTGTGTATGCAGTACATCAAGAGGGGGCTTCTGTGAATGAAATAAATTCATCAACTGCAATTTCTGACTGTTTTGGTTCATATGGTTTAGTTCGATTAAATACTGTTGTTAATGTGTTTGATACTATATTGGATTTGTTGTTTAGAAACATAATAGGTACAAAGGTTGATGTTACATTGGATCCTCTTCTTAAGTGTGATAATTTCCATCCTGCTATGACAGCAACATTGAATCTTAAAGACAATGTTTCATCCTTAATGTATCATGAATTTTATTATGATTTTAAGCATGCTAATTATGGAAATGTTTGCAATTACTTTGCTAGCTATGATTGGGAAACCATTTTAAACAGTGAGTCAATAGATCATTCTATACATGTTTTTTACAATATATTATATGAAGCCATGGAACTATATATACCTGTAAGAAGATCAAAAACGTCTAATTTTCCAAAATGGTTTTCACACGAATTAAAAAGGTTGGTTTTACAAAAGAAGCTTGCTCATAAAAGGTTTAAAGAAACTTCATCATTAGAAGACTTCTTAGTCTTCTCACAGTTAAGAAGCGATTGTTCAGTGTTAAACGAGCGCGATTTTACAAGATTTGTCTGTAAAACCGAAAATATGATATTCAATAATGCAGGTTGCTTTTGGCACTATGTGAATTCGTTAAGAAGGGATACCAATATTCCAAATGCTATGAATTTAGATGATGAAACAGCCATTGGTCGGAATGTTCCTAATTTATTTGCCAAATATTTTTCATCAGTGTATTCAAGCAACAATGTTGCTCTGCCAAAAGTTGAATATAAACAACTACTTAACATTAGCAGCTTAGATGTTTCATTAACAGAAATCTATAGAAAAATTGAGAAACTTAAAATTAATAAGGGACCAGGTCCAGATGGTATTCCACCTATTTTAGTTAAAAATTGTATATTCATATTTACACGATGCTTATATATTCTGTTCAATAAGTCTTTAAGTAGTGGTGTTTTTCCAGAGCTTTGGAAGTTGAGTTACGTTATACCAATTCACAAAAGTGGAGATAAATCAAATGTAAAGAACTATCGTCCAATTTCTATTTGTAGTTGTTTTCCAAAGATACTGGAAAGTGTGGTGTGTGATAAATTAACTTTACTATTTAAGAATGTTATTATCGGGGAGCAGCATGGGTTTTGTGCAGGAAGATCCACTGCCTCGAATCTTCTGGTCTATACCAATTATATCTCTACGGCCTTTGAAGCTGGTCTACAGGTAGATGCTATTTATGGTGATTTTGCAAAAGCCTTCGACCGTGTTAACCATATACTTTTGTTAGAGAAATTGTGTGCGTCGGGAGTTGATGGCACTTTGCTTGACTGGTTTAGAAGTTATTTGTGTGAGAGGGTTGAATTCGTAAAAATTAAAAATTATATTTCTGAAACAATTCGGGTTTCGTCAGGTGTACCGCAGGGGTCACATCTAGGGCCGATTCTTTTTTCCATTTTTATTAACGATATCAAATCGGTATTTGAGGGATGTAAATTTTTACTCTTTGCAGATGACATCAAAATTTTTACTACTATTGCTTCACTGTCAGATAGTATTGACTTGCAAAACAATCTAAATAGATTTCAACAGTGGTGTGCTGTGGTAAATCTCAAATTCAAACATCATATATGTTAAATGGTGTATCATTGAGTGTTGTTACTGATATCTGTGATCTTGGAGTTCATTTCGATGTGCAACTTACATTTAGGTAACATATTGATAAGATTGTTTCTAAATCTAGAAGAATGATAGGCCTTATCATGAGATTTTCAGGTGAATTTAGAAATGCTATTACATTTAAAATTTGATATTGCTCATTGGTTAGGTCACCTAGTTATATGTTATACATAAAGAAAATTGAATCAATTCAGCATAAATTTTTACGTTTTGCAGCATATAAGTTAGGTATTGCAGTGCACTGTTACAATAGTACTTTACGAACTCTAAATATGGTGTCATTGCAAAATAGGCGCATAATTACTGATGTGTGTTTAGTGTTTAAGTTGTTTAATTCTTTTATAGATTGTTATGAGCTATTGCGGTTTTTTAGTTTGAATATTCCATTAAGGACATTACGTTCTGCAAATTTTTTACAAGTTTCTTTCCACAGGCAGAATTTTAGTTATTTCAGTGCAATTTCAAGGATAAGTCGTGAATTTAATAATCATTGTAAATCTGTAGATATGTTTTGTCAATCATACGAATCATTTAAACACTCGTTAAATCAGTTATTCAGAGTATGTAATTAATACAATGATGTACAATTAGTATTAAGAAGGCGTGTATTATATTATTATTATATTATTATTATTACTTTACATTATATATATTTTTTTCTTCTATAACTAATAGTAGAAAAGCTTGTGTTTAGTTGCAGCATGTGTTAAATCTTTTTGTAAAACATGGGTGTATCCCGTTAATTATCAATAAACAACAATCAATAAACAACAATGTTACTTCATTTTTCTTCTACTTGCTTAGTTAAATTCATTATGGTGGTTTTAACGGTTAGAAATGATATCATTGTAATTTTGTACTCTAAAATTATTATAGTTTATGATTTATTTGTTTTCATAAATAATGTACCCCTGATCCCAATGACCTCATCGCCTGGGTACAAAAATGTTCACATGCAAAATTTGTGTCAAATCAAAAAGCTGAAAAAGCTCCTTTTTTGGTTCTAGTTAACTTTTCCGTAAGTTAATTTTACATGTATTAGATAGAGAACAACAATACAAAGTAATTTCAATCTGCAGTCTTCATTTGTCAGCGGCTCCGTGGCGTAGTGGTATGTGTGTGACTACTACGCCCAAGGTCCTGGGTTCGAATCCCGACACGGTCCGCTTGAAAAATGTTGGGCGAGCATTTTTCACAAAAATACACCCTCGTTCGGATGAGAGGTAAAATGGAGGTCCCGTGTTTGAGTGTTGTCACGCACGTTAAAGATCCCTACTTTGCTTGGAACAGCAACGGTTTGGCAAAATTCCAAATTTTCCAAGTGAAAAATCTCGCTTCCTGGCCAATGTAGTACCTTCGGGTGGAGCATTGGAAAATCACATGTAAAGTCTTCATTTGTCTGCCCGAATTCTGCTAAATATATCACAAATTATTTTATGTATGGAAAATAATTCTAAAGCATTTCGTATTTAGCATCCTAAGAAACAATATGTATCTTGAGAGGTTAGTTTACCTTGATGAAAGTATGGAACTGATTTAAGCAATTAGTCAATGAAGTCTGGATAAATATCTTTCAGGTTGGTTACTTTTAATTTTAGGAACATCTTGGTTCCATTCAATTTATAACTTTATGTTGGACAAAAGCATGTAAATTCTAAACAACTAGTTCTTTTGAAGTCTTAAGAAATATTGGCTTTTAGTGGTGTTCGAGTTATCTAGAGGCAATAATCAATCGTCTATGAAAACCTCTGAGAAGCTATAACCTACAATTACTGTGAATGAACAAACATTTTTAATTAATTGCATGAACTGATAAACGCACCACAGTACGTTTGTTATTACGTTAAGAATTTAGATAGTAATTTTTTGATATATTTCGTTGTTTCTTTTTGTTTAATAATATTTATAAGTACTGCAACGAAAATATAATTGTATGATAGTCTTACATTGGTGTTTTTCTAAACTAATGTGAGGTTATAGTTTCAGTTTTTTTGTAATATATTATATTGCAATTACCTAAAGGCATGATTAATATTCAAGTAATTCAACGTTTAATTTTAGAAATCGTTCTTTCAGCTAACAATTTTCAAGTAGGTATGCTAGTGTCCTTATTATAACGCTTAGTTTAGGTTGGTTTTTAACATTAGTGTACTCGTGTTTATTTTAGGCCAGAATTACTTTACTGATTTCAGGTTTTGGCATCCTCTTGTTATTCTTTTTGGAGCTTTTCCATTATGTAACAATAGTTTTATGAAAAATATCTTGATGTTAAAATTTAAATAACTTAAAGTTTATTAAATAATAAGTAAGTATAAGTAAGGAAAAATAATAAGTAAATTAACTACAGATTTATTGCTCCTTAATCAATGAAATGGGTGTGCTTGGCGTTTGCTTGCAAGATTCGCTATGTTGGGTTCGAAATCTTAAATCCCCTCGAAACTCCACTTAGTTAAGATTGAATTTACGTGACTGAAACCGGCTTCAACCATATAGGAACTTGAAAACGCCAGCATAAATGGCTGAGCTAATTTGTAAAGTTTTACATATTTTTGCATTAATTTTATATTTGTCCAAACTTTGCCTATTCTTAAATTTTTAAGAAGCGTGTTTGTTTCAAGATCCGATAATAATCCAGCAAGCTCATCTTGTAGGTTGATGTCCACGTTTTCAATTTGAGTGGAAATGGCGCAATAATCTGTTCAGGGATGTCAATGCTTTCCAAATCAACAAAGCGCAGTTTAAAATCGTTGCTTAATTTTTGAAGTCACTTGTACATACTTCAAGTCTTCTTTTTTTATATCTATATGTCGCAGATTTGAAAGATACTGATAATCCTTACGTAGAAATAAAGATCTAAATAAATTTAATTTTACTTGGAAGCCTAACAGTACTGTCCGAGCTTAGATAATTGTTGCACCTTTTCCTTGCAGATTTATTTGGACGTCATTAAAGTCCGCCAAATAAAAAATATGGTTCTTATTATTTTGGAGTAAATTTACCTTTAATCTCACCTAATGAATACAAAAAATTAGGCGACTCATTCATTGAAGCACGAAAAAAGTTTCTCAATTTAGAATCCAACCTCTTGAAAAATGTTAAACTATTTTACGCATTATAGTAAGCTCATAAACGATTATGTTGCACTAGATCATGCTAGATATGTACCACTTAACCTAAAATAACTGTGGTGATAATGAATATTTTCTACCACACAATTATGTGGTCAAAGAAGGTAGTCTCACAAGTCAGAGTTGTTTTTGATAGCTCTATGAAATTTTCTAGTGGAGTCTCATTAAAATTCATTCTAATTAGTGTGAATGCTACATTTGTCTTTTACTTTTTCTTCTTAATTTGTACCTCTTGGCACTATTCCTCAATCCATTACTCTTTAGCTTTCCTGCATTTGCAAATAATTTCCCATTTTATGACTTTGTATCTCTGTTTTCCTGCTTTTGAAGTCCTAAGAGATATTGGCTTTTAGTGGTGTTTGAGTTATCTACAGGCAATAATCACTTGTCTATGAAAACCTCTGAGAAGCTATAACCTACAATTACTGTAAATGAACAAACATTTTTAATTAATTGCATGAACTGATAAATGCATCAGAGTACGTTTGTTATTATGTTAAGAATTTAAATAGTAATTTTTTGATATATTTGGTTGTTTGTTTTTGTTTAATAATATTTGTATGTACTAGAATGAAAATATAATTGTATAATAGTCTTGCATTGGCGTTTTTCTAAACTAATGTGAGGGTTATTGTAAAATAATTGCGGTGTAAGTTTCAAATAACTCATTTGGTAGAGAGATGTGGACTGTATATAATTTAAATGATATTGTAACAAACAACAAATAATCAAATGTTCTTAATCAAATCAGTTAATCAAAGCGTTTACTATAAAGCACTTACCTTATTAAGGATGCGGCCGTGCTGATGAAAAAACGTTGGAACAAATACGAGTCTCCCTTTGGCGGAGCACATTTAACGATGGCGGTTTAGCAAAGCGGTTCATATACAATAGCGATGCAAACTGTTTTAACGACGAAACGAGAGTCTCAACAAAGCGGTTCATACGTAATTAGTTTTACGTATATCGAGTACAAAATGCGATGTGGTCAGTTCGGAAGACGAAACTATATTCTGGCTTCGTGGATTTTCCAATCGATACTTGTTTGCAGATGCGCACTAACACACAGAGCTTTATCATTCGCGGCACTTGGCGCGTGCTTAAGTAAATACATGGGGCTTTTGCAATAACAAATTTAAATATACACGCGGCGAATTTAAAATAACCAACAAACTCAATGAAATAAAATTTAGCTATAAATTATTTACATAAAAACGGAACAGTTACAGTTCCAGTTTTGTTGTAATATATTACATTGCAATTACCTAAAGGCATTATTAATTTTCGGGTAATTCAACATTTAATTTTGGAAACTGTGTTCCTTCAGCTAACAATTTTCAAGTAGGTATGCCAGTGTCCTTGTTATAAAACATTTAGTTTAGGTTGGTTTTTAACATTAGTGTATTCTATTAGTTCTCATGTGAATTTTTGGTCAGATCACTTTCCTGATATCAGGTTTTGGCATCTTTTTGTTGTTCTTTTTGGGGCTCTTCCCTAGAAACCCCCCTATTGCAAGATTAGGTGGCGTCCAAGTTAATTCTCAATTAAAACATACTTCACACCCAATAGCATTCTGGGACCCTCTTCAGACACTTACACTAACCATCCCGCTGAGTGAGTCGGTAATCACTTTTGTTAGTGCAGTCAAAGTTTTCGGTACTTTCTCGGAACAGAATTTTTTGTGGGGTACTTCACCAAATTCTTCTGTAAATTACCAGCTAGATTTTCTGAGACCAAAACTGCACCTAACAAAGTGGAAGAACAGGCCTTTCACCTACGTAAAAGCAACTGAACTTCGCCTTTGCAATTTTCTTTTTCCTTTCTCCTAAATGCTATGGAAAATTATTTTTGTAAATTGTTAAATTTGCAATAAAGACGATTATTATTATTATTATATATTTTTAGGGTTACAATTTAACAGTTATAAATCAAACAAGATTGCTCGTTACTTAAATGCAAAACCAGTAAAAATAAAATAGAACCTATACTTTCTGTTTCGATAAAGATACTATCGTTATAGTACACAGTAAAATGCCTACATTTATAATTCTCAATAACTGGAGTCTTTTTATGATAATCTCAGGTTGACATTGTTTGTTCTATCTGCAAATTCCACCATACATCTTCTGTAGGAAAAACCTAAGAAAAGATAAAAACCGTAAAGAACGGATGAGGAATAAATGTATAGCTCTTACTCTGCAGCACAACAGCGAACCACTCCAGAGGACCAATTAAATACATATGTTTCTATACTCCCAGAAAAGTCAAGCCATTCCCTATTCACTGTTAAAAGTCAACTCTTATTGACCCAAAATTGTCATATGATTGCCGAAAGCCTATCACAACATTCCCAATAGGACGTTATGCAAAAATTCAGAAATGCGTGCTACACTTTAAACATTTAGAAATTACATACATTATAATATTTACAAAATATATTTAAGGATAAAAGAAAGTTGGTAAGTAAATTTGGTTAATGTCTATTTACAATAACTCTGACCTCTTCACTGCAATCTCAGGGAATGTGGTGGTCCATGGCCAGCAGATTTCCTTACAGAAGCGAGTTCAAGAATACGATAATTGACCAGGATAAGGTAAAATATTTATTTCACTATTGGAAACTTCTTTGGGGTGATATTTACCTCCCACTCCTTACAAATAGTTCTCTCTCATTGGCTGACGAACTCAGCACAATTTCCTTTAGAAAGTCACATAAATGTTCAAAAAAAAGGTGCTTAATTTAAATTTAAACTAATAAGGAACATTACATACAAAAGTTAAACACAAAAGATTAATATGTGTCAAAATGACATGTTACATATGCTTAATTTAAACATAAAATTATGATGAAATTATATATAAAAAATTGTAAAGTACAACAACATGTAACAAGCTTTTACATTTATACTGATAAACACCAATCAACAAATACGTTTTGTTACAAAGTTTAATCAAGCTTCATTGTATATATTCATATACGCAGAGTCGTCTACGACAAAACTTATTTTTGCAATTTCTAAATCATTCCGGACTGAATAGAATTGCTATGATAATTTAAATGGAAATCAAAATTCAAATAATTACTTGTATTGAGAATGTAATAGATGACAGCAGGTCCAAAACTTTTACTGAAACTATCGGTATTTTTTAAAAAAGCAAAATGTTACATTGGTCTTATACGCACTGCTTGTAGTGACAATATAATCGATCGATACCATGTTCTACTTTAAAAATTGTAAATATTGAAATTGTGTATCAAACTCACCACATCTACTTGGTTATTATCATTACACTCGAGTAACAAATCGTTAAAATCTTGACTGTATTAAACTGGGTATAAACATCACTAAACAATTGTACTTTTAAAAATATTATTCTAATGAAGAATTAGCTGTATTAACTATAGATAAATATATTTTACATTTCAGATAAAACATTCAAAGAAAATATCGATTTGGAAGCAGCTGACACAATAAAACCTAGTGCCGATACTTCATCTACAAAAGATGAAATGGCTTTTATCAAAAAGCCAACTGGAAGTGAAGTAATAGTGAATATTACATAAGCTATTTTAAACTATTCATTTCAGATTGATAAAATTGAACTGCAAAAACGACAAGAATACTTAAGAGCACAGCGAGATAAGTTGGTAGCCTTAAAGAAGGAAGCACGCAAAAAGCAGTTGGAAGTAAATACCGCAGCTACTGATAAAATAAAAACTCGACCTAAATCTGCTAAAGTAGCTGCAACAGTTCTAGCTGAAGGATCGACAAATATAGACCCGCAACAATTGCATATTAGAAAAGCATTGGCAGAGAGATTACGATCTGAAGTAATTAGTAATAAAAATTGAACGTTAGCTATTTATAGTTTTCTAAACATATTGATAGTTTTCTATAAGGCTGTAAAATATTGAACAAACATAAGTTGCACAGTAAAGATTGAGGTTAAACAAGAATGTAACATGATGCGAGTATATAAAGTTTGCATTATAGAACGTTCTATATAATATATTCGTAACTATGCAAAATAAATTGACTCATTGTATGATCACATGCATGCACCAGTTTAAATTTTTTTATAAATACATTATTTTTGATTTTATTCTACAACCCCCTACATGGGCATTTACTGGGTATAATTGAATAAAAGAGGCTTAACATTCAGGCATTAAATGATTATAAATTATTTACGCATGAATATTTTGTAAAACTAGTTTAAAAATCACTTTTAATTTATATAATCCGTAAAATAAATAAAATCACAAGCATAAATGCGTTTTAATTAATATAAGCTTGATATTGCTGTAAAATAAGCAAATTCCTTTAATGTTAAAGAACTATTACATTTATTTGTGCATCATAAGTAACTTGTAATTGCGAATTATGGCATGTTTCTCATAATCAGCATACCAGTGTGTTTCTTTCCATTTGCTTATTGTTTGTTTTTATTGTTTTTAAAAATACAAGTGACGCCACAAAAGTGATTTCAAACAGTGCCAGGTTGTTGGATAGTTAATTGTGTATAGCAATACAGAATAATATAAACAGTGGTAAGTTGTGCAACCCTTATATAGTTAGTGTTGAGAATACTAATAGGGCTTTCAACCTTTTGCAGATACTTCGTATTCTGAAACTTCTCGCTGGTGTCTACAAAAATTAGAAGTTGTCCTTGCGAAGCTTTACTTTACTACACACTTATTTAACTCATAACTAGAACTACAATAAACACATATTAAAGGATAATTTTATTATTGACTAGGTATATAAATAAGATGTCTTCAGCATGCAGATGCAGGTTAACAACTTACATCACTACGATTTTGTGGAAAGGAGGCAACACTCCTCTTAAGCATCAGAACACCCCCCACCCCGCCATCCCTGTTTTGTTCAAAGCAAATGATGATCACGAACTCTAAACGGTAAACTTTAAAACAACATAATTATAAACCTAAACATACCGGCCACCTTGAAAAGAGTAGCTTTTCAAAAAGGCCTAAAACAGACATTATAGTGATGCTAAACATAAAAATCCTTAAATGTATAAAATACAAGGTAAAATTTAAACAAGAACAACTTAACTCTAGGTATGCACAGCGTATTCACAAAAAAATGTCATTTGTTGCGTAAGGGTTCACAAATGGGCAAAGGACAGCTTGGTAAACGAACACTTCACTATCCCGTTAATGGATTTTACAGATCCGACGTGGCTGATTCCATCACATGAATATAACTGAATAATTCTTCAAATTTTCTACTATAAGGGTGCAGCATTGTCCTCTTTGAACAAACCTAAGGAGCCCAAGGCTAGTTGCAAAAATGTTTTGCACTACTTGGTACGCTGCTGTAACTATGAAGCATGCTCCTTACTCCAGTACTTCCATAAATGCTGGTAAAAGCTTTGGATAACACGGACAGCCATGATTTTTTTTCAGTTTGTAGCAACGCCAGTGACCACCCAACAAGAAAATGAGCGGGAGTTAGTGGTTCCAAGTCATTGGGGGTCAGAACCTTAGGAGTTGGAGGCCTTGAATTGAGCATGGATTCCACCTGTGTTAACAAAATGTACATCTCCTCAAATGTTAATAATGTTGCACCAATGACGCGCTTCAAATGAAATTTAGAGGATTTAATGCTGCCCCCCCCCCATAAAACGCCAATCCATACCTTCATTACTTGCTAAAATGACTATATTTCTCGTTTATTCCCTTTAAAAATTATCCAAATCCTTCGGCTCAGAATTGGCCACAATAAAATTGGTACCATTATCTGAGTAAACACGTGATGGTTTACTTTTACAACAAACAAATCAAAAAACTTTCAGTTGATAAATCAGTAACTAACTCTAAGTGAATTGCCTTGGTTTCGAAACATCCAAAGAAACATACGTAACATTTTATAGTCTTCGAACCACAGCCCATACGGTCTTTTATAAAAAAGAGTTCAGTGACATTTGTGCATGCAGACACAACAGAAATTTCGTGGGTAGACTCATTTAAGACAGCGGGAACAAACTCGAGAAGCTAGCTGCAGGTCACTAATTCGAAGTATGGGTTGCACGTGTGTTGGAGGCACAGTTTGGGGTGGAAGTGAAAACGTCGGGTCTAGTTGGTCATCTTTTGAATCGCGAAGGACAGAAGAAATTTGTTTCTTGTTAGTAGAAGGTAAGTAGGGGCGTGATAGCCGTAAAAATCAATATTACAGTTCAAAGGCTCATATGGTTGAAAAGGGTATGAGGTGATGATAGTAGGGCGAGCAGAAGGAGGTATAAAAAAGGATGTAGAACTAGAAACGGAAAAAATTTTGTTCGAAGCTACAATTGACGAAGAAGGGTATGTTTTGAAAGTAGTAACAAGATAACCTGGATGAGGTACAGAAGAGAATGTAGCGTTAGCAGCAGAAGAAATTAGGCTCCTAGAGTGAGGACAGAATTTGAAGCATGATTCGAAGACCTATTAATAGTAGGATGGTGGACAGTTGCGGCGAGAAACTCTCTTATACCGCAACCATAACAGTGGAGTACTTGATGACGAGTACAACGTGTCGGAACATGACCAGGTTTGTCGCAATTAAAGCATGTAACCTGACGAGTAGAAGTAGAACTAGGAAGAAGAACAGTAAAAAGTACGGAAGAAGTAAATTAGACAACGACTTCCAGTCAGAAAACCTATGCCGATTACGATACCAAAGTAATGCTTTAGCCTCGAACAAACTAGCATTTCCTTTGGCGCCTTAATTTAAAAATTCCTAAATTCCAAGGGATGTTAGATATCAGTTGATAGGTTATGGTCTTTTAAGTTGTCAACTGTCACCCAAAACCAAACTAGGGTTGGGTAACTATACTAATTCAAACTGATCGTTAGGCTCACGGGAGGAAGCTAGAATAATTAGAGGTAAATTAATTTAGTGCCGCCAAAACGTACATGTTTGTAAAACCATAATTACTTACCACGCAGTATTGCATAATCCATAAAAATTGGAACGAAAAATATAAGAATCACGAATGCTTTTGAAAATTTAGAAAAGAAAGTGGATATTAATTCGTTTAAATAATAACCAGAGTTCAAAGTAATATTCGTGTTATCAAACGTGATTAGAAAACTTGAAACACGATTTTATCTAATAGTATGCGACCTTATTTCGACGAGTCTTTAGATGGAAATCGCATAAGAATCAATTATACACTGTCGTAATGTGTAGCAAGTTAAAGGATACTCAAAACACGGTGCCAACTATATAATTTATAGGTAAACTCTTCGTTTTAGAGTAGATAGATTTTAAATTGAAAATGTAGATAAAGTGTACTTATTGTAAATGGGTAAAACATACAAGATGTTGTTGGGGTATTGAAGAGTAGAAACGGAATCTATGGGAATGAGTAATCAAATAAACGGATACGGTTTAACCGTCAAAAATGAACGTAACAAATTCTCCTCTTCCACCCCACAACAAAATTAAAAGCCTAGGGTAGGAAAGCAAAAGTACAGGAGTGGGCAGTACCAACCAAACACAAACAACAACAAAAATCGCTTAAGAAAAACTAAAAGAAAATTCGTTTACGAAAACAAAAAAAAACCAAAAAAGGAAACACCCCAAAATAAAAAAAGAACTCTCATCCGGCTTGAAAAACCAGTATACCGGACTAAATCAAGAAGTTAAGAGGATATAGAAAAAGAAAAATTAGAAGGTAGCAATCACCGAGGTAGAATGGCATCAACACTGTCAAAGTCACCAAAGAACGGATGCTTCTTCAGAAAAGAAACAGTAAAGTCTTTGACCTCAAAAAAACGATTAATTTCCTGCAGAAAAAACCAAAAGTAAAGGAAAAGAGACGAGAAAGAAAACCAACAGTACCGGCAAACATGACAAAAGTGTCAAGCCTCAAAGTATGCTCGGGAACAACAAGAATGCTGGATAGAAAAAAATTAATTACTTCAAGCTGTGGTACCCAAAGAATCGCAATAAAGAAAGAACCAAAGAAAAGAATAGCTAACTAGACCTAAAGTCGACTAAGTCATGGTTTCCGAAGAAAAGAAAAACGGATTAGAAAGAACCTACCACAGGAAATGGATCAAAAAAATTTTTTATCAAGTCTACACGAAGACCAACAGAAAGTTAAACCAGCCACCGGAAAAAGGGAGAGGAATGTGGAACGAAAGGAACAAAGAAAAAAAAGGGAAACCCAAAAAGAATAACACCAAGCAACAAGTACAAAAACTAAAAAAACCCTAAGAATCGCCAAAAGAAAATAAAACAGAATCCCAGTATAGCTATGTATGAGTATGTGTGTACATTTGCATGCGTGCACGTGTGTGTGGATGTATGTGTATGTGTGTATGAAGTGTGCGTGTAGGTGTATGAAGTGTGTGTGTGTGTGTGTGTATGTAATGTGCATGTATAGAGTGTGTGTATGTGTTGGACCGCTGTAGTCACCGCTTACGACAGGCAGGTCGTACCATGGGGTTATTCTATTCCCGGACCCACACAGGTGTTGGGGTACAAGAAGAGAACTAAACAATAATCTGTGTGTTTATGAAGTGTGTGTGTGTGTTGGACCACATTAGTCGCCTCTTACGACAGGCAGGTCATACCGTGAAACTATTTTATTCCCGGACCCACACGGGTGTAAGAAAAAAAAAGAAAACTCAGCAAAACAGGGAAGTAAATAACGAAATCGTAAAGTCCAAAAATCAGGCCATAATGAGAGAAAAATTGGCATAAGAATTAGGGGCACAAGGGCTAGACATTGAGCTTAAGAAGTTTGCATCGCCAGCAAGAAAATGAAACGAGATCAAGGGCGTTAAGACTTCGCCGACATACATCTTTCGGTTCGGAAGAAGCATAGACTAATGTCTGCCTCATTAGGGCAGTTTACTGTCAAACAGGAACCGCAAGGGGTGTAGTAGTTGTAGCACGAGGTTTAAGAGGTGGCAAAGGTAGTTTAGAAAACTCAAAACGCATCATAGAAAGAAGTTGTTTATTTTTAGAATCTATGGTAAGAAAGTCAACGGTACAAAAGAAAACATCCTGGGTTGTCAGAATATCAACAGTAGAGAAAGAAAACGTTTTGGCTGTAAGAGAATCACCTTTAGGAAAAGGAACAGAATCGGATAACACTTCAACCATATTACATAAAGGAACAGAATCAGGTAGAAGTTCATCAACGTTACAAGAACAAACAGTATCAAGCAGAACTTCGCCAATGTTAGATAAAGGAGTCAAATGAAGTTTATCAACATGAAAGAAAGGAGCAGCACCAAACAGAATTTCATCAACTTTACAAAAACAAACAGCATCAGGAAGAACTTCATCCACAATACATAAGGAAGCAGAATCAGGTTGACCTTCGTCAACATTAGATAACAGGACATCAGCTAGGATTTCACCAACTTTAGTTAAAAGAACGAAAGCAAGTAGCATTTTGTCAACATGAGAAAAATGAGTAAGAGTAGGTAACGTTTCATCAATGTCCGATAAAGGAGTAGAATCAAGTAAGATTTCATCAATGTTAGACAACAGACTAGGAACTGATTCCTTAACAGCTGTTATTGCAGACACAACAGAAATTTCTTAAGTAGAACCATTTAAGAAAGCAGGAACAGGTAAAATTTGGACAACAACAGCAACAGACATTAAAGATACAGGTTCATGAACTTCAACAAGGCCTTCGCTGACTAAATTAGAAGTTATCGTTACTTTAGCGACATTTGTGCTTGCAGACACGACAGAAATTTCTTGGGTAGACTCATTTAAGCAAGCGGGAACAAACTCTTGAGAAGCTACCTGCAAGTCACTAATTCGAAGTATGGGTTGCACTTGTGTTGGACGCACAGTTTGGGAAGGACAGAAGAAATTTGGTTCTTGTTAGTAAAGGTTCGGTAAGTAGGGGCGTGAAAGCCGTAAAAATCAATATTACAGTTCAAAGGCTCATATGGCTGAAAAGGGTATGAGGTGATGGTAATATGGCGAGCAGAAGGAGATATAGAAAGGAGGTAGAACTAGAAACGGAAAAAATTTTGTTCGAAGCTACATTTGCCGAAGAAGGGTATGTTTTGATAGCAGCAGCAGGATGACCTGGATGAGGTACAGAAGAGAACGTAGAGTTAGCAGCAGAAGAAATTAGGCTCCTAGAGGTGAGGACAGAATTTGAAGCATGATTCGAAGACCTATTAGTAGTAGGATGACAGTGTGGACAGTTGCGGCGAAACTCTCTTATACCGCAACCATAACAGTGGAGTACTTGAGGACGAGTACAACGTGTCGAAACATGTGCCGGTTTGTCCCAATTAAAGCATGTAATCTGACGAGTAGAAGCAGAACTAGGAAGAAGAACAGTAGAAAGTACGGAAGAAGTATCGGATCTACCCGTAAGCAAAGGACAAACCTTAACAACTCGGTCATGTGAAGTAAAAGTATTATTCTCAACTGTAGCAGACTTATAAGCAAAATCCGGGGGTTCAAAATCTTGAATCAGTAAATTAGACAACGACTTCCAGTCAGAAAACCCATACCGATTACGACGATACCAAAGTAACGCTTTAGCCTTGAACAAGTCCACAGACTCAAATAACTGCAATTCTGACACATATTGAGTTTTTCGATCCGTCCCAAAAAATCATGTATGGTAAGTGTTTGGGTCACCAGAAAATTTCAAATTCCATTCGCACACAGGAAGGCCTTGGAGGGAAGCCGAAAAAGGAGTAGCGACTGACTTAGGCACTGTAACAAGAGCTGATTCCTGTTCGGCCGTAATAGCATGTTGTTCTTGACTAGATGATACGACATTATCGGCCAGAATCTTTGCCAGTTCCAACTTCAGGCATTCGTTCTTTAATTCTTGTAAGGTGCGGACGGTAAGTAAATGGGCTCGATAAAATGGAGCAAGGATACAAAGCACAATAGATAATTGATCATCCTCATTAAAAGAACCATACCACCATACAGGCCCGTCATACACGCGAAATAGTTAGCAATGCTCTGGGATGACTTCTGCCATCTCTTAGAGATCATATTAAACACCACCAACCTATGATTAGTCATTTTGAATAAGAATAAAAAAGAAATTTGGAGAAAGTAACTAAATAAAGGCTAACCGTAACTCGATAAAAGCTCAAGAACGAAATTATTGTGAATACAGGACAATTTAAACCATATCTGACGGATAAATTTCGGGAACACGAACAGGAGCGAAACAACAAAATAGAAATTAGGAATAGTAATAGCGCGCCAGCCTTTTCAACGGACTAGAATTATCGGTGAAAACAAAATTCCAATAATCTGAAATGAGCTAACCAATGATATTTAGCGATCCAGAACGAAAACAAAACTAAAATTTAATACGATCGAACCTACACAAGAAATAAAGAAAAACGATCCTCATCTGGAAAACACTAAAGAGCCGAAAGAAAAAATAAATAACAGTCCAAAGGTAAAGGAAGAAAAAAATAAGTAGCATCGGGCCGAGAAATGCGAGCAATATAGGAAATTAGGCAGTACCAACAAAAAAAATTGGGCCAGAAATTAAGTGAAACCAAATCGGAGCCAAAGTTACACGAAACAAAATCGGAACACCAATTAACGAAAACCAAAATCGAAGCAAACATTACCCAAAACAAAATCGGGGCCAAAAATTAACCATAACAAACTCGGAGCCCCACACCAGGGCATCAAAATTTATGCTACGTACAGCGACGTAGTCTAAAAACAAACAAAGAAGGACCGGGCTCAATCGGTGAGGAAAGGAAAGGAAAACCTGAAATAAAAATATACTCACTCATTCACAACTCACAACTAAACATACACAAAGAAAAAATTATAATTAAAAAAAATATGTACAAAAGCATAGTAGTACAAAAAAATATGAACAATCAATAATTACAAGTTACACATATCAACAAAATCAAAAGAAATCATTTTTAAAATGGCGAGCTGCCGTTTTTAGGTACCTACCCCCTACATTAATTAGCAACAAAAAAACCCAAACGCAACACTAAAAATCACAGCTTTAAATCATTGTCTTAAATATAATTGAACATATAAAATCGTTAGTACTACAATGTGTTAATTAACAAAAATTTACAACTACAAAAAAAAAGGAAATCCCCCTATTAATTACCACCGTAAGTATACCATTACAGATATATGATGGTCACAGTACGTACAATAGTAATGATAAATGCCATCTCACCTAACGATTTTCATGTTAACAACTACAAAGTGTAAGCTTTGAGTTGAATCCGATAAACATGTGGATGCGACCCTACCCAGGAGCAGTGCCAACAAAAAAACAGAAGGAAAGCGGGGCGAAAGACTCACCCAAGTTGTAGGCTGGCTCCCGTCTATAAGGTCAGAGTGGAACAGCTGTGTGTGGAATCACGCCATGCGCGTATCCACCCGTGCCAACAGGAGCGATGGATCAAACTGATCGTTACGCCCACCGGAGAAAGCTAGAATAATTACAGGTAAATTAATTTAGCGCTGCCGAAACGTACATGTTTGTGAAACCACGAAATTCCATAAAAATTGGAACAAAAAATATAACAATCACGACAAGTGCTTTTGAAAATTTAGAAAAGAAAGTGAATATTAATTCGTTTAAATAATAACCAGAGTTCAAAGTAATACTCGTGTTATCAAACGTGATTAGAAAACTTGAAACAAGGTTTTATCTAATAGTACGCGACCTTATTTCGACGAGTCTTTACATGGAAATCAGTGTTGGGATGGATACAATGAAAATTTACTCGGATACTAAGTGCCAGATACTCAAAATGTATTCGAATACTTCTTAAAAAAGTCTGAGTACTTTACCCTAAAAATGGACTCGAATACAAGTATTCGAGTACTTTTTTCGCATACTTTGAGAATTCAAGAGGAAAAATAATTGTTCCCACAACCCTCTAGAAACGTGCATGTTACACTTCAAGTAAGTAGGCGTAAGACCGAATGATAACACAGTAATACACACATAATATATATGTGTATCATTAGCTTTAGAAACTTATATGAGCAAAACTAGTCATAAATAAGCATAACTTTTGGTGCCTATATCGGTTTTAGTTTCATATATTTATAGTGTAGGTTTAAAATTGTACCTTTAGGTTATGTTTGATATATGTATATTTTAAATTTACCGCCAAATGTAATATTTGTATTTCCCGCCACCTAAGCATTACCTATTTGTATTCGTATTGGTTATAGAGAGCAATGATGTGATTGGTCGAGGCATTCGCGATATGGTTCCGTTTAAGAAAGTGAACCTGGCCATTATGTTTGTAAAATTGCGTAAATTCTTATTTTAAATAAAATATATATTTAGGAAATATGTCCGTTATTCTGCTAACCCATGATTAGATTACAATAGTATTTATAGTTTATACCCGCATTAGGTATTTATTTACCTAAATATATATTTCTGAATAAATAACCCAATAAAAGTAGTAAATCCAGGCATATTGTACACACGTTACTGCTAACTTGTAACTCTACCAATAAAATAACTAAAATTTTTTGTTTTTAGTATTTGAAATTGTACTTCGTTATTTACAGTAATTTTTAAATAGTATAGGTAATTTAGGTTTGTAAAAATATAAGGAAACTTACTTTTTGATTTCCAATACTTACTGCATATCCAACATTTCACACAAAACAAAACACGACACAATTCCACCCTTGGCGTTTAGATGTTATTCTCTGTATCTGTAGTCTTTACATCAGCTAATAAATGAATGAGAGAAACATAAATGAGAGTTGTAGACAATATATTGCAAGTTTATATCTTGCGGATTAGTTTGCTATGCTGTTGTGTCGTCGGCGCTACCTATTGAAGAATTCAAGTAAATAATTTTTATTAAAGTACCCGAAGTTCTGAAAAAGTACTCGAGTACCGGATACTTTCATTTTTAGTTTCGGATACGGATACCAGATACAAAATTTTGAAAGTATTCGAATACAGAGTACTGGGTACACAAGAAGTACTCGAATACAAAAGTACTCGGATACTTTCCAACTCTGATGGAAATCATATAAGAATCAATGATACGCTATCGTATTGTGTAGCAAAGACACTCAAAACAAGGTGCCAACTATATAATTTATAGCGTAAACTCTTTGTTTCAGAGTAGATAGATTTGAAATTAAAATGTAGTTAAAGCGTACTTAATTGTAAACGGGTAAAACATACAAGATGTTGTTGGGGTATTGAACAGTAGAAACGGAATCTATGGGAATGAGTAATAAAATAAACGGATACGGTTTTACTGTCAAGAAAGAACGTAACAAATTCTTATTGGACACAAAAGCTTTTGAGAAAAATACTTTGCTCTGTCTTACTAATGATAAAACTAGCTTATTTTCAGAAAACTATGTACCAACTATTTTTCCGAGGAGTTACAATCTGATATAACTAGTGATAAATTATTGCCTTGATGAAATATAGTAGTGTCATATGCATAAAGAATGGCATTTTTTATGGCAGAAGAGAAGTCATTAATGAAACATAGGACTAGTAATGGTCTAAGAAATGAACCCTGGAGGTGTGCGCATTGATTAGTGATGTAAAATAATATAGTGGCGGAAACACGTCGGTGGTGCAAGGAATTAAATTAGTTTTTAAGAAATATTCGACAGGGTGTGATGTTGACAACACCAACATAATGTATAGAAAAGAGTAAGAGTGTTCTTTTTAGATAATAATTCAATGTACCAAACTATTAGAACTACAACCTGAGATTTGTTTTGGAACAATAAAATTTAAGTTTAACCGAAATGTTGCATTTATTGAGTCTGATAACCGTTAAGGGGAATACGTAAGCATTACGTCGTAATTTACAAAAACAAAGCACTACATTTTTAACTACTCAAAGATAATAATTTATTAAAATTTCGTTGCTGATAGATCAAGTGGTATGGGTATATCTGACACTTCTTTTTAACATTGTTATATGGTGTATTTCTTGCAAGTTTTGGTTGAAATTTCAGTTATATCATGTTTTGAAGGCATGATTATGCCTAGAATGCGGCAACATGAAAATTAATGCCAATTGAGCGGATTCGACAAAGATACAATTGTTGGATTGCATGAAGGTGGTTTTTCGTGCAAGGAAATTGCAAATCACCTTAAACGGAACTAATTTACAATTATGAATTATCAATTATGGCATAGGGAGGGTCACAAATGTTGTAAAAAAGAACTGGTCGAAGACAAACCAATGAAGCGCAAGATCACCATGTTTGCCTAATGGCTCTAAGAGACCGATTCTCATGTACCAGGTCAATTGCTGATCACCGGTTAAGTAATGAAAGTCGTCCTGTAACACTTCGAAAGATTTATCCCCAAATTAATGCTTTCAGCCTGCAATCCTATCGACCACATCTTGTTGAACCACTGATACGTACAGTTTTTGGACCTCAAAATATCTAGCAGGTAATTGACAGAAAATTGAGTGAATTACTGCGCTAAAAGCTTCATGCCACTAAAATACCGAAAATCTGGACTATGAACAAAATGTTGTTCTGCCAACTGACTCAGTGAAACGCATTTTGTGTTTGATGAGGGTTCCAGAATGCTATCGGGTATGAAATGTGGCCTTGATTGGGAAATACCTTGGACGCCACCTGATCTTGCAGGGATGCTGGGGAAGAGCCCTAGAATGACTAACAAAGGGGTGCCAAAATCTTGAAATCACCAGAGTGATTCTGACTTACAAAAAAACCCTGAAAATTCATTAAAACAAACCTAAACACCTATACCTATTTATAACAGCTAACTGCAAAGAAGATTTCTGAAAGTAAAGATTAAATAACACCTGAAATATTCAATCTCGTTTTTTTAAATCACAAACAATTTATTATGGAAAAAACTGTAACTATACGGATTACAATAATATAAAACCAAAGATACACAATATTTATGCCATTTGATAAAACATTTTTAACTCTAGAATACACAAGTTTTCATCATAGTTCAACAGTAAAACCTTAACCAAATATAAAAGTCCCATATGTCTTCAATCTACAACTAAGAACTTAATTTAAACACAGACACACTTGTAAGTACATTGTTTGTATATTCAATAATACAATTAAGTATTAACCTTTGCACCAGTATAGTTACAGCCTTTGGTTTATGGCATTAAAGGTTGCCCTCTACTTCCTCTCAAGTACCTTGTCGACCTCGTTCGCTACAACATGCAACTTCCAACACAATGTTTGACTCTCTCCATGGTCCCAGTAGTGTCCCTAAGAAGAAACTGGCCCACTTGGCAGGGAATTATCCGAACTTACTAAGGCTACTCGGTCTTGTTCGCTAAACTCTACCGCTGTGTTACTTACGTCGGATTTGTGCACATACTTTCTACAACGCATGTTGTTAATGCGGCAGATAACTTCGCTAACCACAGATGGTAGAGAAAAGTAGACATGCATACGAAAAATAAAATAAGAATAGTGGAAACCTTCAAGTACTTACCTAAGTTATTAGATTTAGCGGTGTTCGAAAAACTAGTAGTAAAAAAACGTCGACTTTTGACAGAAATTCGTATCTGTCTAACAAAAAATCATTGCGAAGCAGCACACTTTTAACTAAGTTTTAGCGGTACTTCAATAACCCAGCATAACTTGAAGGCTGAATCACTATTGTAAATCGATTAATCGCTATACTATATCGCGGGCAATTGATATAAATAAATAAGTTTATTGAATAACTACAGTTAGTCACAGTACATATTATAAATTTCAAATATTTAGTAAGTAATACAATTAGTAAGCAAATTGAAAGACAAAAGTTATTCAAAAGGGCATAATTCATCCGTAGATGCTATTACTTATACCCTCTAACATGGTAACACCACAATTATAATCTTCAGAAAATATGATCGGAATAGTAGTCTATAGATTTAGTCTATAGACTATAACTCAGTTTTTTGAAACGCGAGAAGAATGCTTTTTACTGAAGACTTGAAGCTGAGTTTGGATTTTGTTCTGATGTAGATTGTTGAATATTTATTTAGTACCTTGACGGCAGTGTATGCAAAGCATCCTTCAAACTTAGCAGAATAATGTTTTGGTATGGTAAAGTGATTCTGAGCACGTAAGCAACGAGAATGGATAGTAGAACGCCTGTGTAGCTGGCTGAACAAGTAGGTGGGTAGTTGATGATGCACAATCTTAAAAATGAATGTCGCATAAAGAAGTTCAGATCTGTAGCTGAATTTAAAAATCTTCTGATTGACATAGTGTGGGGTTACGTGCTCATATTTACATATGTTAAATGCAAATCTGAGACATACGTTCTGCATAATTTGGACCCTGTTTCTTAGTCTTACTGTTAAGAAGTTGTAGTAAACCGTGGAGCAGTAATCCAGTTGACTTAAAATTAAGCTGTTCACAAGCTTCCACTTAACGGCCAAACTTAGCTCCATTTAAAATTTATATAACCACTTCATTTTGAAGTAACAGAGGCTGATTTTTTTTATTGATGTCATGTTCGAATGTCAGCTGAGAATCAAAAATAGTACCTAAATTTTTTGCAGTATCTACTATTTTTATCACGGTGTTGTTAACTACTATGTCTATAGTGGCATTAGATTTTGCGTTGATGCAGCCAGTTCGTGTACCAATGCACATGGCAGTACTCTTTTTAGGGTTGAGAATTAGACCGTTATTTATACACCAGTTGTAGATATGGTTAAGATTAATGTTCATTTTTAAGATGGTGTAGTTTGATAATGACGGAAGACATGATATGTAAAGCTGCGTATCGTCTGCATACATGTGTATGTTGCAGTCAGTGGTTAATATCTGCAGTAAAAATCGTAAATAGCAACGGACCAAGAATACTTCCCTGCGGGACTCCATGATTAATTGTAAGAAGTTCTGATTGCTTGTTATCAATCTTGACTAACTGTTTTCTATTAGTAAGGTAATTATTAAACCACTGCAAAACAATGTTGTCACATCTGTAATAAGCTAATTTAGCAATAAGAAGATCATGATTAATGACATCAAATGCTTTGCTGAAGTCCAATAAACATAAGAAGGTTACTTCTGAGTTATCAATATTTCTCAAGATCAGTAATAACTTTAGATAAACATGTAGCAGTACTATATTTAGGGCGGAACCCAGACTGTTGTGCAGGTAATATGTTGTTGTTTACTACATGGTCCAAGAGTTGCTTATGAACAATGGCTTCCACGATTTTGGACATGGGTGGTAGTAAACTAATAGGACATAGGTCACTGTAACTTTTGGCATTATAATTTGAATTAGGGCCACTATACTTGCGGCCACGTCCCCAATGCTCCACCCGGAGGTACTACATTGGGTTTAAACGCGAAAAATAGTCGTGCTCCTAATTTATTCTTACTTCATAGTTGATTCACCCTAAATAAAAACTAAATAAAATCTAACAAACCTAAAAATCTAACAAACTCTAACAATCTAACAAACCTAAAATCTGACAAAACTGGAACAAAAACAAAACAAAACTAAAAACAGGGTTGTAAATAATGGTATCCCTAGCGCTGACTTTCGAGTGTACCCGATCAACAAGCAAAAATGAGAGGGGGAGGGATCCGTAATACCGGATAGCAGACGCCGGTTCTGCTTACCAGTGCGACCTGAAGGGTCGTCTTAAAACTATCCAAATCTAGCTAACTAATTTAAATCCATCCCTAGCTTTCCATATCGTTCCTAACTGATTTACATTATGATTACAATCTTCGCAATTCTGCTCGTCCTTCCCAAATATATACTGCAACCAAAATGGCGACAGAACGTCAAACAAAACAAATAAGCCACATAATACATGCTATATATAAATAAATATAAAGTGTAAATATAAAATATAAATAAATATAATTATGTAAATATATAAATAAATGTTTAATAAGCGTTAAGCATATAGCAGTGCACAAAATAGCGAAAGCATCACCCTATTTATCAGGTGCACTCGCACAAGCATTATGTCGGCTAGCGCCTTTACACACCAAACGTGCTTCTTAAATTATTTCAAAAACTACTAATTAATGTAAATCAATGCTTGTGCGTGTACAGCCGCCAATTTAAATCTTACCTCGATAATAAAATTCTCCAGCATCCGAAGATCTGGTCGTCTGTAACTTACTTCTAAAGGTGGGACGGGTGCACTGCTAAAGTCCTGGTGGGTATGCACTAAATGTTCTTGGGGATCACAATCACTATTACTATCACTTCACTTTCAAGTCCTGGGGATGCGCGGTTGCGCTCTGTTTTATTATCCTTGTTTACTTTATTGATTTAGTTTAATGAGGGTTTATGATTTATTTGTTATTGTTTATTTGGTATTATTTATTCCCGATTTTCCGCACATAATTATGAAGATAGGCAGTGATTGTATTAATGGAGTGGGGTTTCTCGTGCATATTGGACATTTTGGTATAATTATCTTTTTTTTTTTTTTTTAATTTAATATCAGGATTTGGTTATGCTCGTATCCTTACTCACGCCAAGTCAATCTAAAATTTTTCAATCCTCCCACCAACCCCACCGAATTTTTACACGCGGTCGTCATTGATTGTCTAATCTCGCGACCCTTCCCGCGAATTCTTTTAAGGCTGTCCAGAACGCCTTCTGGTTAACCACTTCGACTTCCTCTAGGCTCTTTGGCCATGCCAGACCTAGGATAGCTAGTTTGCTATCAGCCAACCCTCGATTTCCCGCCTCAAGCGGGCAGTCGAAGAGCACGTGCTCTGCGCTTTCCGCGCCCTCACCGCATTCGCAGCGGTCGCTGTTGGTTAGACCGAACCTTTGTAAATACGCCTTCAGGGCGCCGTGCCCTGTTATCAACTGCACCATTTTGTGATCGAGCTTAACCTCGATCTTACCTCTGGCTTCTATGCTCGGTATGAATTTGTGGGTCAACCTGCCCGTGGCAGCGTTGTTCCACCTCTCTTCCCATTGTCGAATTGATTTTTCGCGCAGCTTTCTTTTGATTAAAGACCTCGGTATCGACGAATGTGATATTCGAAAGTCGCCCGTCGCGGCCTCTTTAGCTAATTCGTCAGCCCTATCGTTTCCTACGTTACCATTGTGCGACCTGACCCAACAGAACTTTAAACGTCGAAACTCTAGCGCCGTACGCGCTATCCTCCAGACGTCCGCTTGGAGATCTGTCGAGGTGTTCATGTTTGTTAAAGCCGTTAGCGCCGATTTACTATCACTGATTATATAATACTCGTCTCTGCCCGTATGGTTTATTACGTAATCGATAGCCTCTCGTATGGCTACCAATTCGCACTGGAAGATAGTGCACCAGTTCGCGAGTTTGGTTTGAAACCGAAACACCTCCTTTGCTGCTTATACACGACAAACGCCGCGCCTGCTTGCCCATCGTCCATACGTGAACCGTCCGTATAAATTCTGATACCCATCGCGTCCTCATCACCTTCGACAAACTCGATCCTCTAATATCAGCCGGGTGCCCTAACTCAGATACAACAATCTTTCTTGCAATTTCCTATTACCAAGATTAAGATCTTCGATAATTTCGCGCCCTTTTCCTATATTTATTAATCGTCTATCTCTAATCTCCCTAACGACATATTCGATAGGGAGAGTCCTACTGATCACCAGGACAGCCTCCGTGGAGGTGGTCCTGTACGCCCTCGCCGTTTTACCGCGGTTATGCGTTGTACGCTCGTCAATTGACGCATCTCCCGGACTTTACAACCTTCTGCCCACACAGAAGCTGCGTACAGTATTGCCGGCTCAATTGCTCCGGCATAAACCGTCCTCAGCGATTCGCCCTGAAACCCCACTTTATTTTAGCCGCCGCCATCATTTTGTTTGATATTTCGCCGCCCTTACTTTTTACGTATTGTACGTGCACTTTCCAATTTAATTTATTGTCGATCTTGACGCCGAGGTAGGTAACACAATCTTTAAACGGATTTTCTCCTCCTAGCTCTAACCTAGGAGGTCTCTGTCCTGGTTTCGTGCCGAAATAAAGCGCCTCTGACTTCGCCGTGTTAAATTTTAATTTTACCGCCTGCGACCATTCGTGTAATTTATTAAGCGCCTCGTTCGGTTTTGTGCGCATTTCCATTAACAATCTCGATCTTACAATTAAAAGTGTGTCATCTGCAAACCCAACGATTGAGCATCCTGCGGGCAACTTGACCCTAAAGATGCTCTCATACAACAACTTCCAAAATGTGGGACCAGAACATGACCCTTGCGGGCATCCCTTTCCACCTCACGCGACAGAACTTCACCCGAATTTCAACCTGTGCTAATCGCCCGAGAAATAGCTCTTGACCAAAGACATCAAGTTTCGCGGACAACCCCTACGATCTAACTCGCAAACGATTAATGGCCACCAGGCAGCATCAAATGCTCCTGAAATGTCCAAAGCAACAACGACACAGTACTCTCTGGCATCTTTGCCTGCTTAATTTCCCGACAACGAACTCTAACGCGTCGATAGTCGACTTGCCCTCCACGAAACCAAACTGTCGGTTATTAAAACCGCCGCTGTCTCGCACTAGGTGTTCAACACGCGTAGTCATAACGCGATCTAAAACTTTCCCCAGCACCGGTAGCAAGCTAATTGGACGATAGCTGCCCGGATCTGACGCATCCGCCTTTTTAGGTTTGGGTATAAATTTCACATTCTGGATTTTCCAGCAACGCGAAAAACGCCCTTTCTAAACAAAGATTAAACAACCCAACAAAGACACACGGGCTAACAGGCACGCCTGCAGAGCTGCGTCTGAAGTGATTCCATCATGCCCGGTACCTTCTTAGGGTTCATCCTCCTAAGAGCCCTGACGACCTCGTGAACTAGGATTGCCTTATCGGCACCTGTTCCTTGCGCCTTTGCAGCTTCCCGACGTATTAAATCGTGCGACCCTTCATCCCCTCGGGATTATCCGATGGGAAAAATTTCTCTAGTAAATATTCCGCTGTGGTTTTAAAACCTTCCGTGTATTCGCCATTTGTTTTCTTTATATTACTGAGCGCGATTTTTTGTTGTTTTCCTCTAATTACGCGGTATGCGGTTCCCCAGGGTTCTTTCTCTGAGTTTTGCGTGCAGAATTCTTTAAATTTATTCGTTCGCGTTTCTTCTATTAATATTCGCGGTAACTTTGATTATATTCTATTCTCCGTTGTTCTCTTATATCTCCCGAGGCGCGTTGATAGCGGCGCCTTAGGTTACGCGTTTCTGCCCGCTTGGTGGTTAGTTCCCGGGTCCACCAGGGTACGCTGTCTTTAAATGTTTTCTTTTGCGGCATGGAATACGACGACGCGTCTACTACCGCGTCGTTCAATTTTTTCGCGAGTGTTTCTACTTCGTCTGCTTCTCGGCAGTTAAATAGCTCATTTTCGAGCGCAGGGATACTTTCGCCAAATTTTTCTTTAAACCGCTCCCAATTTGCTTTTTTATTACAGAACCGCGGAAATATAGTTAGCTGCTCGTTTGCGCTTGTTTTGGTTTCAACGTCCCATGTTATTAATTTATGGTCAGAGAGCGTTTCCTCGTCCGACCTTAGTTTCCAATTACAAATCGTTTCTAACATTTCGTGCGAGACTGCAGTAATATCTATAAAACTGCTGCCTCTATGCGTCTCAAACGTAGGTGAATCATTAGTGTTTATCACACTAAGGTCCCATCCCGTAAAAGATCAGCAACCTGCGAGCCTCTATCGTCTTCGATAGGGCTGCCCCATAATGGCGACTTAGCATTAAAATCTCCCCGATGATTAAATTTTATTCCTACCGATTTTGCGCAAAATGTTTTCAACTTGGTTTACTAAGTCCTCGGTTTGAGGATTTTCCGACGAGAATCAACCGGCGGAAGATACGCGCTGATCACGTAAAATGTATTTAGCCCTGATTTAATTTCGACCGTTGTTAAAAATTCGTTGGATAAATTATTTAGTATTATTCCGGCGCACGTCCCATTATTTATTATTATACCGCTACGCGGTCGTTCGCTGTTTGCGTTTAAAACGGTGACCCCTTCCCAAAACCTGTTATTTTATGGCTGTACAGGTGCGGTTCCTGTACAAGCCCGATGTCGATATTATTTTCGCTAAATAACTTTACGAAGTTATTTGTAGCCCTTTTCCTTTCCCGAGATTTAATTGCGCGAATTTAATCTTCTTGCTTCTTTAAATCGTTCTTTTCTTCACGGTCCATAATCGATGTTGCGTTCTTCAATCTCAGCATCGTGGGGCATCTACTCGACTTGGCGTCGTGGCGCGTATCGACCTTCGCGCCACCGCCAGTTCTGTCGTCTGCCCTAGCGCAAACCACACAGCAGGGGACTGCCCTCCGGCAATTCTTGAACTCGTGACCGACTTCGGCACAGTTACCGCACCACTGTACCTTCTCCCTGCACTCCATCGATCTATGGCCGTACTCGTAGCACCTGTAGCACTGGGTCATCGAGAAGTGGTCCCGGGCCCAGACTCTTCGCCACCTGAGGTTTATAGCGTCAGCTAATATACGTCTCCGAAGTGTGGGAGTCACTTCGAGGACTACGTTGACGAAGGGATCCCTAGGGCCCTTTCCGCCAAACCTAAATTTCTCCCTCGGGTGGTCTTTTGGCAACAGGTTCCTTAGAAATTGGAACAACAACAGCTTGTTTCCATAGTTCAGGAAAAACACCATGACTTATTGAGTAGTTCACTATGTGAGTGATAACATCTAACGAATAGGGTAAAATTAATTTTAGCATATGTAAATTTATACAGTCAATGCCAAATGCATTTGTCTTCATTGAAGAGATAATTTTACTTATTTCATCAGAGCTAGTAGTACTCAAGTTAAAACAGGAGTTCCAGGTTTTCGTGTATTAACGTATTCTTCAATTTTAGTTTTGCTAACTTTAGGAGAGTTGATCGAATTTAAGAAGTAGTTGTTTATTATCGATGGGTCTTGCAATTCAATAGCAATTTCATTTCTAGGTTTAGAGTGTATGTTGTTTTTTTCAAATACATTCCAAAGCTTATTGCTGTCATGTTTATATAGTTGACATAAGTAACTAAAATATGCTATTTTCTCACGTTTGATTGATTGAGTTACATAATTCCTTAGTGTTTTATAATATTGATATTATTGTGCAATTATTTAATATAACGTATTGTTAGCACTTCGTGCTACAAAATAATTCAGTTTTAAAAGTAACTACTATTTCTGACTTTTATTAATAATCGTATCAGAACGGAACATTTACTACTAATACGTTTATAATGAAAATAAATCAAAACTCTTAAAATACAATTAAGGTAGCTTTGCGAGCCAGGCTAGCGGACCTCATAACTACGACTGTGCGAATGCCTCAGCGTACTTGTTGTTCCACCAGACAGGAAGCGACCTTCAGTGACGTTGCGTGCGCTGCTTCGTTAGCGGCCCCATCGGTATTTCCTATATCGACAGGGTTGAGCGCTAACACGGCCAGACTGACAGGTGACCCGTCCTCGGGGCACAATTCGCCTGAGGGTGACCCTGTAACAGTATCAGCAACACAGAAATCAATAAGCACCAAACGCCACACGTTGGAGATTGTATACCTCAACTAATAATCAAACTATATCTCACGTTAGTAAACGTACACAACTCTGATTTGACTGGTGTACACTAACTTGAAGTATTTATTTAATCACAGAGCATCAACTCTTTTTTGTAAATCATTACTCTCGAATTAAAATAACAACGTATTCGATAGTAATCGTGAAGGTATACAGACACCAATATAAAGACTTTCATTCTGTATTAACAAAAAATATTCAAAATGTAGTTGTGGGATTATGCAGACCCCAAAACCACAGGAACAAATACTTCATCCTGATGAATACAAAATAAACATTTTACAGATATTATGGGAGTATGTTGACCCCATAACCATCAAGATATTCACTTTATCTTGATAAATACAAAAATAAACATTTTACAGATATTATGGGAGTATGCTGACCCCATAACCATCAAGACATACACTTTATCTTGATAAATACAAAATAAACATTTTACAGATATTATGGGAGTATGCTGACCCCATAACCATCAAGATATTCACTTTAATCTTGATAAATACAAAATTAATATTTCACAGATATTATAGGAGTATGCTGACCCCATAACCATCAAGATATTGACTTTATCTTGATAAATACAAAATAAACATTTTACAGATATTATGGAGTACGCTGACCCCATAACCATCAAGATATTCACTTTATCTTGATAAATACAAAATAAACATTTTACAGATATTATGGGAGTATGCTGACCCCATAACCATCAATATATTCACTTTACCTTGATAAATACAAAATAAACATTTTACAGATATTATGGGAGTATGCTGACCCCATAACCATCAAGACATACACTTTATCTTGATAAATACAAAATAAACATTTTACAGATATTATGGGAGTATGCTGACCCCATAACCATCAATATATTCACTTTACCTTGATAAATACAAAAATAAACATTTTACAGATATTATGGAGTATGCTGACCCCATAACCATCAAGACATACACTTTATCTTGATAAATACAAAAATAAACATTTTACAGATATTATGGGAGTATGCTGACCCCATAACCATCAAGACATACACTTTATCTTGATAAATACAAAAATAAACATTTTACAGATATTATGGGAGTATGCTGACCCCATAACCATCAAGATATTCACTTTAATCTTGATAAATACAAAAATTAATATTTCACAGATATTATGGGAGTATGCTGACCCCATAACCATCAAGATATTCACTTTATCTTGATAAATACAAAAATAAACATTTTACAGATATTATGGGAGTATGCTGACCCCATAACCATCAAGATATTCACTTTATCTTGATAAATACAAAAATAAACATTTTACAGATATTATGGGAGTATGCTGACCCCATAACCATCAAGACATACACTTTATCTTGATAAATTCATCAATTAATATTTTCATAACATCACATACTAGTAATTACCTGCTACGGCTACATCTCCCTCAAGAAGGGTTAGCAAATCATCTAACTCGGTTGCCAAGGACCAATCTGCAGGCCACATCCGCAATTGCTCCTTCGCAGCCTTAACAATATTTTTCTTACGGCTACCAACTCGTTTTAGCTCATAGCGGCCCTCTTTTGTAACGTTCATAATTTGATACGGCCCCAAAAACTCAAAATTAGTCTTGCTAGCGTGCAACTTACTCGCACGATGCAACAGCACAAAATCGCCTACAGAAAATTCAACAGAGTTATGCCGTTTCTTATTTAATTCAATCAAATCTTTTTCTGAAGGTTTTAAACGTTCTACTATTCGTTTTCTATCTAACTCCATGTTTCTAGCAGTTGATAAATCTGATGACAAATCATTCAACACTGCTTGTATCAATGGCGTGGTAGTGTTGATGCCAATCAACGCTTGCAATGGTATGCTATTTATCGACTTTTGTAAAGTAGTATTTAAGACAAGCTGTATTTTCCATAACCCACTCGGCCATTCATTTTTAAGTCGAGTTTCAATTCTAATTAAATTCATAATAGTGCGCATATAACGCTCTGCTTGTCCGTTAGATCTATGTACATCAGGTGTTATAAAATGGTAGTCAATTTGCCACTCATCAAGAAATTAACAAATGGAAAGGTTATGAAAATTTGTACCACTGTCCATGACTATTACTTTAGGGTACCAAAGCAAGAAATAAACTGCTGTAATGCATATTGGGTTTCATCAGCTTGAACTGTTTTAGTGGAATTAAATTGCAATACTTTGTAAAAGCATCCACAATCACTAACACATATTTATGTTTATCGCTACTAACAGGCAAAGGACCTAAACAATCAACATGTACAGTATGAATAGGTGTAATGGGTTTTGTTGGTAACAATATTGAACCTTGTAATGGCCCTGTCCTAGTTTTCTTAACAGCACATATCAAACAATGTTTAATGTATTTCCTGACAAAACTTCGAAGACCAGGAAACCAAAAGTGCTCCAGAATAGAACTAATAGTCTTAACAGTGCCAACATGGCATTGCTCATCATGAAATAGGCGCAACAAGCCTAATCTACTTTGCCGTGGAACATAGTAACGAAATTTTTTAGTATTATCGGCAGAATATCCTATGCGACAGAGAAGACCGTCTTTTTCTGCATATTGCTTGGAGTCTAAGTTGCCTTCGTGCAAATCAGTTATTAGTTTTTCAATTTCTTCACTACCTTTCTGCTCAATATGCAACCAAGAATCCAATTTTGAGACGAGCGACACATTAACCGGATTACGGCTTAGGTAATCGACATGGCTTAAACTAGAACCCTTACGATAGACAATTTCATAGTCAAAGTCTTGCATGTAGGCCCACCAACGAGCAATTCTCGGTACTAAGTCTCTTTTATTCACCGTTGCCTTCACGGAATTGCAATCGGTAACAATAATAAATTTCACACCTATCAAATAAACTCGAAAATGCTTTAAAGAATTCACTATCGCCAACGTTTCCAACTCGTAGGAATGGTATTTTGCCTCAATCGTAGTGGTACGCTTACTATAATATTCGACCACTCTGTTTTGCCCATCATGTTTCTGAAACAATATTCCGGCAAAACCTAATGCACTAGCATCGGTATGTAATTCTGTTGGTAAATCAGGATAGAAAATTACAAGAAGAGGTTCAGAAGTAATGCACGAAATAACATAATTTTTCGCCTCTTCGTGTTCATTAGTCCATACAAAGTAAACATTATCTTTAGTCAATCGGGTTATGCATGCTGTTTTAGAAGCAAAATCATGCACAAATTTTCGGAAATACCCAGCCAAACTCATGAACTGCCTTACTTGTTTTGCATTACATGGTGACTTAACTTGTGTTAAAGCTTTAACCTTTCTAGTTCCCGGCCTGACGCCTTCATGCGATATTTCTCTACCAAGAAATTCAAGCTTGGACTGAAGAAAAGCGCATTTCGAAATATTCAAAGAAAAACCGGATCTCCGTAAACACTTTAAGACTAACTGAAGACGTTCCAAACCTTCTTCAACAGTTTCTGACGGGATTAATATGTCATCAACATAAACGACTGCGAACGTATATTTCAAATCACCTAGTACGTCGTTAATACCTTTCTGAAAAACTGGCGGGGAATTTGTAAGTCCAAAAGCGACTCTTAAAAATTCATAGTGCCCGTCAGGCGTTACAAATGCAGTTTTATTAATCGAATCTGGGTGAATTGGTATCTGATAAAAACCAGAAGCCATATCAAGCGACGTAAAGAATTTTCCTTTACCTAATCGATCCAACTGGTCATCGATACGAGGATATTTATCTTTAATAGTGTGAGCATTCAGTTCCCTGTAATCTACACATACGGTAGGATGAATCTTTCTTTTTTACTAATAAAATAGGGCTAGCGTAAGCTGAACTACTCTCTCTTATAATGCCATTCGAGAGTAAATCACTGATAATTTTGCGCACTTCGGCGCGTTCACTTGCGGCAAGACGATAGGGATGTCGATTTACAACAAAATTGTCGATCAGCTTAATTTCTGAGTAAGCATTATTAACAGAAGGAACAGCTGAACCCGTAGCAATAATATCCGAAAAGCTTCGTAGTACCATTTCAATTTGTTCGAGGAACTCTGAAGGAACATTTATTTGGTTACCAATATCGTAAGCAATTCTTAAAATACCAGGTAGTTGACGATTTATAATACGTGTACCCGTATAATCAGTCACCGCTGCCAGGGTCATGTCTGTAAACAAGTTACATCCAATAATAACATCGTAATCTAAACTACCACTAGGCACCAAAACAAAATCCAACTTTGTGTGATTTCCCGTAATTTCAACATCTGCTTCAAATTTATACTTCGAAATAATATTACCAGCAATACCTTTTAGAACAAGATTATTTGGAATAATTTTATGGGCAAATCTTTCGGTAAATTTATCAGATATAAGTGATACGTCAGCACCAGTATCAACGAGCCCCATATAGATTTGGTTATCGATTTTAACCTTGACTGGAATAGACCTATCAAAGGAAACAAAATTAACGTTTCGTCTTTTATCAATCGATTCCTTTAAAAAGCAATTTTCAATCATGTGACCTGTCTTATAACAAAAATCACACTTGTTATTCTTTATTTGTGGTAAATCGGAAACACAATTGTTTTTATTATTTACCACACGATTTGACGATGAACAATGAGGTTTATTTTTGTGAGTAATAGCACGGCAATTACGTTGAACATGTCCGGAACGATTACATTTAAAACATCTGATATTATTAGACATTGCAGTTTTATCTAATCGTGGTCTTTTAGCAATTTGAGAGTCATTAACCTTATGCACAAAAGTACCAGGTTTAATAACACCATTTAAATAAGAAATAAGATCAATAATTTTAGTAAAATCGCGCATTTTAATTGCTTCTTGTACATTAGGATCTTGAATACCTGTAAGTTACTAATTCAATTAAATCTGGAATTTCCCAATTAGCCCGTAGATTTTTCAATAACGCTAGCTTTTTATGAGCGTAACTTACATACGTATTACACATTGAACTATCAAATGTAGCAGCTTCATAAAGCAAGCGTCCTAAAATTTTTCTACGCGGGAAAGACTCTAAAAATTCACACTTAAAAGTCTCCCAATTTTTTACATCAGGCAACCAGTTATCAAACCAATTTTTTGCATCGCCTGTTAGAAATCGTCTTACCCTAGTTAATACCTGTATTTCAGACCACTCAAACTCGTTTTTAATTGTTTCGACTTGCACGATCCAAGAATTCCCATCGCTCACGCCAGGTTTAAACAATGGCAGGTCTACCTGTTCCGGCGCTGTCTTGGCCTTGGCAATTCGACCCAGCAGTTGTTCAAGGGCAACGAACGACCCTGCATCGGATTCCTGTGTCGACATGCTTGGAAAGTTACGAAATAACAAGGACCTAAAACAGATTTTAAACACAATTAATGTTTGCGAATGTGAGCAGATCCCACTTCTGATGTTAGCACTGAGTGCTATAAAATAATTCAATTTTAAAAGTAACTACTATTTCTGACTTTTATTAATAATCGTATCAGAATGGAACATTATAGCCTTTTAAGTTATTTTGGGATTTTGTTTAACAAGAATTTCCTATAATCGAATAGAGCCCACGGCAAGTTCTGATGGAAAATGGCCCAAAGTTATGGAAATCTCAAAGGCAAAGCGGCTAGTCGAACTATATGCTCTGGGTGGAACATGAGCTGTGGGTCGGGGTTAGATTGTGACCAAAAACATGAAGAATAAGGCGCCACCGTATTTTTCTATACAGAGAAGACCTTACTCAAGTCCCTTGTACAAGGCGAATCACGGAAACCTTTATTCTATAACCGCTATACTGTTTATTATAGACAACATAATCCGTGAACTTTCTTATCTTATGGCTCGACCTTGATCTTAGTAATTCACTGCTACACCTGTGAACAAATTAAACAAAGAATAGCACTGTTTGTGCATATATACTCAAAAATTTTAAATTCAAATAGAATCAACTTTCATTCATCCTAATTAAAAGAATAGTCTTGTTCAAAAATAAAATCTATTCCTCTAGTATTCAATTATGTGCTTCTTTACAAAATATCTTTCTTTCCTTATATTGTGATTAATTTAATTTATGAAAATCATTTACAAGGGCACTGGATAAAATCAGTACCAATCAAATTAAATGTGGTTTTAATAACAAATAGATAAAGCATAAAGTTGCTTTCTAAACTGTTGCTTATTGATGACAAAATATTAGTTTTGGTAGATCTACCTTAACCTTACAATGGATAATTCCAAATAAGTATTAATGAAATAGCAAACATAGAAATTTGATTTCTAAGTTCTCATAAATAGAAGAATTTACTTTTCTTAACACGTATTGACATCTTCCGTAATTTTAGTGAATTAATAAAAGATTTGGATAAGTAATAGTTACAGATTCCTATTGCTTAATATTGCAAAACATATTCACAGTCTGTCCTTGACCTATATTGACGTTTAAATAACTTGATTAAACAAATAAATTATCTAATTACAATGTCCATAGTTCAGCTAACATACGAAAACAAATTTTCTACATACCAGAACTCCGTCTGTCTGAAAAATACCATAAAGGAATCTTACGTCAGCATTGAAATACGGAAATCTCCAATTTCGAACAAATAATTTTACAGCATACTGAAATTCCACATTACTCGGCATCCATTTTGAGTAATTAAATTCCGCCGGGACCACACCATGAACAAAGCGTAAAACCAATCTGCTTGTTAATTTAAAGTTGCTTTATATGTACATTAAACCACGAAAACCATCAAATGATGCATGATAATTTAACTTGAATACTATATGTATAATTTCATGTTATATATAAATAAAGTTGCATGTAATTTAGATTGAATACTTTATGTAAAATTTCGTATTATACATAAATGAAGTTGCACTGAAAATTTTTATTTAATATGGTTACAGAATCAAGTTTTACTTACTGTTACCAACGGCCCTTCGACCAAAAAATTTCACGTCATCTACGAGCTGTTCCAACAAAATGGACTATCAAAAATGCCTCTCGGAGATGACATTCTCCTAACAGAACTTAATCCGCACGTGCTTCCAACACGAAAAACAGCAAAAAACCATTGTTTCTAGGAACAATTCGACCTGCTTTCACCACAGCTGTGTTAGAAGTGTCGTCAAGCGAGTTGCTGCCCGGCAACACAATCACTTCTCAATTTCTTAAATAGATGGAGTTATAGGAAAGATACTAAATGGAAACTTTTATTTTGTCACCGTGGAAATTAAATTTTAATTGAATGTTAATACTTTATTGGGCAATAGGTAATATTTAATTAGTGGACTGAATAATATTATTATGCATTATATCGTTTCTTATTAAATAAAGGGATTAATTATTTGAACGTATCTAGATAGAAAATAAAATTGCTACAACATTTACTACTAATACGTTTATAATGAAAATAAATCAAAACTCTTAAAATACAATTAAGGTAGCTTTGCGAGCCAGGCTAGCGGACCTCATAACTACGACTGTGCGAATGCCTCAGCGTACTTGTTGTTCCACCAGACAGGAAGCGACCTTCAGTGACGTTGCGTGCGCTGCTTCGTTAGCGGCCTCATCGGTATTTCCTATATCGACAGGGTTGAGCGCTAACAGTATAATTACGCGGCAAATTACACGCCATTTTGTATCAAATACTGAACGATTTTAAAAGTGATGCAATAATCAAATTTTTATGCACAATGTAAATAAAAACAATTTACTCACTTAAATCGCTCATTGCAGCCAAATCCCAGGGTTCAGGTTTGTGGGTCACATCACGTCATGTTGCTCCAAATTTCCAATCCGTCCATCCTATATCCTCGTTCGTAGGAACAACCAGGTATAAGGAGCGATTAAGACAAGGTAGAAATGAACCTACCACCTAAAAAGAAAAGGCACACCACACAGATAGATGTTCTTGGCTTGAAGCCTCGTGGCTTAATGCCGCTTCTGACACTACCCGCACCTGCGCATTCTTTTTGCGCAAACACAACTGTCCGGAATGACGGAAATTGACAAGTTCATTTAAAAATATTTGCGGGAATTTATTTACAAATTAAACAATGTACATTGCCAATTTTGGCATGTAACATCGCGACAAATCTAATGACATTTAATGTCCACAGAGTGGATGCGAAGTTTACCTGCAAGCTTCATCTTATGTTATAATTAACAGTAAATTAACCATAAATACAAACGGAACACACGTAATATCACCCAAATAAACAGCACAGCATTACATTTGTTGCTTTGTGTAAAATTCAGTGAATAATTTTTTAAATAACTACTGCATTAACTGTAGTTTTTAATAAATTCAAACTATCAAAAGGTAAGTAGACGTTTGTATTACACCTGATTATAAAAGTAGTTATATTAACAAAATCCTTCACTCTTTGGATTTGTTAAAAGATGCAACCTAACCTCTATATTAATTGTTGGTGGTTTGTAGTGTTGCAAAATTAGAGAACGGCAATATTTAATTAACGTGATTAAACACAAGTTTCAATATTGTCATATCACAGCAGAAAATTTAACGGCTGGAAGGGTTAAAACTATAATTATTTTGTTTACGTACTATGTTTCAGTTTATTACAGTGCTCTGCTCTGTTCCTCTGTTGAATGTTACTATAAAAGCTGTAATCAATTATAAATTGATGTTTTTTCTACCATGGACATAGTTGATGTCCTGATGTAAAATACTATTACCTTACCGTTTGATAACATAAACAGAAAAAATAACAATCGCACAAAATGTAAGCTTGAGACTGAACGCTTAGTCTTCTATACATTATATTATTTTAAGCTTACTATACGTTCCTAATAATTATGGCTAAATAGTTCAATTTCCATTTATATTCCAAATATTTGTAAACAGATTTCAATAATACATCCAAAATTTTCAAATCCTGTTTATTGTGATGGATTACCATTTTAGAAAGAAAACCTTTATGCAAAATATTAATACTGTTTTTTTTTTGCAGTTGGGTTTTACCATGATCAGTACGAGCAGGGCCAGGAAAATTGTAGCAATGGCTTTAGGTCAAGTTAGTGAAGACAATCACGATGAATACTTAGCAGGGGATACTGTTAAAGGAAAAAAACATCTAAAATAATTACTTGCAATAATGATGAGTCACAAAATGTTGTGGAAGGATTGGTTGACATTACATCACCTAGCTTGCTAACGGAAGTCAATACTTCCTATACCCTTCTACTGCCTTTAGAGGATGACCGTTCCATCGAGAGAATATTGTGGCCAGCTCAGAGTAACGAAGTAACTAATTTACAAGTAGTAGAGGAAATAAATTTACAAGAGGTCAAACAAGTACATAACAGGGAGACAACGTGAAACACAAGAGACTGATCCAGATTGGAACGGCGACGGCATTATGGAAACAAGTTTTGACACAGATGACAGTACTTAAATATCCCTGATAAATATGCCCTTCTACTGTATTTGGAGGGTGACGGTCCCATCGAGACGATTTTGTGGCCAACTGAGAGTAATAAAGTAATTAATTCACAAGTGTTAGAGAGAATAGATTTACAAGAGGTGAAACGAGTAAACAACATGGAGGCTGAACACTAAACACAAAAGACATCCAGACTGGAACGCCAACGGCAATATGGAAACATTGACACAGATGACAGTACTTTAAATAATGAACATCAGTTAATCGAAACCAACACTGCACAAGAAGATGATGAGCCACACATACTACGGCTTAAAACATAGGGATAACAATAATTGTTGTTCTTAAAAAGAGCCAAAAGGTGTTAAAACCAAAACCATGCAAGCATACCAAAAGCACGCCTTCATCAACATGCAGTTTTCGGTGTGGACAGTTCCTAGAAAACAACAGGAAAAAGCTTATTGATAGATTTTTTTGTAACTTGCAAAGTTGGGATGCGAAAAACACCTGTTTGGCAAGTCTTGTTGACTACAGGCGCCCCAAAAGAAGGAGTTCAACAAACGGAGGCCACTCAAAAAGCATGGCTACTACAGACAGAGTGCGTTGTAATTCTTTTTTATCTACTTTGGATCTCAGCAAAGACATTTAATAGATGGATTGCGTTTTCTCATAAAGACGGCGATTCTTAAAAAAAAGAAATCAGGAATACTGGGAAGAAGAACACTATCAGGAGGATGATGGAGACAGAGACGAACTTTATAAAGAAAATGAAACTATAAAACAATCAAGAGCAGTTCATTCTAAAACTCAACCTAAAAGTCTTCAGAAATACAAAAAATAGAAATCTGTTGAAATGTGGTTTAAGTTCTCCCAAAAGTTCCGAGCCACTATTGTCATTCGACTTTACGTTCAATCTACATTTAGATCGCTTTCGCACATGCATCAAGTTTATAAGGAATGGTGCATGGAAAAGATAAACATAAGTAGAAAGAAAAAAGTATCGTGAAGTGTTGGATCTAAACAAAATTTTCATTCACAAGCTGCGTAAAGACCAGTGTGATTCTTGAGTTGCTTTTAAGGAAAGTAATCGAGTCAGGAGAAGTAAGATTTGCATAAACTGAAAAAAGATGAGGCATGGAAAGATAAACAAAATGCCATTTCTGGGTTAGCACATGACGCCTCAGCACTGGTAATTACAATGGACATCCAAAGAATGCTGATCTGCCCAAAATAGATGGTCAGTAACTAATACTATAAGCAAAAATTGCAGATTCACAATTTAAGTATTTGTTTGCAATAATAAAGATGTTCACCGTTATGTTTGGCACGAGATGGATGGGGCTGATTCGTCTAACGAATTTATATCATGCATTGTTAACTTTATTGAAGGTCGCTTGAATTATAACAAAATTATCATCATTTCAGATGGTTGTGCATACCAGAACAAAAATTGAGTTCTAGCAAGTGTCTTGGCTAATTTGACAAAATCACGTAATAGTGAAATTGAGCAGATAAAGGCCATACTATGACGGAGGTTGACAGTGCATTCTATACTCGAAAACCTTTTCCAACCCCCTATTCATACAACTACAGATTATGTAAGCAGGATGAGGCAGACAAGAAGAAAGCAACCGTATGTCATCAATCAACTTGATTACACGTTCTTCAAAAATCACGAGGCATCACAAACCAATTATACATCTATTAGACCAGGAAAGAAGACTGGAGATCCTACTGTCGTTGACATTAGAGGTCTAAAGTTGTGGAAGTTTTTTACAAATTAAGACACAGATGAATGCCACCCACTACCACAACACAGACCTATAAACAACAGTGAAGATCCTCTAAAACATTATGAGCCTCTGAAAATTAAGAAATCAAAATTCGATCGGCTTCAAGTTCTGAAGAAGTTCATGCACAAGGATGAATAGATTTTTTACGACAATTTAAAACAGGATAAAGCCGATTTTACTTCATTTGTCGATTGAAATTTTTGATATACATTATCAGTAGTTTCAAATTATTTTACATTTTCATATTGTTAATAATAAAATACTATTCCTGGATTTAAGTTAGTTTGTTTCAATATACGGTTCAATGGAATGTAAAAGGCGTTATGTGAAGAAAATGAACAATTGAAAAGTGCTATTTGTACATTGACATCAAATTTTCTCCAAAACCCTTGCTGTTTGGAGCTAAATTTGATTTACTACATGTGTTAATAATCGTAATGGCATAATAGAACAAAAAATCCTCCAGAAAAATCTGTATCGAATGTATGTTCTAGAACGGTTTATGTTTCTCCTTAAAAGTGTGCCCACACCGTGCAGCTTACTCTGATAGCGTATTTGCATGATTGCAAATTAACTGATGCCATGACAAGAATATTTTCTAACAAATGGATCAGATTTTTAAAAATTTAACTACAGAAAGTTACTGACTACAGTAACAGTTACATACAAAGGAAGCGTTTTCTTTAAAGCAGTGTGCTGCAATGGTTAAAGAGGTTGTTCTGAGGAAAATTGCAGTTTCATTCTTCTACCCCTTGGAGATGTTATTTCTACAGAAAAAGAATTATGTTAAAGCACTTTTAGATAAACAGCTTAACAATAAGAACCTTTAGTGGTAAGAAATTCCTGAACTAATTTCTACAAAGTAATTTTGTTTTATAACACTAAGAGAGATAGATGAACAAGGAGAAACAAACGACTCGGAAATATTATGTGACTGTGAAGAAGAAAATCATGCATTACATATTTTAAAAATCAGTTGGTTTTATTGAGTTAATTTTTTTTTGTTTTTTTTTCTAATTTTTATCAAAATATTTTAAAAGTTCCGAAAGAATGTTGTATTTTTCCATTAATACAAACATTCACAAAATAATTTATCAGCTGTACTAATTTTTGCATGAGTTGTAGTAAATTTTTATAAATTACTACCATAAAAAAATTGACATCATATTCACACAAAAGCATACATCCAACTTGTATTCAAACAAAATCAGTAATGTCTTTTTTTAGATTTTCGGTCTATAAATTATTTTTTTAATATTTATAAGTGAAATATTAATATCATATTATATTTTGATAATTTTAATTCTAAGGCCTTGCGAGTGAGATGTTTTTCGTGTTGCTCTCAAAATTCTTTTATGTGGACATATCTGTATTTGAATGAACGCTCCTCAACTAATAATCACTGCTGTGTGAGTAAGTTAGAGGTGGAGCAAGCAGTCCAGTCCCTACTTTCACCTTATTGCAATTACCTTACATTATAATATAATGTTACTTTCGATCACGACAAAACAGTTGAAAAATTTTAAACATGATACTGCATGCACAGCAGCATTTAAGAAGTCTCCTGAACATATTTTAGGTCTTCGTGCGAATTTTTGAAAGAACTAGTGAATCTACCTTGAATCCACAAATGATTTTTATATAGCTTACGGTAGATGAGAAGAGAATTTTTGTAAACATCTGGTTTTGTCATATAACACTATACTAATGGTTTAAAATTAAAATTATACAAAAAGTTGTAACAATCATACCAAACCTTTATTACAAAAGAATTCATCAATCGTATGTTAAATAAATATAAACATTATACACCTCTTTAAAATAAATTAATTTACAATAGTTCTACAATAAGCACGAAAATAAAATTTCTGAGAATAGGATTTTAGAAATCTACATAATACATTAAAAATGATTTCACATAATAATAAACTTAAGTAAATTCACAGCAGCATTCGTTTTCAGACCAACTCGAACACTAATAAACTGTTTTTTAAAAGAAATAACAGATTTCCAAATGTGAGGCATATATAATCCAATGACGTTGTCCAAATAGATCCATTAATATGATAGCAAATGGTATTATTGCTTCCAGGTGAAATAAGCACCAAATACAATTAACAGTTAACTAAAAAATTATCACATATGTGGATAAATAATGAACAAAACACTATTTTCTATTGATACTATACTCAATCTTTAAATGTGTTATCTATTCGATATTACAAGCTATCGACTACACTATGTTCACTTACTCCTATAGCTTTAACTAACATTATTAAGACTTACATAAAAATCTGTAACAATATTACGGTAAAAACATGTTCTTTTCAAAAGGCTTAATTATATGGGAAAATATATAAAAATTTATTAACACTTTGGTAATTTGTTAAGACACTATAAAAATGTGTTGAATGATGCGTGTATTAATCTTCAAAAAATATATTTTTCTATAGATACTAAATTTTCATATACTCTCCTGATTTGTATCCTTCCTGTACTAAAAAAGAATTAATTGTAAATCAACAAAAATAGTATCGTTTATAGTAGGGCATATTAAAAGATTAAATTTATCATTTATCATAAACAAAGACTTCAAGTCCATATATTATTGTACTAAATTAACAAGTTGGTGATACACATATATTCACTTATAAAACTTAAAATGTGACTGATAAGAGAAAATAATTGACTGTGGGTATTTTTCTGATTGCACACAACACTCTGAGATCACACGATAGTATGACACATGAAGTTTTTTCAGAACTCACCTGTCTTTAAACTATGACAACCGTTGCCGTTTATTCACTTCTCCATTTTCATCTTCTTCTTCATCTGAATCGCCACCTTCATAATCAACCAAACCCTGTTAATTAAAATAATATTACTAGTCGCATCATAAATCAAAATTAGATTTAGTTTTCAATGGTCAATGCGCATTATGTAGATGTTATGATTATTACAGTAGTCTATACACAAACTATATTAACTTTAAACATAGTTTTGTGTTCCACGTCTTGTTTCTTTCTACTCTTTTTGCTGCTGTATGTAGCAACAAGCACATTTATCAGTATATTCTCCCAAAATTATAACAAAAAATTTATTCTAATAATGACTGAAATACTTGTATGAAAAATACTACAAATAAATAAAACAATACTGTATATTATTTTAATTATAGACAGGATAACGAAGACTTTTCTGTAAAACACCGTTGAATACTTACCAAACATCAATAATGCAGAAGATAGGAGAGACTGGGGCAGGTTTAACATAGGGTACGTTGATACAATGTGCATCAACAAACCAAAGGATACAACTGCATTCCCATTAAGTATGTAAACAAGTCCAAGCATCCATCAGTTTGCTCTTATGGTGTTGCAGAGTTTATACCAATGGTTTATGTGTTATTGACACTGAATGTAGTTCTTAAACTAAGCAACATTTAATAGTACCGTTAGTACCGTTATAACAAAACTATGCTACGTGCAACGACGTAGTCAACAAAAAAAAGGCAACAAAGAAGAAAGAGAAATTGACCGGGCTCAGTCGGTGAGTGGGCGGGGTATAATATCTACAAAAATTAAATAAGGCCTGAAATAAAAATAAATTAATAATAAACCTGTAGAAAAAATTCCCGCATACAGTTATACCTAAATAAAAAAAAATGAAGGGAAATAACACATTAACAAAAGAACTCTAATTAGCATAAAAAGAAAAAGAAACATTACAATGGGCATTATAAGTAAGTGAGGATAAACCATATACCGGGTGATCCATTAAGCGTATCGCGCAGCTGCATATCATAAAGTATAAGGCCTAGAGCTTTGGGGAAAAAAATTTATTAAGTAAAGTGGCCAAGAGAAATTGCTGGAAATTATTTTTAAGTTTCAATTTCTACCGCAAAAGGGAGTATTTGCTAAGGTCAACAACAAAATTCAATTTTTCTCCCAAAATTTAAGCACAAGGTATTATGCTCAAAACGCGAATAGGCAGTTATCTTTATTATTCACAACTTTTATTTGAAACTTTTTTCTGTAAATCGCACAAGAATAGCTGCAGGACCTGGTGAATTGGTTTACATGTAAATAGGGTTATCTCACAATGCCCATGTTGGAATTTAATAATCTTAGAAGCGTTTGAAAGAGAATTTCTCAGGGATCAAGAAAAACGACTAAATTAATTTGTCTAATGTTTTCTAAATATGTTAGAGGGCGCTTTTTCTAATCATGCCAGTTTTTGTTCATTTACTTAAAAAAATTAAATGGAAAGACATATTTATCAAAGGGGAATTGAATGAAGGGTAAAAAAAAGATTTTAGTGAAAATCGCACCTCGATATCTTTAGTGGGTCTTAAGTTATTGCAAAAAGTATGTGCATTTTAGAGATCTATCCCAGTACTAATTAAAATTTTCTTGAATTTTCGGTCATAAATATTATTATAGCAGATGTTCAAAAGTGCCTTTCATTTAGTGACGATGTTTATAAACTTTAATAATATGTCGCTAATAGATCCCTTTAAAAGGCATCAAGTAGGTGATGAAAACAAAAACATCCATATCTGTCAACAGGTATAACTCTGTCATACTAGTTATTGTTATAGTAGTTAAATCGTGTATGCTCTGTGTGTAAGTTTGTTTGTTAATTTTGAACTACAGAAATGTCTTTCTCTAATGCCGAAGCTTATGACATGCTTAGAATTTACTTTCAAAGTTTTGAAAACGCGGCTATTGCTGAGCGTGAATATGCAATGGCATATCCTGAAAGAAAACATTATACCAAAATGGTATTTACGATTGGCAAAACGTTTAAGAGAAACAGGGCGTGTGCATCCAATTAAAATGCCCACAAGAAAACGTACAATTACAAATGAAAACAGTGTTATAAATGTTCTTGCGTGCGTTGAAGCAGATCCGCATGTAAGTACCAGGCAACTTTCTGCAAATTTAGGAATACCTACGACATCGGTGCATCGTATTCTAATAAACCACAAATTGCATCCATATCATGCAGTTTTGCACCAGAACCTTTTAGATATCGATACCGACAGAAGATTGAATCATTGCCATTGGTTGAAAGATATGTGCACCGAATATCCCTTATTCTTGTCCTGCATATTATGGACAGATGAAGCTACCTTTAGTAGCGATGGAGGAGTAAATTTACATAATATGCATTGTTGGTCTGAAACTAATCCTCACTGGATGCTACAAGTTGATCACCAACACAGGTGGAGTGTAAATGTTTGGTGCGGCATTATTGAAAAAGAATTTTAGGCCCATTTGTTATTAATGGAAATTTGAATGCAGCAACATACTTGCATTTTTTTGTCAACAATCTACCTGAACTTTTGGAGGCTGTTTCACTAGAAACTAGGCAGAACATGTGGTTTCAGCATGACGGTTGCACAGCACATTATTCCGTGGAAGTTAAAAATTATTTAGAAACGATCTTCCCAAATCGCTGGATGGGAAGAGGAAGTTGATTTCCTTGGCCGGCTAGATCACCAGATCTTACTGTTTTAGACTTTTATTTGTGGGGAAGGCTAAAAGATACGGTTTTCCAAACACGGCCTACCACATGCGAGGATATGATTGCTCGAATTCAAAAGCCATAACAAGCATTTCAAGAGCCAAAATTGAAACTGCAGTGTCAAGCACCCATCGAAGATTAGAAAAATGTATTTTTAATGATGGAAGGCACTTTGAACATGTGTTGTAATAATGTTAGTTGTTTATTGTTCGTTTTAGTTGTTCTGTTTGTGTGCGTTAAATAATGTATTTAGTTTTACCAGTTGACTAAAACTGGTAACCAAAAACGGCCTTTTCTTAGGGCTACAACATTAGCCATTGAAAATACAACATTTTCATAGACACTCATGCTAAAGTAATCCCACCCGCATTTTCCTCAGATTTATTATTATTATTATTAATGTTTAATCGACTACAAGGAAAGAGAACGTTGTTTGTAATTGTTTTTGAGACTCTTTAGCATAATAATGTATGTAAGCAAAAATCACAATTCTGTATTTCCTTTTCTTTAAAATGAAGAATAACTAAATAATTCAAAATGCTATTTAATCCAAAATTCAAGGAAGTACATATTTTTTTAATATGAATACGCTTTTTGCAATAACTTAAGAACCATTAAAGATATCGAGGTGCAATTTTCACTAAAATCTTTTTTTTACCCTTCATTCAATTCCCTTTGATAAATATGTCTTTCCATTTAATTTTTTTAAGTAAATGAACAAAAACTGGCATGATTGGAAAAAGCGCCCTCTAACATATTTAGAAAACATTAGACAAATTAATTTAGTTGTTTTTCTTGATCCCTGAGAAATTCTCTTTCAAACGCTTCTAAGATTATTAAATTCCAACATGGGCATTGTGAGATAACCCTATTTACATGTAAACCAATTCACCAGGTCCTGCAGCTATTCTTGTGCGATCTACAGAAAAAAGTTTCAAATAAAAGTTGTGAATAATAAAGATAACTGCCCATTCGCGTTTTGAGCATAATACCTCGTGCTTAAATTTTGGGAGAAAAATTGAATTTTGTTGTTGACCTTAGCAAATACTCCCCCTTGCGGTAGAAATTGAAACTTAAAAATAATTTCCAGCAATTTCTCTTGGCCACTTTACTTAATAAATAATAAATACTTTATGATATACAGCCGCGCGATACGCTTAATGGAACACCCGGTATATTAGTATTTGCTAGCTAGTGTACTTGTATGTCAGATTTTACAATTTCGTTTAGTAATCATAATATTATGATACCTCACATGGTCTCTGATAATGCTAACATATAATTTCCAATTTCAAATACAACGGCAATAGTTTCTTCCAATGTGCCAGCAATTTTTTTATCCCATTCCTGCATTAATAGAGAGCAATTAAAGTTAAGCATAATACAGTAATTCGATGGCATATTATAAATCATTTTCGTATATACAATTAATTCGAGACCTATATGAGCCCCAAACAGTAATATCTAAGTGGACAAGGTTTCAACACAAGCAAGAAAGAAACACTCAACCACGTCCTACGGTGTTGGGTCTGTCGTTCGCTCCTCGGACCGGAGCGGGCCAGATGGACCTGGGATCCTGTAACAGGTGCAGCCCTCTATACCCCAAGGAGCAGCAATTCAAGGGACTACCGTGTCTCCCGCAGGAAGCACGCTGTCAGGCGTGCGCGAAATTTTGATAAAGAAAAACGAAACAAAGAATCTAGCAATTACGACAAGTGCTTTCGTTGTATAAATCGAAAAAGAAAGTGAATATTCATTTCCTTTAACTAAAGATCAGAGCTCAAAGTAATATTGTTATCAAAACCCAATTAAGAAACTGAAAAACACGGTTTTGTCTGATAGTGCGCGACCTTAGTTCGACGAGTCTGTAGACTGGAACAATAGAGAAAACCATTATACGTTATTGGAATGTTTAACAAATTAAAGGATACCTAAAACAAGGTATTGACTTATTTAAATTTTATCATAAACTTGTTTCCAAGCAAATAGATTTGAGTTAAAACGATTATTGAAAAGTGGGCTTACTCTGAACAGGTAAAATATATAAGATGTTGCTGAAGGATTTAAGAATAGCAACGGAATTTATTCGAACGAGTAATGAATTAACAAGGGCAAAAGGGGTATTTAATCTATCCCAAAAATAAACGTAACAATCCCCCCGCCCAGCAAAATTAACAGGTTGGGGTAGGGAAGCAAAAGTACGGGAGGGGCAGTACCAAAAAACCCAAACAAACAAAAAAAAATTCGCTTAAAACTAAAAGAAAATTCGTTATGAAAACAAAAAAAAAGACAACCCACAAATTAAAAAGAACTCTCATCCGGGTCGAAAGGCCAATAATAGAAAGAGACAGAAGAAAAATTCGTTTAACGATGAACAAAAAAAAAAAAATTGAAGGGAAGCATAGGGAAAAATAGGTAGGTAGTAGTACTGACGAAGGCAAAGGTAGAATGGCATCAACACTAAGAATGTCGTCACAAAAATAAAAGATGGCTACTGCATCACAAGTTTGTGTTGATGTTCCTAGTAAATTTTACAAATGTTGTGTTAATAAAGAAACAAATGCTGTTGTGTGTATCAAGTGTTGTGCAGTATTTCATGCTAGTTGTGCAAAAAGAAAAAGCAGTCATAAAATAATAAGTGATAACAGAATAATATGCTGTGAAAATGAGATAACCTCAAATTCTCTTGTTTAAATTATTTTCAACAACAAATGGATTTAATTAAGGAGGCTAATCTACAAAAAGATGTTCTAATAAATGATAAAGATGTTATACAGAATAATATGCTGTGAAAATGAGATAACCTCAAATTCTCTTGTTTAAATTATTTTCAACAACAAATGGATTTAATTAAGGAGGCAAATCTACAAAAAGATGTTCTAATAAATGATAAAGATGTTATTATTAAATTATTACAGTCAAAGATAAGTCAGTTGGAAGATAAGCTGGCAAATCTTACAAATCAGGAATTAAGGTCAGTAACACGACAAAGCTATTCTTCTGTAGTAGCAAACAGCAGCAGTGTTGTTATTGTAAAACCTGTAGGTAGAGGAGGAAACAGTGCTAAAACAAGGGATACCATCAAACAAAACATTGATCCAGTAGAAATAGGGGTTCATATTTCGAGTATTAAAAATGCAAAGGATGGTGGAATATTGATACAGTGCAAGGACAGAGTACATGCTGATAAAATTAAGGAATCCATTAATACTAAAGTAGGCAGTGAATATACTACCCAGATTCCAGACAAACAAAATCCGTGTATAAAAGTTATTGGTATTGATGATGGTTTCACTGAAAACACATTGAAAGTAGCACTAATGAAACAAAACAATGCTGTTTTCAATGATGACAGTTTAATACAAGTTAAGGTATTAAAGAAAATGCATACTAGATATTTTGCAATAATTGAATTAGATCCGGCAACTTTTGCGAGAATTATGGGTCATAATATTAAATTAGCTATTGGATACAATTTATGTTCTGTATATGAATATATTCATGTTATACGATGTTTTACATGTTTTCAGTTTGGTCACATGGCGAAGTCATGTAAAAATAAGCAAATTTGTGGTAAATGTGCTGCTAGTGATAATAAAACTGTAGAGTGCAATAATAATAGCATTAAATGTGGTAACTGTATTATAGCTAAAAGTGAGCCTGAGTTGCAAACCAATATTCAACATGAAGTATTTGACTTAAAATGTCCAATATATTAAAAGCATGTTAATCTGGTCAAGTGTCGGATAAATGATGTAAATACTGTTTTAAGTAAATAGCCATTACCGCATTTAAATTTGTTTATGCTAGCACCAGGAACAAACCTGAAACCAGAGACTGAATTTGATTGTAAGCTCAAATTGGCCTACCAGAATACTAGAGGTCTGAATACAAAACTTTATGATTTCTACAACCCTGTTTGTTCCACAATTAGTGAGTATGATGCTATTGCCATCACTGAGACATGGCTACCTAATTCTGTGTTAGATAGTGAAATTGTTCCTAATGATTTGATCATGTATAGAAGTAGAAATAGGGATATATTAAAGGCTCAAAAAAGAAGAGGGGGCGGTGTGTTGCTTGCGGTAAAAAATGAATATGATACTAGTCTTGTTGATGTTAAATATGAAGATTCCAATATAGATGAATTGTGTGTTAATATTAATACAACTGCTGTAGCAAATTTGTATATCATAATCGTGTATATTTCACCTGATTGCACCTTATCATCCAGAGAGAATTTTATAATTTCTTAGAAAACTTGGAGTTTTATATGAAAACAATTTTATAATTATTGGCGATTTTAATATAGCAGGATTGAATGAATATTATCTTAACAATACTATCATAGATGATTATGTAGAGCTATTTCTTAACTTTATGAGTTTTCATGATACACACCAGTATAATCGCGTAACTAATGCAAATAACCGCTTATTAGATTTGGTGATTTCCAAGCTTAAATGTAAAGTGGTTCCCTTTGGATCTTGCTTTGTAAAAGAAGATTTACATCATCCAGTATTGTTTATTGAGGTTCCATTAAAAAATAGGAAAATTAAACAGTTACCGACAGATGGATGCATTCAGTATAACTTTAAAAAAGCTGACTTTTATTTAATGTATCGTTTATTTGAAGGAACTAATTGGGATTTTTTAGAATCATATACCAATTTTTACAATACACTATATAAAATGTTTGATATGTGTATTCCAAAAAGTAGAAAGTCTACAAAGTATCCTGCCTGGTTCAATAGCCAAATAATAAGAGATCTGAAACGGAAAGAAAAGTTCCGCCAACTTTTAAAGAGGGATAATGTTACTATTAGGGCTGAATTTGTGAAATTGAAAAACAAGATTAAAATGAGCATTGAAAGAGCACATGCACAATAAAAGGGGCTCCACCAGTATTCCTAATAAGATGTTCTTGAACAGGATTGAGTATTCGAATAGTCGTGATATTGTTAACACATTTGCTTTACATTTTGAATCTGTATACAGTAAAAGTGATGATTACTTTGATCATGACGTACTAGCTTCCGTAAATAATTTAGAATCAATAAATTTAACACCCATTGAAACTCATGATATAACACAAGCCGTAAAACGGCTGAGATCAAATAAGACTGTTGGTCCTGATAATGTGCCACCATATATATTGAACGGCCTAATTGATTTAATTGTGCATCCGCTTAAATTATTATACAATTTATGTCTATCAACTAATACTTTTCCCGACTATTGGAAATTGGTAAAAATTACCCCAGTTTTTAAAAAGGGCGCCAAAAATGATATAAAAAATTATCGACCAATTGCAGTGCTTTCTGGACCAGCCAAAATATTTGAATCGATTCTTTTTCAGCAGAGATATTCTTCAGTTTCCCAAAGATTATCAGTGTATCAACATGGTTTTGTCAAAAAGCGATCCACAGTAAGCAATTTAATAAACTTGACACAATGTATTGCAGAGACATTGGATAATCTAGGCCAAATAGACGTTATTTACACAGATTTTGTGAAGGCTTTTGATAGTGTTGATCATATTAAGTTATTAGAAACATTACATAATCAGTTTGGATTTCATAAAAATTTATTATTGTTTATGAAGTCATATCTGCATGATCGTAAGCAGATGGTTGTTGTTAGGGGATTCATATCCAATACCTTCATTGCATCATCGGGAGTACCTCAAGGATCTAACCTTGGCCCATTACTCTTTTTATTATTTATTAACAACATACCTTCTGTAATACAGTTCTCTTCTATATTACTGTTTGCCGATGACTTAAAGTTATGTGCATCAATTAAAGATATTCGAGATTGTGAGAGGTTACAAGCTGATTTAAATAGTATCAGTGAGTGGTGCAAAGATCACAGGCTGTACTTTAATATAACCAAATGTAACGTAGTTTCATTTGCCAGAAAACATAATCCACTAAAATATGAATATAACATTAATGGCGTGATAATACATCATTTATTAGAGATAAGGGATTTAGGGGTTGTATTCGATAGCCGCTTGACATTCAATGCTCATATTGCTGAAGTATCAAACAGTGCTTCTAGAATGTATGGTTTCTTAGTGCGTAACATGATACACTTCAATAGTATTACATGTATCAGACTACTGTTTATAACTTTTGTTAGGACTATATTAGAGTATGCATCGGTTGTATGGAGTCCCCAATATGAATGTCACAAGTAAAATATTGAAAGAATACAAAACAAATTCTTAAGGTATTTGCACTACAAAGAGACTGGGCAGTATGAGTTTAATACTCCAAAAGCTGATTTAAGGGTGCTATATTACATCCCCTAGAAACTAGAAGAAATATATCATATATTTTGTACTTACATAAAATATAGAATAATGGGGTTGATGATGCACAATCATTATCTTTAATAAGTTTTAATGTACCATCTTATTATACAAGGAACAACCTAACTTTTTGTGTTAATTGTGCTCGAACTAATATTTGCAATAATACTCCATTGAATGTAATGTGTAATTTATATAATGCAATACAAAATGACTGTGATATTTTTAATATTGTATACAGCAATTTGCAGAATTTATTATTTAAGTTAATGTAGAAATAAGTATTATCAAATTGTATTAACTTAATTACTACCCTATAATTGGGTCTTGTACCTGTTGGGTTTATATTAAATAAATAAATAAATAAATAAAACAGATGTTTCTTCAGAAGAAACAGTAAAGTCTTTGACCTCTAAAGAAGATTGGTTTCCTGCAGAAAAACCAAAAGTAAAGAAAAGAAGTGAGGAAGAAAACCAACAGTAACAGCCAAGATGACAAAAGTATCAAGCCTCAAAGTATGTTCGAGAACAATAAGAATACTGGAAAGAAAAAAATAAATTACTTCAAGCTGTGGTATCCAAAGAATCGCAACAAAGGAAGAGCCAAAGAAAGGAACGGCTAACTAGACCTAAAGTTGACTAAGTCATGGTTTCCGAAGAAAAAAAAACGGGCTAGAAAGCACCTACCACAGGAAGTGGATCGAAAAATATACCAAGTCAGCACGAAGACCGACAGAAAGGAAAACCAGCCACACGGAAAAGGAATGTGGAACGACAGGAACAAGAAAAAAAAGCGTAACACCAAGCAACAAGTACATGAACCACAAAAAAAACCCTAAGAATCGCACAAAAGAAAATAAAACAAAATCCCAGTGTAGTTATGTACGAGTGAGTATGTGTGTGCGTGTGCATGCATGTGTTATGTGTGCACGTGTGTGTGTGTGTGTTGTGTGTGTGTAAGAAGTGTGTGTGTTGTATGTGTTGGACCGCTTTAGTCATCTCTTACGACAGGCAGGTCGTACCATGGGGTTATTCTATTCCCGTACACACACGGGTGCAAGGAGTACAAGGAGAAAACGAAAGATAGGAGAACATGTATAAAGTGTGCGTGTGCACGTAAAGCTTTTTAGAAAACAACGAAAACGACAATTATACTTGATCGTATAGTTGCAGGAAGAATCAAGTAAAATGGTCGTTTTCATTGTTTTCTAAAAAGCTTTACATGCACACACACACTTTATACATGTCCATACTATACCCACACAAATACACACACACTTCATAAACACACAGTTCAACTTGGTTCTCCTTTCTTTCGTTTTCTTCTTATACTCCTTGCACCCGTGGGTCAGGGAATATAATAGTCCATAGTACAACCTGCCCGTCGTAAGAGGCAACTACAGCGGTCCAACACATACACACATGCACACTATGTACATGCACACACACACACACACTTTTACACATCCACATACACAAACACCGGGCTAAGTCGGTGAGTGAGCAGGGTATAATATCTACAAAAATTAAATAAGGCCTGAAATAAAAATAAAATATTATCCGCTCCGTACAACTTGTGGGAAAAATTCCCGCCTGCAGTTATACCTAAATAAAAAAAAAAATGAAGGGAAATAACACATTAAGAAAAACTCTAATTAGCATAAAAAGAAACATTACAATGGGCATTATAAGTAAGTGAGGATAAACCATATATATTAGTATTTGCTAGCTAAAGTACTTGTATGTCAGATTTTACAATTTCGTTTAGTAATCATAATATTATGATACCTCACATAGGCTCTGAAAATGCTAACATATAGGCTCCAATTACAAATACAACGGCAATAATGTCTTCCAATGTGCCAGCAAGTTTTTATCCCATACCCGCATTAATAGATAGTAGTTAAAGTTGGTACGTTTATTTTTCAACATAAATTAAATGCCCTTTTTTCCCCTAGTTGTCATTACCCGCTTGCATAAATTCCATTTCTATTCTTAAATTCTCCAACAATATCCTATATAGTGTACCTGTTTAGAATAAACCTGCTTTAACATAATTTTAACTCAAATCCACTTTGCTTTTAAAACGAAAATTTATTCGATAAATTAAATAGTCAATACCTTGTTTTAGGTATCCGTTAATTTGTTAAACATTCCGATAACATATAATTGCTTTATCTTGTGTTTCCCATCTAAAGACTTGCCAAAATAATGGATCCTACTATTAGTTGATAGCGTGTTTTCCAGTTTGCTAATAGCGCTTTGATAACGTGAGGATTGCAGTTCAAACTCGTGTTATTTGAACCAATTTTTAATTTGATTCTGCAGCTTGTACGTTAAAATATTTTCTACATTACTCGTCCCGGTACTTCAAGAGCGATGCAAGTTTTTTGTTCGATAGGTAGGAGGTATCTTGCGTGTATCGGTGAGTTTTTCAGCGCTTACCCATCCTAATCAGATTCTCTCTTTTTAGCTCTTAGCTGGAGGCCAAATTGGTTCTTTGTTTATGTAGTCCCAACTGTTCTTTGATGTAGACCAACTACTTTTGTCTGTAGACCGCTGCTGCAGTTACGGTGGCAGGGTGAATGGATCCTGACTACCATGGCGTTGCTGTGCTGACTCACCCCGATGGGTTTGCAAGATAAGCATCCCGATGGATTGCAAGATAAGCATACCGACGCATAGAGGTATGTGACTAGTTTTCTTTTGTGCACATCGAGGATTATTATTTGTCAGTGGTTGATGTTGTGAAACCAGTTCACTATACATGTTTAAAAGCTAGCTTCGCTAGTGCTTCTAGTTATATTTCTTTAATTCTTACTACAACTTGTTCTACATTTAATACTTTACTTTAACACACTTGCTATAGAGAAAATCTAAGCATTATTTTTTTCCAATGAGTTTTATTTACAAGTTAGATACGAAATGCACACTTCGTGGATCCATTATAAAATTGTCCTTTACAATATAACTTAAATTTAATACCTTTCTTTGTCCATGTGAATCAAGAAATTTTAATTTATTTTTATTGTTAATAGATAATCGTGGGCGACGTGCTTTTTTGTTTTTTTGGTATGTAGGTGAATCCTCCCACTCTCCACGTTTGGTAGTTAGCCTGGTATTTACGTTTCTTCTGGCTACGTCTAGCTACGTAGCAAAGTTAAGCGTAATATAGTAATTCCATGACAATAACTCCCCGTATCATAAATCATTTTCGTACATACAATTAATTTGAGACCTGTATGAGCCCCAAACAGTTAATATCTAAGTGAACAGGGTCTAGACACAAGCAGGAAAAAATATTCACCCACGTCTCTACGGTGTTGGGTCTCTCGTTCGCTCCTCGGACCGGAGCAGGCCAGATGGACCTGGGATCCCGTAACAGGTGCAGTCTTCTATAAAGGAGCGGCAATTCAAAGGACTATAGTGTCCCCCGCAGGAAGCATGCTGTAAAGCGTGCGCAAAACTTTCTTTAAGAAAAACCAAATAAGAATCTAGCAATTACAACGAGTGCTTTCGTTGTGTAAATCGAAAAAGAAAGTGAATATTCATTTCCTTTAACTAAAGATCAGAGCTCAAAGTAATATTGTTATCAAAACCCAATTAAGAAACTGAAAAACACGGTTTTGTCAGATAGTGCGTGACCTTAGTTCGACGAGTCTGTAGACTGGAACAATAGAGAAAACCATTATACGTTATTGGAATGTTTAACAAATTAAAGGATACCTAAAACAAGGTATTGACTTATTTAAATTTTATCATAAACTTGTCGTTTCCAAGCAAATAGATTTGAGTTTTAAACGATTACTGTAAAGCGGGCTTACTCTGAACAGGTAAGATATATAGGATGTTGATGAAGGATTTAAAATAACAACAAAATTTGTTCAACGGGTAATGAATTAACAAGGGCAAAAGGGGTATTTAATTTATCCCGAAAATAAACGTAACAACTAACATCTGGTTATTGAGATATATAGTTTAGTGTATCATTCTAAGAACTAGTGTTTTGGGATAAAGGACAAATATACCAGATGTTTCAGTAAGTGTATCGAACAGCCATATATCATAAAGTATAAAGACTAGGGCTTTGCAGAAAAAATTTATTAAGTAAAGTGGCAATGAGAAATTGCTGGAAAATATTTTAAGTTTCAATTTTGGCCGAAGAGGGTGCAATCACTAAGGTCAACGACAAAAATCAATATTTCTCCCAAAATTCCAAGGTATTATGCTCAAAACATGAATGCACAACAAAGATCTTAACTTTTTTTTTGGTAGACTGCACATGGACAGTTGTAGTATCTGATGAACTGGTCTACATGTAAATAGGGTTATCGAAAGTAATACCACAAGAGCTTCGATTTAGCTGTTTTTTAGTTTGTACAAGCACTTGGTTTCTATAGAAATTGATGAAAAGATTTGCTTCGACAAAATCACGAGAGCATAGCTCAAGTGATTTTGTTGAAGAAAATCTTTGAATGAAATCCCCTAATAAAACCAACTGCGAGTTTACAAACTAAAAAATATCCTGCTAAAAATCAAAGCTAGAATGTTTTTTTTTTTTGGAAAATTCAACAATAGTTTAATTCAACTAATAAAATTTAATTAATGTTATCATTTATGCATATACCTCACCGCATGTATGAATTTGGTGAGAAGTTGGTACATCCCAATTTAATACGATACCCACGATATCTGTTTAGGAGCATCACAGTGGCAAAACAATATCAAATGTCATTTGTAAAAATGTGTTATATATTATAAAAAACACCATTGCATCGATCTTATAGATAGAAAAATGCGTTTGACCTTGCAGACCAGAAATTTGTAACGTTCAGCTTAAATAAAAACCTATAGTCTGCCAATTAACAGAAGTAACTCCTTTCATAACGTCGCCATCAAGAGCATCAGTATTAAGTATTAAATGAAAAGTAGGGATGTGCTATTTACCCTTTGCCATTGTCGTCATAATTTATTTGTCCTTTGGGAATAACATTAAGGCCCGATGTTATTTCTTCCCATAACGTTTGCCCACTTTTGTAGTTCTGAATGTCTCTCAAGAAACTCTATTAATAAATCCTTTTGAACTGTATTAATAGGAGGAACTCGGCGGTTTCCGTCATTTTGGAATAATTATAATTTTTAACTTCAATTTGAAGCGTCACGAATCACATTAAAAACAACAATGCCTCCTACGTAAAAATACAAATTCTATTAAAATAGAGTTCAAATGCAGCAAAGTAGGTGTAATAAAACGTTAATATTTTTCGTAGTTCGTTCCTTAACGATCTTTCACATTCAAGAATACAGTCTGTTATACCATGAGAACGATCTGGTAATGTGATTGTTCTCTTCTATCAGTAGGAATGATCTCTTCTCTCACATTCGGGACTAGAGGCTCTGTCAAAGGAATATCTTAATAATCATAAAAGTATGGGATAACAGGAGTACAATTGTCTGGCATATCACAGTTGGAATTTGATGTTCTTAGAATCATTTAAAAGAGAATTTCTCAATGATCAAGAAAAACTATTAACTTGATTTCACTAACGTTTTTAAATTTTGCTAGAGGGCGCTTTTTCCTATCACATCAATTTTGTCCATTTACTTAAAAAACTCAAATAGGCATATAAATAGGCATGCTAATCCAAAGGTAATTTGTATAAAGCATAAAAAATAAACATTTTAGTGAAAACTGCATCTCGATATCTTTAATGGTTCGTAAGTTGTTGCAAAAAATGTCTGCCACAAAAAGATATGTGTCTATTTCAATTTTCTTGAATTTTCGGATCAAATATCAGTTTAAATTTATTCAGTCACCTGTTCAAAAGTGTTTTTCGTTATTGACAACACGCTTGTTCACTATGTTTACTAAAATGCATAATTTATTGTTATTAGATTCCTTAAAAATGCCCAAAGTAGGCTATGAAAATAGAAAACGTTCATTTATATGTCAATAACTATCATATTAGCAAATGTTAATAGTTAAATCGTTTGCTCTGTATATGTAAGTTTATTTGTTAATTTTCAACTACAAAAATGTCTTTCTCCAATACTGAAGCTTATGATATGCTGCTGCCGAACGTGAATACGCAATGGCATATTCTGAGAGAAAATAATTTACCAATATGGTATTTACATGATTGGCAAAACATTTAAAAAAACAGGTCGTGTGCATCCAATTCCGGTGTATACCAGAAAATGCACTGTTATAAATGAAAACAATGTTGTGAATGTTCTTGCATGTATTGAAGCAAATCGCATGTAAGTACCAAGCAAATTTCTGTAAACTTAGAAATATCTACGACATTGATGTATTGTATTATGATAAACACACATTGCATCCATATCATGTGGTTTTGCACAAGGACTTTCTAGATATCGATACTGGTATAAGATTGAACTGAATGTTCTTGCGTGTATTGAAGCAAATCCGCATGTAAGTACCAAGCAAATTTCTGTAAACTTACGAATATCTACGACATCAATGTTGTAACGATTTTATTTTCTGTCATTATGTTCACAGATATCTAACTTATTTAAATTAATAATAACCAACTTAAGCATGATGATGCTACACAATCTACGAAATACATATTACATATTGTCGAAAACAATATTAGCTTTCAATTTGAAAGTGTAAAATTTTAAATTATGCGGTGACAAAAGATGCGTTTTGTTAGTGTCATCATAAGAGTTCCCTCTGTTAGACGATTGTAATATTAAGCTTGTTGTCAGCCGGCAACCCGCGTGATATTATCACTTCCAACTCAGCTGTCGTTAGAAGAGGTCAATTGTTCCTTGAACTCAAGGATCATGACGGTTATTCAGTCCACGTGTTGGAAGCACACGAAAATTAAAAGATTGTTTTCTTGAAATGATATTGTCTCAGCGATGCGCATTTTTATGTCCACACTTGCTGGAATTAGTTCGCAATTGACGAGACGTTAATTTGTTTGAATGGCCTTTTAGTTAACAGTAAGTTCAGAACTTATAGCCTTACTAAATTGATATTTTTAGTGCAACTTTTAGTTAACATGCAATTTTGGTTAACATACAATTTACGATAAGTTGTACATCTTAGTTTTGAAATTTAAGAAATATAACTAATTTATTTGGACAAGAAATGAAATTTATCAGTATCTAGTGAAGTTTAACCTTTGTACGAATGTCGAATTGGCGTGCATCAATTATTTAATATGGACGCCGTGATGGTGTGTTTGGATTTTCAGTATGTAGCTAATTTGGTTGTATGGAATTGGAGATTCCTGTATTTTAGTGTTGAAACAAGCGAATTATAAATCATCAATTATAATTCCGGGTATGGTCCATATACCTAGCAGGTATTTTTCCATCAGATGAACATCTGGTATGTAGATTACTTTCATATACGTCAGCTGTAGCATTGGGTATAGCGGACAAATAATTTTTTGTTTGATCACGTGGTAAAGTTCAAGTTCATTGGGTGAAAATAAGACTAGTTGTTTTTCAAATTATGCAACAGGAACCTATAAAGTTTCATATTAAATCTTTTTATTAATACTATTAATACACGGCAGATGTCATTATGAAAATAAGACAAGTTGAATTCTATATTTAAAGAATATTAAATTGATTATTTGAAACATAATTTATTCAAATCTTGGAGAATTGAATTCTTACATTTTACATTTCACTAATTGCTAAGTGGAATATTTATCATAGAATGTGAGGTTAACTAGTGCTACTAAAACCAACCAATGCTGTAATTTAAAGTTAAACATTCAGAAAAGAAATTCATACTCATTCATTTGAGAATAAATTTTTGTTAGACATTGCTAATATGAAGTTATCATGTTTGATCTGTGAGAAGTACTGATACTATCAAGTACATATGTACATATCTTTCAATAATTTAATTTATTTAAAGAAGATGTCTTGTAAATAACTACTTAATATTGAAGGAATAGATTTTTATTTTGGTCAAGACTATTCTTATTAATTGGAATGAATGAAGGTTGATTCGAATTAATTTTTAAATCTTGGGTATAAATGCACAAACAGTGCTATCTTTGTTCTAATCTGTTCACAGGTGTAGCAGTGCATCTATAAAGGTCAATGTCCAGCCATAAGGTAAGAAAATTTTAGGGATTGTATTTCAGTAATATATTGTATAGCGGTAATTGAGTGCAGGTTTCCGCATTCGCCTTATACAAGGGACTTAAGTAAGGTCTTATTCGTATACAAAAATTCGGTGGCGCCATATTCTTTACATTTTTGGTCGCAGTCCAACCCCGACCCACAGCTCATGTTCTACCCAGAGCAAATAGTTCGACTAGCCTTTTGAGGTTTCCTCAACTACGAGCCATTTTCCACCGAAACTTGCCGTGGGCTCTTTACTCCTACTGGAAATCCTCGTCAAACATCCTTGTGCCTTTCAGCTGGTCACATAGGAGTAAAAACCTAATAAGAAAAACCCTAACGTAACTGAAAAGGCTATAATGTATCATATTATGATAAACCACAAATTGCATCCATATCATGTGGTTTTGTACAAGGACTTTTTAGATGTCGACACTGATATAAAATTTAACGATTGTCGCATTTATTTTTAATGGAAACTTGAATGGAGCAACATACCTGCCAAAGCTTCTGAAAAATGTTTCATTAGAAACTAGAAAATAATGTGGTTTCAGCATGCCAGTTGCCAGACACAATATTCATAGGGAATTAGAAATTATTTAGAAAAAAATTTCCCAAATCGCTGAATGGGAGGATGAAGTTTATTTCCTTGACTGGTTAGATCCCCAAACCTTGCTGTATTGGACTTCTATTTATAAAGAATGTTATAAGATATGGTTTTTCAAACGACCTACCAATCGCGAGAACATGATTATTCAAGTTCAAAATACCATAGTCGACACAACATTTCTAAAGCCGAAATTGAAGCTGCTGTGTCAAGCATCCATCGAAGGTTGAAAAATACATTTTCAATTATGAAAAGCACTTTGAACATGTGCTATAATAATGTTAAGTTGTTAATTGCTCATTTTTGTTGTTCTTTTGTTTTGTGTGTATGTTAAATAGATATTGAGTTTTGCCAATTAATGAGTACAGGTGCTTAACAATACACTTTTTAGAGTTACGGTATATGTCACTGGAATTGAAGCGATTCATAGGCAGACATCAAAGATATCGAGATGCGGTTTTCACTAAAATCTTTATCTTTTATGCTTCATACTATTACCTTTGTATTAATATGCCTTTCCATTTAATTTTTTATGTAAATTGACAAAAACTGATATGATCAGAAAAAATTTTCTTTAACAAAATTTAAAAATAGTAGGAAAATAAAGTTATTAGTTATTCTTGATCATTGAGAAATTCTCTTATAAACGATTTTAAGAGCAATAAATTCCAACAGGGATATGCAAGATAACCCCATTTACATGTAGACCAATTCACCAGGTCCTACAACCACCCTTGTATGGTTAACCAAAAAAAAAAGGTTAAGATAAAAGTTATACAGAATTAAGTAAACCGCCCATTCACATTTTAAGCATAATACCTTGTGCTGGAATTTTGGGAAAAATATTGATCTTTGTCGTTAACCTTAGCGATTACACCCTCTAGCAGTTAAAATTCAAACTTAAAAATATTTTCCAGCAGTTTCTTATGACCACTTTACTTAATCAATTTTTTTCGCAAAGCTCTAGGTCTTATACTATAATATATGGTTGCGTGATATGCTTAGTGAAACACCTAGTATAACCAACAAGTGTTGGGATAAGTTGTAATGGTTTATCTGGGGTACATGGTAACATGTTACAATGTGCCCTGAAGTAGGATGTATAATAAACTATTGTCCGAGACTTTCACGGCCAGAGTCATTATAAATATTTATGGTTCCGGGTTGGAACCGTGTCATTTTATAAACTAAGGTTGACCTTAGTTTATAAAATAAACGAGTTCTTTTTTATGCAGCATGAAGAACTATAAAAAAATAGGAAAGAGGGGAAGAAGAAATGGAGTAGGCAACAGAGTTTTGCTCAAAAATAAGTCAGTTAGGTTCGCAGTGAAAGATACCAATATCTGTCACATAATTCTTAAGATGCATAAAAAATAGACAAACCCGAAATAACAAAAATAAAGACAAAAATGCGCATTTAGAAAACTGTGGCTACAGTAAACATAAACGGGTATTGTTTGAACAACAACCTACAGAGCTTGCTAATTATTTTTAAACAACAAACTAAATTCCTAAACTAGCCGATTAGAAGAAACATAATAATGAACTGCTCTTTTGAAGGGGCTAGACTTATTAAAAATATGCAATATCACAGTTTGTTGTGTGTTCTTACCATACGGTCAACAAACACTGCTTTACCATAGTTAGTTCTATGAGATCTTTCAGCGAACAAATTCAAGCATCCAGCGAATTTTTAATAGACACGAAAATTCACCATAGACCAAAAAAATAGAATAGTCTAACTAATTGTTTAGCAATTTGTATAGAAACACTGCCATTGCAACCCCCCAGTGTCTGAAGATCAATGATGCCAAAAAATATTTTCCACAAGCAATATTTAGCAAAAGTATCTTAGACACGCTGTAGTCTCTCAGTATGACACTTGTATATGGAGCCCCAGATATTACTGTTGTATTCCCAAATACTTAAAACCAAATTGTTAACAAGCATCTTGGTGGCATGCATGTTATGGATATGTTCAAAACAGCTCTGCAGAAAGTTCAGCATTCTATAACTCTTCGTAACAACATTGTCAATATGTCCTGTAAAACAGTGTAATTGTGTATTATCGGGTCACATCTAGTAAATCTGATTACTTTACATTTAGATTCGTTAAAACCTCCAATTAGTTCTTACTGCAATATTCTAAAAAATTGTCTAAGTTGTTCTGGATCATAAGACAGTCAGATATAGATTTCACTCGACCAAAGAATTTTAAGTCGTCCACGAATATCAGAAAACTGCAATATTTAAATGATAAGGCAATATCATTAATAAATAAGAGCAAAGAGGAATCCTTGAGGTTCTTCGGATGTCTCAATAAACTCTTCGGATAGGGTATTTCCAAGCTAGACAAACTGATGTCTATTTGTGAGAAATAACATAATCCACTTTATATACTGTTCAATAATGCTAACAGACTTTAGTTTCATAAGCAATTGAATGCAGACCCTACCAGATGCTTTTGCAATGTCGGACTATATCACATCAATTTGATTTTTATTTTCCGTGAAGTACTTATATTGCTAGGTTTGTCAATGTTGATCAAACTCATTAAATCATGCTGCTCCTCTGTAAAGAAGAGAAAAACATACAACTCATCAGCTATGAGCCTCCATTACCTTAGGTATAGTTGATATAATAGATACACCCCCTGTAGTTAGTTATTAAGTTCCTGTCCTCACTTTTACATATAGGATGCAAGGTTGACCTCTTCCACTGGACGGAAATATACCAGAGTCAAATGATATGTGAAATAGTTGTCGTAAAGGTTTACACTAAGATAACAAACGTTTCACAATAAACATCGATGGAATATTGTCTGGTCCACCCTTTTTCTTCACGTTTAGAGATTCGATTTTAGATCTTATTTCGTCTTCAGCGAAAAGGTGGTGAGATAACACTACTGGGTAATTTGCAAAGATGTTCATGTTATTAGCATAAAATTCGTGTTGACCAAGATTCAAATAAACAGACAAAATGTTGGTATATGCACGGGCTATCTGCTGAACCGAATCACTTTTTATGTCATTATATTCCATAGAAACAGGAATCCCATCTTTCTTTTTCAGACTTTTACCATAAAACCAAAAATGAAACTTCTACACTAGAGGAATATTTGGCATAACACAAATCAATTAATACTTTGAAAGCATGCCTACTGTCTGAATTTATTCTTACAAGTAATCAATTTTTTTAACTCTTAACTGTACCACTTAGGAAATTTCCCATGAAGGTTTAAAACTTTTTTTGGGACATACTGATCTATTCCTATGAAAATGATATCATAAAAATTATCAATTATTGTATTTAATTCTATTTGCTAGTTAAGAAATGACCACTAATATGTTTCATAAAAAAGATTCAATTCATCATAGTTTGCCTTGTTAAAAAAGTATACTTCAATGTCCTTCGTGAAATTTATTGATTTCCAAATACCGATATTTTGACAAGTAAGCTGGATTTCTAAGAAGGATGGTAACTATCTATCGGCAACAATGAATATTTGGGAGGATAATACCACACTGTTCATTTTATCATCACAACATATTAAATCTAATTATGTAAAGCACTGTTCAAAAATTTATTGTGGACTGTCTCTTATGTAAGTTCGCAAACTGACCTATAATTGTGCAATCACTTTCGGTATTGAAGTTCATGAATCTTGAGAAAGAAATAAGGTTGCCGGAGGAGACTGGTTGACAAACTACTTGAAAACACAACCAAACCTATTAATTTGGATTCCTGAAGCTACGAATTTTGGCAAAGCTACCAATTTGAACAAACTGAATGTAAAAGAATTTTTTTTATAAACCTTACAGTTTTCGCCATCAGTTTCCATCTGAAATGTGAAAATTAGATGAAAAAGGCTTGACCACGGTCAAAGAATAAATAAAATGATAGCTGAAAAACAATCAAACAAGTTGGATGTATAACTTTTGGCGAAAGAGGAGTTCTCGTAACAATGTCCGTTACGATAAATGGTATTGAAGACCATGTCCCGCCAATGTTACTGTTTCCACAAAAAGTTTCAAGATCACTTTATCCGGGACGGTCCTCCAGGTTACTTAGGAGCTGGTATTGGATGATTGGATGACGCTTGAAGATTTATTTTATGAAACGCTTTATTTCCCATGTTCAATAGTCTATTAAAAAACAAATGCTTGTGTTAGTCGACAATCATGTCACATACAGCCTATAAAACTGTTAAATTTGCAAACGATGATGGAGTTATCTTGTCATTGCCATCCCATTGCTTGCACCAACCCCAGCCTCTGGACCGCTCTGTTTATGGTTCTTTAAAAAATATATAACATCTAAACAGGACTTCTGGATGAGAAACAATCCAAGTAAATCAATGATCATTTACGATTTACCAGGATTTGCTTGGGAAGCTCTATCACTAGCCCTTGCAAAAAATAATATTACAAAAGGAGTTCAGTATACTCGTTTTGAACTGTTCGATAGAAATGTAATAAGGATGATGATTTTCTACCTTCCAGTGTCACTGATCGTTCAAGGACTGTATAGCCACAGTCAACTTTGCTCTCTACTTCATTTGATTATTTATTTCAAGAATTACTGTCTTTAGACCACTCCTCTTCCACCAATGGTTCTAACTCAGCATAACGTGCCAATCAATTTTTGTAATCTTCTACACCGGATAAAGCTGCATCGATTCCTATAATTTCTAAACAGTTTAGTAGCAATTTAGCTTCCACCACACTACCATCTTCCCCATTAGCAAAATCGGGCCTTAATTCTTTATTCAGCTTCTGTCCATCAGTTGTTAGACCAATTCCTCCAGTCACATCAAGAAAAATATCCTCTAAATGCCGAAAGAAAAAATAATCTACCTTGACATTCAAAAACAAAAATTAAGACTAGCAAAAGAAGGGTTCTTCAAGAATATTCTGATGAAAATGCGATTTGTGTTGTCTGTTGTGAAAATTACTCTAACAGTAAACTAGGAGATGTTTGGCTCTAGTATCACAAATGCCAACAATGGGCACATGAAAAATGTACACCTGGTTCAACCCCATACATGTGACACCATTGTAATTGTGAATAATACGTGTTGTATGTTTAAGACAAAATATTGTGTAAAATCTTTATTTTCATTGCTCTGTGTATAGCTCTTAACATGTCACTACTTTTTAAGCTTAATGGATTTTTGATAACAGTAAGAAGATTGTTTATTTTCTAATATGAATTCTTATTCAATTCCTAGAAAAGATAAAAATTATGGTAGAGAATGCTACAGAAATTCAACCACTCTTTTTTTGTGCACTTTATGATCGACCAATAACTAAAGTAAATGCTATAGTCAGAACTGCTAAACTCTTTGAAAAAATGAAAATCTTAACAAAAGTGTTAATTAATAATGAAGAGAACAAAAAGAATAAGTGCAAAGAAAATAATCATGCAACTCAGACTATTAATATACGAACTATTGCCAACAATCTGAGTCTTTAAAAAACCTATATTCACAAGATGCTTAAAAATTACAAGTTGTATAAATGTGGTCCACATTAGGAATTTTTAGAGAAAGATGCTAAAAAGCGAGCACACTTTTGTGAAATAATGATTGAACTATACAACCATGATCTGATTTTGTAACAAATATTTGTTTTATGGACGAGTGTTTATTGACGTTAAATGGTACCCTTAATCATTAAAATTTTGAGTTTTTGTATAGTCCAGATTCATACACAATATCCTTGGAAACTAAATGTGTGGACTAGAACATTTAGAAACCAAATTATACATTCAAGCATCAACGGAACATTTACAGCATAAATAAATTATATGTGTAGCCCTCACACTACTTAAGTACACATTAGATTGTAGAAATAAATTTATAGAATTAGGTTAGTTCAACGAACAATAGTAATCACCCTGAAAAAATGTATAGAAGCAGAGGTAATTTACATGTTATAAAGGAGATATTTCAATATAATATTAAATTAGGACATTATGTTCCTTTTGCACATCTGTTCACTCTTTCATTATGTGCTGTGTATCTTTCTTCATTTCTTATCCTATTGTGGAACTTCGTCTTGTAACAGTTTTAAAAAATATTTACACATGCTGATTCTATGGTTAACCTACTAAAATTAAAAACTCCTATGATGCCGTGCTAATGTAAGTTTTAAATAATTTACACCTGTTTACAAAAACTACACTCTTATTGTAGAACCTATTAAGATCCTGTTATAATCCTCACGATTATTGCACCCCACATGTGGTAGTAATGTTACGTTAAAAAAAAATAAAATTTATACGCTTAAATGATGGTAAGGTTAAAAACTGCTTTGAACGCCATTAATAATAAAAAAAAAATTAGGGGAAATACAGAAAACCCTTTTATAGATGATGATTCTAAATTTTTCTATTTAAATTGTTGGATTAACTTACAACATAATTCAACACAGAAAAAAATTTACCAGAATGATAATATCTATTCCATAACAAACAATTTGAATCAAATAACAGTCATATTTAACAGATAAATTATAACCACAGTCTCCTTGGTTTTAAAATAGTTGAACAAAATAGTTATGTTTTTGAATGATTATCAGATCTGACAGTAACATACAAATACAATAAAAAAAAAATGTAATTTTAAGCTATCTTAATATAAATTTTATTGTGTTAGTAGTAAAGCACAAATTGTTTTAAGCACTCATAAGTGAGAGCTGCAAGTATAACAAACTTTAACAAAAGATTTTTTTAACAAAATTTATATAGTCATGAAAAATTAGCAATATTAAGCGAGATTACAACATTGCACTAACGAATCCTACAAACTGATGCGAATGGTGAAACAAATCTGGCGAGAGATTCAACAAATGTAATCGACTTATCCTTAACCAATGGTAGCCAACTGCTACCCTTAAGTTGATTATGATCGGGTTTCAGCATATCTCCTGTTGTTCACTTGCAAATATACAATTCTATGGACCTCAGACTGACTCTGAACTGCAGAACTTACTGACCTGAGAGTTTTTCCTTATTGATTGACGATGATTACGCTAAAACGAATATAAATTAAGACATTCAACTTTTCACCACTAATTCTCACCATCAACGATTCCCATCCGCTTGGCTCAGAAATTAATGTGGAAGTGAGCAGACTAGGTAAATAACTTATGAAGACAATTCAATCAGGGTAATTTTAATCTTCCCGGAATTTTATGCTAATTAGAACAAATGCTTGGTGACCACGCATCGTGTTTATGAAACAAGTTGAAAACGTTGAGATATATGTGAACAATAAGTTATTTATATGGACTTTCCATGATTAGAATGCTATTTAAAACTTCCTAAGCAAGGCTTCAACATGCCTGATTTATTTTCAATACTACTATTGGTACAAAAGCAAATTTTTTCATTTTCTCCACCTGCCTTAATACAGCTTTGTTATATTGTAAAGAAATTTTGTTACACACACACAAAAAAAAAATGGCGTCTTCACCGTAATTTCCAAAAGTGACTACACTAAAGTTTCCTAATATTTTATAACATAAACTTTATACGTTTACTGCACCAGTTTGTTTACAACTAAGGCATTAACTACAGATGTCCCCATCTATAATTCAATGACAACTTTGTGATACCATCTTATCGATTTTCGGAGAGAAGAATATGCGGTCAATTGGTCGAACAAATCAATTCCTTCCACTCTTGCATTGTAATCGATAATACATTGCAGTTTTTGAATCGCTTCACACTCTTTGTTTAACTTTCCTGTGTTTACCACGTTCAAAGTGAGAGAACACTAAAACATCTGTTTGTCTTTCCACTTACATACAATGACTCCAACTGCATTTTCTCTACCTATTATTTCTTCTTTTATCAGTTTAGCTGACACAACTTCCTTTAGTAGACCTATTCTGTTTTTTCTTAGGGTTCCAACCAAGTGAGCCCTTCGACTAAACTTGCTTTACAAGAGAAATGCTGGTATAAAAGTTGTCGTTTACCGCAACTCTTCAGTCATCCACAAAATCTTTACACAGATCCATTAATATACTCGTTGGTAGAGATATTTCCCAATTCGCGCCTTTGTCGTGATAAACAGAAAATGAGTAAATATATCCTCTCTGATCGCACATCTTAAAGAGCTTGATGCCATATTTATACAGTTTTCCAGGAATATACTATCTAAATTTTAGTCAATCACAAAAAGGAACCATGCGTTCATCAATTTGATATTACTTTTCCCGGCTGCGTTACCTGTTTATATATCAAATTAAAGTAAGAAACCAATCGCTCGATTTTGTGAAGACGACTAAATCTGACACGTCCTCAATATTCGAAAAATGCCAAAAGCATAAAAATGATTGAAATCTGTTTCTTCGCATTATTTTTGGAATGAGGTTATTCTTGTATATGGGACAATATTCCGGTAATGCACTAAACCCATATAAAGCACAACACAGAGAAATTTCCTCGTTTCCTGTACTGTTGCTGGTTTCCAAAGTGAACAATCGACGTTTGGACTTTGGTCTACCTAACTTTACTATTACCTGTTGTGCATTTCAAGTTGTTTCTATAACCATTGTTTTTAACAAATCTTCGGTCACAAACAGGAAATGAGTATTTCCCTCCATAAAAGTGCTTGTTGTAGTCAAATTCGGGTTTAGGCAAAGGTTTGCTGATTACTTCCAGTTACTTCTCTCCATTCAGAAATTACTGTCGGATTATTACCAGAATTGTCATTAGAAACATCATCTAGGTAATGGTCTTCTTCGGAAGAACTCTCTTCTGAAGATCTGGAAGTACGATACTGAAAGTCCGGATCACTGACACTATCACCACTAACGAATGCTTTCTGTCGTGGCAAAAAAATTTCTGCTTCTTCCAGTAATTCTTTGTCACACAACAGCCTCTTGTTCGAATCCATATTAATTAAAATGACTAAAACAAAAAACGCTACCTTAACCAGTGGTAAAATCAGAAATCGCTACTTACACGAAAAATGACAGTACAGTAGAAAAGTTCAATATACACTAAGAATACTTCATTGTAAAAAATAAAAACTACATCAAAATAAATTAACCAAACTAATCAATTGTAAAACTGCTAAACCTCATGCAAACTCGATCCGAAACAAATGGTCGCTGATACACTCTTTTCCGTAGTGTCGCTTTGGCATTAATAAATCCCTCGCATTTTACGCATCGTAGGACGAATAATACATGTCCACCGAGTGTACAGATGGCAAATTTTAAATGTCGGCTTTAGATGTACATCACCTGTACAGCCGGTTACCAAAACGAACAAAATAATTCCTAAATCGTTCTTCCATTCAAAAATATATTATGTACTTCTGACTTTCATGATGATAGATTGATGTATACTAAAAAAAATACAAAGACATTTTGTTTGTTTTCAAGATGATGACAAATATGATATGCATTACAATATTTAAATAAAAGTATCTCAAAAAATATCGAGATGAAACAAAAATAATTACAGGATCATTTATTATTTTATAGAAAAATATTAATAGTACAAGAGTTAAACAAAATGCGTGTGGATCCAGCAAATTCAGCCTTTGCAACTAGTGTCCTCTAGGAGTACCATTATAAGTGATAATAAATTTTGATTTCCTTGCTTAAAAACGATACTGTTCTATTTTGAGTTTATATATCAATTGTTTTCCAATTATTATAAATTTTCAAATATGCTATTTCTTCTTGCTTATGATTAACATTTCATTAAGGTATGTTTGTGTTAATCAACCTATTTTGCTATCTTATTTGCCAAGATTATTGTATTGCCCTGTATACGGGGTTCAACCTAACACCAAAAGTTTCTTTATGCTAAATAATGAATAGGTTTCTCCCAAAATAAATAACAATGAATTAATTAAAAAGATGTCCATAAAATAAAAACTATTGAAATTATTCCTTGATTCTAGCATTTGTAAAAGATGTTAACATTTAATATAGATGTTAACATATTTTGCAAACATTGGAATATAGAATTGCATAAGCAGGTTTACAGTAAACGAATATTCAAAGCTATTGTCAGATTAATATATAAGCTTCAGTCAGAACAGTTAGGGCACAATTATTAAGATATTACATCAGCAGATGAAAGTCTTATTTAATTGTTCGGCAATAAAGATATTTAAAATATTAATGTGGTTTCTGGGCTTTATTGAATGTAACCAATTTGTTAAATAAGAAACATTGCAATCTAGATTTCAGTATAATACTTACCCTTTTAAAAAGCGCTGACCTAATCTCAGGAGGTACAGAACTTGGAGGTTGACCTCCACTGGCATTATTATTAAGTATTGAAGTTTTAGCAGGTGTAATATTCATTTTAGGACCATTTGCTTCTGGTTTCTTATCGATCATTTTCCCAATATTATCTAACTCAGGTTCAAGTTTTTTGGACAATATATCTGTTGTTGTGGCAGGTACTACTGCTTCATTATCATCAAAATCATCATCTTCATTAAACCATATTTCTTCCTCTTCGTCCATTTGTCGCTGATCCCTCCTATATCGACTATTTCTCAATATCGAAGGAACACTACAGTAGAAGGTATAATTTTAAACTAAAAGAAGTAGAAATATGTACTTACCTATCAATATTTCTTTCCCTATCCTTAAGTTTATCCTGTTGCTGATCGTATCTTTGCCTAAGGGCTTTAAATGTCTGTACATAACATACATCATCAAAAGCTTTCCCATAGTTTTCAATGACATGAGAACATAATGTTTTAATATCTTCCAGTTTTATAAATTCAAACATTTCTATAACTGCAGAATCTAATAAATTATACCTCCCATTGTTTTTTACAAATGCCTCTACAACTGGTGCAAATAAATTTCCTTTTATAATATATCTATTATAAAATTCATCTTTTAATGCAATTAATTTGCGCATAAACCTCAATGCGCATAGGACGAGAAATTTGTGCGTTGACTTCATTAGAACTAATATTCGCCTAAGTAAGTCTTTGTTTAATATACAATTTTTTATATGGTACGTATGATGCTCTACACAAAATGAAAGCAATTCGATTATTAATCCAAGAAGTTGAACTGTAGGATAATCTTCTTTCTGTGGTTCTCCATGAGGTGTATTTTCCAACAGAGGTGCTGTACAAAGATAATCTGTTTTCAATCATATTGTATTCTTAAAACTCAAGTCTTTGATATATATAATGCTATGATAAGGAGGTTATTTAGGGGTGTATTGAGTCGTAAGAGTCGCGTAATAAATGTAAATAACAATAGGAATTAGAAAACTGCATTTATTTAGCATGAAAAATAAATAATTAGCGTATTATGCAGAGCAAACATTTAACACCCTGTATAAGGACCGCAATTAACTTTAATCAATGCCAGTAAGCATACCTTTCAATAATATAACACATTCAGCAGAGAGATAATTATACATTCAATTAAACTACTTCAAGAAGCGTTCAATAAGTTTATAAAATAGATACGCACGAAATAAGATAAAACCTAGTAAGTCTTCACGCAATTACGCACGTGAAAAAGAAAGAATAATAAAGCGCTTTCATAAGAAACGCACTTTCAAAAATAAGTTTTAAATACGAGACATAACAGAAACACGTGGATTTACATCACTCATGTTACATCAGTTATTTGTTCAATTCCCCAAAAGCTTTATCTACACAAACAACAGCTATAAGCTAAATTAAAGTCCAGTAATAATAACAAAACAAGCGGTCAAAGATTGTGAAATAATAGAAATACGAGCATAATACGTAACCACAGAATAATTTCATCAGAAATAAAGCTCGAAAACTTCTAGGAATATATAAACAAAACAATCATGGTTGGTTACAAGACTTTGTAAGACAGTTCTGATAAGGAGACCCAGTCTCAATTTGAATCACGTCGAACCTGCATCACTGTTACTCGAAAATTTACGTGTCGAAATAAATTTCAAATTAAATTATTAAATTTTGTGAAAAGTGGTGTTGTATAATATTTGATTGAAGATATATGAAAAACCTTTCGCCGTTTGCTGAAAACGTGAGTAGAAATTTGTTAATTAATTTAAATTAAATGTTTATAATAATGTAGGGCTCTAAGTTGTATCTAACTGGAGAGATCTAAAGTGTATCTAAGTTGTCTCTAAGTTGAGAGATCTAAGTTGTATCTAAACTGGGATATCTAAGTTGAGAATTCCAAGTAAAGCACAAGGTGAATTTTGGAAACAAAAGATTAACAATACTAAATTATTGGTTCAAACATACGTGAAGAAGTACAAAGCAGAGCATTGTTTTTCGATTGAAGATAAAAAAAAAGTGTGTTGATCCACCACATGCAACAGCAGACCAAAGAAGAAAAGAACTCACCAGGAAATCACAGGTCAGGGCTAACTAGTATAAGGAATCATTTCAAATTTAAATTTAAACACTGAATATATTTTTTTAATTTGTAAGGAGTCAACAAAAATATTTAATACGTAGAAATTTATGTAGAAAGGCTAAAATGTGATGAACGTTCTAAATTTTTTCAGTAAAAGGTGTCGTTTTTGGTGACTTTAAATTAAGGAAAGGGAGATACAATTTTTGAAATAAATAATATTAATTGACTGAAGGGTTTATTTGTCAGATTACGAAATTGTGAAGTGTAGATATTATTTCCTTTCATTATACGAATATTGATTGACTTCGTTATATCAATCCAAACAGGTACGATTTGAAGGGGTAATTTATTTGATCATCATAACGTTGTGCACTCTGTGTGAATTAAACTGGGATGGTCGAGGCATAATTAATATTAGAATATTAGGAAGAACACAGAGCGGTGGCGTTCAGCAGAAAACTGAACGTTTATTACATCGGCGTGTGGCGTTATCATATCAATATGTAACAATTTTTTAGTGTGTAACAAAATTTTTTTACTATATAACAAGTCGTATTAAGACAAGTAGAAAAGTTTAAAAAAACAATCGCTAAAAATTTATTTATTTGCAAACCTAAATAGTTTTCGAATTCTTAGTAAATCTTTGGTTCCATATGCAAAACAACAAGCAATCTGTTATTTCTTAGTTTAATTAAATTGCAAAGCTAAACACCAGACTTTGTATCAACAATAATATAGAAAATAATTCAGGTTGTTTTGAAACGATGCTTAGAACATTTTAAATAACATTCTAATCATTAAAATTCCAGGAAGATAAGAATTCCCAGATCGAATTGTCTTCATAAGTTGTTTTCCTAATCCGCTCACTTCCACGTTAATCTTCAAGCCAAGCAAGATGGGAGTCTTTGATGGTGAGAATAAGTGATGAAGTCAAGTGCCTTAATTTATATTCATTTCAGCGCAAACACCTTCGGGTCAATAAAACACCTTCAAGTTCATAAAACACTTTCGGGTCGATCAAGAAAACTCTCAGGTCAATAAGTTCCACAGTTAAGAATCATTCTGGGGTCCATATAATTTTATACCTTAAGTGAACAGCAGATATGCTCAAACCTGATCATAACCAATAGAAGGGTAGCAGTCAGTGACCAGTGATTAAGAGTGAGTCTATTACTTTTGCCAAATACTTAACCGGATTTATTTAACAATCCCCTTATTCAGGTTTGGCCAACTTACTAGCCGTAGAAACCCAATCGTTTCAGTTCGTAAGAGCCGTTAGTGAAATTTTGTAATATCACTTAGTATGTACTAATTTTCATTGACTACATATATATTTTGCGAAAGAAAAATATTTTGTTAAATTTTATTATATTTGAAGCTCTCATTTACGAGAAGCTTAAAATTCCAGTTTCTTTTTAAATTTCTATGTGACTGCCAAGTCTGAGAATCATTCAAAACATATCTATTTTATAACAAAATTTTGTTCAAGTATTTTAAAACCAAAGAGCCTATGATATATTAGAAACAGAAAATGTTTTCGTTTAGGTGATACAATCCTAAAAGAAAAAAAAATTATGCTAATTGTACTGTTAACCTTTTAAAATTAAAAATGTCCTACGATAGGTTGTTTATGTAAGAGTTTTAAATAATACGATGTGTGTTTTAATAAAAATATGCCCTTGTTGTGAACGTTAATAAAATGAGTTTTTCAAAAAAGTCTGACATGTTAAGAAAATCGATTAAGATCCTGTTATAATTCTCAAAATTATTGCACGCGACAGGAAAGTAGTAGTATACTTTAAAAAAATTAAAGTTTTTACGCTTAAAAGCTGGGAAAGCTAAAAACTGTTTTGCTGACTGCTAACTTGGTTATCACCCCAAGGGAGAGTAAGAGATGGTTCAGGGCTGAAGTTTCCTTAGCTAAACAGAAAACAATTCAATTTAAAGTTGAGCGCCACTGTATCTCCAAGTATTAATAAAAAAAATTATTTACAGTAGATACAGAAAACCATTTCGTAGTTGACAATTCTAAATTTTTTTACTCAAATTCTTAGATCATTGATCAGATCTCTTTAACATAAGAACAAATTACCAGAGTAATATATTTATTCCATAACAAATAATTTGAATCAACTAACAGTCATATTTAACAAATAAATTATATCACAGACTTTTTAGTTTTAAAATATTGAACAAAACTTCATTGCAAAATAGTTATGTTTTTGAATGATTGTCAATTACGTACACATTTAATAAAAAAACCTGGAAGTTTAAGCAATCTTAATATAAATCTTATTTTGGTACTAGAAAAGCATAAACTCTTTTAAGCTTCTCGTAAGTGAGAACTCCAAATATAATAAAATGTAACGAAAGATTTTCTTTCACAAAAAATATATAAAGTCATGAAAAACTAGTAATATTAGGTGAGATTACAACATTCCACTAACGTAATCTTACAAACTGAAACGATGGGATTTTTATGACTAATAACTTGCCCATACGTAAATAAGTGGGTAGTTAAATAAATCCAGTTAAGGATTTGGCAAACGTAATAGACTCACCCTTAACAACTGTTCGCCAACTGGTACACTTGTGTAGGTTATGATCAGGTTTCAGTATATTTGCTATTTACTTGAAATATAAAATTCTACGAACCCCAAACTGATTCTGAACTGTGGAACTTATTGACCTGAGAGTTTTTCTTTATTAACCTGAGGGTGTTACATTGACCTGAAGGTCTTTCATTTATCTGAAGATGCTTCATTGACCTAAAGGTGTTTGGGTTAAAACGAATATAAATTAAGGCACTTGACTTTTCACACTAATTATCACCATCAGCAACTCCCATTCCGCTTGGCTCAAAGATTAACAAGAAAGTAAACGGATTAAGAAAATAACTTATGAAGACAATTCGATCCGGGGAATTCTTATCTTTCATGAATTTTATGCTAAACAGAACAAATGCTTTGTGACCACAAGCGGTGTTTACGAAACAAGTTGAAAACCTTGAGATATATGTGAACAACAAATTATTTACACAGACAATGATTAGAAAGCTATTTAAAATGTTCTAAGCAAGGTTTCAAAACACCTGAATTATTTTCTATATTATTGTTGGTACAAAGTGTGCGGTTTAGTCTTGCAATTTAATTAAACTAGGTAATAACAGTTTTTTATTTTCCATATGGGACCAAAGATTTGCTAAGAATTCGAAAACGTATTTAGGTTTGCAAATAAACAAATTTTTAACCAATTTTTACATTTTTCTATCTGCTGTAATACAACTTTCTTATACGATAAAGAAATTTTGTTACGCACAAAAAAAAAAGTTACTATATATATATATATATATATATATATATATATATATATATATATAAAACGTCCAGAAAGAAAAAATCTATTATATATATTTCTGTGTAATTTGTATGTTAATTTTGATTAGATAAGCCATTTAATAAGTTATTGCAAGTTTCTGCATGTAAATACAAATTAATTAAACTTTAAAACGCTTTTCTAATCTCTAATGTAGTAATTAAAGATTCTAATGAAAAAGCTTTACAGTGCAAGAGTTAATTTGCATAATTTTTAGCGTGTGTAAATATTCTCAAAGAACTTTAATGATGTTTAGATGCAAAGTAACAAAAACCTTTCTAATCAATTGCAGATGTAAATATATGCTAAATGTGCAGTGGAAAAGCGAGCATATTAAATTATAGCAGATTGAATGTATAGTAGTCAAAAGCTTTTCAGATTCTTTTAGCGTAAAAATCAATAATTCTAAGGTCATAATCAAGGAAGTTGAAATATTAATTTTCATGAATCAACAGGTGTAATAAATGTAAATATCATTAGCGGGCATATTTAATCATAGTTTATAAAGTGTAATTGGATGCTAGCATTTGTATAACTTTCAAAAGCTTAATTGGTCTTTACAATGTTTGTGAAACAGAGAAGGAGATATTTTCCTAGTAGTATTTATAAAAGTGTGAAAATGTTTTGACAGAAAAAAGGTTAACGAATACCAGTTCTAGTGAATTCAAATAAGAGGGGCAGACAAAACAACACGTTCTTGGTATTTGTTTACGAGTTTTAAAGTGGTTTTTCAAGGATTTCTGGGTAGCGTTCTGTTAATTGGTAGACAAGTCAACCGTCGCTCTAGCATATAACGTGCACAAAATAAGGAAAAATTGTTTATAGCATGTATTAGAATGGGAGAAATATAGCATGTATTAAGGGTTCGTTTGACATTGAAAGAAAACTGTGAGACAAAGAAGGATTAATAAATTGTGTTTATAGGAGTAGGATGAACATATTTTGTATATTATTTAGAGTGGTTGATTTCATCAAGCACAAATGAAACTTGCATGAGGAACAAAGAAGGATTATTGGATTTCATATATAAAAGGGACACAGGCGATAGTTTTAAGATTGTTGAGAGAGGGTAAATGTTATTTTGAGGTTTAACCGAACGTGTAAATATGGTGTAGTAAGGATAGAGGATGTTGAACACATGGTAGACTGGGATAGAGACAACGCGCGGTAGAAATATGAAATGAGTACGAAGTAAGAAAGAGAAAATTTTCGTATGTAAGTTTAGAGTGAGGTGACTTTAATACGTGTATTATGAGGGGCGTGTGATAACCAAGGAACTTATTTTAGTAGAGGCTAGGATTCGGCAAAATAAAAATCCGTTGCGAAGCTAAAGTGTATTTTCGTGGTAAATTGTTGTTTGTAACACATCCACCGCAAAAGTCTAAGATACAGATTCAAATCCTGTTCGGGACCTTATACTTTCATCTTTCAATTACTAGCTCAATTTGCAATGATCATTTAGGTTTTGCATAAAAGTCTAAGTTATTATTTTCTCTTATTAACCAATACCTTGTGTGTGTGTGCGCGCGCGCGTCTGTGTGTGTGTATGTTGCTGAGATAGACGCCATTTATGCTAAATTTCAATTCACAGTAATTAAGTATAAAGGAGCAAATTTTTATTGAGAGCATTTGGTATTTGAATATGCACTTATTGAACATTTTACGCACATCTTTCAATGATTTAGTTATTAACGAGATAGATGTATTTATTCACACTGAAAATTGCGCAAATGTAGAAAAAGTCATGCAAATGTTAAGATTATGTGGAGGATGAAGTTCTTATTATAAATGTACTTTTACCAAATAGTCATGTCGGCTAGTTGATTTCGTTGCATAAAACCAAAGCTCAGTGAGATTACAAATTAATAAAAAGTTCAAATCACTGGAATTTCCATATGATAATGACGCCAAACTAACAACAATCACAACGTACAATGAATAGAATTCTGTTTTGAAAAGAATGGTCGTTCATTGGTCAGGGTATACATGCCTTTTACCAAGTTTAGCACGAGAAATGGAACAAATGGTTCTGCAATCTGAATAAGACAATATAAATCAATCTTTGAAAAGGATAATTGTTGCATTTTCAGTGAACCAGTGAAGATTTAAAATAAGTAAGTACTACGAAATAAGTAAGATTAAAAATATTGTATTTAAAAAGCACAGTTTAAGTGAGGCTGACTTCACCGATTTAAAATCGGCTTTGAGTATGACTCTAAATACAAATCCTGTTAGGACACTAAATACGACTCTAAATGCTATTCTAAATACGATTTTGAGATTTCTAAATAGCTTTCAACTGAAAGTCTTAAATATTACTATAAATATTTGTTCGTTTATTAATGCTCTCTAGCTTCACTGGATCATTTCCAACTTTGCTGCAAATATAAGTTGTGACCTATTTGGTTTGGTCATGCTGCGATACAATTTGTTACTTTTCAGGAGATCAATCTTTGGGTAACTGGACATCATTTAAGGTCAGATTATCTTTTACGCTTTATGTTTTTCTATATAGGACTTTTTGAAAAATGCATTGTGTGTTCAATAATTTTAGTGTGAAATTTTGTAGTTGCAAGATTTAATCAATTCAAATATTTATTTACGAAATTATTTATAACCAACTCATAGATAACATTAAGCTAAATAAAATACTCTTCTGAATAATAGCGTTTCTTATCCATTCAGCCTACAATAGTATCTACGTCACCCTACATCCCCACTTTTTTTGAAATAATAACGAGAATACAAGACATTTAAAGCCTTTTAAAAAAAACACAAATTCCAAATAGGTTTTCGACTCCTTCTTGGTGACTGCTCCTATATATGAATAGTTGTTGATGGCATTTTTTGTATCTGTACTTCCTTTAGTTCCTTCTCTTTCTCCTTATAAAGCTTAGGGAACGCTTCTGGTATTTGAATCTCACTGCTGCTATGGTGAAGTTCCATAGGATAGTTGCGTTGGATTTCAAGTTTAAATAAGTATAAGTTTTCTTTACATCATGTGTATTTTGTCTGCACACTTTTCCTGTATCATCGTTTAACAATACGGAATGTGGGTGAACTGTTTCTTGTGCATGTGCAAGCCTCCATTGATGCTGCATTTTAGTTTTGTTAAAACTTTATCACCATTTTCAAATGTTGAGGTTTGACACAAGTTTTTGTTGGCCAAAGTATTTTGTTGATTTCGGATCTGTTCTGATTTATTTGTAACATTGTCAACGGAGCAAAATTTTAATTTGTTTACCTCCATAGGTAGCAAACTTCTGGTTATACAGTCTTTGAGCATGAGATCCTACATTTTCTCTCCTTATATATCGAAAAATACGGTAGTGCCAATTTGTGGTCAGATTAGTCATCATAGCATTTCTTTAGAATATTTTTGCTGATTTGTACAGGTGTTTCAACAAGCCAAGCCCATTTCCTGAGAAATGATATGGACTGCTGGTCAGATGATTGAATTTCCATTTAATTTCGAATTGCTTAAATTCATCGGAAATAAACTTCCATTATCAGAATAAAACAGATATGGAATTTTTACTGATGATTGCTCAAGTTTACAGTTTCCATATTTAGCGTTGAACGGCATTTTTAAGTACCTTTAATATATCTTTAGTTGTAGATCTTAACTGCTCTATAGTTTCTCCATGAATTAACGTATCATCAACTACTACTTTCGTTTGAAGTATATTTTTTAGTAACCCTTCCATTTGATTTTGAAGAAAACTTCAGGCGCAGATACCAATCCAGGTGGCTCCGTGGCGTAGTTGGTATGCAGGTGACTATTATGTCCAAGGTCCCAGGTTCAATTTTCGACACGGTCTGCTTGAAAAATATTAGGTGAGCATTTTTCACAAAGATACACCCTTGTTCGGATGAGAGGTGAAATGGAGGTTCAATGTGTGTGTGTGTGTGTGTGTGTGTGTGTGTGTGTGTGTGTGTACGTGCATGTGTGTGTGCACGCGTGCATGTGTGTGTGTGTCTGCATGCGCGCGCATGCATGTGTGCGTGTGTGTGTATGCTTGCATGCATGCATGCATGTGTGTGTGTGTTGTCATACACGTCAAAGATCTCTACCGTGCCTGACAGCAAGGGTTCGGCAAAAATAAAAATTTTCCAGGTACAAAACTCGCTTCCTGGCCAATGTAGTACCTACAGGTAGAGCATTAGAAAATCAAATGTAGTGGTGCAGACATCAATCCAAATGGTAAATGTTTATAACAGTACCTCACCCAAGGTGTAGACATCAATTTATAATGGAACCATATCATCATTTAAATGACTATGTGAATTCGAATTCGCACGTCACAATTTTTCAACCTCATCTTCTATAATGCCAAATTCCAAAATTGTTTTTCTTCTTTTCCGATAACATGAACGACATAACTTTTCCACACAGTAAAAGTTACTCTTGTAATGCCATATTGAAACAGAGGTTATACATCGTTTAATCTGAATACAGTGTTATGCGCAGTAACATAGTTTTTTACGTAGCCCATACAAATTCTATAGGGTTTAAACTGCAATAGTAGAGAGATAATTGCAACATTATTCGTCTGTTATTTTTCACCAATTCATCAATAACGTACGTTGTGGGATGCAAAATGTTGTACTACTTAACCAATTCTAAACTTCTAGCCTCAATCATTCCAAATTCATTTATTGGCTGGAAGTTGTGGAAAGTTCTTGATCCTGTAAGAGTTTGAACATTTTTGAAGTAATTTTCCAAATTCGGGAGGGTTGAATCAACTGCTCCTTTAGAAATAAATTGGAAGTTAATATTTGTAATGTTGTCTTTGCAAAACTCGAAAAAATCGTTTGTTATTATTTGTCTGTCCAGATGTCATTGAAGACTCTCCTTCACTAGGCAAACATTTTACAGTACCCACTATTCCATCGCATTGTTTTAATGCACCTGGTGGCAAAAAAAGGACCACTGAGCTTTGAGCTAAAACTCCTCATGAAGACACAGATTCATGAAGTTGTATTTATTTTATACTGCCCAGCACAACCGTCACTGTACTAATGAATGTTTATTACATGTGGGTAGTTTTCGTTCAAATAGGATATTACAATTTCTTGGATCTCATACTCACGTCATGTTTAAGGTCATCAAATATTATACAAAGCGATAAAATCAGCTTTTCATTGCTTGCATGCTTTTACCAAATCATAACAGGGTGAATAGTGCATGAATCTGAGGTTCAATGGTATTCTTGAACTTGTATTCTAAAAGCAGTTTTCAGTAAAATCCATTGAGCTATATTTGGGGAGGCTATATTTAGGGAGGCTCTTCCCTTTAAATTTTTGAAGAACAAAGTTTGTGATTCAGCAATGTATGAATGCCGTATTAACTTGTCCAGATTTTTTCTACTAATTTCATCGACTGAGCTAGTACAATATATCATTTCAGTTCGATCGGTCAAAACTCATTGACTGTACTCGACGTGGTCGTCAACATCGTGGTCCTCAAATTTTGACTGTAAAAATTTAACAAGGTTATCTTTTGATGAGCATTTGTTACAATGCCTCAGCTTACATTCTCTTCTTGCTCTCTCACATACAATATACAACAAAAGCCGTTTGTAATCATACTTGCTCAGTAAATCAATAAAATAACATGTTGATGTATTGTGCATATACACACTAAGTGTGTGCCACTGGCACCAGCCAAAACACACCACTTAGGTCTCAGAGAACAAAATTTTGAAAGGCCTATTTTCAAGTTAAGGTATTCCTGTTTAAAATTTTAGTATAGTTCACTAAGATTTCATAAAATCAAACATTTTCTCTAGTATTATTTTCTTTCTATATCACCACATCCTTCATTCTTGGCAAAATTCTAGAATGTTCATCACTCTCATATAACTTTTTACAAGTTCAATAGTTTCAGGACTAAACTTTTCCTCATATCTATTATTTGGTTCTGCTAAAAATAAATAATGAACAACTCAAAAACTGTTCAAAGACCCCTTGTCTTTGAACAGTTTTTGAGTTGTTCATTATTTTTCTTCTAGAAGGAAATTGGAATTGTTAACATTTGAATCTGTTTGTTTTTTGATTTGACAGGTAATTTATTTTTAATTATATTTACAAGCATCAGATTGTTTTATTGCATTAAGTCATTTTTTCTAGCAAATCAATTACAAGTACTGTTTGAATGGTTTGTTTTACGTTTTCATGTATACTTACCGGTATTTCTTTATTGTAAGATGATCTGCTATGTTCACAAAGTGCAAGTACTTTCATTGGAGAACATCCAATTTTGTGGAATGAAGAGTTTAGTTCATCAATTGCATTTCTTTTTTGCAATTGGAGCAGTTCCTCAGGAGTTCATTCCACATTATCAACTTCCTCATCTTGTGCATTTAAGCTACTTTTAATACTATACCAATTTTTCCACTTTAAATATATTGTGTCTGCAAGAGGCGCAAAGTTTTTGTCCTGGTTTCACTTTGTAATCCTCTGATGAAATTATCTTACACTGTTCTATAGTTTTGAATTGAAGATTTGTGATTTTTAAAAGGGTCACAACATATCTTTTGTAAAAATTCATAGTTTTTCAAAAACACATTTTGATGATGTAGACAGATAATTTTTAACTCAGAACTAGATTCAGTTCTCAATTTTAAGAGAGTTAAATTATTTTCAGACAATACTTTAATGGGTTTCATGGCTTTTTTACATAGTTTAGCAAATAACAAGCACTATGAGTAACTTCGCCCGCATAGCACTTCTCCATTTTAACTGTACAATCAATAAGATTCTTTTAAAAAATCTTCTTAATTAGGTTACTATTCAGAATTGTACACACTTACTTAGTTACTAAACAAATATATAGAACAATAAAAACCAGTCCAGTTCAGAAAAAACTAAGATGAAAATAAATGTAAAATATAGTCATGTCAAACTTGTATAGCACAAGGTTGTGACTGACTGACTAGTGGAATGCCAGATTCTGTCTGCTGAGCAGGCATACTTGCAGAGGCACGACAAACAAGACTTGACTTGTATTGATATCTCCAAACAAGTGTGCCTGCTCAGCAGACATGCAAGCACCACTTAATGGTCTTGTTTCAGCTTGATGTTTTGATTGCTTAGAAGATTTTTTACAATAACAGTCACTAATAAGTAGATTAGAGTCTTGAAACTAAATTGTATTGTATTTTTATTATTAAATTAAGTCTAATTGCTGAGACAGAAAATCAGTACATTATTTCAAAACTACAATTCAGACATAATTCCAGAAATGTCTAACTTTTTCTGTACAGGCAATTTAATATTTTAATAATAAATTAACTTTTTATTTGAATCATAAACTAGGTTTTTTTTTAAATTAAAATTTTTGTTTTATTTTAAAGCTGTGTTTAGTTTGAAATTGTTAGGCTGTGCCATTTTTGGTTGAAAATTTACAATTTTATTAAGATTATAAATATGATTTAATGGTTTCAATAATATGAGTGTAAAGGAATTTCTATCTGAATTTAAAAAAAAACAGAATGAAAAATCCATTAATTTTATTTTTTCATGTGGTAGTGTACGTCTTTTAGAATAATATTAATAAAAAGCTGTTGTGATTATCCTTTTCCCTTTGATGATATTCGACATAGCATGAAACTCCCTATTTAATTAAAAAAAAAAATTCGTTTCAACACTTCAGGATTTTTTCAGACCATTTGTAGATACGTTATGGTTATATTGATTTTTTTGGTTTCCTTATGTATTGAAGTATTCTTATAAAAATTTCATCAACATTAGTTGGTAAATAAGGAACGTATGATTTATTTTCTATGGAAGAACAAATTGCATTTACTCTGCCCAATCGATAAATACCATGAATTTTCGAAAACTTTAGCAGGCTGTAAAATAAAAACCATTTGAGATAGAGCAAAAATATTTTATATCTGTGAACAAACATACCAAGTTTCATTAAAATTTGAGATCATGGCTGGTAAACCTTATTTTTTGGGTTGATTTGACATGGAATTATCCTACTGTAAATCTGTCTCGTATTTTAATCAACAAAATTGAGGATTTTTATTTCCTATGCTTTTTATCGCTTTATTCTCTCGTGAAACGAAGTATAGTAACAACTACCATTGGTGAAATGGGCAGGCGTTGGTTCTGTTGGAGGTATTGATGAAGGCTCTATGGCATAGTTAATATACATGAAACTACTATGCCCAAGGTCCCGGGTTCGAATCCCTATATGGTCCTCCGCTTGAAAAATGTTAGAGAGCATTTTTCACAAAAATATGCCCTCATTCGGATGAGAGGTAAAACGGAGGTCCCGTGTGTTTGTTGTCATGCACATAACAGCAAGGGTTCGGCAAAATTCAAAATTTTCTAGGTAAAAACTCGCTTCCTGGCCAATGTAGTACCTTCGGGTAGAGCATTGGATAATCAAACTTGGTGCAGGTATTATAACATCCATTTCTACCATACGATCCAGTTCCTTTTTTACTTCTTCTCTAATTTGGTAGGGAATTCTTCTAGGTGGGAATATTTTAAACTGTGGGTTTTCTATAGGTCATTATCATAAATAAAGTTTGTTACGCATGCTAATTTTTGATTTGATGCCTCTAATTTGGTGATTTTTAGAACCCTTTTTACTAATTCTAATTTTTCACAAGCCTGCGCACCCAAAATAGCTTCTACATCTTCCTCTAACACTTTAAAGACTATTTGCACCCGTTTTTGATTTACAAAACATTTTGGAATTGCTTTTCCTTTTACTAGTAATTTATGATTATTAGAAGATAGAAGGTTTTTAGTGCCCCATGGTAATAATTTTAAATTACAGAGATCAATGTCCTTTTTTGACATTTACATTACAGTGAGCTCCTGTATCAAGGTTCATTTTAAGATTCACGTATGTTAACCGTTACATTTGTAGACCACTCTCTAATGCTATTTTTGTTTTTGAACCAATAAATAAGATCTTCATCAGAATGTTCTTGAATCACATGAACTTGTTTTTTTAGCAAATTTATTTGATGCTGCAGTATTTTTCATAATGATTCATACCATTAAATTTAGCACATTTATGCTTATATGCTGAGAACATAGCGTTTGTGTTCATTTCCAGATTTTTTGCATTTTAAATTGGTTTGCTTGACCTTTTTAGATCGTTTTCTTTTTTTTATTGCACTTACTGTATTATTATTAGTTCCATTGCTGTGTCTGATATCCTCAACTTGCTTCATAGCTAATTCACTAGCTTGCACTCTTTGCATAGGGTTTGCAATTGCAAATCTTCTTTAGAAGTAGCTTCTGTATATTATCATTTAAAATACCAATAACTAATTGATCTCTGGTCTGGTAATTACATCGCTTAACCTGACCTCTTAGTCGGCTTACAAATTGGTCTACATTTTCATTAGGTAATTGATACATCTTGTGAAATTTATAACGCTTGTAAGTAATGTTTATTTTATGTTCAAAATGTTCTGTCTACCTTTGTTTTACATTGCCAGTGTAACTTGAGGCTAACAATGTTTTTTGGAGTGTGTTACACAAATTAATTGCATCACCACCAATACACGTCATAAACGTTGCAATTTAAATGTCTTTCGTTTTCGTAGTCATCTGCATTGCTATTTAGAAAAATGTGTACTGTTGCAACATCAAATTCATTCACAGTTCATAACCAGATTATAATTGATAATTAGAGCTTTAGGTGAGCATAAATTCGATACACTTACAGCCTTTTTTGATATAGTAGAAACCACAAAAGAAGTCCTCTACGTCATACGTGTCTCACTCAATTCAAAACATACGTTTAAGGTTATTTAAAAGCTTAACTAATGTGTATGATAAAGATAGTAATACGATTTGTATGTGTTTTAAATAAAGACATATGTGAACACGTTCATCTGGGAAAACAAAAAAGAAGAGTATGTGTTCGTATGTTTTGAACTATATATACTCAACAGGTTAACCTTTGGTAAAATTATGCCTTTTCTTTAAAATACGTTATCTTTTCTAGTTTTTTTGTAAACAGAATATACTTTTTAAAGTTTGAAAAGAATTAAAGAAAATTAAGTGTTTAGTGTGATGCTATATTGGTTTAAAAATTTCAACTTAATTTGTACGAATACAAGTGATGACGCAGACGACTTCTTTCATGGTTTCGACTATAGTTTTTACAGACTAACAGGTTTCAGCACCATGTAACTCGTAGTTAACATCAAACTAAATTAAATGCCTTTATGAATAATAGTTTAATAACACGAGGTCTTCTAACTTAAGACTTAATACATCATCTTTCATCACCAGATAGTGTTTCTTATTCCTTCAGCCTACAATAGTACGTAAGCCCCTTACAATAACGCAGAACAATTTACACATATTTTTTGTTCAAAGGTGTATTTTTAAAGAAATAATCTCGGAGATAAAAGTTCTTTGACCATGAACGGTCAATGTTAGTGTATGACAAGTGTAAGTTGGTACTTTGGTAAACTTTTTGTAATTTTTTGTGATTTGCTATGCACTAACTCATTTTTGTTTATTATTGATATTATAATGTACCAATTTATTCGGATCAGAGCAAGTTCACGTTCTATCCACTGAAATAACTGTGGAAGTGGTTTGTTTTATTTAGTTAGGAAATTCTGTGATTGTTTTATTTTTAAACAAAGTTTCAAATTATCTTTTTAACGACATACGTTTTTTTTGGCATGGCGCTGCTGAATTATTTGAAAAAAATATAATATTTTTATTGTTACAAAGTTTGTAACCTTTTTAATTATTTACCTTTCTAAAAATTAATGAGGTTAGAATTTTCTTGTTCAAATATAAATGGGCTGCACTCATCTCAGGGACTGTAGTGAAGTTCTTCGAATTGTTATTCCTACTAGTAAAACCATACACTTGATTTAATCCAAGTTAAATAAACAATAACACAATGCCACTATTTTAGTAAGTAGAAAAAATATATTATTAATAATTTTGTTAACCAATGATATGTGCAACCAAATTTTTTTAATAACTGTTTTTACAATATTTACAGAATTAAAATGTTGCCACTTGAACAATAAAAATAAAATCAAAAAATTGCTACAATGCAAACTGCATAATCAAATTGTTATGTACTTTAATATTGAATGAAGTCGTCAAGTATTTTAAAACGAGCTCGTTTTAATTGTTTCAGACTTGTTCAAAATTGAAGTCCCTAGATTAGTAATTAATTCAGCAAAAAATTGATGTTAATGAAATTTCATGTGCTGCTTTAAAAAATTTTACAGTACGGTTTTAACTACTCATAGAATAAAAATTTTGCTATTATAAAAGGAATAAAATTTGTAATACCGGTTTGCGTGTTTGGTATGTAGATATTTGTTGTCACCTGATTTTAGAAGTTGATAGTGATGTTACCTAGAGGCCTCGACCAGAATTTCTTATTATTGATCGACCAAGAACAACACAAGTGAAGATAACAGCTTCAGAAACACAATTGGACATCGAGCTCAATTAACGGCTTTCCATAATTTACAATTCCAGCATCAAAACACATTTTGTGGATTCCATGCGAAATAACTTATTAAACTGTAGATTGGTTATACTGACAATTGCTAAGAATACTCTTCAAAAATGATGGTTGCATTGCACGGTGCGTCCAGAGTGGCAACGAATGATGTTTTGAGATGTCCCAAACTTAGTGGTTAGAATTCACCATGTGCGAATTCTATTAAAATAATACGTATTTTGAATACTATAGTAAATACGCCAGGATCGAAATTATTTACACGTGCACCTGGAAATAATTTAGTATTGTGTGCTTCTCGCAATAATTTAATGTCACCGAATCCGTAACTAAATACTGAAGTGAAAAACCCTCATTAAATTTAACAATTTCAAATTAATAAAAACGAAGTAAACTTACCCACTTTCAGCTTTGCACATTATAACAAAGTGAACAAACTAAGTCATGAACACCTAAATACTTGATGCTTTTCGGGCTAAGCTCAAGTTCACAATTAGGAAGAGCCATTTTCGTGCAGTGCATAAATCAAAAAGGAAGACAAAATTCGCATATCTAACAGAGTAGATAATATCCCTCCTAAGCACAGATGGTTTCTAAAATGTCGTTTTCAACCAAACACGTTCCTACGAGGTCTGTATGTATGGTTGTCTGTCTATCAGAATAAGTAGAATACATTGCCTAACCAACAAAATTGGTAACCAAAAAATTTAAACTATCACCGGTTATACATATTAATTGATTTGATTATAATACGCAGGCTGGCTTATACATTAGTTCAAGTTACAAAACTTAAAAATGAATTTTCTCATATTTTTCAAATCAAACACCCTGTATATGTGTACACCGATCAATAAATTTTTTAATAAGCTTTCTTTTGATATAAGGCTTGTGTAATGTAATTGAAAGCTACGAAGTTATTGAAGCAATTTAGGCTTCTTGAGTTATTTATAAATAAAAGTATTGATTTTTTCGTTAGGACACTGTTGTCAGGACAAAATAAAGCTAGTAGTTTGACAAAAGCTGTATAATGTTCTACTGTGAAGTGTAAAATGAATTTATTACGTGAAGAAATTATCAATATGGTTTATTTCTATTGGCAAAACTAATTGAAATGTACTATTAACACAAAAATTCTATCAACAAATATATCCCAACACAAGTGTTGTGTAATAATGCAAAACGCAAAATGTGAAGGACATTTTCCTTTAATTACGATTCAAAATATGTAAAAATATCTGGTTACCAAGTAGTGGGAAACAAGTTTTTATGAACAAATTTTAGTGTAAAATTAACTTACTATACAAATTAATTAACTACAATAAACAAATATACCTCCAGTAGTTTCTTAGTAGACAGGGCATATTCAATTGATGGTGATTAAGCAGGTACTATGCACCTAAAACCACACGATATCAGTCATGTTGACCAGCTGCCACTTGTCTTGTTGAAGTTCAAAATACCAATCCACCAAATAACAAATGCCAAATCTCTTCTTTTCTTCTGATTGGAGATAATTTGGCGGAATGACGATAATTGGCAAATATAATGCATTAATTTTAAATATGACTTTACTAACAACTGCAGTTGTTTTTAAACCACAAAAATGTTTAAAATGAATAAAACCACGAAGACAATCCAACAAGAACACTGCAAACTGTTATATTTCAAAGATTAAGGAACAGATTTGAAGGAACTGGTAGCATCCACTACACTACAAAGAGCCTACTAACCGAAAAATCCAACGCTTTTAATAAAAATGACAAAAAGTCTAATTTTCTTCAATGACTAATTTGAGTTTTCAATTCCACACAAGCCTTATATCAAAAGAACGTTTATTAAAAAATCTATCTATCGGTGTACAAATATACAAGGTGTTCCATGCGAAAAAGATGGGAAAATTCATTTTTAAGTTTTGTACCTTTGAACTAATGTAAAAGCCAGCCTGCATAATATAACCAAATGCAGTGAATTTATTTGTATAACCCTGTAACAAGAAACAATATTTTTTACAAATAATTTAGCAACATCATGCCAAAAATAAAAGCTTGATGTCATTAAGAAAGTTTAAGCTTCATTTAAAAATAAAAATGTATATAGTGTTCCATTAGAAAAGATACAACTATGGTCTATTTAAAGTTTTGGACACTGTATATAAACGTAAATAATTTTAAATTATGCGGAATTATTATAGCCATAGTTTAAAAAAAAGCAGAATCTGTATCTCAATAGTTCAGAAGTTACGAATCGTTTACGTACTGCAGAGTCACACTGTATGTTACTGTGATTAGAGGTCATAGTAAGATCATACTATACTGTGAGATGCAGGTTTCATTTGTGTAAATGGAGAAAATGCACAAAAAAACCCAATTTATTTAGTTATTTGCATAAAGTACATAAGATACATACTTTGAAATGCACCGTATATAGGTTTATTGGTTAACAGATAAAGCATTATTCAAAAAGAATTTTCATTAAGTTTTAATAACAGAAAGACAGTATTTTAAATAACCAGACTAATCCTGATTTTAAAACCTGGAACTAATAATTTCTACACGAAAGCGTTAATTTTTTAAATCAAAGTGTATGCCAAATATTAAAAAGCATAAAAGTATCACTGAATGTTTCCTAGAATGTTCAAGAACAGACACCAACATTCGAGAAACAGATGACGTAGAACTGGAATTGTATATAAACAAAATGCACGGATCAGAAAGTGATCAGCACTGATTGAAATAATGTGAAGTGGCACGTCATTGTACCATAGTTGTGACACACTATGTAATTAATTTCAAATGTAAAACAGATAATATTTTGCAGTGAATGTTATTTAAAGTATAGTGTTTAACCCTTTCAATGCTCATGATGCCCAAGAACGTCATAGTCCTACTATACCTAGATGCGCATGACGTTTTTAGATGTCACGCATTAACTTTGTTTCGGTAGGCTAGTATTCAGTAAGCACCCGGTGGAAGTGAATGTTATTGATCTCAGCACTTACTAGTATTATAATAGTTTGTATTTATTACGTGAGTACCGTTTCAAACGATGGATTCGTGTGTACTTGGGCTATCAGGTGTCCGCTCTTCTAGGCGGCTCCGTGGCGTAGTGGTATATGTGTGACTACTACGCCATAGGTCCCGGGTTCGAATCCCGACACGGTCCGCTTGAGAAATGTTAGGCGAGCATTTTTCGCAAAAATACACCCTCGTTCAGATGAGAGGTAAAATGGAGGTCCCATGTGTGAGTGTTGTCACGCACGTTAAAGATCCCTACCTTGCTTGGAACAGCAAGGATTCGGCAAAATTCAAAATTTTCCAGGTAAAAAAAAAACTCGCTTCCTGGCCAATGTAGTACCTTCAGGTGGAGCATTGGAAAATCAAATGTAATGTCCGCTCTTCTAAGAGAGCTAAAATATGCAATTACCATGATCTGCTAATGGATGAAGACTTGTCACAAATGTTATATAATTCAGATGATGATATAAACGATTCCACATACGTTTTAAAAGATGAATCACTCAAAGCGAGTTGGCTGGATTCTGAAGACGAGGACAAAGAGGTCGAACAAGAGTATGAGGATAATACAGAGAATATTATACCTTCACTACTTTCACCCAAACCGGTTTTGTATTGCCCCCCCAGCCCCAAACAAGTCGAAATCCGCCTACATCTGGCCCACTGAGGGATAACAACCCTATTGTTACATGGACGAATGACCCTCCTGCAACAGTTTTACAGCTTGATTTTACATAAATGCAGAAGCTGCTTATTTTACCAAATGGAGACACTGCAATTGACTTTTTTTAGTCTTTTAGTAAATAATATTTTCTATAAACAAATCGCACTTGATATTAGAATATACATATACCTATCTACTTGTTTATTATATTTAATATTAATAGTTATTTTATATTTTATACTGTAGGGGAGGAATTGAAAACCAGCTTTGCTGAATTCCTCGCCCGTTAGTGTAATTTCTTCACCAATAAACGTTATTCTATTCTATTCTATTCTAAACTAATAATTATGCCAGTGCAGTGTTTTTACGTTAGGGAAGTGCAGAACATTCACGAGTTAGTCGGTGGAAAACAATAACACCAGAAACAAATAAAAACATTCTTTGGATTACTACTACACATGGGAACTATTCAACTTAGTCGTATACAAGATTATTGAAAAAAGGATCCCCTGTTTGATATTCCAATTTTTTCTGCAAATATGGGCCGTGATTAATTTTTACTGATTTTTTGTTGTTTGCATTTTGCGAAAAATCCTGTCTATGGTGAATTTGCTTCAGGGGATAGGCTCTATAAGATACATCCACTTATTGATTATTTCAATAATAGAATGGAAGAGATATATTATCCAGGTAGGTGTTTATCTTTGGACGAAGCAATGCTACTTTGGCTAGGTAGGCATGTTTTCTGTCAATATATAAAAAATAAGAAACATAAATATGAGATCAAATTGTATGCTGTGACCGAACCTGACGAGACTGTCCTCGAATTTTCCGTGTACACAGGTGCACTTGATGATCAAGGCGGGAAGAGACATGCTACCAAAGCTGTAATGCATTTGATGATTGAGAAGCTAGACATACATATTCACTCAATATAATAACGAAATGATGGAATTTGAAAATCGGTAACACCTAGTTCAACAGAAACCCAGGGCTGTGTTAGAATACAATACAATAAATACATAGGCGAAATAGATAAAAAGGATCAAATGATGGCATACTACCCTTTTGAAAGGAAGTGCATTATGTGGTATAAAAAATTAGGCATGCATATCTTTCATATGTTATTATTAAATTCCTACTATATTTTTAAAAAATATGGGCCCCAGCCACATATGTCTCTATATGATTTTAGTCTGCCTATTATAAGACAGATGCTTACATTATCAAATTTTGTTCAAAAACCAGCTCCAGGAAAATATGCGGAACACATTTTAGAAAAGAATCTGTCGACTGCAACAAAGAAGGTGTCACACTGGCGCTGTGTGGTATGCTACAAAAACAAAATCCATAAAGAAACCGCCTACTCTTGTTCTACGTGTCCAACAAGACCCGCATTGTGTGCTAGTGCGAAATGTTTTTCTGAGTACTACAAAAGTGTATAAATTCACAATTTTGTAATTTGCTTTGTTCTTTTATGTTTTATTTTTTTATATGTGGTGTATAGTGTATACTTCCTATTGATTTTGAAGTTTTAATTGGAACTCATGTTTACTACAGCGACTGCATTCAAAGACTTATTTTTTGAAAAATCGGTATTTGTAAGCAACATTTGATTTATTTTTATATTTTTCTGTTTATGTTTTATCCTAGTGTACATATTTAATTTTGTTATTACTAATATGAATGTGGATTACAGTATTTTCTTCTTTACCCTACCATTATTTTGTCCAAAATCAAATGCAAAAACTCATGACGTCTATTTGTGGCCTGAGCTCCAAAGTGTAACATTAAATAGACAGTGTGCATGATATCTAGAAATATCTTATGCCGATTTTGTTGAGCATTTATTTTTTTAAGCGATTGTACATATTTCTGAAGTCAAATATGCCAAAAATACTTAACCTTTCTAAATAAACCCTTTCAGCTCCTAAGAATCGTTACATATTTTATAGTAGCAGTGAAAGGGTAAAAAATGGAAGATCTAAAGTTTAATGCATAGAATAAAACAATTTCAAGACTGGAGGTTGACTCATAAATTAAAAATTTGAAAATAAAGTTTGAAATTTAAGTCTATAAAAGTTCTACAGTTTAAAATGATTTTAAGGCTATTTAACAATTAACAAGAAAAGATTGGATCATTGGTATTCAATTTATAAAAATTGAACAAATGGTATGTTTGGATTTTGAAGAGTAAATTATTGGATTCCCGTAAATTTGAAACCAAACCACATTTGACAACAAAAGGGCACTTGGCTGTTTTAAAGAAGGTTGGATATAAGAACTGCCGTGTTATTTCATAAAAGATTTTTTAAGATTAAAAATTAAATTTCATAATCAATTTTGTATACAAAGTCAACTAAAATATCATTTCAGGTTGCAAATTCGCGTAAAGAATTTGCCATTATATAGAAGAGAATAAACATACTAAATATTCAAAAAGTGTTACGTTCTATTTCATATTTAAAAATTTATTGCCTCATTATGTTAAAAACCAAACAGTTCCCAATCGTTTAAATTTACCATTTGCTAAATTCCTATAATTTCAATCCATGTACATAGGCAACCAACTTGGCTTGTCCTTAATTAAATTCACAAGTTCGTTTATCTATATTCTTATTCCATATACACACATGTAATCTTGATTAATTAGGTAATTTATTGTGTTTTAATAATTTAATTTAAACAGGTAGTAATTATTTCTTTTGTTATAAATTTGATTCTAATATATCCTTGCATCGTCAAATAGATATCATTTATTAGCATTGTTAAAATGTTTGAGTGTATTTCTAAGGGTTGCAATGGACTTTCTGTGAGTACTTTCTTATTTAAATTTTGATAAGTAACTTTTGGTATTGAAGTAATTTATTTTGAAAATTGGATTTCACATTCTGCTCTGTACGCCGTTCCCCAATGTGCAAGTTGCTCAAGTTTTGAATTGAAACCAGCAATTTTCACACCTTCCTTCTTTTCACTGTTTTCTTAGGGAAATTGACAAGAGAGGTTAATTTTAATGTGTAACTAATACAAACTTTATTTTAACCTGGTTTTAGTCATAGGTTTTACTATTGGTTAAAATTATGTATCTATATTGAACGTCCCCTTTTCTATTACGTTTGATTTTGATGGTTAGGCTGTATTAGAAATTGCAACTGGACTCTTACTAATTCATGGTCCTGATGTCGAGAATTCCTCTTTACTACAGCCAACCTGTTTTGGATACTCCTTACTCATGCATAGTAGATGTTCTATGTTTAGTCGACGCAAGTCGCATCGATTGTATGCGTAAGGTTTCGAAGCTCTAACTATAATATTAAATTGTTGTCTTTGCTATTAACTGAATAAATTCTACTAATGAACCACCAATGTATATATAGGATTATTAATATAAACGTTCATCCATGTGTCGATACCCTGATCTTTTTGTATAAACTAATATTCTATACGTACGATTTGATACACTGGAAATTCTGGTATTTTTTATTTAATTATATTATGGCCAGAACAAGAACTGCATATGTAAAGGTATTACTGGAGTCTGCATGCTTACTTTTAGTACGGCCTTTACAATTAGATCAATTTTATTTAATTATTATTATTAACATAAAATTACTATAAATTAGTTTCATACAATCATAAGGGTAAATGTTTTATGGAGGTTTCATGATTAAATACAAAAATATTTAAACACATCGTTAGTGTCCTGCAGGATAAAGATTAATACTACTTTAGGTCGCTGTTTTGATTTGTTACAAGTTAAATATTTTTTTTCGTCTCCGGATTTGTTTGAGTCACAATAATTGACTATAATAAACACACAAAATGGATTATTTTAAATTTATTTGTATTGTTTAATAAAGAATGCATTGTATTATTACAGCGTCTCCATTTATGTAATTTTTTTATTACTACTATATATAGTTATTTATCCTATTGGATTGATTTACAGTGTTTTAACCGCCAATTTCTGTTATTTATTAACCATTAATTTTTTATTTGAACAGGGCGAATTAGTCTTATGGTTTTGTCCTTTTTTCTCTACACCCCTCCGCCCCCAAGGCTCGTTAGTTAGCATTGTCTAGAAAAGAAAAAAGAGTACTCATGGTTTCATTAAAATCAAAACTGCAAAATATTGTAATAATACAAGTATACATGCCCACCTCTAGTTACAGTGAGGAGGAGGTAGAAGTGATCTACAAAAATATCAAAAACACACTAAGATCCATAAAAAGACATGAAAATTTAATAATTAGATTTTATGTTAGTGGTAGTTGAGGGTAAGGAAGGAGCGGTAGTAGGTTTATTTAGTTTAGGCACAAGAAACTACAGAGAAAATAGACTGGTAGAATTTTGCGACAAAAACAATTTAACTCTAACAAACACATTATTTCAACATCATGCTAGAAGACAATATACGTGGAAGATGCCAAGAAACACAGGGAGATATCAAATAGATTACATTCTTGATAGACAACGGTTTAGAAAACAAGTAAGGGACTGTAGAAGCAGATATAGACACTGACCACAACACACTAATTATGAAAGCCGTGCTTAAATTTAAAAATTTGAAAAAAAGGAATACAAAAAGACACTTTGACTTTGGGAAACAAATATAAAAATATCCACAAAAGATTTGGGAAAAAGTCAAATAAAATTCTGAAAGACATTAGGAAATCTCTGATACTAAGGAAGTAGAAACAAAATAGAATAACATTAAAGTCAGCCTAGATATGGCAGTCGGACATAAGACTTCGATGAAAAAGGATATTCCGAATTTAATAGAAAAAACAGACCAGACGAAGCAGGAAAACAGATACAAAGCTATAAAAAAGGAAATTATTCGCAAATGCAGGAAAGCTAAAGAACAATGGACAGCCAAAGCATGCAAACTGGTTAGAATGAATTTTAGGAATATGAAAGCGTATAGCAAAAATATAAAGGGGTGTGGAAGGAAAATTCAATATAGAAATGTCGAGAAAGTAATTAGATGGCAAGAATATTAGAGAATTTATATACAGGAGAGGAACTAACAGCACTAAAATAGGAATCAGACATCGAAAATGATGACTTGGGATATCCTATACTTAGAGATGAGTTTGAGTTAGCATTATAAGGCCTGAAAAATGGCAAGGCACCGGGTATAGATAAGGTGTAAGCAGAAACTCTAAAAGTCGCTTCCAACTTGTACGCTATATGTATGAGACAAGCAAGATTGTACTAAGACGGATGGAAAAACGAGATGATGAAGTACCAGGGGAAGATCAATTTGGGTTTAAGTGAAACAGGAGAATCAAGGTTATTTTAGCTCTGAGGGCAATAATGGAGAAGTCAATAGAAAAAAGAGATAGGGTGTATATTGGGTTTGTAGATCTAAGAAAGCATTCGACAATGTAAAATGAAAAAAAAAAACTGGAAATACACAAAAAGATTGGAATGAGTTTTAGGGATAGACGGATAGAACATAGCTTACACAAAGAGCAACCAGTGATAATAGAATTAAAGCAAGAACGTAGAGAAGTAAATATTAGGAAAATGGTGAGACAGGGATGTGCCCTATCCCCATTAATTTTTAACTTGTACATTGAAGAGGCAACGAATACTGTCAAATGCAAGAAGACATTTGGAATTATTACGCAGGGACAAAACATTGATATGTTTAGATTTGCAGATGATATAGCAGTATTGGCATCTAGCACAGAAGAGCTAGAAGCTGCTCTTAATGAAATGGAAACAGTTCTAACAGAGACATACGGTATGAAAATTAACAAAAATAAAACTAAAGTACTAGTATGCAAAAGAGGGGAAAATAAATTAAAAACTAGAATACAAATAATTAATGTCAACTTGCAAGAGGTTAAGGATTTCTGCTACTTAGGATGCCAAATAATGCAAGATGGGAAAAGCACAAAAGATATAAAACAAAGGTTAGCACAAGGTTGTAGTATATTTAACAAGACGAAAAGCAATTACTGTGTTCAAAGACAACAAACATAGAAACAAGGAAAAGATTGCTTAAAACATATGTGTGGAACACAGCACCGTACGGCTGTGAAACTTGGACAGTAGGAGAAGCGGACAAGAAAAAGGTAGGAACCTTTGAAATGTGGTGCTACAGACGTATGATGAAGATATCATGGACATACTAAGTTAAGAATAAAGAGGTACTAGAAATGGTAGGGGAAAAAGAAGTATGTGGAAAAGAGTAAAAAATGAGAGAGATAGGATGATAGACCACATACTTAGGCATGAGGAAATAGTACAAAATATATTAGAAGAAGAGATAGGAAAAAAGCAAGGTAGAGGTGGACCTCGCTTAGATTGCACACAGATAGTGAAAGATGTAGGCTGTGTGAATTTCAAGGAATGTGCAGGTTCGTTCAGAATAGAAATCAATGGAGGTACGCATCCAATCAATTCGAAGGTGGAAAACCTAATGACAAAAATAACTGTACTTAAACCTGATGACTATTATAAGCAACTATAGTTATTGGTTGTGCAATACTTTCATCTAATGTTAATTGTGCGAAAGGATTTACTGGAAAATTATTAATTCAGCAAATGTCCGATTGTTGGGAGATTCTTGGTAGTCACAGGCTGCTTAACCCCCTTCACATACCACTGAATCTTGGTAAAATATGGTATATAATTAGGAAACAACAGAAGGGGAACCGAACTGTATCTAGGCTGTCTGAATTTCAGGGAACAGTGTAGACTAACTCAGAAGAGAAATAAGTGAAGGTACGCATCCAACCAGCTTCAAGATGAAAACCTAATGACGAAAAAATAATTGCACTTAAATCTTATGATTATTATAAACACCTACAAGTGTTGGTTTTGAAATATTTTCAACTAATGTTGATTGTGCGAAAGGATATATTGGAAAACTACTAATTCGGCAAATATTCAAGTGTTGGGGGATCTTGGTAGCTGCAGACTGCTTAACCCCCTTCACATACTACTAAATATCGGGGAAATAGGGTATATATTTATAAACAATAGTAGGGGAACCGAACTGCTTCTCACAAGAAAGAGCAGCGATTATGTTCAATGACAACAAACATAGAAACAAGGAGAAAATTGTTGAAAGCATATGTGTGGTGTGTGGCACAGTACATCCATGAAATAGGAACAGTATAAGAAGCAGACAGAAAAATGGTAGAAGCCTTTTGGAACGTTGTGCTTCAGATGTATGAAGATGATAGTATGGACGGACAAAGTTAATAACAAAGATGTTATAGTAGGGGAATAAAGATATCTGTGGAAAAAAATAGGAGAAATATAAGAGCAGGATATATTCTAAGCCATTTTTAGGGAATAGTGCAGAATATATTATAAGCAGAGACAGAAAAAGGAGGTAGAGGTAGATCAAACTATTACACACAGATAGTAAAAGATGTGCACTGTGGAAATTTCAAAGAAATATGTAGGTTAGCACAGAATAGGAAACAATGAGGGTACACATCTAACCAGTTCCAGGACTGAAGACCTAATGATGATGATGATTGATGTATATTACTTGGATTGCATCATAAGGGTTAAAATTATTCCATTCTGATGAGGTCGAAAAAGTGAAAACTGGTCAGTGGATGTTTCTTCCCAATATGAAAAAATCAAGAATCAGTTTTGTTAATAGCTATGGAAATATTTAGCTCGATTTATATAGGTAAATTCACTACTATGTTAAAGTATAAGTAGTGAGTTTTAGGTCAGCTGGAAGATTAATTAGGCTCTTTTTATTATCTAAATTTTCTAATATATTTATATTCTTCTTCAGAGGCATAAATCGAGCTTAAAATATATAAAAAGGCATTAAATATATAAATAAAATAGTTATAGTTAAAATGCAATTAAAACATAATAAAACTATGTTTTAACAACCTTTTAACTGTACTTTAACTAGAAGCATTTATTTATATATTGATGCATTTTTATATATTTTAACCTCAATTAACTATGAAGAAGGCGAGCGACTACAATAGGAAATACATACAAATATGAATTATGAATGTAACTAAACACCAACCTAACTTTCAATAACGATTGGCATTTTTGATAAGCATATCGGCCACGAAAGCCAAAGATACGAGTTCAAATCCTGTCCGGGATCTTATATATTCTATCTTTCAATTACTAAGCTTGATTTGAAATGATCAATTAGGCTTTTCACAAAAATCTAAGTTATCTCATCTCATTAGAAAGTTAGGTGTATTATAGTTACGTACATGATTTAGATTTGTAGATCTTTCTGAATGTAGTCACTCGCCCAGGTGGCACGATTGGTAAGCGCATCGATCAGGAAAAACAAAATTTCAGGCTCAAATCCTGTCCAGGACCTTATATTTTTATATTTCAATTACTAGCTCGATTTGAAAAGATCATTAGATTTTGCATTAAAGTCAGCGTTATTATTTGTCTGGTCTCAGAATTTTTTTTAACACAAAGCCTGCTCATAACTTATATTTGAAATATAACCAGTAAGATGATTCTAAAAAAAGTTCTTCAGAAAAAAGTTCAAAGAGAATATTAAAAACATGAACTTTTGTATTCACAAAAATGTTTCTTTTTTTCTACATTTAATTTTGGGTGAACAGTTGAAAAGAAATTTCAAATCACCTCGTGAAGGTTTTAGTAAATACAAAAGAGCGACTTCAATGGGTTTTCTTTATCGCCCAATGTCTGAAATATTTAAAGTAAAAATGGATTGTGAACATTTCAGAAGTAATTAATGCATAAAAATCAACTTGTATCTATAAGCCAGCAAATTAAACTCAATTTAAGGAATTAAATATGTTTACTAAACTAACTAAAACGTTAGGTTTTAATGACACTCACCTATTAATATGTGAACACTATGCTTATAATAGAAGTTCAAAAAATCTGTTTTTTCAGCTTTATTTACTGAGGAAAGCATATTTTCTGGATCTAATAATATTCTCAAAATTCCCATAAGTTGTACAGCGCCTCCTAATTCAGGATCGGAATCACAAATCATTTGTTCAATAATAATATTAAGTAAAATTTGGTCCTAAAATAAAATAATTACTTATAAATTCAACACATAACATGCCAACCTCATCTGTATTATTAGATTGTTGCAACGTGTATTCTCTTACAACTGATGGCGAAAACTCCACAATATAAGTAAGAATATCCACTGAAGCTGTCTTTGTTTTCTGGTCATCCGAAGCAAGAGTAATTTCTAAAGCTGATAAAACACCTAAATTTGTCAATGTCTTATAAAAGGATTCTTTTGATTGAGGTTGTAAGTTTTGTGAAAAACTGCAAAATTCCTTCAAAAATAAAATTAAGTCCCTTCGCTTAACGTCAGAAGTACCGATATTAGTTAATTTAGTAAACAATTCAGTTAAAAGCTTTTCATCTTCTTGCACTAAATTTACAATTTCCACCTTATTAAAAAATATAAAACTACTTAAAGTCGAAAGCATATTATCTTCAAACACTGACGGTGCCGGTAGTACTACATCTTGGATGTACTGTACACGAAACGTTTGATGAATTTTTGAAAGAAGTTCTAGATTTTTTATGGGTATTGCTTCTTTAAATTTAGCTTGTTGTTTTAAATATTCACGATGACGTTTTGGTGTTGACGAAGATGGGTCATATTCTAAACAACCAACAACATCAAAAATAGTATCCTCGGCAAACATAACCTCAAACAATCCATTTTTATTTAAAAGAAAAATATTCTTGAATATGTCATACAGATACCGCAAACCTTCAATATTTTCTAAATCTTCGCACATATGAAATAAATTTAATAATTTACGAATGTAGTTTTCACTTTCGATGGCAACTGATAACTTTTCCTTTCTCATAGGCGAACTTAAACAGTTACTAAAGAGTTCACTGATGTCCTCTAACCTACTTAATTCACAGCTTGGTAATTCAATAGGAGGGGCAGAGTCTGACATATCATCAAACCGTTCATCTTCAGATTCTTCTACTATGTCCTGCGTTACTTCAACTGAAGGGTCTTTACCTTGCACTTGACATATCTTTTCCCATATTTCATCACACCCGGCTTTTTCTTGAAAACTTAAAGCTAAATCAAAGTTATCCCCTTCGGACCATACAATCAAAGTATCTTGTTGTTTTTGATAGGCAGTGTCTGGTTGTATCTTTGATTCAAGTAATAGAGAACTATCACTTTCAGCACGCACCAATAAAGATATTCCCTTAAGGCGATCAACATATGAGGATGATACATGTCCTGTTCCTCGATCATCCCATTGACGATCTGCATTTAAAGCATACAACTTTACTCTTCTCCTTGTATCAGTCATAATGGAAACTTTACACAAATAAAATATACTTAAAGTACACAGGATTTCTTTTACGCATTCCGTTTGTAACAGCAAACCTGAAATTTGACATTGGTTAGGGTTATAGAAATATAAACATTGGGGAATCATAAGTTGCAGAGCCTAAACAACAGGACTTTTAATAATCAACAGTTGACGTATACGTACCTAAAACTGTTAGAGTTTTAACAACATTTAATAAATGATTTATCGCACGATTTATAGGGAATTGTGGCTAATTTAAAACAACGCTACCGTACAGAATAATTACACATTCATTATATGATTATGAAGGAACGCGGTAGTCACATAAGTGAACATACAAATTTTATATTTTGCAGCATTTTTTGTTATTATTTTGACAAATTTATTCAATCAAAACCTCGTCTACACAGCCGCTTTAGAAGAACAGCACAACACTATCGCCATCTTGAATTCATAACAAAGCTGAAGATGGAAGTGGGGTCACAAGGGTGGTCCTAAAGCTCTCGCGCATATGGCGCCAAATTCAAATTTTAGTACACATTTCAAATTTAGTAGACAACATATAAAAAAATAGTGACATCGCTAACAGGTTTAATATAATGTCAGTAATGCTTCATAAATTCTACCAGTTTCATTAACATCAGGTGAAATTAAATAATAAAGTGTGGTGGTGTCTAATGCACATTATATAGGCTGCTTTATTAATGTACAAGTATTTACAAATAACAAAAGTGTAATAGGTAGAGTAAAAAAATGTATAAGATATGGCCTTGGAGTGTTTGTATTAACTGCAAAATTTATGTTTGGTAAGGTCATAATTATGAGGACCAAAGCAGGAAATGTATAATTTATTGTCCTTGCACTTTGTGATTGATGGTGACAGTGTTAACTCAATAGCTGAAACTAAGAGCATAGGTGGTTGCTATACTACCTTAGCAGAAGGAAAACTGTTTTGGTGTCAACAATAAATTCATATAGTGATTAACAGTTTAAAGTGTTATCACCAATTAATGCTTGCAATTACATGGCTCACAAATGATATTTGAATATACTGAAAAATATTTTTATTGAAAATTTTGTTTTCCAATATCGAACATCATATACAAAAAAGTTTTACCGTTTTACTAATAGTAGTAGTAAATTAAGGAGGAAAAAGTAGTCCAGCAAGTGGGTCCCTTATCTTTTTTACTACCCCGTATTACCCCCTCAATCCTCACTGTCAAGTTCTTCAATTATAATACCATTCTGCCCTTCCGTTGCAAACCTCCCAGTTTCTCTTATAAAAGTCAGCATGTCTGGCTGGGGAAGGGGAATCAACTCCTTCTGTTCGAAACTGCATGAGCCCAGGACCATACGTCTTAATCCCATGTACACCTTGCGTTTCCCTATGTAGTGGACAACAGTTTCCTTTTGTCTTTCATAAGTTGGGCACATAGACTCTGCTTCGATACCCAGCAGGTCCAGGTGTCTACGTAACCTGCAATGGTCAGTGAGGGTTCTCATCAACACGTTATCGTTCTTCTATCTTCATTTAATAGCCATGACGCTCTTGACTCGTCCGCCCGGCTATCACTGTCTTTGATTATCTACGATTCCCTCCTCTTTTCTACTTCTCTTTCCACCTCTTTCAACTTCTCTTGCTAACTTCTTGTCTCCAATTGGGCCCTCGAAGTCAACTAACGCTTTTTACAGATCCTGGTAATTCGATATACTAGAAGGTCGTTGCTAAGTTACCAGGTAGTAGATGCCACGACGTCGGTCAGTTAACGGTATTACCTTTCCAACCTCTTGTCGGTGAAGTTGATCTATACCATCAAATTTACTTCGGAACGCCTGGGCAAGCCCTCGGGGCATATCAAGATCCGCTGCTACGCAATGTGCGAGATAATATTCCTATGGCGTATCGAATTGATCACCTTGACTTTCTTCCGTGACATCAAATCTCGATTTTCGTTTGCCGATGTACAGAGACGTGAAGCAATCGTAGCTAGGTCCAGTCCTTCGTCCATCCTCACAAGCGTAACTGTTTGTTTGTCTGACTGCTTGCTATTCCTCAGCATTACTGACGTTATCAGTGTCGTTGGGTGCTAACCGGCTAACGTGCACCTACAAAGTTCTTCCCCTTTGAAGCTCACGAATCCAATATGCTACTTCGTTAATCCCACTTTAACCGGTTTGCACCCAACGACATTGATAACGTCAGTAATGCCGAGGTATAGCAATCAGTCAAACAAACAAACAATTACGCTTTTGAGAATGGACGAAGGACTGGACCGAGCTACGATTGCTTCACATCTCTGTGCATCGGCAAAGGAAAAGCGAGATTTGAAGTCACGGAAGAAAGTCAAGGTGATCAATTTGATGCGCCATTGAAATATTATGTCGCACATTTCGTAGCAGCGGATCTTGATATGCTCCGAAGACTTGCCCAGGCGTTCAAAAACAAATTTGATGGTATAGACCAACTTCGCCGACAAGAGGTTGGAAAGATAATATCATAAACGACCGCCATCGTAGCATCTACTACCTCGGTGGCTCCGTGGCGTAGTGGTATGTGTGTGACTACTACGTCCAAGATCCCGGGTTCGAATCCCGACACGGTCCGCTTGAAAAATGTTAGGCTATTGTGGTAGCATCAGATCTAGGCCCCTCTGGATCAAAGTTGGAGATATTTCATCTGATCCTAGCGATTTGAAGGGTTGAAGCACCTCTACCACCCGTCAAATGGCCCCTTTTGTCTATATTCTTTGTGGCAGTTGCCAATCTGGCTCCGCCGCTGGTAGCTGGCTGCCCTGTTCCTCATTAATTTAGTTTCCTTTGGGGAAGTTGGTGCTTAAGATGAACCGTAAAGCTCCCGTCCCCCGAATTTGAGCAATTCCCATTATACCTTTTTGGCAATCCTAACAGTTACCTACTTTTACAGCTGACGATTTTCATCATTATGGCAGTTTACGACATGGAGCTTAATACCTTGCAGTACATTTGCCAACTTACCCTCTTGGTATACCTTTTTTGAATTCCTTTCTATCTACCATATGCCTATCCTAATTATCCTGGGCCTTGCTTTGACGTCTCGATTTGGAGTTTTCCTGAGTTTACCATATAATTCAGGGGGTTCCTTCATACCTAAACGGGTACGTACCCTTATAGGATGAGACGATTATCCCGCTCATATCCTCTACAACCTTGTATAAATCGTCTATAGTGAGGATGAGTTGTATGCTTTCCATGGAATCTCTCAGTGGTTGCCTCATAGCACCTACAAGAACAATTCAATAGAATTTTAAAATTATGATTGCTCATTGGATGTGGATCACGTGTATTTCTTCAAGTTGAACACGAGGCATGTCATGGAAATTTTTCTGGAAAAAATGCCCTGTTATTGGAACTAATATTATAAATACCAGTAAACGTACTTAGAAAGGATGATTATTAATTTGTCAGTGAGTCAATAAATAGTGAAAATACATAAAGTGCTACGATTAAGTAACATTCAAAAATTATTTAAATGTTTGAAAAGTGAAACTTTGTGTAATTCGAGTTAGCTGATCGAAGTTGTAGGTAGAATTGGAATGTTTTAATTGTTTTGGTTAGGGAATATCTTATTCTAAGCACCTCCTTAAAGTGTTATGTAACTTTGTTACACATCAATTCTTGGGAAAGATGTCAGTGTTGGGAAGAAGTTTTACTAGATATAATACAAGACTATTATAATCAATGTCTGAAAAGTTTATAAGCTTTCTATAAAAGACAAGCGGAAATGTATATTTGAATAATTTTAGGGTAAAATTTTGTAACTGTAAATCTTATTAATTCCATATCTATTAGAAAGTGATTTATAACGAGCAATTTACGCGAGTTCTTGATACAGAGGTATTTTTTTAAGTGATAATCAGAGATGAGAGTACTCTAACCCAGATAGGTAATTATGAATGTATGCGCAGTGTAAATTGATACTTTATTAAATTTTGAGTATTTAATGTGACTTGCTTTGCTCACTAATTTTGTTTTATTTTTGATATTAACTGTGAATATTTGTTTTTCTGAAATTTTTGTGAAATTTAATATACCAATTGAGTTGTAAAGAGTTTATATTCTTTCCACTGAATAGCCGTGGTAGTGGTTTCTTTTGTTTAGATAAAAGATTCTGCGACTTTTGGACAAAGGAGGCGACTACGAGTTCAGAGGCAAACGAAAAATGACGCTCAAGGAAAGGACTATCTGTTTAAGGCTTCCAAAATCACGACAGATTATTAACACCTAAAATGTGGGGCTCGACTTCTAATATCAGTGGCATATTTTGGACGGTATCACTTACCCTCTACCCTTTATTATATATATATATATATATATATATATATATATATATATATTTAGTTTATATAGCGCTATCGCAGTCGGTGTGCCAGATGGGAAAATCACTGTGCTAGAAAGAACTGTGCCAGGCGGCGTTTTCAATGTAATTTTCTTTATATCTACTTTATCTGGGTAGAAGAGAAACAGCCATACCGCTTATTCTAGTTACCAACTGTTAATTTCGTACAGTTTAAATTTACCAAGACATAATTCATTTCTGTTAGGTTGCCTACCATAAACACGTATATATTATTTTAGGATTGAAATCATTTTTAGCACACGTCGGCTTCTTGTTTTTACGCTACGCCGTCCTGATCTCAACAAGACATAACTCATGTACGTTTGGTTGCCTATCAAAACACTCATATATTAATTTAGGATTAAAATAGTTTTTCGCCAATTCCTCCATAAGGAAATTTATTAATGTTATCGTTTCATCTCGACTTTTTTTCTATAAACATGTGTGACGTATAAGCTCTGTTGAAAAAAATGCTACGTTTACCTTAGTTTCCAACTCACAAATTCGAACAGGTTAGCTATCTTAGTAACCAGTTTAACCATAACAAGACATAATTCATGTATGTTTGGTTGCCTAGCATAGACATGTATAAATTATCTTAAGATTGAAATAGTTTTTAGTACACGTCGGCTCCCTGATAAATGTATACTATTAGCGTATACCACATACGTTCGACGTGGCCTATATTTGAAGATTTTGTTTTATTAATTTTGATTTTTTTTAACTCTAAGTCGTCTGGTTTTTTTCCAGCATAGTATTTATGACGTTTCGCTCCTATAAATATACATTAGGTTGCATACATAAGGATTAAAAATACTTTTTTCGTCCACGTCGGGTTTTTTGTGACGTCTAGTCTCCTTCCAGCGTAGTCTTTATGACGTTTTCCCATATAAATATATTCTATTAGCATACACCGCATACGTTCGACGTGTTGCCTATATTTGACCAATATAGTTTATTCAACTGAAATGTGTACACTTTAATATTAAATTTATGCAAATAGTTAGGTGCTGTATACAATCTATGATTCAACTAGTACTAATTAAAATAAATTTCTATGTGTAACTGAGAACCAATTTCTGGTAATTAGTTTGTTGCGTTAAAACCCTGCAAGCGATCTTTTCTGCATGAATATTAATTCAAACTACCGTTATTTAATACGCACTAAAAAATGTCTAAATGACCTCACGCTTTCTATATTATTTTAAACAAGAAAACTATTGATCAACAAGCTCAATTTCTTTCAAATTGAAATTAGTGCTATCTTATAAAAGTTCACTAAGTATTTACTCTAAAATATGTTGCCTCGTTAGTCGCATGATAAATCCATCGAATAAAACAAACATCCGCTTAACAACTTCACTTTACAAAGTCGCTGCAATATGTTGCACACCTGCAGAAAATACGTATCAACCACAGCTGCACATACATCTAAAAGATTAGGCTGTCGCAACCACCTGCCTAGTAAAAGAACACTTGCAATAGTTTTATACTAAGTAATTCTATCAAGTGATATTCTGTTATGTTGCAGATGTGTACGTTTAAGAACAATGCAACTGTCCCCCATTATTAGCAATACTGGGTAGCCTTTAGGTTATTTTTTTGTTTGCAAGCTGTGCTTGCAGCTGGATTATCGACTTGGATTTCTGAATCCTGTAAGATGGCACTAGAGAGGTCGATAGCTTAAAGTACAGTTCTCTGTTCTCTTTATTTTTCTCAATTCTGCTGTGAAAAATAGACATTTCGTTTGTTGTTCATAGTTGTCTTACTTTGATTACCCAGTAAATTGCAGACGGCACGTTACAAAGTTACGTTCACTGTGCACGAGTAATTATAAAATTATTTCCAGTCAACTAGCGAAACCAAAGCTCATATTAGGGCATTTGTTACTGTTATCTTTTTGTAGTAAAGATTGTTAACGTCAATAACATGCTTACAAAACTTTAAATTAGAGGAGGGGGATTTCCTGGTTCATTAAAGTTAGAGTTACGCTATTTGGGCTTACTATTACGTTGTTAACTGACGGAGTGCACTTTACAGGTCAGGTAATAATAATGAACATTTTCTCTTGTATATATATTCTGTGTAATTACTTTTTTTACATATTTATGGCTGGATCATTGTGTAAATATACCTGTATATTTATGTACCTATTATTTAGGTTTTAAGATTTTGTAATCGGTGCTTAAAAGTTTATATTTTATATTAAGTAATATGTAAATTGACGCTTTGTTTACATTACGCTATGACAGGACGATTAGGAAAATGTTCATTTTTGTTGTTTTGTAAATATCCTCTTGGAACTATGTTTGTTAAATCGGTTACGGAGGTTTTCAATTTCTCTTGCTGTATGACCCATCCCACTCTACGACATTTTAAGCTAGCCCAAAATTTAATTCTTTTAGATTTCTGTTCTACTCTTCTTCCTATTTTGTTGCGGTGTTCGATGTAGGCTATTTCTCTTTATTACTGCTTTCTTTGGTGTCTGCACGGAATACCGTAACAAGTTATATGTGAAAATAAGTTGTGGAAACTTTTTATTTAATAAAATGAAATATATTTATAAGTGTAGTTAAAATGACATTACGAATACGATCAAAAAAATTTAATAAGTGAAAAAAAATATATGATTATAATGTTTACTAATTGTTTACTAATTAGGGTTGGTTTAATAAACACACAACACAGAATACTCACATTAATTTATCTTTTCAACAATAGTAACGTGATTGTATAAGTAAAAGTGTAGAAAAATTACTCTTAAAATTTCTTATTCAGTATAGATTTCGCTATATACACACAATGCAAATCTTTACGTTGGGCGCCATTCTTGTATATCGGTCACTAGCTATACTATTGCGGACATTTGTTCTACTATAACGTATAATTACGCGCCATTCTGTATCAAATACCGAACACGTTTAAAGGTGACGCAATGGTCAAATATTTATGCACAAAGTAAATAAAAGCAATTTACTCACTTAAATCGCACCTTGCAGCCACATCCCAGGGTCCATCCGTTTGTGGATCACATCACGCCGTGTTGACTCCAAACTTCCAATCAGGGTAAAAATTATTTGAAATTTTCTTGTAAATTATTGTGTAATTCTTTTTTAATGGCGAAAACATTATAAATAAGGCAATATTTTAATTAGACTTTAACAGTGAGTAATAAAGCCATTATTATTACGTTTTAAATTAAAGAAACGGATAGTGCCCGTTAATGGTGACATTTTGGGGATATATGATTAATTTAAAACAAAGTTAAAGACATTTAATAGTTTTAAATTAAAGAAACCAAATAAGTAGGCGAACTTTAAGAATTTTTTAAGGATTTTAAACCGGTTAGGAAAGGTTTATGAAAAGGAAAAATAGAGGAGGCAGGAACTAATAAACCTTAGAAAGGTTAAGGAAAATGCTAAAAAATAGGAACCTTTAGTGAAAAGCGAGAAAATGGAAGAGTTGAATGAAAAGAGGCCACGTTAGAACAAAGATTAATGGAAAGCTCCATTGCATTGAAAGAAAATTTCACTGAACAGGTAAAAACAGTTGAGCAAAAGTTGGATAATAAATTGGTAAAAATGGAAGAAGATGTGATGAGGCTTCAAACTTGAATTACCAAGCCAAGTTTTTAATCAGAACATTCCAGAAATAAGAACCATGGAAAGAAGCGAGTCAATTCCGTCTAAATTTAAAGTAAAACCACCTACATTCGATGGTAAAACACCTTGGCCCACATATTTGAAACAATTTGAAGCTGCTGCAATAGCCAACGGTTGGTGCAACAAAGAGAAGGCTATCTCCTTAATAGTGGCCCTACGGGGGGAGGCTCTTAACATCTTACAAACGATTCCCGATTACCAGCAGAATGATTACGGCCTCTTAACATCAAAGCTTGAGATGAGATATGGAGATGCTCACCTTCAACAGGTTTACCACCACGTTAAGAACCGCTCGCAAAAGACAAGTGAAAGCCTGCAAGAATTCGAAGCTGAACCAGGTTAGTTAGATTGGCATACCCAACGGCACCAGAAGCTTCCTCGAACAACTTGCTGTCCAAACATTTGTGGATGGCGTTAAGGATGGCGAAATACAGCAAGCGCTAAGACTAGCACGGCCAAAGATGTTGGATGACGCACTGGCTCATGCGCTTGAATTTGAAGCAGCTAAGCAGACATCACATAGAATGGGTCACAAAGTTCGGTCTGCCTTAGAGGAACCTGTCAAGCGCAGAACAGCATAGATGAAATAATCAACCGTGTGGAAAAGCTTGAAAGACAACGACCGCGGAGATGGGGTCTGGATGCTGGAACTGCGGCGAAGTTGGTCATATCAGAGACGCTGACTCAACCAAAAAACAACCGGTTGGCCAGGAAAACTAAAGCAAGTCGACGTGGGGCGAACGTCGACAGCACAACGTAGTGCCCCGGAGATTATCATCCGTGCTGCATCGTCGGTGGAAAGTCTGGACAGCATTTATATCGATGGTAGAATTAATGGTAGGGTGTCCGATTACTCGTGGATACAGGAGCGACAAAAACTATTGTGAGACCAGATTTGGTTGGTCGTGGAAAAATGCTACCTGTATCGGTGTGTCTTCGAACGGCAAGTGGTGAGAAAATTTGTACTCACGGAGAGACTGCCGTTATGTTGACAATTGGGGACAAATTAATTAATCATCGAGTGTTGGTAGCTGAAATTACAGAAGAAGTGATCTTGGGAATGGATCTCATGAGAGAATATGGGTTTCATGTAAACATGAAAGAAAATGTGCTTCGGATAGATGATGATGAGATTCCATTTCAAGGTAGGAGTAACCAGACGATGCAAGTTCGAATGATTTGCGATATGAAAATACCCGAGAAGGCGGAAATGATAGTAATGGGACGCCCGGATGGTACGCTCCGGGAAGGACAAGTATGCATGATGGAAGCAACTGAATCGGGAATGGGTCAGGAGGACTTCTGATTGGAAGAACGCTGGTAAAGTCTCGAAATATGGTACCAGTAAGGGTGCTGAACATTAACCCTCATACAGTGACCCTGAAGAAAGGCATGATTGTGGGAAGTTGCATTCCAGTATGTCATATTAAACGTTGTGTGGACGACACGAAAAATAAACCAACCAACGGTTGCTCACAGAAATTGCTGGATATGTTGATACCCTCGTGTCAAGGATTAAATGGCGACCAACTGGGCAAGGTAAAAGAACTGGTCGGACGATATCGAGGTGTGTTTGCACTGGATGATAGTGAGAAAGGAAGGACGAATGTTGTGCAACACAAGATCAATACTGGAGATGCGCAACCGATAAGACAACACCCAGGCGGCTTCCTTTGGCAAAACGTAAGGAAGCTGAGCAAATTATCACCGATATGGAAGAACAGGGAGTGATTGAACCCTCGAATAGTCCATGGGCATCCCCGGTAGTGCTTGTCAAGAAAAAGGACGGGTCGACAAGGTTTTGTGTAGACTACCGGCGGCTTAATAATGTGACAAAGAAAGACAGCTATCCTTTGCCCAGAATTGATGACACCTTAGATACTCTATCCGGATCTAAATGGTTTTCGACCTTGGACTTGAAAAGCGGATACTGGCAGGTAGGCTTGGAGCCAAACGATAAAGAAAAGACTGCCTTTACAATTGGAACTGGATTATGGCAGTTCAAGGTCATGCCATTTGGATTATGCAATGCTCCTGCTACTTTTGAACGATTGATGGAGTCGGTACTGCGTGGACTGTCCTGGAAGACATGTCTGGTGTACCTGGACGACGTGATAGTGTTAGGTCGGTCTTTCGAAGAACATCTTAAGAACCTAGAGGAGATATTCCAGAGATTACGGGGCAAACCTTACATTGAGCCCCAAGAAGTGTCACCTGTTTGGAAAAGAGGTGAAATACCTAGGACATGTCGTTTCGGAGACCGGAATAAGAGCTGACCCTGACAAAATAAAAACGGTACAGGAGTGGCCTACACCAGCAGATATACACCAACTACGCAGTTTTCTAGGATTGTGCACATATTACCGACGTTTTATACTTGGGTTTGCGAACATTGCCAAACCGTTAACAAAATTAACCGAAGATGGACAAGAATATGATTGGAATGACGACTGCCACAGAGCATTTGAACAACTGAAACGGCTACTAGTTACAGCACCAATTTTGAGTTATCCACGGATGGAGGGAAATTTGTGTTGGATACCGATGCCAGTAACACAGCTATAGGAGGCGTTCTTTCTCAAGTGCAGGACGGACAAGAAAAAGTTATTGGGTATTTCAGCAAGGTCTTGTCGCGGCCAGAAAGGAACTATTGTGTGACAAGAAGGGAGCTGTTGGCCGTCGTCAAATCCGTAGAGCACTTTTATAAGTACTTATACGGCCGTAAATTCCTGTTGAGAACAGACCATGCTGCACTGAAATGGTTACTGCAGTTTCAAAATCCTGAAGGGCAAGTGGCAAGGTGGATAGAGCGGCTGCAGGAATATGACTTTGATACAGAACATCGCGTAGGAACTAGCCATCGGAATGCAGACGGTCTATCAAGGAGACCTTGTCCGGTGGACTGCAATCATTGCTCCAAGATGGAAGAGAAAATAAGTGTCATCCATAGAATGACGGTAACCGATGATACTTGGCAACTCGAAAGAATACGAGAAGACCAGGAGAATGACGCCGAATTGGGACGTATTATTGAGTGGAAAAATAGAGGACAACGGCCAGCTTGGGAAGAAATTAGTATTTTAAGTAGGAGCCTGAAGGCATACTGGGCACAGTGGGACTCCTTGATGATGGAAAATAGAATCTTGAAACGACGCCTGGAATTTGAAGATGGCACTGAGAGACTTCAAGTGATAGTGCCGAGAAGCAGAGTGCCGGAAGTGTTGCAGCACTTGCACGATGGTATTTCCGGAGGGCACTTTGGCGTGAAAAGAACTCTCGAGAGTGAGAGAAAGATTCTATTGGCTGAACTGCAAAGATGATGTGAAGGAGTGGTGCCGGAAATGTGAATTGTGTGCCTCTGCAAATGGCCCGGTCTCAAAACGGAAAGCCCCAATGAGACAGTATAACGTGGGGAATCCTTTTGAGAGGGTAGCCATTGATATAGCTGGTCCATTTCCTGAATCAGAGAAAGGAAATAAATACATCTTGGTTGCAATGGATTATTTTACCAAATGGCCGGAGGCATATGCTATACCTAACCAAGAAGCCGAGACGGTTGCAGATGTACTAGTCAGGGAGTTGTTTTGTCGTTTTGGAGTTCCGTTGGAATTACACTCCGATCAAGGTCGAAACTTCGAATCAGTATTGTTTCAAAATGTCTGCAAGCATCTTGGAATCAGGAAGACTAGAACCACGCCACTTCATCCCCAATCGGATGGAATGGTTGAAAGAATGAACAGGACGTTAGGAAGTACCTGGCCAAAGTTGTCTCTGAACATCAACGAGACTGGGACCAATATCTGCATTTGTTCCTACTGGCGTACCGATCTTCGGTACATGACAGCACAGGGTACTCTCCCGCTTGCGTAATGCTAGGACGTGAATTGCGGCTACCATGTGATCTTCAGTTTGGATTTAAACCTGGAGAAGAGATCGCAGGTGAAGATTACGTTAGTAAGCTTCGTGAAAGATCAAATAGTATTCACGAAAACGTCCGAAAGAATATACAGGCAGCAAGCGATCGAATGAAATCACAATATGACACGAGAGCACAAGAAGGTGGTTATCAACCTGGAGATTTAGTGTGGTTGTACAATCCACAAAGAAAACGTGGATTGTCGCCAAAACTACAAAGACAATGGGAAGGGCCGTACGAAGTGTTAAAAGGATTAATGATGTAGTGTACCGGATCAGAAGATCCCTCGTGGTAAACCGAAAGTGGTACACTTTGACCGTTTAACATCCTACGCTGGCAACAACCAGGAAGACTCGAATAATGATAATGGTGTTCGGCAAGTTATTAATCATGAGCCAAATGTAGATTTTGAGAGCTTTATGGCGGCGTATGGTGGTTCCGCTAAAGCGAGATTTGGCGTTGTTGTTGAAAAACAGCAAGATCTGTTTAGAGCACCAGAAGAGTATTCCCTTGCACATTGCGTAGCTCAAGATTTGGCAATGTCAAGGGAATAGCTGTTGTTTTCAAGAAAAAGTTTGGATGTGTGGATGAATTAGTACAACAGCAGCCAACTGTAGGAAAATCTTTGGTCCTTCAAGATAAAAATCGTTATGTTTACTATCTGGTCACCAAAAATTCTTCATGGCAGAGACCTAGTTATGGACATCTATGGGAGGCTTTGCTAAATCTTAAGACGCAGATGATGGAAAATGGAGTAACGAGACTAGCGGTGCCCAAGCTGGGCTGTGGACTGGATCGCTTAGACTGGAGGATAGTCCGAAATATGCTAGAAGTAGTTTTCCAGGAACCAACGTCCAGGTTCTTGTTTGTTGTTATCAACCGGTTGCCTACCAAGACCAGGAAAAGAGTGTTGACTGTTACTTCCAACGACGCGGTGGATGCACCAGAGGAGATAGCTGCCGATACCGTCACCAGTCATCGAATTGGCGTCAAGATGGATTTACAGTTACGAGACGTAACGGTTTTAAAGAGGGGGCAGTGTTGCGATCCACTATTAGGCAACCCGTCAAACATACAAACGCCCGGGGCACAGCGTATTCTTCAGCATTCGAGAATCCTTCTACAAAGTTCTAGATAATGAGTCATATCTTAATGCAGGGTATATATAAGGCCGCTTATGAATGTAAGAGTTAGTCTATTCTTGAATGTCTAATATAAATTATATCGTTGTAAAGTAAACGTAGTTGAGTTTTTAGAATATATACATAAATGATATGCTGTGTCTAATGTGCATACATAAATAAATAGAAGTGTATAAACAAATAGTTGTGTTAGTGTGGTTATTGGACCTAGGGTAAAGAAGTTAGTTTAAGAAGATATTAGTGCTTGTAAATTCATTAGTGTAATAGTGCTTCATTGTTAAGTGGACTGAAAACATCTATAAATAAGGCATATATTGTTAATTAGACTTGTGAACAGTGAGTAATAAAGACCATTATTATTACTTGTTTTAAATTAAAGAAACGCGGAAGTAGTAGCCCGTTACAATATTTATGGCTGGATCATTGTGTAAATATACCTGTATATTTATGTACCTATTATTTAGGTTTTAAGATTTTGTAATCGGTGCTTAAAAGTTTATATTTTTATATTAAGTAATATGTAAATTGACGCTTTGTTTACATTACGCTATGACAGGACGATTAGGAAAATGTTCATTTTTGTTGTTTTGTAAATATCCCTCTTGGAACTATGTTTGTTAAATCGGTTACGGAGGTTTTCAATTTCTCTTGCTGTATGACCCATCCCACTCTACGACATTTTAAGCTAGCCCAAAATTTAATTCTTTTAGATTTCTGTTCTACTCTTCTTCCTATTTTGTTGCGGTGTTCGATGTAGGCTATTTTCTCTTTATTACTGCTTTCTTTGGTGTCTGCACGGAATACCGTAACAAGTTATATGTGAAAATAAGTTGTGGAAACTTTTTTATTTAATAAAATGAAATATATTTATAAGTGTAGTTAAAATGACATTACGAATACGATCAAAAAAATTTAATAAGTGAAAAAAAATATATGATTATAATGTTTACTTATTGTTTACTAATTAGGGTTGGTTTAATAAACACACAACACAGAATACTCACATTAATTTATCTTTTCAACAATAGTAACGTGATTGTATAAGTAAAAGTGTAGAAAAATTACTCTTAAAATTTCTTATTCAGTATAGATTTCGCTATATACACACAATGCAAATCTTTACGTTGGGCGCCATTCTTGTATATCGGTCACTAGCTATACTATTGCGGACATTTGTTCTACTATAACGTATAATTACGCGCCATTCTGTATCAAATACCGAACACGTTTAAAGGTGACGCAATGGTCAAATATTTATGCACAAAGTAAATAAAAGCAATTTACTCACTTAAATCGCACCTTGCAGCCACATCCCAGGGTCCATCCGTTTGTGGATCACATCACGCCGTGTTGACTCCAAACTTCCAATCCGTCCATCCTAAACTCTAGGCTCTCATAGGGGAACGATAAGAAACAACCAGGTATGAGGAACGATAAGGAACGTACCACCTGAAAAGAAAAGACACACCACACAGGTAGATGTTCTTGGCTTCAGGTCTCGTAACTTAATGCCGTCTTCTAACACCGCGCGCACTCCGCCATTTTACTCCGCGCAGGCGCGACTGGGGGACGACGGAAATTGACAAGTTCATTTAAAAATATTCGCGGGAATTTATTTACAAATTATAGCTAACCCTAAAGCATGTACATTGTTAATTTTGGCATGTAACAAGGTACATATAGTGTTAACATAACCTAAAAGAGGAACCAAACTGATTCGATTTCGCAGGTTAGTTATCACTTTCTTAAACAATAAACTGCACGACTTTAATAATTTTACATTTCGTTTATAATTTGCAACTAGTTGTTTTCTTTAATAGTGTTATATACGAGTGGATGTAGCCTTTTAACACTTGCATACAGTCACTAAATTAGTTTTTGCACTACGCTTGGCAACTTTTTATCGTATTTGATTGTTTATGTAAAATTTGGTTCGAGTATCGTGATTGTCATATAATAAACAAAGATGTACAATAATTTATTTAAAAATACATTTTTTAACAAAATTACATTATATCTAGAACAAGTTAGAAAATTCTTGACATGCAACAAACAGTAGTATGATTGATCGCAACTTTTTCTGTACTCCATATTTGGAATTCCTACTTCTTTTATATTCACCACAACGTTAGTTGGCCAATATGTAAAAACAATGTTCTTTCAACAATTCTTTAACCTAAACTATGGTGTTCGCGGGTATTATTTCGTGTAAATATAAACTCAAAAAAGGGTCTTTAATCTATTGGTGGAAGGCGTATCTCAGTCAAGACCATGTAGATGATATTTAAAAAAATTGTTCTATTTCTGAAATTCCTTGTTTAACTGTACACTCGTTAGAAGCGTGTCTAAAATCTCGTGCCATAATTCTTCTGCTTCAGCATTCAAAATAACGTCTCTTTCACAAAAAATTCGCTTATATTAAATTGAAAACTTTGAATGTCTACAATATACATCATCTCCACTCGTCAACAATTATTTCACAAATAACAAAAATTTCAAAAAGCTCTTGTATATTAAACTACATTATCTTTAATATCCCAAGTTACCCCTTTAATTCTGTACCATTTAATGAGCAATATTCGACCCATGTTTCTCTTATTTAGCGCTTTTTTCGATTAAATACATGTTTGGAGTCTGTCATTAAGAGCTATTTCTGTAGAAAGCACTTAAAAACAGTTGATTGTTTTAAGCTTGAAACAAACAAGCGACAGCTAAAGTCTGTTGAATTTCCACTACTGTGAATAATTTAGTAGTTTGGTTGAATAACAATTTTTTGTCAAAAATTGACCTAAATTTAGATATCCAAAGTACATCCCCAACATGCACCATTTTTTTAAGAGCTACAGATGTGCTGTTGGAAATATGCACTAGCTCAGGGATTGGTTTAGCTTTCACTGGAGTCATCCCTATAGACCTAGTTACGCTTTGTTTTGAAAAGCTTTAAAATATATGATGTTAGTTAGGTTCAGGGGACATTTAAAAATCCCAAGCGGGAAATTTCCCAGCTTACTAATGTGTTAATGCAAGCGTACGTGAAAACCACACAAAGGTTTGATTCTCACAAAAGTCCAGGCATAGGCTTATCTTTGTGGTCTGAACGACTATGTTTTCAGTTTGGTCTTTAGTATTATCAGTATATTTGAGGTAAATTCGCAGGTCGCTGAGATTTTTAAATACCTATAACATATTGTTTTATATAGTCTTATATATATATATATATATGTATATATATATATTGATATGATAACGCTGCACGCCGATAAACGTCCAGTTTCCTGCTGTCCGCAGCCGCTATGTGTCTCTTTCTAATTTTAATGATGCCACGGCTAGTTCAGTTTAACTTACACAGAGTGCACAACGTTACGATAATCAAATAAATTCCCTTTTTCCCTAAAATTTTTTCTGTTTAGAATGATAAAACGAAGTCGATCAATATGTGTATAATGAGAAGAAAATAATATCTACACTTCACAATTTTACTATATGAAAAATAAACCCTTGAATCAATTAATAATATTTAGATTATTTATCTCCAAAATTGTATCTCCCTTTCTTTAATTTAAAGTCGCCAAAAATGACATTTTTACTGGAAAATCTAGAACGTTGAAGACCTTTTCCTTTTTTTATGTAAATTTCTACGTATAAAATAGTTTTGTTGACTCCTTACAAAATATAGAAAATACGATCAATATTCAAATTACAAATGAAATTAAGCCTTATACTAGGTAGCCCTGACCTGTGGTTTTCCCGGTGTGTCTTTCTTCGTTTTCCCCTTTGATCTGCCGCTACGTGTTGTGGATCAACACCCCTTGATAACCTTTAATCAAGTAGCTTCATTTAAAACAATGCTCTGCCTTGTGCTTCCTTACGCGAATTTGAACCAATAATTTTCATTCCGTATTATTAATTTGTTTCCAAAATTTACTGCGTGCGTTATTTAAATTTTCTTGTCGCAACTTAGAGTTGTAGTAAGTTGGAGTTTTCTTAGAATTTGCTTAGAGTTTTAGTTTTCATAGAGTTTTCTTAGAACCCTACATTATAAATATTTAACCTAAATTAATTAATAAAATGTCTACTCACGTTTTCCAGCAAACGGCAAAACCCTTTACATCTATTTTCACTATAATTTATTTTAAAATATTGTACCACTTTTCACAAATTTTAATTATTTAATTTAAATATTAATTCGACGTGTAAATTTATAAGTAACAGTGACGCAGCTTCTACGTGGTTTTAATTGAGACTGGCACTCTTATCAAACTCTGGGCGTTATATAGTCGATCCCTATCTAAGATTCATTGGTTTATCTGAAATGCCGTTCAAAGTTGGCAGCCAACCACAGGTTGTTTTGGATATTTCTGTGGATTTTACAAATTTATTTCTAATGGAACGATTCAGTGATTACGTACTCTCCTAGTATTACTATTATTTTTTGATCTTTGACCGCTTGTTTTAGTATTATTACTGGAAATTTAAATTTAGCTTATGGCTCTTGTTTGTGTAGATAAACCTTTTGCGATTAGAACGAATTTTATGAATGAAATCACGTAGCATAAATGACGTACATCAACATATTTTCTGTTTATATCTAGTGTTTAAAACTCATTTCTTTTGAATTATGCGTTTTTTATCAGAGCGCTTTACTATCTTCTTTTATTATCGCATGTTTAATTTTAATATATATTGCGTGATGGTTTACTAGCTTTTATATTATTCCATGCGTATCTATTTACTTATAATTTACAAACGCTTCTTGATTTAGAACTAGTTTAATTGCGTGTATAATTATTTCTCTGCCGAATATGTTTATATTATTAAAGGATATGCTTACTGGCATTGATGAAAGTTAATTGCGCTCCTTATACAGGGTGTTAAATGATTGTTCTTTGTATAATACGCGAATGACGTATTTTTCATGCCAATTAAATGCAGTTTTCTAATTCCTAGTACTATTTCCTTGTATTGCGCGACCACCCCGACTCAGTATACCCCTAAATAACCCCCTTATCATCGCAATATATATATAAATATATATATATATATATATATATATATGTATATATATATATATATATATATATATATACATATATATATGCAAGGACGTTATAAAAATGGAGCAAGCTGCAATATATGTAACCGGTATAACTTATGCGTGCCATCATCGGATGGTGATTTTAACACACGCATTTGCATGTCATTGTTCGTATGTAAGCTCGTTTGTTCGGTTCCATTATAGGTGTATGTTTTTATCAGACACTACGCATTTAGCACAAAACAAAGTGAGGTTCAATTATGATTTTTAGGTATATGTTAGTCTAAGGGTTGCTTGTCTCGTATATCTTAAACAACGTTTAATGCTGGTTGAACGTTAAAAATTGCTTCATACCATTCTGTAAACTAAGATTAAATTCATCAAGGTTAAATTAAAGTGTCAATTTTGGGCGTTTTTCAATTTAAAACTAGTTTAAAGTCTAGTTTCATGTTTATAACCTTACTTTTTGTTTACCTTACTTTATAATTGCAATCGATAAATTGATATAATCTTGCTCAACAGGGATTTTCCGTACCTTCCGTACCTTTTTTTTATTAAAAAAAACCGTTTTTAATATTCAACTTCTTTGTAAATGCCATTTGACAAAAATGCATAAAATTCTTTGCTATATTTAACCACACTGCAACTTTTTCGCTCGAGTTAACCAAATTAGGTTTTCTATTTTTCAGAATGTCCTTGTACTCGACGCAGATATTGATAATTAAAACTTTTTTATCGTTTGTAAAATTTGAAATTTTGAATCAATTTTTATTAATGTTTTCTACGTCCACTTCAATTGCTCCGTTATAAATAAAATAAAAATATATAAAAATCTATATAAACTTCAAAATCGTATTTGATAATATAAATTAAGTTGGCAAATAGGTGACTTTTACAATGTTGTCAATGTTGCTAGTGCCCTAAACTTCGATAGTTGACTAGGGATAATTTACTTTGCAAACCAACTAAAACTTATTCATGGTGTAAAATATAATCTAGATTGGTTAAACTTCATTTAAAGCAAATACGGTGAAAGTGGATATAAGTAAACACTAGTGATTTCAAAATTACCTCCATTTTCAAGCAATATTCCTATTGGCGAAGATCAGATAAAAGATATATTTTTAGGAATGTTAGAAAAACAAGTAATAATAAACGCACTTCCGTTTTATGTTGGCCCGTATTAATGCAAATATTACTGGTGTCCATTCTTAAAACGTCTCTGAACAGCAGTAATTGTTGTTCTAATTAAAATGCATTTTTCCAAAAAACCTCCAAAACCCAAGATTATTTTACTGGTTGGGTGTTTTTATAGCCTAATGCAAGATTTGTGTTTATTTAGGCGTCGTTTTGGGAAGTCTCGAATAACACTTAACCAAATGATTTATGGTAATATTCAATAACAAATCTTCTATAAATGATCTAGGGTTTGCTGCGTCGGGTTGGTATTGGATATATTTTGCCTCTTTTTAGTGAGATTGCAATTAGACATTTGAATTTGTTATGTTCCAATTGCTTTAAATTTTCAGTGGGCCATAACCTACAAATGGTCTTCCACTTTTCGTTATTTTTTAAGTTTTTTGATTTAAAACTGGTTAATTTCTCAGCACCGTTATGTGTTGTGTTAAAAAAATAATGGAAGAGCAACTTATCGATAATAAAAAATGGGTTAATAAAAATATCTACCATAATGTAAATGGTAAAGAAATACATTTGACAATAACAAAATATGAAGAAAATGTCTTAGAAATTACCATAAAATATGCTTCCAAGAGACATCTTTACAGAAACTTAGTAGTTTTGTGTATAATAACTCTAAATATAACTGCATTAGTATTGGACCTTGTAGCAAGTTTTTATTGCTATTTAATATTTGCTATTACAATAATTTTTATTTACAACACTTGTGTTTCTATAACTCAAGGTTTGGAATAAAGTATGAATCTTTTGAATCTTAAAATGATGTTTTTACAGAAAAGGTATTGATAGTGAAATCACTTGGATATCAAATAGAGAAGTTTTATTTAATAGGTCGTTCGATAGAATATATACCATGGAATAATGTGAGCGCTGTTTTTATAAATGAAGCGGTGTCTAAGGTAAATTAGCACATAAGAATGTTATATAAATTCCAAATATTTGTCAACGAAAGATTGCATTTTAATCGAGGGGCAATTTAGTTTAAGAAAAAATGTACACCAGATTGCAGTGATTGTAAAATGATTGCAAAGATTTTTTACTGATTGCATTGTGGTCATTAAAATTGCAAGGATTGCATTCTGATTGTAAGGATTACATTCTGATTGCAAGGATTCCATTGTGACTGCAAAAATATTATTATTTTTTGTTGATTGCACATACTTTTCAATGATTTCACAGATGAAGGTGCACAAATTATAAAAGTTCTAACATAACATTTTATTATTTCAAAAAATATGTAACTTTTCAAGTTTGGAAGCTGCAAATATTATAAGAAAATAATAGATATATTATCCATTATGTTTCTAATTTTAACAATTTAAATTTTTTCAGAATTTCAGTTTTTGAAATACACTAATTTGAAATGGACCAGAACCCATTAAACTAATAGGTCTATAGAAAACAAAATTGTCATCAACAATTTGAATGTCATCTCTTTTTGGCCACAAGTAACTTCCCATATTTTCTTTTAAGAATTTTATTGTAAGCTTGCAAGCTATATGTATGAGACAGGCGAGATACCAAAAGATTTCAAACGTAACATTATAATAACCATATCAAAAAAAAAGAGGCGTGGATAGATGTGAAAATTTTCGAACAATAAGCTTGACAGCACACGTTTCAAAAATATTAACTAGAATTGTACAAAGACGAATGGAAAAACGAACTGAAGAAATACTGGGAGAAGATCAGTTTGGGTTTAGGCGAAACAGGGGAACACGGGAGGCTATTTTAGTTCTGAGGGTGATAATGGAGAAAACAATAGAGAAGGGGGAAAGCGTATATATAGGGTTTGTAGATCTGGAAAATGCATTCAACAATGTAAAATGGAAAAAAATGTTCGAAATACTCAAAAAGATTGGAACGAGTTATAGGGATAGACGAATAGTACATAGCTTATACAAAGAACAAACAGCAGTAATAGAATTAGAGCAAGAAAGTAGAGAAGTAAATATTAGGAAAGTGCTGAGACAGGGATGTGCCTTATCCCCATTAATTTTTAACTTGTATATAGAAGAGGCAATGAATACTGTCAAATGCAGGAAGACATTTCGAATTAATATGCAGGGACAAAAGATTGATATGCTTAGATTTGCAGATGATATGGCGGTATTAGCATCTAGCAAGGAAGAGTTTGAAGGTGTTCTTAATGAGATGGAAACAGTTCTAATGGAGGGATATGGTATGAAAATTAACAAAAATAAAACTAAAGTTCTAGTATGCAAAAGAGGGGACCATAAATCAAAAACAAGAATTCAAATAGGTAACGAGAACTTACAAAAGGTTAAGCATTTCAGCTACCTAGGAAGTCAAATAACGCAAGATGGGAAAAGCACAAAAGATATAAAACAAAGATTAGCACAAGGTCGTGCTACATTTAACAAGAAAAAGCAACTACTGTGTTCAAAGACCACATACATAGAAACAAGGGAAAGATTGCTTAAGTGGAGCGCAGCACTGTATGGCTGTGAAGAAGAAAAAGGTAGAAGCCTTTGAAATGTGGTGCTACAGACGTATGATGAAGATACCATGGACAGACAAAGTTAAGAACAAAGAGGTACTAGAAATGGTAAGGGAAGAAAGAACTATGTGGAAAACGGTAAAAAATAGGAAAGATTGGATGATAGGCCACATACTAAGACATGAGGGAATGGTGTGGAATATATTAGAAGCAGAGATTGGAAAAAAGAGAAGTAGATGTAGACCTAGGTTTAACTACTGCACACAGATAGTGAAAGATGTAGGTTGTAGAATTTCAGGGAAATGTGTAGGCTAGCTCAGAATAGAAATCAATGGGGGTACGCTTCCAACCAGCCGCAAGATGGAAAAAGTAATGACAAAAATAATAACTGTACTTAAACATGGCGAGTATTATAAACAACTACAGATATTTATTTTGCATACTCACAACTAATGTTAATTGTGCAAAGGAAGTTATTTGAAAACTATAATACGGCAAATGTCTAAGTGTTGGGGGAACCTTGTCAGCCACAGGCTGCTTAACCCCCTTTTATACCACTGAATCTCGGTAAAATAGGGCATATAATTAGAAAACCATAGAAGGGAATCGAGCTGTATATCGGCTGTTGTGAGAATTCCAGGGAATGGTGTAGGCTAGCTGAGAACTTAAATAAACTGAGGTACAACTCCAACCAGTTTCAATGACAAAGAAACAAGTGCTCTTAAATCTGATGATTATTATAAACAACTATAGGTGTCGGTTGTGAAATATTTTCAACTAATGTTGATTGTGCGAAAGGATAAATTGGAAAACTATTAATTCGCAAAAGGTTCAGGTGCTGGGGGAACTTGGCAGCCAAAGGCTGCTTACCCTCCTTCATATACCACTGAATATTGGGGAAATGGGGTATATAACTGTAAAACAATAGAAGGTGACCGAATTTCATAAAACAAGAACGAACAGCAGATATGTTCAGAGATAACGAACATAGATACAAGAAGAAAACTGTTCAAAGCATAGTGTGGAGCACAGCACAGTACATCTATGAAATAGGGGCAGTAGGAAAAGCAGACAGAAAGAGATAGAAGCCTTCTGGAATGTTGTGCTTCAGACATATGAAGATGGTAGCATGGACAGACAAAGTTAATAACAAATAGGTTGTAGAAATAGTAGAGGAATAAAGATATCTGTGGAAAATGAAAAATAGGAGAAATAGGACAGGATATGTTCTAAGACATTTCTGGGGAATAGTACGGGATATACTACAAGCAAAGATAGGAAAAGAGAGGTAGAGGTAGACCGAGATCAGACTTTAGCACACAGATAGTGATAGATGCAGACTGTGCAAATTTCAGGGAAATGTGTAGGTTGGTTCAGACTAGGAAACAATGAGGGTACGTGTCCAACCAGTTCTAGGACTGAAGACCTAATGATGATGATGAATCTGAAAATAACAACTACAAACTTAACCAACTTTATACATTAAACGACTCACCTACATACAAAATTTCATTGTCTTTAAAAGTCTAGCGTTACCATCTGATGAAAATTCTAAAATATTAATTCCATATTGTTTAGCCAGAGCATTCATAGTATTCCATTGTGACAAAACAGTTGCGGATGTAAACCTGTTGTCAATGCCATACAAAGCCAAACAAAAAAAAAGTGCTTTTTCATCAAGAGCTTGTGCCATAATAACATGTGCATAATTTGCAATTGTTTCATTAGAAAACATTGTTTCCATGTTTTCAACTGAAGTTGCCTACAATAATTGTAACAACATGAAAAGGTTTGTATTATATTAATACCACAGTCACCATAAATTTAGAAGTATTCAAAAAACCTTTTTTTTTAACGGTAGAACAAATCGACTAATTTGTTATTCGTGGAACTGTACTGGATTCTTCCAGTAATTTTTGTTGCATCCTCACTAATCCACACCACCAATGAAAGATTTTGATCTAACAAAAACTTTTTTAATTTCGTAAAATAAAATACGCCTTCTTCATATAATTTTTTAGAAGACATCTTATTATTGTCGAAAACGAGGGAAGAATATTTTTTAAGTTTGCATAAAGAGTTTCATATGCCAGTCTCCCACCAACAATAAATAAATATGTAGAAATCCATTTTAATGGAGAATCTTATGCATTAATTTTGTTCCTTGAATTTCTTTCTGTACTTTCTTTTAATATGGAAATTAAATCTTTTGTTTGAATTGAACTGTTAGATTGTTTTTCACAATGTTTCAATAGATAATTGTGTACTCTTCATTTTGTTGAATTAACCTTTCAAATGAGTTTTGTACTTTCACATAATTAGAAATGAGAGGTTGATTAGGTACTATTTTTTATATTTGTCTCTTTGTTTGGTTTGCACGAGAATATATTTCATGTTTCCACTTTGACTCTGATGAACCTGTTTTGAGGCATATTTGAAACGAATGCACTAGCCTCCTGAGCACATTCGAAAATCCGAATGAGAATCTTTTTCTGTGCAAAGATTGTCTTCAAGTTCATTAACATCATCTGCATTGCTGTTAGTGAAATCAAGAAATGTGACGCCTTTCTGAATTCAGCAACATCATTACTGCGCAATTGGGATTTCTTTGTTATAAAATCTAACATATTCAATTTTTTGCATTTTGCAGAATGTTGACTGTCTGAAGGTATGGTGTTGTTATTTTCCGAGTTATTTTTCTTGGTTTTATCCGAGGTTTTATCTTTATTTACATTTGACCTTGCATTTGACGTATGAACTTTATTAAAGTGCCGATTAATATTACCACATGTCCATCTATTTTTTAATTTTATAATTTTAATTTTGATTCCACATAAGCATGTAACTATTGCTGTCGCATTGACATCAGGATCATTACTAACAACACATTCTACCTTTATATCTTTGAAATCAAAGTTATCATTTACACTATTTTGCGCGGAATCCAGTTTTGGAGTATGTATTTTAAATACTACTCGATTTTCAGCATTGGTATCAATTTCAGCAATTTGTAAGACTTGCTGTTTATGAGTTTTACCCGAGGTTTTACCATTACAAATTCTCTGTTGAATACGAAGCCGAATACCTGATTCATATGCCGTTGAAATTGTTTGTGTAAATGCCAGAAGCAGTCTCTTCTATGACCTACTACCACTTTAAATTTGATAAGGTTATTTGCATACATTCCTAAATACTTGTAATGTTCTTCTTTTGATACAATATTAGGCATATCTTCGATAGCAAATTTTTCTAAATATTCTATATCTTATTCTCGAAAATTCGCTAAAGAGACTACTATCAAAACCAGTAATTTTTAATAACTTTGTTAAATAATCAGGTAGATTTATTTGCACTTCCAGTTGAAGTTTCCTTAATTCATCGACATTTTCAGGATTGCCTGCGATATTTTCTGGAAAAGAGAATACCGAGGATAATACAAAGATGAAACCAGATTATTCCTGAAAACAGGATAAAAAATATCGGTGTAAAATGTTATAATGCGAATCACAATAAATTGAAGAAAAGTAGAATTTATTAATAAATGTGCAATATAAAAAATGATATAATTCTGGTTTCGATTCTGGTGATTTGATTTGAAGATCCTAAACATAATAAACTGAATTTCCCGAGGAATTTCCATAAAACTGACATCTTAAACTTTATTGATTCCTTATACAGTGTGTCGACTCAAATTTCAGACATGGGGAAATAACATGCAAAATCATTAATTGGCAAATATTGACTCTACTGCTTGCTCTACTGTGTATTTTAAAAAATCGTCAAGTAGAGTTGAATTTATTTAAGAAGAGCCTGTACGTCATCATGCGCACACGGCTAAAACGGTGTTAGATTAGTCCATTGTTTATAAATAGGTAAGTCCGTTCAACTTTTCAGTGGCATAGACAATTTGCTGTTACATGTCAATTTATATTTGTAACCTTGACATTCTATATTTATTTCTTATGCTTTCATAGTTTTCTTTTTGTTTCTTTGTGTTTTATGCCTTGCTTATTCGCGTCTTCACCATGTGAATTTAAACCACGAACAAATAAAACTTGATTTTAGAATATTTACTTTATGGGAGTGTTTTCAAAACTCTAAAAATCATTAAATTCGCTACGCCACTGACTTTCAAGGTTTGCGCATATGTCAAATGACGTACAGGCTCTACTTAAATAAATTCTACTTACCTTCCAAAGATACGATGACGGCGAGGATGGCGGTTATTTTAATAAGTGGTATGGAACAAGCTCCCTCTTTTTAAAAAGTTTTTGATTAGTTGAGAAAAACGGTCATGAAATTGTAAAAAAATGAATATGACATTCGATGCATTTTAGAAACCTATCCTGCAATTTATTCCTGTAGCGCTTTTTCTAAAATACACAGGTTGCTGATATTTGCCAATTATTGATTTTATATGTTATTTCCCGATTATTTCCTTATGTCTCAAATTCCAGTCAACGCACTGTATATTTAAATTGTGATTATTTCTAAAGTTTACAATTTCCCAAATTTTTTCTATCTAATTTATAATTCTATCCCTCGTTCTATTCTAAATAATTAAAAAATTTACAAACTTTTACACTAAACTCGAGACCTAACTGCAGTTTAACAATATCTTGAAAAAATTTTGTGTACACATTATTGTTAACGTCTGTTTAAACTAGTAAGACTAGAGTAAAACCGAGAGTAAAACACTTCACAATTCGTTCACAACTTGCATCACAGCTTCTTAATTCAATATTACTAAATTTGTACAAAAATATGTATGTTCCGGGGTACATGAAAATAAATGAAAAATGAGTGAAAAATGTACTCGCCTCTTATTTCTCTGTATTATACCGATTCATAAAAATTATTTGTATTCAGCTCGGTGTTCACTAACAACCACTAATAAGCATGCACAACAATTTTCAATATAATCTCGAATATAATGAAATCTTGAGTGAAATCTCAAAACTCAATCTCTGATTACCATAGCTGATTTCATCATGACATGATGCTTCAAAAGTGATGTGAACAGGAAAAAAACCACTCGAAAAGCACTTTCAGAACAATAATAAGAGATAATCTTGGAGATAATTAAATAACGATTTCAGAGGGTAATAAAGTGCAATTTAGCATTTAATGTTCTTGTGCTGAACTAATGCAGGTCTGCTATTCAAATGTGAGATGCCACTATCAAACAGTTTCAGATATAGGGCATTCAAGAAAAGATTAATCCCAGCACAACACATAGGTCATCAGTAACCATCAGTAACTAATTATAATAGAAATTGAAATACATTAAATATTTTAATTTATTCTGAAAATGAATTGCCAATCTTAAGATTGAACGTGGATTGCAGAGATTTCCATTTAATTGTAGGTGGGCACTGCTAAGATTAGCCATTTGATTGCACAGATTTCATATAGATTGCAAACATTGCATGAAGATTGCTATGATTGCAATGATTCCATGCAGATTGCAATGATTGCATGCAGATTACAATGTTAGCATGCAGATTGCAAGTGATTGCAGGGTTTCTGTACATCAGATTGCAATACTGAATTACCCCTCGATTTTAATTAAATTTGAATATTTTGTGGAAGTATTGATTTAGTCACTGCAGACAATTTTAAATTGTAAAGTTTCTTAAATATGTTACAATTCAAATATATTGCATTCTCATTATCTAGTTGTAACTTGTTTATGTCAAAATTTTGTCAGTCCTAATTTAAAGACATATTGGGTGGAATAGTTGGGCGAATATTGACTAGTGACGATTCATGAATGAGGAAAGTATGGGATGAGGCATCTGTAGAAAAAAGAATTCCAGCATTATACAAAAAAGATTATAAATATTTATGGTTGCATATACTATTAAATATTACTTATTAATAACTTGAGGAAAAATACATAATAATTTGATTAATTTTATTTCAGGTTAATTCTTTTTTCACTTTTTGCGGCAAAGATTGATGGCAGAATAATAAAAGTTGGGCTTTTCCGAAGTTACATCTTTTTGATTGATATTAAACTAAAGACAATTTGTGGTATTGTATTTCTATTGTACGGTTTAATGTGCTTCAATACAAAAAAACTTTGTTCTTTTGAAGCACTCTCTGCCGAAGTGCTCTTAATTCTCGCACAGCTTCATTGTACTTTTATGATTTAGAATTTAATTTGATTTTGGAATAGTCATTTAACGTTACATAAAGGTGAAATCATTCAAACTTCTGTAATATAGGTATGCAATATTATGTTTTGCCATAATGAAATACAACATTTTCAGAGTATTTGTCTGATATGTAATTTTGGAAGTTTGTGAATCAAAATAAAAGATTGTGAAATGAACCTTAAGGGAGTTCATCCGATTAAAATAACTTAAGTTGTTGGTAATGAAATAAACTTGTATCAACATTTTTACATACAGCAAAAGTACGATTTTGTGTTTTTACCTGAGAACCACAAAAATAGAAAATTTATATACTGGCAACTAAATCATAATCGCAAGTTCTACAATCAACTGTGATTACAAACGTATTTTGGTGATTTTGCTGGTGTCATCATAGCTGCTGGGTAAACTTTTTTTAATATGAGGGTCGATCCATATCAAGTGGTCGGTCCAAAGGTGGTTGGTTGACCATTATAGAAAAAATTGACATTTTTGGCATCAATTACATATGGAATCAGTAGTTCAAAATAATTTTTAAAATTTTTTTAGAGTCAACTGTTTGAAAATGGCGGCTATCTTTGTTTCACGGCGCATGCTGATTTTTTAGTTTGTAAGCTCCTACGGAAAACTCATTTTCTCAGGACTGGTAAGTCATAAACTAATAATTAAAACACCATTGTTTTCCTTGCAGTCTACTCTATCTTTTATGTCCTTTTTACTATCAGACTATTTTGAAGTCCAATACTTGAAAACTGCTATTGAAAACAACTGTTTTTATTTCTCAAGAGGCCGCTTTTGAGGGTAATTTTTTAGTACAATGGGTTGTATATCAAAGTTGATTTTTGGCATGATAATAAACCTAACTAAGTAGCTTGTATTAAGAGTACCCTTAACCCTGGTATTTGTTATTTGTTACCTTATTTTTTTAATAAATTTTTAAACTTTCAATTTTTGAAATTTTTGTTAACTTTAGGCTTTAATATCGCTGGTGGGGGACTTGATAAAAATCTAATTTTTTTATATGTTATACTTAGATGCAACATAAAAGTACTGTAAAAATTTCAACGTGTATATTTGAGTACTTTGGTAGCTACGAATTTTTGAAAAGTAGGTAAAAATAGCTAATGAAACACCTGGAATAAATAACGCTTGGCATCATGTTCATTATTATATAACTATATATATTTACAATTTAAAATATATACAAAAATTGCAAGCTTTTATAATATTGAAACTATATACTTACATCATATAAAGTCCATGATTGAAAAACACAATTATTAATAATTAAATTCAATGAGTTAAAAATTCAAATTCAAACTTTCACGAATTGTCCTTATTACTGTTTTTTGATTTTAATAAAAGACTTTTTAGGTTGAATTCTAGACTGACAACTTACAGAATCATTTGTTTTTTGAGAATGTTTTTGCACTTTCTCTTTTGTTTGCGTCCATTGAGCAATTCACTGATTTCTTCGCAAAGCCCCGGAGAGATATTGTGTGATTGACCAGTGAATGTTGTAAGCTCCAAAACACTTAATTTTCTTAAAACATTTTGAAGAGGCATCCAAACCTTATCACTGGATGACTTTTTGAAATAAGTTCTAGCTCCAGGTGGGTGGTAGAAAAGCACATTAATATCATTATGCTCTAAACTTGTCTCCATAACCTCTCCAATCCACCACTGACCATAAATACAGGCAATCGTATCGTGAATTTCCAGTGCCATATTAACAATAGATGTTGTTACATGATCTTCAAACTTGACTGATTCTGATGTGAGGTAACATCTCAAGTGAGTTTTAGATATAGCTTGAAATTTATGAGAATGTCGTGTGCTAACTATTCGTCTGCACTGGTCGAATCTGTCTCTTAACTTTGCTTCGTATAGACTGATATCGGTTTGTTTGACGAGAAAATAAGAAATATTCTTGATGTGATTTTGGCAGAAGTTGAACATCTGATCAATATCAAGAATTTGATTTTGTATTGTTCTTGTATTGTTCTTGTGTCACTTCCTGTTTTGTGGTCCCACCAACACCATCACATGCATTTTTCCCGTGGCATGACGCAAAAAACTGCCATTCTCCTCTCCTCCCCACACCAAAGTCTCTTTCGTGATAACAGATGTTGACAAAATTCTTTTTATTTTTGTATTGACTTGCACTTGCATCAGAAAAATAAATGCATTTTTTTACTTCAGGTTTGAGTTGTTTGATCTTTTCAATGACTTTGGATTGAAAAGCATGAAAAGTTGTTGTACTGTGTTCTCTGCACTCGCTCAAAACGCACATGCTGTGGCTTTTAACTGCATCACTATCTTTTAAATACACAACAAAAGGGTGTACTGTGGCTTGGTTTTTACCCAATGGTATCCTTGAATTTCATCCTGAACCATAAATGTGAAGTTTTCAGAGAAATCTGCTAATATTACACATTCAGTATTTGTAAGATTTTGTTTAATGGTTTTCAAAGCTTTAGTTTGAACTTTTGACACAAAATGATGACTTTTCAGATTTTGTATCTGGTCCATCAAACATTCAAAGAACGAACTGGTTGAGTTGACAGACTGAGCACTGCTCTGCACCTGACAGCTCCACTGTACTGACCTGTACAGACATGCTTGCAACTTGTCACAACTGAGAGCTACAGTTGTTAACTTGTTGATTTCTTGCCAGTGGGAGTTATTTAGAATTGACTTGAACTTCTTTATCATACTACGCATGTTTGTTTGTCTTTATACTATTAAGTATTTTTTTCAATAAACAAAATAATAAAAATTTAATAAGAGTATGCCCAGATTCTAATTATAAATAGAACTACAATATTTTGTGTTGTACTGGAGGTAGATAAAAAGTTTTAAAAAACTTAAAAAGAGTTATTAAAAGTAAAAAGTTCACAAATAATAAAATTTTAATGAATTATTCAAGTTTATGCATTGTTAAATAGGCACAAAAAGGACCATTTTCAAAAATTCATAGCTACCAAAGTACTCGGATATACAGGTTGAAATTTTTACAGTACTTTTATGTTGCATCTAAGTATAACATATAAAAAAATTAGATTTTTATCAAGTCCCCCACCAGAGATATTAAAGCCTAAAGTTAACAAAAATTTCAAAAATTTTAAGTTTAAAAATTTATAAAAAAAAATAAGATAACAAATTTCAGGGTTAAGAGTAATTTTAATACAAGCTACTTAGTTAGGTTTATTATCATGCCAAAAATCAACTTTGATATACATCCCCTTGTGCTAAACAATTACCCTCAAAAGCGGCCTCTTGAGAAATGAAAACAGTTGTTTTCAATAGCAGTTTTCAAGTATTGGACTTCAAAATAGTCTAATAGTGAAGAGGACATAAAAGATAGAGCAGACTGTAAGGAAAACAATGGTGTTTTTTAATTATTAGTTTATGACTTACCAGTCCTGAGAAAATGAGTTTTCCGTAGGAGCTTACAAACTCAAAAATCAGCATGTGCCATGAACAAAGATGGCCGCCATTTTCAAACGGTTGACTCTAAACATTTTTTAAAAATTGTTTTGAGCTACTGATTCCATATGTAATTGATGGTAAAAATATCAATTTTTTCTAAAATGGTCAAGCAACCAGATTATTTTTTCCAGACAATTTGAAATGGATTGACCCTGAGACAAATTATGGTAAATATTCAAATAACCCTGTCTTGATCTAAGCAATATCCAGTCTGTTATAAAAACTATTTTTTTACCTTAGCTAATTGCCTATCACCTGTGTGTAATTAACGCATATTCAGTAACTATTATTTCTCCCAAGGCACTAATATTTCGGTGGCATTTTTGTAAGCTTTGCTTTTAAGGTGTCCCCACAAGAAGTTGCAAGATACTAAAATGTGAGATCTACTGAACAATTCATACTTATTACCTATAGCAATCCAATAATTTGGAAATGAATTGTTTAAAAAAACCTAAACATCTAAACCGAAGTGTGCAGAACAAGCGTTGTTGAAATAACAATCCTTATTATCTGTTATAACTTTTCCAGTGCATGTCCAACCTTTATTACTAAAATGCGTAAATACTTTTCTGAATTCAAGTTACCTTCAATTTCAAATTGAGCGATAATACTATTATAAAAATTCCAACATGACTATTAATTTGTTATGATACCTTTATTGTAGTGACACTGTCAGAAGTGTGGCGGTAATCGTTAACTTGTATTTTACGTGATACTACAATGCTCTAGCTGTCGCTAGCTCTATCTACCCTGACACACATTAGTCTGTCTATACCAATGGACTTTGAATCACTAATGATAATGAAGCTGTCTTTATACCACGTAAACCAGAGTATAAGGATGCGTACGATGGGCACGACGTCCCTATACCAAACTGTCAACTATAGACACGAGACACAGGTTTGCACTAAAATACAAGAACGCTGACAATGGACACTGTCCGCTTATATCATATCGTAGTGCTATACAAGGGCAGCTAGGGTAAAATAATACTAAAACAATAAAAATAATACTAAACCAATCAGTGAGTCGGTAAAACAAATTTAAGTTCTTTGCGGCGCTCGTTCTTATACCTTTGCTTGGCCAAGTTGACTATTTATTGTAACAAAAATATCATCATCATTAGGTCTTCAGTCCTGGAACTAGTTAGACGCATACCCTCACTGTTTCCTATTCTGAACTAACTTACACATTCCTCTGAAATTTGCACAGTCCGCATCTATCACTATCTGATCTAGGTCTACATCTACCTCCTTTTTCCTATCTCTGCTTGTAATATATCTCATACTATTCTCCAAAAATACTTTAGAACGTATTCTGCCCTTCTATTTCTCCATTTTTTTTCCACCGATATCCTTGTTCCCCTACTATTTCTATAACCTATTTGTTATTAACTTTGTCTGTTCATGCTATCATCCTCATACGTCTGAAGCACAGCATTCCAAAAGGCTGCTACCGTTTTTCAGTCTGCTTTTCCTACTGCTCATATTTCATAGGCATACTGTGCTGTGTTCCACCCATATGCTTTCAACAATTTTCTTCTTGTTCTATGTTTGTTGTCTTTCATAATAGGCGCTGTTCTTTCTTGTTAGATGCAGTTCGATCCTCTTTTATTGTTTTACAATTGTATACCCTATTTCTCCGACATTCAGTGGTTGTGAAGGGGGGTAAGCAGCCTGTGACTGCCAAGTTTCCTCAGCACTTGAACATTTGCCGATTTAATATTTTTTCCAATATATCTTTTTGCACAGTCAACTTTAGTTGCAGATATTTCACAACCAACACCTGTAGTTGTTTATAATAATCATCAGATTTATCTGCGCTTATTTTTTTGTCATTATGTTTTCTGTCTCAAAACTGGTTGGACACGTAGCTGCACTTATTTATATTCCGAGCTAGCCTACCCAGTTCCCTGAAATTCTCACACAGCCTATATACAATTTGTTTCCCCTTCTATTGTTTTATAATTTTATGCCCTATTTCACCGAGATTCAATAAAGGAGGTTAAGCAGCCTGTGACTGCCAAGATCCCCAACACTTAGACATTTGCCGACTTAATAGTTTTCCAGTAAATCCTTACACACAATTAACATTATTCGAGAATATTGTCCAACCAATACTTGTAGTTGCTTATAATAATCATCATGGTAAAGTACTGTTACTTTTTACGTCATTAGTTTATCCATCTTGGGACTGGTTGGATGCGTACCTCCATTGATTTCTATTATGAGCTAACTTACACATTTGCCTGAAATTCCTGCAGCCTACATCTTTCACTATCTGTGTGCAGTAGTCTAACCTAGGTATACCTCTACTTCTCTTTTTTCCTATCTCTGCTTCTAATATATTCCGCACTATTCCCTCATGCCGTAGTATGTGGCCTATCGTATCTCTCCTATTTTTTACAGTTTTCCACATATTTCTTTCTTTTCGTACCATTCTTAGTACATCTTCATTCTTAACTTTGCCTGTCCATGATATCTTCATCATACGTCTGTAGCACCACATTTCAAAGGCTTCTACCTTTTTTCGTCTTCTCTTACTGTCCAGGCTTCACAACCGTACAGTGCTGTGCTCCACACATGTTTTAAGCAATCTTTTCCTTGTTTCTATGTTTGTTGACTTTGAACACAGTAGTTGCTTTTTCTTGTTAAATGTAGCACGGCCTTGTGCTAATCTTTGTTTTATATCTTTTGCACTTTTTCCATCTTGCGTTATTTGGCTTTCTAGGTAGCAGAAATCCTTAACCTCTTGTAAGTTCTTGTTACCTATTTGTATTATTGTTTTTGATTTATTTTCCCCTCCTTTGCATACTAATACTTTAGTTTTATTTTTGTTAATTTTCATTGCATCTCTGTTTTAGAACCGTTTCCATTTCATTAAGAGCAGCTAACATTTTTTTCCATTTTACTTTGTCGAATGCTTTTTCCAGATCTACACGCCGTATATACATGCTATCCCCTTTTTCTATTGTTTTCTCTATTATCACTTTCAGAGCTAAACTAGCCTCCCGTGTTCCCCTGTTTCGCCTAAACCCAATATTGGTCTTCTCCTAGTATTTCTTCAGTTCGTTTTTCCATTCGTCTTTGTATAATTCTAATATTTTTGACACATGTGCTGTCAAACTTATTGTTCGAAAATTTTCACATCTAGCCTTGCCTTTCTTTGTTGGTATAGTTACTATGATGTTACGTTTGAAATCTTTGGGTATCTCGCCTGTCTTGTACCTATAGCTTACAAGTTGGAAGAGACGTCCTGCTACTGCTTGTCCAGCAGCTTTTAGAGTTTCTGTTTGCACCTTATCTGTACCCGGCGCCTTACAATTTTTCAGCCCCTTTAATGCTAATTTAAACTTATCTCTAAGTATAGGATATCCCAACTCATCATTTTCAATGTCTGATTCCTGTTCTAATGCTGTTAGTTCCTCTCCTGCATATAAATTCCCTATATATTCTTGCCATCTACCCACTTTTCTCTACATTTTCTATAATGACATTTCCTCCCACATCCTTTATATTTTTGCTATACGGTTTTATATCCCTAAAATTGATTCTAATTAGTTTGTATGCTTCATCGGTCTTTCCTACTTCCTCTTAGATTGTATTTCTTTGCACTTTTCATCAATCCATTGTTCTTTAACTTTCCTGCATTTGTGAATAATTTCTCATTTTATGGCTTTGTATCTCTGTTTTCGTGGTTCGTCTGATTTATTTTTGTATTTTCGTCTTTGTTCTACTAAATTCAGAATATCCTTTGTTATCTATGGTTTCTTATTTTCTTTTTGTGTATACCCCAGAATATCTCTGGCCGCCATGTCTAGGCTGGATTTAATGTTATTCCATTCTGTTTCTAGTTCCTTAGTATCAGACATTTTCCCGATATCTTTCAGCAATTTATTTGCCTTTTTTCGAATCTTTTTTGAATATCTTTATCATTTAGTTTATCAAAGTCAAAGTGCCTTTTCCGGTTTCTTTTTTCAAATTTTTAAATTTAAGTGCGGCCTGCATAATTACGATGTCTGGTTAGTGTCTATATCTGCTTCAGGTAGCTTCTACAGTCTATTACTTGCTTCCTAACCCGTTGTCTAACAAGAATGTAATCTATTTGATATCGTCCTATATCACCTGGCCTCTTCCACGTATATTGTCTTCTAGTATGATGTTGAAATAATGTGTTTGCGATGGTTAAATTGTCCTTGTCGCAAAATTCTAGCAGCCTATTTCCCCTGTTGTTTCTCGTGCGTAAACCAAATAAACCTACTATTGCTCCTTTCCTAGCCTCACCTACCACTGCATTAAAATCCCCTGTAATTATTAAATTTCCATGTCTTTTTACGTATCTTAATATGTCTTCGATATCTTTGTAGATCGCTTCTACCTCTTCATCACTGTAGCTAGAGGTGGGCATATATATTTGTATTATTACTGTATTTACTGGTTTAGATTCTAATCTAACCATGAGTACTCTTTCGTTCTTTTGTAGGTAATTTTCTACACAGTATCCTATCTTTTTTTGCATAACTATCCCCACACCTAAATTTCCTTCCTCTGCTCCTGTATGAATTACCCTAAAGTCTCCACTCCAAAAATCCCCTGCCTCTGACCACCGAACTTTGCTGATCCCTACTATGTCTAGTGCTAACCTATTCATTTCCATTTTTAAGTTCTCTAACTTACCTACTTGCTTCATACTTCTAACATTCCCTGCTCCGACTCGCAAAATGTTCCCGACTCTTATTCTGGGCCTTCCGATCACATCCTCCGAAGTAGTCCCCTCCCGGAGATCCGAATGGAGGACTATTTTAACTCTGGAATCTTTTATTTCAATTTAAGTACACTGTGTATTTGGGAGGTAATGTGATGGTTTCCGCTGCCTTCCACATCGCGGTAGTGCGTCTTAGTCTGGTTTCTCACTAACGACCCTACTACTTTGGTTGGACCTCTTAATTTGGCTCTTTAGCTCATTAGAACACGCAAGCCATTTCACCTGTTCTAGTAACCTAGAACTTTGGCAAGGTGCAGGTCAATTCGAAATAGCAAAAATATATTTAATTAAAAAATGTAGTACGCAGACAATTAATAAAGGTCAGAATGACTACTATAGAAAAGTAGTGTCATTACAAATATATGTACATAGGAATGTTGTAGTAGGAAGACAATTAACAAACGTCAGATTGACGTTTATACTTCTCTCTATAGGTTTGTTTACCAAAGGTTAGGTTCGATTTTGCATGTCGACAGTTGTCAAATGTTCTAATATCTTTATTTGCCACCGATGTAGTGACATTGTTGGAAGTCAACATGTGAAAGTAATCATTAACTTGTATCTTATAAGATACTATTGTAGTCTAACCGTTGCTAGCTCCATCTACTATGGCACACACTGGTTTGTTTATACCAACGTGCTATGAATCGCTACTAATAGTGAAGTCGCCATTATAGAACGTAAATCAGAATTTAAGGATGTCGACAATGGGCACAAGGTTCCCATACCAAACTGTTGCTTACAGTCACGACATACAGGTTAGCACCAAAATATAAGAATGCCGATAACAGGCACAGCATACTGATACTGTAACGTAGTGCGATAAAACTGTAGCTAGAGTATAAGAATGTCAACAGTGAACAGTGTCAATATATGGTAATGTGAGTGTCGGGGTATAGGCATGACACTTACAACCAGAACAACTTAACACTGGCATTGTTGCAGTAGTAAAGGAGTACTGAACCAGTCGGAGCGAGTCTGCAAAGCAGACTAAGGTCTGTGCTGAAGGCACTTGTTCTTGTACCATTGCCTTGCTGACTCCATTATTTATTGTAACGTAAAAATATAACATAATAAAATATAGTTAGGCAGATAATTAATAAATGTCAGATTGACTATCATACACCAGCAATGTCATTACAAATTTTTTGAGGATACTGAGTTCTGGCTGAAATAATAAATTTATTGTTTTCTTGAGCTCAGCTCCGTGTGTTTTGAATATTTGGTTCAGTATTTAGGATAAAAATACACTCGTTTGTGAAGGAGGATAGAAAGTGGCAATCATTGTTACCCTGTTTTTACAACTTATAACAAAATACACTTGTGCTTTTTTCACCAATAAGAAAAATCTGCACCATACTGTGACTTATGGGGATGATATATATATTTCATTAGTGTCTTCTATACCCCTAATGTACATAAATCAGTTTCAAAAGAAATGTTTTAAAACTGTGTGCTGCCTGCACTTATTATTACTAAAACATGCTGTTCTTTGAGGTCAATTATTTATTTGTTTGTATAGGTTATCCGGTGTAGGGTGCAGTAGGTGACTTTGTGACTTAGTTAGTTTGCGTGTGACTACTAAGCCTAAACTCTCAGGTTCGATTTTCGACACAGACTGCTTGAAAAATATTAGGCGAACATTTTTTATAAAAATACACCCTCGTTTGGATGAAAGGTAAAACGAAAGATCCCGTGTGTGATTGGTGTCATGCACATTAAAGAGCCCTACCTTGCTTGGAATAGCAAGGGTTCGACAAAATTCAAAAAGTTTCTACGTAAAAAAACACGCTTCCTCCTGGCCAATGTAGTACCTTCCGGTGGAGCATTGGGAAATCAAATTTAAGTATATGGGGCAGTGTAATCTTGGTCATTTTAAAATAACAGAAATTTTGTTTGCTAATTTTTATAGAACTTGTATGTAAAAATGTTTGATTGTTTTGTTTCAAAAATGTGTAATTGTGTTTAGAGGAAAAATATGGCATAGTTGAAATGGTTATGTTGGTTTTAATAGAATGTAGCATTGAAGAAGACACACATGTAGTATTGGCATTTATGATTTATGTACAAGGAATGCTGGTTCAATAAGGTAGAAGTGTGTCTTGAAACACTTTGGTAATAGTTTCTGTTTGCAAGGTGTAGACATAGTTAGACATATGACGTGCTTTGATGGTTGTTAGTTACATTTAGCTTGATATACTTGTATTATTTATTTGTGTTACCATATTTACATTAAAATTAAATGTGCATATGAAAAAATTCAACGGTGAGTTCAGAAAAAGGAAAAATGATAAATAACGACGAAATTAGATATCTCTTCGAATAAAATGTTTAGTCTACTGAGGGTAATCTTTGTTAGTCTAAAATTTCTATGGAAGTATAGTGAAAATTTTGCTGGTTGTTTGTGAATCAAACGGATCCTCATTTTACAGATTTGTGAATAAAAAGGAAAATTAAATTTTAGCAGGTATTGAGCAAAATTAAATAACACGAACTTTTTAATATACACTTAAAAGCTTGTTTAATTTATAAGCAACTAAAGAAACAAATAGATATTAGATGTATAATAGAAGAGGAATGGCAAGAAGCATACAAGAGAATTTTTGATATTATCATTAGGTTTAGTAACCTGCAATATTATATTTAGAAGAAATCACAAATCAGTTTATAATGTGCATTGGAGTTCAGGTAATTTTTAAAATATTATTAGGCTGCAAAACAATTCAAAACAAATTTATTATTTTGATTGCAAATGAAATTATTTATTTACTTGTGAATGAAATAAACGGGTCTCGGTTTCCTTGATTATTGAAATTACTCTAAACATTCTAAAATTTATGTGTTATGTAGTTATTATCAATTGCATGAGTTGTTTTTGAGGTCTATTGCAATTACTGACAAAAATCACTTGAAAACTACTTAATAATTTTTTTATCAAAATATTTCGTTTTTATAAATAAATGCCGATGACAGAATTACCTTGGAATGACTGTCACAAGGAGATGGTGCAAGGGTCTGCAATTCCTACTAAAAGAAAGAGCTTCAATGTTGATAATGTTCCAAGCAGCGTTTTACATTGTAACAACCCAAATTTATATATATATATATATATATATATATAAATATATGATTTGATAAATTACGAACTGCTTTAAATAAACAATACTTGTTGTTGAATAGAATTATTGGAACTATTTAGTTCGATCTGAAATGCTTGTAGTAGAATGTATTTATTTATACTCTGACGTTTCGAATCCTTTTTGATTCTTTTCGAAAGGCTACAATGGTGACAGTAAATACAATTAGGTACATAATAGAAAAACTTACATATAAATTTACATCAGCATTTAACTTTAACAGCAAAATCTTAAATAATTTAAACTTTAACAACATTAAAACTATAAAGAGAATAAAACTAGATATTAACAATTAATGTACAAAATTTTGATTGAAACTTGTCGAAAATTAATATAAATGTCAAATTTAAATTGAGGCATCGCCTTCTAATGTATCAAAATTAAAAATTGACGAAACGAGGTTGAGCAATTTCTATATAACTATTAAATTTATAAAGTCAAGTATAAACGACTTAGATTTAACATAATCAAAACTTTTGATTGAATTTAGAATTATATGATATTTAGTCTGTTGAATATGGTAAGAATCTAATAATATCTTTTGCAATCTTTTTAATCTTTTAAGCATACAATGGTGCACATCACCACAACCTAATTTTGTTGACTGTAGAAAGATAGTAGTAAGTTGTAACGTGATTAACTTTAAAAAGACTTATTATTTAGAATCTTACACATAATTAACAGGACTAAAACAATCTTAAATTAATTAAAGTTGATTAGAAATCTAGTGAAATTATATACTGCAATTATTGAATATTTAATAGTTAAAGAAATGCCAACTCTTTATTTAATTTTTTATAATTTATAAAGCGATAGCCTTCAATTTAAATTTGACATTTAATTAATTTTCGATAAGTTTCAATCAAAATTTTGTACATTAATTGTTAATATCTAGTTTTATTCTCTTATAGTATTTAAGTTGTTAAAAAGTTTAAATTATTTAAGATTTTCTGTGTTAAAATTAAATGTTGATAGTAAATTTATATGTTAAGTTTTATTATGTACCTAATTGTATTTCTGTCACCATTTTTAAAAAGATCAAGGATTCGAAACGTCAGATAAAATAAATACATTCTACTAAGATTTCTATAATAGTTCAATATTTATTCAACAACAAGTATTTTATATATATATATATATATATATATATATATATATACTGTTGTGGTTTCAAAGGGTTAAATTTGGGGTAAGCAATACAATTTCGACCACCCTGTATAGAGAAAAGAACAAATTATTTACGCGCAAAATTTATTTAATTCATTTAGGGAGAACGGACATGTGTTGACATACTTTTATAATTAATAATGGTATGTTAGAAAGTACATAAAGAAAAACAGTTTTAAAACAAATGGAGTAGGCATAATTAATTTTAATTTATTTTAATTCAACAAGTAAAAGCATAAGAAAACCCACTAGGGTAAGGAAAATCAATAATTCCAAGGCAAAGAGGTTTCTTTGTAAGAAGCAAACGTCAGTTTATCTAATACGACGAAAAATAAACTCCAAGAATTGTTGTGCTAAACGGTTTATAATTAACGAATACTTGCATTTTTAAAAGGTTACATTCGTCGTAATTATGAGCATAGTAAGACAGAACTTCATAGAAAATATTTTTAACCGTCGGTTGGTTCGAGCAACAAGCTAACAAATTTCTTAAAGAGCAAGGGAAATGCATGATAGGTTATCAGAGAGAGACTGGGATAAAAGCGTTGATATTTAAAACGCACGTACTAATACACGTGGAGTGGAGATGACCTGTCAGCAATATCGATTTTTTATAACTCAAGTGGGGTTTTGAACGCGACAGCAAAGATGCATAAGACAGAGATAAAAATATTACAGGCGGGGTTTTATGACGACACAGAATAGTATCATTGGTTAAGAACAGACAGTTTTCCAAACGTAGACAAACGCGACAGGTGGGAGCGATTTTGGATAAGTTCACGGAGTAAATTTCAGGAATCTTCAACACGGTTGTATCAAAATTTGCAGAATTTTAATTGAAAAATAAGCTTTTTGCATCAAGTGTGTCTGGGAGGTAGCATTTTGAAAGATATAAATACTCTAGCTAAATTAGGGGGGGGGGTTCTCTTTGTCTCTTTGTCTTCTCGTCGCTTTTATACTACTTTACTACGATAGAACAACATTATAGTAGAGTTTTTGTTATGTGAGTATTATATATGTTCATAATACAGTAAATATTGTGCTAGCACGTGTAACTTGTTAGTAGTGGCCTTCTATTTACTAACGAGAGATACGTGTAGTGTAAATTAAATTAATAGAGGTGTGGCTACTACCATACTAAGCTAGGAAATCAATAAATAGAAGCATAATATACGTGGGTAAGCATCACAAACAACCGGATTGTATGCTGTTATGGAATGGTACTTTGAAACAAGGCGCTTGACGAATTAATTGGGGTTATCGTCTGTGAATCCGCTCAGTATCACAGCGCATGGGCACGAAGCTAAGGTGTTCTGGTGATCGTCGTCGAAGGAATGGAGGCGTGAAGCATTCTCCAGGTAATTTATTTGAAATTTCTGTTGTCTGACAAACTTTTGTAAAATTTTGTGCTGTATGAGTGAATTTTGGGGTTTATTTATGGTTATATAAACTTATTGGAAAAGATACCTGTACTGGACAATCTATTGGGGTTATTTAAATATTGAAAAGGGGTATTTAAAACTTACAAAATTTTATTCTGAATATAAATTAGATTGTAAAGGGTAAACGGTTCTATCAATTTTGTATTAATTTATGCAAGGTAAAAGGCATATATTAAATAAACTGGGTTATTATGAGCTCACCATACTCCAGTGTACAGTCAATTTAATGTAATAGGTGGGGCCCATCTACTCATATTTTATTAAATTTGTTTGCAAATAATTAGAAAAGCAAGGACTTTAAAAACATATCACATTTTGAGTTGTAATTAGTGTACCAAACTGTTTTTATACATGTGAATAATTTGTCTGTAAATAGCGGTAAATAAAAGATTGTATGATTGTTGTATTAATTGGTGATTTTATTGAATGGTGTGCAAGTGTGAAGGAAGAATGGTTTTATATTTAGGTATCCGAGAAGAGGCACAGCTGAGCTAGCCAGGGAAGCTGCTGAAGATTTTTAAAGCAGAATTTTCACGGGTAAGAAATTTTTTTTATTTTTGAAAATTATTTGATGACACTGACTCGATGTTAAAAAGTTTAAAATCCCCTACCACAGCAATCTTATGACGCCCAATTCGTGGGGTTCGAATGGTTGTTAGGAAAAGGTTCGAGTGTTCCAAACCCCTAAAATCCTCTACCACAGCAATATATATATATATTTTTATGACAACGCTTGGGGTTGGGGTGTGCCCAAATTATACTGTGACTTAAGTACAGCAATGGGAAATTTAAATTACTATCTTACCTTCCTTTTCTTTTGCTTTGCCTGGCTAGCTCAATGGAAATTATGAAATGAAAGCAATCTCAAGAAACTTCTATACATTCAAAAACATTTTTGTTTCATACAAAAGAATTTATAAAACAGTTCACAGCTTAATTTCATACAGAAAAGAATTGCTACAATTTACTTAAAAATAATTCTTGCCTAATCCTTGTTAAAAATTACAAAATCCTCTTTCATTTCTGCCTGGATAATTCACCTATCTTTTATTACTACGTTTGTAAGTATGATTGGCTAATAATTCTTGACAGATAATCTATTTAGTAAAGGTCAAAATATCTGGAACTCCGACCTGTAAATTATTCTCACAAAAATATAAAATGAGATCTTATTCCACTTTAAATTACAAATATTCAATTATTTATCAAATTACAAACAATGAACCAAAGTTTTATACTTGCGAAAAATAGCGCTTATCAAAATTTCATCTCCAACGTAATTAATGATATTAAATACCTTCTGATTCCATTTTACATTGGTGTTAAAATCTCAGCGTACAAGATTATTTTTATTCTTTTAAATCTCCATTTAGAATATTAATTTTCAAAGAATGTTCAACCTTCATAGTATGTTTACAAAACAAATGCTGCTGTATCAAATAATCGATAACTCCTGTGTTTGAAACTATCCAAATTTATAAGTTTCATTACAATTCTGCACGATCGATCTTTACTCAACGTTACATATTGCTTGGCTTTAGAAAGAATCAAAACGCGAATGAGTTTGGGTCTTATATACAAATTATCTCTATACATCACATTTTTGAGATTCTTCCATACCCACTTAGAGAATTAGTCACCTGTATGATGCAATATTAACAAGAATTTACAATGCATTCTCGCTTGTACGATCCAATTAGTGTCAATTTTATGCTGTATGTTTCTCCTGAAGCGTCTCGTTTATCCTTGTCTAGCATACGAAGTTACTGGTTGTGTCTTACTTACACGGAAACCTATATTCTTCTCTACTTTTATTGTTTTTTTAATGTTCGCTCGAGTTTCTCAAACCAGCGTTTATTCAATAATTAGCTGTTTTATGATTTTTAATAGTATTGCTTAGTAGTTGATTTTTTTTTATTAATCATGAAGGTTCTGGACGTTAGGTTCCAAATGGGTTCTCTATGCTTGCAAACGCAATAAATGTATTTTTACGAAAAATAAAGCGAATATTTTATGCACAGAAGGTATATTTTTATGAAAAATGAATGACTATATCTTAAAGATTGAAACTCGTAAAGCGTAATTTTTTTTAGCAAGAATGAATATTTTTAAATGATATATTCCTACACATGGAAGATATTACATAATTAATTCGAGCTTCAATTGTTTTCTTAACAGTTTTGCAAATGCAAAAAGATTTGAATCATAATAATTGTAAAACAGATTGGTTGTACGGTAAATAAAACTGTTTTAACACACAGAAAATTTATTTAGTCTTTAGTCTTTTAATGAACGAGGACTTTGTTCATATATGCAATAGCTTTTTAAAACGACTTTTGTTAGTTCTTATGTCACTTTTATGTCCTGCTATTCTTTGTTTTAATAAAATTGCTGGTATGTCCTACATATTTTTTTTGGCAATTACACGTTAATTGGTATATTAAATAAGATTGTTTTAGTATAGGTGTTTTAACTAAAAAGTTTATTTTTCATTGTCTTGTTATGTTTGTAAGCCATTTTAATCCTTCTAGTTGGAACACTATTCTTATTTTTAGCTATGATACATCTGTAACCCCACATTTCAAAGGCTTTTATTTTTTTCCTGTCCGCCTCTCCTACTATCCAAGTTTCACAGTCATACAGTGCTGTGCTCCACACATATGCTTTGAACAATCTTTTCCTTGTTTCTGTGTTTGTTGTCTTTGAACATAGTAGTTGCTTTTTCTTGTTAAATGCAGCACAGCCTTGTGCTAATCTTTGTTTTATATCTTTTGCACTTTTCCCATCTTGCGCTATTTGGGTTCCTATGTAGCAGAAATCCCTAACCTCTTGTAAGTTCACTTTTCGTATCTGTATATATTTGACTTATTTTTCTCTTCTTTACATACTCGTATTTTAGTTTTATTTTTGTTATTAATTTTCATATGAAAATCTAAGCATATCAATCTTCCCGCATTTGACAATATTCATTGCCTCTTCAATGTACAAGTTAAAAATTAACCGGGATAGGCATTATCCCTGTCTCACCCCTTTCCTAATATTTACTTCTTTACATTCTTGTTCAAATTCTATTACCGCTGTTTGCTCATTGTGTAAGCTATGAACTATCTGTCTCACTCTGATCTTTTTTTAGTATTTTGAGCATTTTTCCCATTTTACATTATCGAATGCTTTTTTCCAGATCTACAAACGCTATATACAACACTTTCTCCTTTTTGTATTTTCTTTTCCATTATCACCCTCAGAGCTAAATTAGTCTCCCGTGTTCTCCTGTTTCGTCTAAACCCAGCAGCTGTTTGCACTTTATCTATACCCGGTACTGTATTTACTAGTTTAGGCTCTAATGTAACCATGAGTACTCTTTCGTTCTTTTGTAGGTACTTTTCTAGTGTCCTATTTTTTTCCTCATAATTATACCCACAACCGAATTTCCTTCCTCAGTTCGTTTTTTCATCCAATTTTGATAGGTGTGCAGTCAAACTTATTGTTGGAAAATTTTCACATCTATCAGCACCTCTCTTTTTTGGTATAGTGATTATGATGTTACGTTTGAAATCTTTGGGTATCTCGTCTGCCTCGTACATATAGCTTACAAGTTGGAAGAGACGTTCTGTTACTGCTTGTCCAGTGGCTGTTTGCACCTTATTCAAACTCATCTCTAAATATAGGATATCTCAAGTCATCCTTTTTAATGTCTGATTCCTGTTCTACTGCTGCTAATTCCCGTCCTGCATATAAATTTCCTATATATTCTTGCTATGTAACCATTTTCTCTACATTTTTTATGATTATGTCTCCTTCCACTATCCTTGTATTTTAGCTATATGGTTTTATATCCTGAAAATTCATTTTAATTAATTTGTATGCTTTGTCCGTCTTTCCTATTTCCATCTTAGTTTGTACCTCTTTGCACTTTTCATCAATCTATTGTTCTTTAGCTTTCCTGCATTTGTAAATAATTTCCTATTTTATGGCTTTGTATTTCTGTTTTCCTGCTTCGTCTGGTCTCGTTATTGTATTTTCGTCTTTCTTCTATTAAATTCAGGATAACTTTCGTTATCCATGGTTTCTTATTTTCTTTTGGTGTATACCCCAGTACCCCAGAATGTCTCTGACCGCCATATCTAAGTTGAACTTAATGTTAGTCCATTCTGTTTCTACTTCATTTGTATCAGAAATTTTCCATGTCTTTCAGTAATTCAGTTGATTTTTTTTCAAATCTTTTGTGATATCTTTCTTTTTTAGTTTCTCAAAATCAAAGTGCCTTTTTCCGTTCCCTTTTTCAAATTTTTAAATTTAAGTGCGGCCTTCATAATTACGATGATGTGGTCAGTGTCTATATCTGATTCGGGGTAGCTTCTACAGTCTTTTACTTGATTTCTAAACTACATTAAAATTCTCTGTAATTATTAAGTTTTCATGTCCTTATACGCATTTTACTATGTCTTCGATATCATTGTAAATCGCTTCTACATCTTCCGCACTGTAGCTAGAGGTGGGCATGTATATCTGTTTTAATACTGTATTTACTGGTTTAGACTCTAAAGTAACCATGAGTACTCTTTCGTTCTTTTGTAGGTACTTTTCTACAGTGTCCTATCTTTTTTCTCATAATTATACCCACAACCGAATTTCCTTCCTCTGATCCTGTATGAATTATTCTTTAGTTTCTGCTCCAAAAATCCCCCACCTCTGGCCACCGAACTTTGCTGATCCATACTATGCCTAGTGCTAACCTATTCATTTCAATTTTTAAGTTCTCTAGCTTACCTTATTGCTTCATACTTCTAACATACCGTGCTCCGACTCACCAAATGTTCCCGGCTAGATGGGGCTTGTGATAGCTTTTTAAAGTTTGGGGCTCATAGACCAATCACCGTTGGCAACTCATTTTATAAGTGCCATATTGGCATTTGGAAAATCATAAATAGATATTGCTATTTTTAAAGTTACATATTTTTCTTGTGACATTCCTTTGAAATGTTTATTTTTATATTTTATTTTAATAGTTTCCAAATTGGTAAATCCCACCAATAGGGGTAGGTTATTTCCTTTAAGAAATATAATTTTTAAGTTGCTTGCAATCTTGATTTAAGCAAGGTGTATCTTATATTGTTCATACTCAAAGGTTGTCAAATTTAATATGGTGGTTTTAAAATGTTAGAAATGATACTATGGTTACTTTGTAATCTAAATGATTCATTTATTTTGATTAATAATGTATAACATTGACACCTATGACCTTATCGTTTTGGGACAAAGAAAGTCCACATGCAAAATTATGTTGAGGTAGCAAATAAAATCCCCTTATTTTGATGCTAGTAAAAGTTTTAATAAAATAAATTTCACATGTGTTAGAAAAACTACTCAAGTAATTTCAATTTGCAGTCTTAATTCATTTTTCTCAATTTGTTCCTAATGTCAACATCTATCTAGCAGATATATCGATAGATACTACACACGTTACAAGAATTGTTTGATGTATGTTCACGGGGGGGGGGGGAGGTATCCGCTAAGACATTTCTTCTGCCTGGACAGTATTTGATTCGAAGATTATAACCCTGAATAAGCATCACCCATCTGGCTAATCTACCAGTAGGCGTTTTCAGACTTAACAACCATTTTAAGGGGCGATAGTCGGTAATAACTACTATGGAAGCGTGATCGAGATAGCCTTAAATTTTTGGAGACTCCATGCGATAGTTAAAGCTTCACGTTTGGTACAAGAGTAGTTCTTTTCTGTGGGTGTTAACAATCGACTTGCAAATTTAATTGGGCATTCGTTAGGGCATTTGCCTTCGCATAAGCTGAAGCATCTGTTTGCAGCACATACGGCTTAGTACCATCATTGTGTGTAAGCATTGGGGCAATGGCTAAAGCAATTTTTAATTGGTTAAATGCCAATTGTTGTTTAGTTTCCCGATGAAACACAGAATTCTTTTTTGTTAGTTCGCTCAATGGTTTAGAAATATCAGCAAAATTTTCAATAAATCTTCTGTACCAGGAGCAAGTTTGTAGAAAACTTAAAACTTGTTTAACATTTTTTTGGAGGTGCCATATTAGCAATCGTTGATGTTTTATTTGGATCAACTTGAATTCCCTGTGGTGTAATTAAATGGCCTAACTATTTTACTTGTGAACAGGCAAAATTACACTTGTCACGATTTAGCCGAAGGTTGAACTGGGTCAGTCGATTAAAAACCATTTGTAAATGTTTGAATATGATCTTCAAACGTTTCAGATAATATAATTAAATCGTCCAAATAGGCTAGGATTAATATTTCATCTAGACCAGAACAAAATGAATCAATTAGTTGCAGTAACGTTCCAGGAGCGTTGTGTAACCCGAAACTCATCACTTTGTAGCGAAAAGTGCCAAAAGGGTAACAAACGCAGTTTTATTTTGATCACAGTTCGTAGCTCGGATTTGGTGGTAACCACTACGAAAGTCGAGTGTACTCATAAAAAGGAATGTTTAGTGGAATACAGTAAAAGTCGCCCATATGTGGGAGGGAGTATGAATCCGGAACAGTTATTACATTAAGTTTGCGATAATCAGTACAAACGCGAATTTTGCCTTTCTTTTTAAGAACTAACACAACAGGCGCGGCCCACGGTGATTCGCATTCTTTGATAAGATTTTCGGTTAGCATACAGTCAATTTCTTGACGTAAAAACTCTCGCTTAGCCGGAGTAAGCTGGTATGGAGGAGTGGAAATAGAAGCATTCCATATCAATACAATGTTCAGCAAATGGGATAGTGCCTCCCCCTGGACTAAAATACTTTCATTTTTTTGAAGTAATAGGTCCAATTGGGCACGATTGTCAAGCGTTAATAAACTACCTTTTTCCGAACATAAACAATCTATAACTTCAGGTGCGGCAATAGGTTGAATTTTTAGTGAAGAGATTTCAGTCAATAGATCAAATTTAATTTGATCCTCTCCAGAAAAATACCTTTTGCTTGCAAATCGATCGATAACAATTTTTGAATCTTTAATAAAATCAATGCCCAAAAGAGTGTTGCTAACTTGGGCATCCGGGAAGAATAACAAATTTGTAAGTATGACACGATTATTCAAACAAATATTAACTGTTGTGCAAAGGACTTCTTGTTCAAACAAATTTCCTATTGCGAGTTTAGTGTCAATATTGTGTCGTGGAAAGCTTTGATTTTTTGATTTAAGTAATTGAAACAATTTTTCACTTCCTCTGGAAGCCAAGTATTCTAATGTATAAAATTAGTCTTGGTCTAGGACGCACTTTATTTAAATTGGTTGCGATTGGTTGTGAGAAAATCACAAAAATCCACTACTGAAGTTGTAACAACTTCGCAATCTGGACAGTTAGATCTTAAAAAATTGCTTTACCACATCTAAAAGAAGAAATTGTGGGTAGAACGGTTGGATCAACTGCAGAATCTGAATGATTAGTGTGTGATGTTTGATTTTTGTTGAGCAATTTTTTGCATTGGTCACACGTATGACCACATTTTTTACAATAAATACATAGTTTGTGACTAGAACTTGCACTTATGGACATAACTGTTTTACTATTTTTAGAAGGTAAACAGTTCTTTTCAAGTAAAGTTTCTTCAACGGTGTGAGATGCATCTAAAAGATCCTAAAAAGTCTTTACTGATTCGCGTGCAACTTTTTCGCATATATGCACATTTAATAGACTGTACACCATGACAATTTGTACGGTTTTCATTAAATTATTTTCTGGTAAATTAGCCAGAACAGAACGCGTTTGACAAATGAAAATGTCTGTGGGTGTTTTATCGTCTTCATCACTTTCGAACAATTCACGATAAACGCGATTTGCTGGTCTTTTAGGCCCGTAAGTTTTACTTAGCACTTTGATAGCCTCATCCCAAGTTTTCACGGTATTTTTAACACCTACCCACCAGGTGGCGGCAAAATCACCAAATAACATCAATAGTCCCTTAAGCACTATGTCATCGCCAATATTGGAGCAGTTTTTGTAAGAATCGACAAAAGCATTAACGTTGCCTTTTTTTGTCAAAACGCGATTTGCACTGAGAAAAATTATTAGTAGCGTCCATCACACTGGTATTTGCGACGTTACAAGAATCTTTAATCTATTGCATTAATTCTTATAATTGTTCATTTCTCATAGAAACTGCCATTTTAGAGGGTTTACTACGTAATCGATTATGATGATCGGTGGAAATGCAAGCAATAATATTGTACTTATTTAGAAACAGGTGTAATCAAACCTGTTTATAGATTTTAATCCACTATTGTCTCAGTAAATCCTTGCAAAACTCTTATAAAAACCAAATGCAGCTAATGGTTGATTCTGTTATGAATATAACACCATAAATATAACTGAGAAATAATTTGGTTGCTGAAGTAACCACGCACGTACTCACTAATTTTACACACTTGTTCCTTTTTGTCATCGTAAACATGTAATGATGCTTGATTTATAAGAATTAAAAGGCATAAACATTACCGAGTTTAGCACATAAATTAGTAACGAGTAAAATTATCATGAAGAGCACTGTGCCTTTCAGTTTTAATAATATTCAACACTACCTGTTGCCGCTTAAATAAGCAAAATACTGCATGTTTGAGTGTAAAGTCCTTTGACTTGGTATTAAAAGTTTATAGTAACCATAGTTAGTTGTCAAAAAATTATTACTGCTATTGTCAGTTTTTGATGTAATAAAAATAAACTAATCTGAAGGAAATAGTTTTAGTTTTGCTTGAAATAAATAAGCATTAAAATAGAAGTCAATTCTAACAACTCGAAAGGAGTCAGATAAGACAGAAATAATATGATGCAACAACAATACTACTGGTTTTTTGAATACATAAACAAAACAAAACGATACATTTATTATCAAAACTGTACATGTGATACAAAACTCTTTGATTAAAGCGTATTTTACACCTTTTAACAAAATTAGTAACCAATATACCTGTATTTGAGTTTAATATTTAAGTTTTTAAGAACGAAAAACACCGGAGTTACACGTTGAGGTGACAATTTTATAGTGTGGGTTATTAAAAGTGGTTGTCGAGCGTCCGGGGCAAAAGTTTTCCATATTTATCTCAGGGTTGTGGGATTTGCTGCCGACTCAAAAACTATTAATTACACAAATATGTTCTATTTTAATTATAAATATCATCAACACGTAGTGTTACACGATTCTGTATCAAATACTAACAACCACAAAACGTTTTAAGCAAGGTATTGACATTGCCAGGTATCATTCGCTTGACGGTGCGAGACTTCTAATACTAGTTTATTGCTTTAACACTGCGCATATACTACAATTAAAAGAGGCACGTTGCATTGGTAAATTACCTGAATACTAATCACGCCTCTAAGTATTTACAATATATTTAACTACAACAAGGCTGGAACTGTCACTTTTACTTAGCTATGAAAAACAAATATAGGACTATTACACAATTGTGTTTTCATCACAAATACATATAAACATTCTTAAGCAAAACAAAAAATCAAATATACTAAAAATTACTTAGCACAATGAAAACATTTCTGACAAACAAAATTACTTTCTAAATTCTTATACTAACAACAGAAACTTCTATGGGTACTTCTAAATTTACACAGTTGACTAGAGAAAAATGATCATTTATTTACAGTTACTGAAGGTTAAAGTTTCAGAAGGTCTATTATAAATACCTGATGAGCGATTTCTGACTAAATAACTCGGAAACAATTAAAAACCGTTATCTCCCGGTTTTAATTTGTTTTTAACAAGATCTGAACGAGACTTCAAAAAGGAATCTTGTAACGTATTTTTTTTCTAGTTACACTTCGTTCTTTAAAATAAAAATAAAACAGCTATAATTTAAAATATTTAATTTATAAATCTCCGTTCAGTAAAAATTAATACATAAAATTTATAATAACATATAGATTCCTTTACCTTTATGGTCTAAGGTTCGTTACTAAGCTTTGTCGAGTTGTCAATTTGTTCACTTCATTATCAGCGTTCGAACGGGTAAGCTGCTCTACAAGATAGTGGAGTCAAGATGGTCGTGTGTAGGCACGTGGCCTCTAACAGAGTAAGAAAAAAAGAATAGATAATTGATTGAGATGGAAGCCCCTTTACATCATTAATACAGTTGGTATAAAATTATTTAAATAAATTTTCTAATATTTTTTCTCATAGTGCAATATCTTAATACAGTATCTTAAGGCAATATCATATATGGCTACATCTTATATAATATCATAGAATGCAGTTTCATAGAAGGCAATTTCATATAGGTTCCAAATTTTGTTGGAGTATTAAATTCAATCAAGCAGAAGTTAGTTTCGGTAAATAATAGTTGTGTTCAGAAGAACTTTGATAATCGATGGTTATGGAAATTTCCGACAACTGAGGTCAAGGTCCTATTCCTTTCGTTCAGAGCAGTATCGTAACACGTGAGTGTTCTTTAGAATTTAATCACTTTGAATATTAATTAAGTTGCAATAAGAAAATAGAACATTAAAAATTTTGTAACGTAAAAAGCTTTTAAGGAAACAGCGAACTAAATAACAAATCTATTGTTTGTCAGAATGTTTGCACGTGCACACAAAGTGTACATTTAAAAAGTTGTGAATGACATTTTATGTCAGATATATAAAAAACATAGATTCAGTTGTCCTATTTAGACCGCACATGCCGTCTTACGTTAATTTAAAGTATGTTTGAATATTTTGAGGTCATGAACTTTCATTTTTCATCGACATGTGGAATTCGAGTATTAACTGTTAAATAAAATTAGCTTAGTGTAACTATATAATACTTTATCAACGCTTTGATAATTAAATTTTATTGTGAGGGTCGAAGAAGTACTTCTATGGCTTAAAGAAAATTATGTATTATGAATAACTTAGAAAATTTCAAGTCAGCATATTTAAATTTTGTAGAAAGATCCATTCAGAGATCTTTAGATTATTAAATACAATTCTTTACTAGTATATTTCTGTTCCATAAAAATTATTAAGAGAAAATTTTATAAAGATACGAATTTAAATATTATAGTAACATGAATCCAGAAATTTATTCAAATAGAATCTATTTTGCTTTTGAATGACTTTTTATTATTTAGAATTCAAGTAAAAAATTACAAGTCATCCCTGATTAGAAATTGTGTGTAATGAAAACAAATTCCCTGGGTGTATATTTTAGAAACCTAAATTCTATTATTTTATTTTTGGCAAATATTTTTGAGGACACAAATAGTGTCCATGTTGTACCTTTGTTTGTTCACAGGTCAAGCCGAGACATCTGTATGACATCTGGTGTTTGAGATTTTGGTAAGTGTGTTTAAAAGAGTGAAATTCAGGTTTTATGGCTATGTTAGTGGTGTTGACATAAGGTTTCCGCATTCCCCTAATACAAACACAGTTAAATTTTGTTGGTTATAGTATTGAAAAATACGGTGGCGCTCATTAAATATATTTTTGGTCTTTTAACAACCCATGACCCAAGCTCATGATCTACCCAGAGCTAACACTCGACTAGCCGTTTATGTCTTAAGAGTTTTTCTTTATCTCAAGCCATTCTCCATCTAACTTTACCTTGGGCTTACATTAATAAGAATAAATTCTCGACCTTGTAATATCAGGTTAGGGTTTAGGAAATTTAAAGGTATAATTTTTTAGCTGATAGTCACGAGGATAAAAAAATATAATAAAAAAAAGTTAGAAATATTTTTTTATTACAAACTAGATGTTCTTAATTCACATGGTTTTGCCCAACACGAAGTTGTCGATTTAATGGGTGTCTCTCAAATTAAAAGTAACCAACCCGGCAATGTATTATCTGAACTTCATCGACTAATCGCATTAATTAGTTCAACACCTTACGATTCAAAGATTAACTAACCTACTCAAGTTACATGTTATCTTTCTGGATGGTAATAATAATAATAATAATAATTTAATTTTTTATTAACGAAACACCATTTTCAAAAATAACCACATACATTTGTTGTTCAGTGTACATGTACAATATTAAAGTATAAATAAAATAAAACAAAAATTATTAAAAAACTGATAAAGAATAACTTTTCAATCTTTGCATTGTTTCAAGTTTTAAGTTTTCCTTAAACGGTTTCATTGGAAGATTAAAGAAATCCAATTTACATTCATTGCCCAATCTGACCAATCTACTAACAGGTCCATTGTAGGTATAGTTATTTGAATGAAAAGGAGTAAAAAATAAGTTATATAATCTAAGTTCCTTTTTTGGAATATTGAAATCTATCATTTGAAGAATTTTGCTACAGTCTATTAAACCATTAATAATTTTGTAGAGAAGACATAGATCATAGTATTTCCTTCTACTATCTAGACTTTCAATATTACAAGCGTTAAGGAGAAAATTATACCTAAATGTTGTATATTTAATGTTCATTTTGTACGCAATAAATCTTAGGAATTTCCTTTGTACTTTCTCTATTCTATTCTTATGGTTACTATAGTATGGTGACCAAATAGTTGAGCCATATTCAAGTATGGATCTTACCAGACAGTAGTAAACGGCTACAATGCTTTTTATATTATTGATCTCCTTCATATTCCTAATTACAAAACCGAGTATTTTCGTTGCCTTATTACTTATATTATTGATATGCAATTTAAATGTTAATTGCCAGGTGAATAATATACCAAGATCGGCTAAGCTTGTGACTTGGCTAAGAGGAGTGTTTTCCAAGTAATAGTCACTCTCTATGACACGTAAAGTTCTATAAAACCGCATAATTTTACATTTAGATAGGTTTAATTTCATATCATTTAAAGTACACTATAATGCTAGATTATTTAAATCATTTTGTAGTAAGATACAATCTTCTGATTTAGTAATAACAGCAAACAGTTTCAAATCATCTGCAAATAGTATAGTAAGGATTGGCAAAACTTGAAATTATTCGTAATATCGTTAATGAAACAATTAAACAGTAAAGGTGCGAGGTGGGAGCCCTGTGGAATTCCTGTGATTTCAATAGTGTGCGATAAGTAATTATGAATTTTTACAATTTGTTTCCTATTGTTTAAATAATCCTTTAGCCTTCTCAACTAAAATATTATGATTAACTGTGTCAAAAGCCTTAGCAAAATCAGTGTAAATGGAATTCACCTGATATCCATTTTCAAATGCATCAAGAATTACCTGTTCGTATATTAGTAAGTTTGAGATTGTAGATCTACCTTTAATAAATCCATGTTGCATAGGTATGATTAAGTGCTTAAGTTAGAAGGTAAGTTGTTTAGTAACAACATTCTCTAATATTTGCGATAATATGGATATCGGACGGTAATTATTAATTAACATATGTTCACCATTTTTGAAGATCGGTATTATAAATGAAGTTTTCCACATGTCTGGATATATTCTTTGGTTTAAAGATAGTGTGAACAAAAAATATAATGGATAGGATAATACAAATCTACATTTACACAACAGCAATGGGGATATTCCATCAGGCCCCGGGCTTTTATTAATATCTAACTTATCAAGTTCGTTAAATACATCTGTAACAGAGAGTGTACAAAACGTAATACTAGCTGTTGCCAGTTTATGGTTCATAGGATTAGAAACGTTAGAGGTAGAGTAAACCTCAGCAAAATAATCTGCAAACAAATTCACAATTTCAAAAGGGTTAGTGCCTGATCTATTATTATATTCCATATAATTTGGTATTAGATTACAATGGTTTTGGTTTTTATATAGTTCCAGAAAGATTTAGGTTTATGCTGAAATTCATATCCCAGATTCATAAGATAGGTATTATGACAATCCATCGATTTTAATTTGCATTTTCCCTTAGATTTGCAAATAGCAAATAGTCAAGCCAAGAACCAGAATGCTTATATCTTTTGTGAGCTAGTTTCTTAGTATGAACAAGTCTTTTTAAGTCATTACTAAACCATTTTGGATAAGTATGAATTCTATTCTTTTTCTTAGGAATATAGCTATTCATCGCAACATGCAAAATATTGTATAACTGTTGGGTAGAGTCATTAACATTTTTAACTGTAATGTTATTCCAATTGAAAGAGGATAACAAATTATTCATTTGAATATAATTCCCTATTTTAAAATTATAATCACAATATTCATATTGTAGAGGTTCCAATTGTACGCATTCAGTTACTGATAAATGTAATGCTGGGTGGTGAACATCCACCGGAACCAATAATTCATCAGATTCTATAACATTAAGATGTCTTTGATTGGAAAATACTAAATCTAATATGATTCGATTAGAATTTAATATATTATTAGTTTGAAACATATTTAAGAAAGCTACTGTTTCCTCTAAGCACTGAGCATTTAGTGAATTATAACCAAGTAATTTAACCCCCATTGGACCAAGCTGCATTAGGAAGGTTAAAATCACCACATAAAACAATTGTAGCTCCCAAATGCAAATTAGATATTAGTATTAGTTCTTCACAGAAGTCTTTTTATATATATATATATATATATATATATATATATATATATATATATTTAATGGAGAATTAGGTGGAATATATACTGCCCCAAAAAATTTTTTTTTTGTTAAAAATCAATAGAATAAATAACATTTCAATGTGTTTGCATACCGTAGTTATTTGCTTAGCTGGTAAAACGCCATTAATAGCAATCAGAACACCTCTCCCTCGATCAAATTCACTAGTTATACTGGAATGATCACATCAGTACACATTATAACCCACTAATCCAAGCTCATTCGTATAGAATTTATCAGTTAACCAAGTTTCCACTAATATGATAACATCAAATTTATTAGTCAACACAAGATTGGAACATTTTAAAGATGTCAGCTTTGTTCTAAGATCTCTGACATTTTGATAATAAACAGAAATTGAAAATGGTGGATCTACATGTTTTTTGGTATTTGTTTCGATTTAAAAATAGTTGGGATACCTTTAATATGTTTAATATATATGTCTGATTCTCCATTGGATTTTCTTATAGTCAGATCCTCTTTAATTTTCTTAAAATATTCTATCTGCATGGGAGTTCTATCAGGTGAGATCTTAAATTTTAGATTCTTATTACGAATATTACTATGTATGATTAAGTTCGCATATAAGGTAGAATTCATAATAACTTTGAACGGACGATTAATAGATTCCTTTTTTCCAATGCGAATGATTTTATTAATGGTAGTAGCAGCATTGCAAAGTTTCTGAAATATATTCTGTACCAAGTTCCTATCATGAGCAAGTCTTTTTTCTACTTCAACTTCTTGAGATTCTGGTAAATCATATATCATAATATTTCTAGAGCTAGATTGCTGTTCTGAAACCTCTTGGATTATCATTTCGTTATAATTAGTATTACTGTTTAATTTCACCTCCTGAGTAATGCAACTTCCCTCTGCAATTCATCGATTAGTTTGATACGCTTAGGAATGTGTAGTAATCCTTGTTCCATTCAGGACAGAAAAATTTTAACACCCTGGTTCCTTTTAATTCAATACACTTGATTTCAGAAACACACACTCGTGCACAAGTATAATGAATGGATCTTCTGCGGCCATCACAATTAAAGGTTCTAGCATCATAAGTTCCAGTAGAAACTTTAGATTTACAAGAGAGACAAATCATAATATTTACTTTTGTTTACAGATAAATATAAATTATAATTTCTAATTATTAATGTATTTTGTTTATATTTATTAGATTTGTTTATGCTTCTCTGTAGATAAGGTTGTTGTAGTCACTATCACTTTAGCATATGTTCAAGAATATAACTTGTAAATAGATAATTCCACTCAAGGTTGTTAGTTGTTGTTCCATTTATCTAAATATTCTGAAGAATAAATGGTAACAGTTTAGTTATGAAGTACTCGACCATAAAACTTTTCCTCTATAAAAAAAAATTGAGGTTATTTTCAGCGAAGTCGGAGAAATGAATTGACTGCAAATTGAAATTACTTGAGTCGCTTTTTCCCTAACATATGTAAAATTCATCTTATTGAAACTTTTACTAACACCAGAGAAAGGGTATTTTTATTTTCTGTCTCGGCAGAATTTTTGTGTACTTTCTTCATTTCAAGGCGACTAGATCATAGGCGTCAACGTTATACATAACTATACATAACAAATGAATAATAAAACTACAATAATTTAGACCACTGTACTCTTGCTATCTTTTCCAACCTTAGAACCGCCATAGTAAATTCGACAACTTTTAAGTTTGAACAATATAAGATATAAAAATAATTCTTCCTGAGATCAAGAATGCCGTAACCTAAAAATTATATTTGTTAAAGTAAATAACCTAACTCCATTAGTGCGATTTACCAATACAGAAACTATTAAAATGAAATATGATTATAAACATTTCAGCACAATGTCACAATCTCATAAAAACGATCTTTACCAATATCGTATCTCATTCGTTAGCAATGGGAAATTTAGACAAATTAATACTGTAATTAACAACAATAAACGTACATTTTAGTTTTTGGAATTGAGAAAACACACACTTCTGTTGTCTATCAAGCATTATTCGTAACTGAACCAGAGGCCTCTAGTGGCAAAAGCTAACAGTTAAAGATCTTCCTGTTAAGTTAAGCGTGCTATGTAAATAAATACTACATCACTCAATAAGTTCGTAGGATGATACATAGATGGCGTTGCTATGTAATAATCCATATGATTTGTAGGAAGTACTAACCTTAAAAAGATATCTGTCAAAATTTCATGACAATCCGACGATTAGTTTACAAGTTACAGAGGTTCAAGTGACGATACTTTTGAGTTTTTCAAAAAAATGAATTCCAAGCAATTTCGCGTGTTGATTTATCATTGCTTTTGATGGGTAAAATACCATCGCAGCCAAAGCATGGCTTGATAAGTGTTATCCGGGCTCTGCTCCATCGAGGCAAACGGTGGAGAAGTGGTTTTCTGATTTTAAACGTGGCCGTACAGACACTGACGATGCTGAACGCTCTGGAAGGCCAATTGAGGTGGTTACACCGAAAACATCAAAAAGTCCACCGAATCGTTTTGGAAAACAGAAAAGTGAAATTGCGTGAGATAGCTGACACCTTGAAGATATCAGAAGGCAGTGTGCACACTATTTTGCATGAACATTTGTCCATGAGAAAGCTGTTCTCAAAGTGGGTGCCGCGTTTGCTCACAGTGGACCAAAAACAACAACGTGTCGATGATTCTGAGAGCTGTTTGGAGCTGTTCAACCGGAATAAAAAGGACTTTTTGCGTCGGTATGTGACAATGAATGAAACATGGATCCACCACCACACTCCAGAGTCTAATCGGCAGTCAGCTGAGTGGACTGCAGCCGGAGAACCACGTCCAAAGCGGCCAAAACCGCAAAAGTCGGATGGTAAGATTTTGGCGTCTGTATTTTGGGATGCACACGGAATTTTGTACATCGACTATCTTGAGAAAGGAAGAAGAATCAACAGCGAATACTGCATGACATTATTAGTGCGTTTGAAGGAAGAAATTGCCAAAAAACGGCCACACATGAAGAAGAAAAAAATTCTCTTTCACCAAGACAATGCACCGTGTCACAAGTCGATCGCAACGATGGCCAAATTGCACCAATTGGGCTTCGAATTGCTTCCGCACCCACCGTATTCTCCAGATTTGGCCCCCAGCGACTACTACCTGTTCGCAGACCTGAAAAAAATGCTCGCCGGAAAAAAATTTGGCTCGGATGAAGAGGTGATTGCTGAAACTGAAGCTTATTTTGAGGCCAAAGACGAATTGTTTTACAAAAAAGGTATCGAAATGCTAGAACGGCGTTGGACTGATTGTATCACTCTTGAAGGAATGTATGTTGATGAATAAAATCGAATTTCGCCAAAAAAATGTGTTTTTCTTAGTTATCCTACGGACTTATTGAGTGATGTGTTACTAAGGGGTTTCAAAATTTGTACATGACTTATACTACCATCTTTCTCTCTAACACAAAAATAGTTTAAAGTGTTAACTGCTATTTTTGTTTCAGCAACGAGTTTTATTTATATTGTCAATTTTAACTAAAAATTTAAATAAGGAAGCACAAGGAATAATTCCATTATATACGGTAAATATTATTACAATTTTTTTCGTAAATAAATAATAATACATTTTTTTTCAGGAAATGCTGCCTAGATTACCATGCCTTGAACTAATATATGAATATATACAAAAATGTCAAAATTAGTACAAATTATAACTGTGATAAAAATGTTAATTACTATGATGAATCGGGTATTAAAAATTATCTGTTGAATATTTCTCACACCTTGAACTAATAGTTTTAGTACATAAAAATCAGTTACCTAAATATTTGTCTTCATATGTAAAATGGTATTAAGTAATTAAGTCATACTTCATACCTCATTCTTGTTTATTAATCATTACGGTTATTTTGTATTTAAGAATTGTTCCTCTATTTTATAATATTTTTTTTATTAAGTAAAGTAGTACTTTGATGACTGTTTTTATAAATTATTTGTGTACTAAACCTAGCCTTGTTACGTACCTATATAGTGACCTCAAATTAAGCACATGTGAAGTAGAAGTGAGTGACAATCATCTAGGCACGTCAAACTACCATTCTGGATGTATAAATTTCCAAAATTTTGTTAACGTTTGCAGTCATGGTGCAAAATTTATTTCAGTTACTATACCCTCACTTATTTTGCTCAAATCTTTAGAACTGAGATGATTTGCACGCCTGCGCTATGCAACATTTGCACTAGCGTTGCTGAACATATACACTTGATTGTTTGAGCTTTTACAGGAAAATATGTACACTCTGTTATACTTTGATGTCTTTACTCATTAAAAATAAGTATTGCCTTCTGCGACAATCCTTGCAACACAATAAGGTATATTAAATACATTTTTTGCTTCAATTTCAGTGGTTCTTGATATTTGAGCCTGTAATAATAAAATCGTGTATTTAATAATTCTACCGTTTATAAGGTTCTAGTCAACTAACAACTTAGTTAATAATTTGACAGCTAAAATAAACATTTTGCAATCTAGTAACTAGGAAACTGGAAAGGTAAAGTGATTAAGCAAATAATTACATTATTACTACAATTACCCCAGCTGATTTAAAGTACATAGTCTTCCAAGCGTTTAGGTTTAATCTTTTCACGGTTAGAGCGTCTAGGCGAGGGAGCCTCCTCCATTTCAAGAACTGACGCATGCGTCGACTTGCGATCCATAACGCCACGGTCGTAGTTTTCAGCGACACCGCCTCCGCTATTAATCGGTCAAGTTCGAGTCGTCGTTTTTGACAGATTGTCCGGGATATTTAGCCCTGTTATTATCCTCTTCTAAGACTTCAGTTTGAGCTTCCTCTTCGCAAGTCATTATACCTATAGGTGCTAAATGCCTGAGGGATACTACGGTTTCACGGCCATCGTTATGTCTAACAGTAGCGTATTCGGGGTTAGTATCAAAAAGATTAACTTCTTCTACTAACGGTTCATACTTGTTTTTCCTATTAAATTTTCTAAGGAGGACAGTTCCAGGGGATAGCAACCAAGACGGCAACGGCTTACCATTAGCAGATTTCCTATTGTGTTGGAACATTTTCTCATAAGGACTGCAATTTATCGAGGTGCAAAGTAGTGATCTGACAGAGTGTAAGGCATCTTCTAAGGCAAGCAAAATAGGTTTCCAAATTACATCGTTGTACTTTTCAACCTGTCCATTACCAGGAGGGTTATACGGTGAAGAACGACTCGTCGTGATACCACGCATCGTTAAATACGATTTTAGCTCATTTGCCATGAACGAAGATCCTTAATTCGAGTGTACATACAATGGAAAACCGAATATTGAAAACAAGTTATTAAAGCACCTAATCACAGTAGCGGCTGACATCGGCACAAGGTTATGCAAAAGGGAAACGAGTGTATTCGTTAACAATGGTTAGCATGTATATGTTACGATTGGTGCTAGGAACAGGCCCCTTGAAATCTACATTCAATTTTTGAAAGGGAGCAGTTGCTTTAATTAAGTGTCCATAATCGCTTCTTACAATTCGAGGTTTCAGTTCAGCGCATACTGTACAAGAGGATATTACGCATCTAATCTCTTCTATAGAGTAGGGCATATTTCTAGAACGAATCCAGTGCGTCATCCTCGTAATACCAGGATGACATAACATTCGATGTAGTTCATAAAGATATTTAAGACCGTTAAACAAACTACGTACTCTGCTAAAAAACATCAGGCACCACATTACCTTTGCCTTTTCGATACGTAATGTCAAAATTATAACAGGCTAACTCTAGCCTCCACCTTGCAATTTTCTTATTTTTTATTTTGCTGCTATGTTTCTGGTCAAACATGAACGAAACAGCCCGCGGATCAGTGTATAATTGAAAGTATTTTCCAACAAGAAAATGTTGTCATTTCTTCAATGCCTCTACAATAGCATAAGCCTCCTTTTCGACCGACGAATGTCGTTGGTCACTTTTAGATAGCGTACGAGAGAAAAACGCCACAGACCTTCCTTCTTGGCTTAGAGTCGCAGCAATACAGTGCTCTGAAGCATCAGTTTCTACTATGAACGGTACATCATTACGAATGCTTGTAACGGCAGATTTTGCAATTTCCTGTTTTAAGCTTTCAAAGTCAGAAACAGCAGACTGACAAAGGGAAGCTATTAGTTAACACAAATTGTCGAATTTTTGTTGAAAAACTTGGTACCCATCTAGAGTAATGGGCAAGCATTCCTAAGCACCTTTTTAAAGAACAACGGTTTTCAGGCACTGGAAAGTTTAAAAGAGTATTATACTATAGGGTTTTATTCAAAGGTATACTGTTAAAGTCCCGGCGCGTAATTTATAAGAGCCACTACGAGGTTGACAACATATAATAAACCCGTACATAATATTGCGCAATAAGGTGTTACGTCATATTTATGTTTCAAATTACTATATCGCATGCAAAAAATGTTTATTGCAATTATAGGAAAAGACAAAATGTACTCACGTAAACCTTGGAACTCGTCACGGCAGCTACTCTCGCGTCAGGATCTCGTTGTTGGGCGTGGGTCGTCCTTCGCCCCCCTCGTTGAAACCAGATTAATTTGTCTTCTCTCTTCTTGTTTGTAGCGGAACGGTAAAGGATACAGGTAGGAGGAACGATAACAGGTACAAGGCAGGAAACCTACATATCTGAAAAAAGAAGACAAAGGCACACAGATAACCACACGGTTCGACGTTTTGTTGACTAGTCCCTGACGTGACGGAAATCACCACTTACTTCCCCACTCCGCGTCTGCGCAATCTCGGGCGCCGACGCAACTGTCTGAAGTGACAGAAATGCACACACGTCTTTTAAAATATTAGCGCGAATTCACTTACAAATTTAAAAACTTACAATGCCAATTTTGGCATGTAACAAGAGCTTCTAGTCTTGAAGGATCAGGCCTAAGAACGTTATCTTTAATGTAATAGCCTAGTAACGTAATGGAGTTTACAGAAAAGGTGTTTTTGCTTTCGTTCAATGTAAAGTTGTATTTTGAGAAAACTGCAAGAAGATTTTTGAGGTTTTCGTCATGTTCGCTTTGGTTCTTACCACAGTCTGTTATGTCATTGAGATAGGCATACACGCCTGAAAGTTTTTCTTTAGAGATTATGTTGTTTAAAACTCCCTGGAAGAAAGCTATTCCATTAGTTACCCCAAACGGAATTCTGCAAAATTGGTAAAGTTTTCCGTTAGCTTCAAGAGCAGTATACTTCCTTTCGTCTTCCCGTAGCGGTATTGATGATAAGCATCCTGTAGGTCAATAGTACTAAATATATTGAATTTTGCTACCTCCGAGACTAATTTTTCTATATTTGGCAGTGTATAAGTATCAAGGTAAGTGAAACGATTTACAGTTTGTGAGTAGTCTATCACCATTATTTTACTGTGGTTAGCGTTCTTTGTGATTAACACTTGGGCACGCCAAGGGGAGTGATTAGGTTCAATAACTCCCTCCCGAAGCAGCCGTATAACGTCTTGATTGATGAGTTTCTCGTCCTTGCATGAGTACTTCCTCGATTTCGTAGCAATAGGCCTGCAGTCCGAGGCCAGGTTGGAAAATAACAATGTAGGATCTACTTTAGCACAAGTAGTGCTGCATACATTTAAACTAGTTTTAGAACCTCCAAAACTCACGTTCACCGAACTGTGGAGCTTAAGAATATCATGGCCAATTATAACATCAGTACAAAGTTCAGAAAGGATAGTCAGCTTAACTCTAGCGTACTTGTGATTCAGTATCCTCAAATCAACAAAACAGTGCCCCTCGACTCTAGATTGGTGTGACGTTGAAGCCATAGATATAAGGCCCGAACTGGGATACGTAGTGATATTAAGAAGAGAAACATAATCCTTATCGATATACGTTTCAAAACTCCCAGTATCTATCAAGGTGTCACCATTAAAATTATTGACTTTAATCTTAATCATGGATTTTAATAGGCATTTAGGAGCAGCACCTACAATTTATTCAGAATCATCGACAAGGCAAGCATTAGTTGTCCTACCCATATCCTTCTCCCATTTACACAGTTAAGCAAAATGCCCATACTTTTTTTTTGTATTTCCTACAAGTCACATTTTTTGCAGGGCAATTAGCACGAGGATGTCTTTTGTTCCCGCAAAAATAACATTCCTGATTAGAAGAGATTGACACGTTATTACAGTTATTTTTTGGCTTCAACTTCTCGCCTGCAGTATCATATTAGCGAGGTAAGGCACTTAAGTTATGTAACGGTTGAACATAAGCTTCAGCATGTTTTAGGGCAGATTCCAGACACAAGGCTTGCATAACCGCGGCATCTAGGGTAAGGGTTGCATTTTCCAAAAGACGCTGCCAGATACGTTGCGAATTCAACCCGCTTATAAATGCATCCCTAATGTAATCATCACGGCTCTCTTCAGCATTATTCGTCACTTTAAAATCGTAGTCCTTACTAAATTGCTTTAAACTATTCAAAAAGTGATCTATAGTTTCGCTAGCGCACTGATTATGTGTTATCAACTTGTGTCTAGCAAATATTTCATTTTTCTTTTTAGAAAATAAAATGTTGAGACGTTTTTTAGCATCACAATAAGAGGAACAGTCTTCTACAAAACTAAACACACTATGACTAATGTGATTGATAAGCAAGATAGCTTTTCTTCCTCAGTAACCTCTTTGACTGACTTCAGAAAATTTTCAGACGTAGCTATCCAATGCCTCCATTCTTGAGCCCCTTCACTAGCACATGGATGATAATTAAACCGATTTGGTTTTAGTAATTTATCCATTAATAGTATGTAGGTCAGTGATTGAAATGTTAGCTGATTACATTGTAATAATAAAATCGTGTATTTAATAATTCTACCGTTTATAAGGTTTTAATCAACTAAAAACTTAGCTAATAATTTGACAGCTAAAATAAACATTTAGGAACCTAGTAACTAAGAAACTGGAAAGGTAAAGTGATTAAGCAAATAGTTACATTATTACTACAGAGCCACACATTTTATTGCCATTAGTAATTATAACGCCACTTTCAACCGTAGATTATATATTATAAAGGATGTATTTTAAGTTGATACTTTATTGCAGCTGTGTATAGAACGCTTTTAAACAAATTTTTTAAATAACATTTTCCGCATAGCTTAAAAACAAAGCAGTTATTTGCCTTTAGAAGTTTATCAGAAACAAAGTCTGGTTCCGTGAAGTACACCATTCCTGAAATACTAAAATTGTATGTTTGCTTATTGATAATTATACAGTATCTGCAGTAATTTCTCTAACAGGGTTGTTATCTTTAGGTCATAGTTACACTTGTTCAAGTTGTTTATGAATTAGGTATGAAAATTCTTAATTATTATCACGAAGTGGCAGTGATTCAAATTCAAATTTTGACAATTTTGTCTAGTAAAACCTTTTATTTAGTAAATTTCAGAGTATTATGGTACACATATATATAGTAATATTAAATAAATAGACAATAAACAGGGGATGCTGATGCCCACAAGAAATATATTATGTTTAAAACCCAAATTAACCATACTTTATTAAATTATTGCTGGAGGTCGCATCTAATGCAATTTATGTAATTAAAATTAATAAACGAGAAATTGAAACGTGTCAAATCTAACAATAACTGAAAAGAATGGTGAGAAAACTAATAAATGAATGACAGTATGATTCCATGACTGGTAAATATTGGCAGATACGACAAACATAACAATGGTTTATAGTGTCCGCGATGCTTAAAATTGGTGATTCTTAATTCACATTATTGTCTTTTCAGAAATCGCATCCTTTAACAGCTAAGTACAGCGAGCTGCAATTGGTAGGTAAGTCAATTATGGATTTTTTATACCTAGTTTTTCATGATGGTTCATTGTATCTTAACGGAGCATTATTATTTGGTTACCTTCAGCACTTACTTTAGCATTTACTAGGTAATAGGTTATAAGAGTTATTTTGCTTGTTCATGCAATATTGTCTTTACACGACTCATTCAATACAAATAATGAAAGGCATATGTTAAACAGACGTATAGCGTTCTGTTGTCACAAGCTTTCTTATTTTAAATTTACTTATCTATATTGCAACTGTAAGTACGACATAAACAATACAAAGCATTTATTTCCGTAGTTGCATTTTATTATAAATCTGTTTATCAACAATTTGTGTTATTATTGATTTATTGATACTGCAGAGGTTGTATTACAATGAGTAAATCAGTTAATAGGTTAAAAGCACTTCAATCTAAAAAGGAAACTTACTTCCAAGAATTCAAGTGCTTTACGATAAAAGTAGAAACATTAAAAGATCTGATAATTTTAAAAGAATTTAAAGTAAGGTGCTCAACTTTAGATGACACAAAGGGTAAGTTACACAAAATTATTGAAGAGATAGATAGATTTTATTTGATCCCATAGTTACATAAAACAATACATTGCCATGTGCAATAAATATCAAATATTAAAAACAAATATCCACATATGGCAAGGTCGTCATCGAAAAACTCAAGAGTATAGTAAGCTCGATCAATAAGGAGCGCGTGCAAGGCAGATTTAAATTTTTTTAGTGCAGGTAATGGCCTCATTTTATTACCAAGTTTGATAAATAATGTTGGCGCTATGTAAGTAACTGACATTTGGAATCTATTATAGATTGGTAGTAGTTTTTAGGTGTTGATGGCATATCTAGTGTTACGATGGATGGAATTTGCAGTTCCTATTTTTGTAGAACAAAATTAGTATCTCAAGTAAACATTCCAGTGAACGTATACCAAGTTTTTTAAAAATAGGTTTACAATTCGCAGATCTTTTTTGAATTTGAAATATGGTGGATGTGTGTATTGTGGGTTTGAAACTGATCCAGAATTTAACCCGAATTATAATGAATTAAATGCTACCAATGAAATTTATTGTCACACTCAGGATGTTGCTAACGGCTTATTCACTTTAACGATTACCGATTAGTATCCTCAAAAACAAACTACAGCGTGGGCAGCTGAGACAACTGTTCGTCTTTCAAAAATTGATTGGCGATTTTCTAAAATTGCTTTATTTATGACACATTTGAAAGCCTTATCCATAATAATGTAAATCTGGACAATGGATTACGTACAGTTTTGGCATCAAATTTTAACCGGTAATCTACAGCAAAACTATGTGAAATACTCCGCTAAAAATCCCGTTTTGCTAAAATACCGAAAACCTCGATTGTACTAACAAAAATGGTTGCTGACTACCTCAGTAGGATGGGTGGTGGGTTTGAAGAGGGTTCCAGAATGCTATCGGGTATGAAATATGTCTTAATGGGCAAGTATCTTGAATGTCACCTAATCTCGCAGTGTTTCCAGAGAATTGCCCTAAAAAGAATAACAAGAGGGTGCCAAAACCTCAGATCATGAAAGCGATTCTGGCCTAAAATTCACCCGAGGAATCGTTATAATTACTTAAACATAAGAACACTAAAAAACCTATTTAAAACTACTAGCTGAAAGTAAGGTTTCTAAAATCAAATGTTAAATGAACGGAAGTTTCAATCACGTCGCTAGGTAATTGCAAAATAATGTATTACAATAAAACTGTAACTAAACCTTAACATTAAAAAATAAACCTGTCTACACTATTACACACGATCGTGTTTTCAATGACATTACACACTCTTGTTTATTACAAATACATATTAGACATTCTTAAACACAAGCTAAAAATCAAATACATCACAAATTTACTTAACTAAATTTTGTTGCGGTGTTCAAGTAAGCAAGGAAATTAGCCCGCACAGAGTATCGCAAGAGAAAAGGAAAGGAATCCAAAGAAGTAATGCCGTGCTAGCTAGAAAGTCGTAGAGTGGGGTGGGCTAAAAAGAAATAAACAGGAAATCTCATTAAAGGAATTTTATTTACAAAACATCTAGCTGAAAAACATGATACCAAAAGAACATTTACAAAATCTCTACTTAAAAAACACGATATCAAAAAGAACACCAACTCGCGTAGAAAATAACATTTATTCAAAACATATCTCGAAGGATTTACACTGTATAAAAAAAATCTACACAGAAACAATAATTTATCACAAGAATAATATATACCCTTCTTTAATTACCTAAGGCTAAAATTTTATTTTTTAACTTCAATTCACATGTACATAAAGCAAAAAATTAAACAACAATATATAACGAACTGTTTCAGTCCTTTATTTTTAAATATTAATAGAAATAAAATTATTTACTTACATAGTTACAGCAACAAAGTAGACCATCTACAGGCTAAAATGCATTTTGGCTGCAGCCGGCCCAGGATTATGTACTAATGTCATGCCTAAACAACAGGGTAACTAAAAAAATATTTATAGACTGTGTTGAACTATTATCTAATAAATATTCAATCAACCACTGCTGTCACCGTATGCATATACCGATGATCTAAGTGAAGTAAGTTCAATTTTGGTTGTGCGATAAGTAACCTGAAAAATCTAGACCCTATTCTTTCCGAAGGAGACCATCAAAGCGACGCAAGAAGGAAATAAGAATCCCCACAGCTGGGCATGACATTCTGCTTATCATAATTTATCTCTAGAAAAAATTCCATCTCTCAAAGGAACAACTTTGTACAAACTTAATTTTTATAACCCAGGGTTATAAATTTATTAACTCTAAGAGTCCACTGCATTTCTAATTTGTCACTGTCCTTCATTAAATAAAAGTTCTTAATAACAAATTAGCAAATGTCGTCATCATCATAAAAAAATACTACATGTTGATATCCTTTATATCTGTGCACAAAAACCTGTCGGAGCATTTCTTATTATTGCTAACAACATGAGTAAAGTTTGAACAAACCAAGCGGACAGTACCAGTAAAGCTGCGCATTAACGTTGTTTATTTATCAAATCGGAAATGAATAAGTAACATCAGTAGGCGCCAGACAATAACCCGACCCGTAATATTAGCAAAGAACGAACTACAACATTAACTATATCAAGTAACAAACTTCGAAACAACACACATTTTTATAATGGAAAGCACTCTTGCTTTTTCGTTTTTAAGCGATGAAAGCTGGTACAATAATAATTTTATTTCGATCACAACATCCTTTGTAAATGTCCATGTGGAGATGAGAAACGTCAGACTCATTGCATTGAACTTATGCTGGAAAATCCATAGGTCACCTTGCATATTAACCTATCATATTATTTCAACAAGCGAACTACGATTGATCATGGTATAACTACATTTACCTTATGCAGTGGAACCAGTCATAAACGTTCTAAAACAACACGAAAGCACATCATCGTGCAATACTAGATAAGGAATATCTGAAACCGAACTACTAGAATCATAGAGTGTGTTGTAGGGTTGATAGTCTAACTTCCCTCATAAAATTACAGAAATTTTACATATCAATAAGTCGTATAAAGATAGTGAGGTGAGAATTGACCTTGCAAAAACACGTACATAAATGATTGCCACATTTTCGAAAACATATATTTTGATAACCGAACCGCATTTTAAACTTATAATCTTTAAGAAAAATACCAGATTTTACGGCTATATTAAAAATAGATATAGATTGAGGTACTTTCAATTATACTAACTATACTAAAAAATTCTACCGGGTGATGAATAAGTAATCATTTCAATTTAGAAAACTGTCGAAAATTTTAATGAAAATTCACAAACAATCGCGAATACAGTAAGGAATATGAAATTTAATTACATAAGAACGAAAATATTTGCGTGCAAGGATGGTACATAACAATTCCTAACCTAATCACACAGACTTATTATAGGCATGTTTTGTCAGTTCGTTAAACGAATTTAAAATGTTCAGTTACTTATAAATTTTCTTGGATATATAGTTTTAGATGGTTTTCATAAATACCTAATGAGTGATTGTTAACTGTAGCTAAGGCGGACTCCATTAAATGCCCATCGATTTTGACATCGAAACTCTCAACAAGCTTGTTAAATTTAGATACTTAGTTCTCTAAAGATCACATATGCTTAGCATCCTTCATTCTTATTTTGTTAGTAAAAAGAAAATCTTCTCTTTCTTTGCATGTCAAATTGACTTTTGATTGTAAAACACTTTTTGCTTATTAAAAGGAAGTTTTTTTTGCTGAATTCACTTCAATTATTTACATTTGGTCCTTCGAGCCGGATAAAAACACAACCACCTTGGAAATACAATGTTCAACTCAACAAGAAGAGCAATCGAATAATTTACAAATACTCCAAGAAGAATGCTCCACAACAGAGACCTTTATGAACACGCGGTCTAAACCTGCCAAACAAACCAAGATTACAACGCAAGAAAGTCAATAAAGGCACTACTGAAGACCACTGATCACAATCTTACTATAACATAGCAAGGAATGAAATCAAGCGGACAAGACACAGGCCAGACAGATTGAGTAATCAATACAACTAGTCTGTTGCTCAATTGAAAACATCAAAATCAGGTTTAATAGTTTTATTTAATTCTGCTTCCAAAATTAGCTGCCAACAGTTTAAAACTGCACACTTTCTTTAAAGACCTTTTGAGTATTTGACAGTACCTTTAATAATATCACTTTCAGATTAATCTTTTGCAACAAACTCGTACTTAAAATGTCTCATGATATCCTTGCGAGTTTAATACGCAAACGTTCAAGTTTAAAGGGTAAGTTAACCTCCTTTAAAACTTTCTGCAACCACTAATTGCCATTGCTACCCAAAGCCCGTCTAACGTTAGTAAAATCACGCTTAATGAAACTGATATTTTGCAATTAGAAATACGTCTAGCAGTCCTTGAGGAATTGTTAACAAAGTATGACTCTATTCATTCAGAGATAATAGAGCTCGACACTAAAGTAAATCTACAAGCACATTGCGACAATTACAGCGAGTTTGAAAACAATTATTTTCAAACGTTAGCCGTAGCGAGGTCTTTACTAATAAAAAGTCGGTCCCTGGTTCAAGCAACACAATCTATTTCAAACCAAACATCTATCTCTATGCCTAAATTGTCATCTCATATTGATATTGATCACACAAATACACAGCCTTTAATTGAAATTGCTCAAGATACCTCACAAGGCGACTCTAACAGTATAACTCGCCAGCTTCAACAAGCAACACCGCTACAAACACCACAACCTAATTTTGAAGCACGATCAAGTTTAGTAAAACTACCAACCTTGCAAATGAAGATCTTTAATGGTGACCCAAAAACATTTCTAAGCTTTTTTGAAGGTTTCAAGTCACTCGTACATAATAATGACGCATTTGACGATGTTACGCGTTTCCTGTACTTAAAATCAGTTTTAGGGCCGGAACCAACCAAGGTAATAGAATCGCTGGACATAGTCCTTCGAATTATTGTGTAGCACTAGCTCTGTTAGAAAAACGCTACAAAATACAAGATTTCTCATCCATTCTCATATAAAATGCATTGTAGAGTTCCCCAAAGTTACTAAAGAATCCGCCATGTCAATTAGGCAACTTACAGACTCTATACAAGGCCACTTGCGAGCCCTAGACTCCTTAGGCGAACCAATCGATTCAATTGCTAGTTTTATACAATATCTAATAACGGACAAATTAGATTACAACACAAAAAGGGAATGGGAGATTGAGATTGCTAAGCTGGATAACTGCCCTCCAACTTCCACGTTAATTGACTTTCTTGAAAAAGAGCTCGTTTACTTGAAAAATTGATAAACCTTTGAAGGCACCTGATTACAACCAGTTTAGGCATCCGAACAGCCCTAAACAATTCAATACTCAATATAGCAAACCATCTTACGTTCACGTTTCATCCAAACCTCTTGAGACCAACAAAACTGCCCTATTTGTAATGTAAGTCATAAATTAATGTATTGCAAGGTTTTTCTTGATATGACGCCTAACACTCGCTATTCTAAAGTCAAGGAATTGAAACTCTGCATTAATTGTTTACGCCATGATCACCTCGTCTCGGACTGCAGATCTGGAAATTGTAAAAAATGCAATAAAAAAACATTCCACGCTTCTACACAGTTCTGAATCGACATTCGTCAAATCTGATGCAAACTCATCTGTTTCTAACAAAGAAACAAACAGCATAAATCCACTAGCATCAACGTCAACTCTCACCAGCCATCTAGCTTAGCCAGATCAATTTATCCAAGTGCTTCCAACGGCTATGGTATATGTTGAAGACCGCTCTGGTAAGCGACACCAATGCATAGCCCTTCTCGATTCCGCTTCAATGAGATCATATATGACCATCTCCTTATGCTCAAGGCTGAAGCTGCCCACTGCGAGAGCCAATATTTCCATTTCTGGCATAGGTCAATCGCAGACCAAGGTCTATGAAATAGTGTACGCAAAATTGTTATCCATTCATGATGATTTTGCTACTTCTTTGTCATTTTTGCTTCTACAAAACATATCAGGAGAATTTCCCTCCGTATCCTCAAATGCAAATGGGTTACAAATACCTACAAATATAAATTTGGCTAACCCGAACTATCGTTGCAAAACCCGAATTGATCTGCTCTTGGGCGTAGATATCTTCTGGCAAGTATTATCACCAGATCAGCCCTTGACCATTCAATATCCCCATTTGTGGAATACTCGCTTAGGATATATATAGTCACTGGAGAATTTCCACTCTACAATACACCTATATCTACCTCTTGCCATCTCACCATGCTCGACGTATCACGACAGTTAACAAAATTCTGGGACATTGAAAACATTCTCGCATCAAAACCTCTTTCCTCAGAAGAACGACAATGCGAATCGCACTTTGTTAAAACACACAAGCGCAATGAACAAGTTAAATTCATTGTATCGATTCCATTAAACACTAGTCCAAGCGTTCTTGGAAGTTCCAAACAAAACGCTTTAAGGCAATTTATGTCTCTCGAAAGAAGACTTCAAGCAAACGCTGAGCTCAAATCTCTATATGTAGACTTTATGAAGGAGTATGAAGCCCTTGGTCATATGACAAAGGTATGCCACCCAGATAACGCACCATATCAATATTTCATTCCACACCATGCTGTTTACAAGGAACACAGTCTCACAACCAAGCTACGCGTTGTTTTCAACTCAAGTAGTCCTACTTCTACCGGCATTTCGTTCAATGATATTCAGCTTAATGGTCCCATACTTCAAGATGATCTCTTCTCAATTCTTCTGAGATTCAGACGTTTTGAGTACATACTCACAAGTGACTGTGCTAAAATGTACCGTTCTGTTTTTATTGAAAAGGAACAACGTCCTCTTCAAAGGATCTTTTGGCGATCGGAACCTTCACATCCATTAGATATTTATGAGCTTGCAACTGTAACTTATGGTGAAAGGGCTTCCAGTTTTCTCGCTATACGCTGTTTATTTGAACTAGCAAGGCTAAATGAGGATTCTTATCCTGAAATATCCAAGATTATACGAAAGGATATGTATTGCGATGATCTGCTCACTAGCTGTGAGACCCTTAACAAAGCAAAATACATTTGCTATAATATAGCTAAAATTCTACATTCCGGGGGTTTCACGCTCCGCAAGTGGAACTCAAATCATCCAGAAGTTTTAGAAGCAATTCATTCGGCAGACATTCCAAACAATATTTTAGATTTTGGTCCTAGCAAAAACGCCAAAACTTTAGGCTTGTTGTATAATAGCTTCTCTGACAATCTATTTTTTGAAATAACAAATTTTGAAAACACTTGCAAGTTAGTCACAAAACGAACCGTACTGTCCTACATTTCCATGATCTTTGATCCCCTAGGGTTGCTTAACCCCTGCACTGTAACAGCCCGAATTTTCATGCAACAGTTATGGTTAATCCAGTCACATTGGGACGATCCCTTATCCTCAGAATTGCAATCCCAATGGAAATTGTTTTGTCAAAACTTATCCCAGTTAAGTAATTTGCGCATTCCCAGACAATCAATCTGTAAGTCTTACAAACAGGTTGAAGTACATGCTTTCGCAGACAGCAGTAAAACTGCATATGGCACATGCATATATATACGATCTATTGATGAAAGCAGTAAAGTGCACGTTCAGCTTTTGTGTTCCAAAACGAGGGTTGCTCCTCTAAAACATTGACAATCCCGAAACTAGAACTGTGCGGTGCTCTTATGATGGCTCAGTTGGTAGACAAAATAAAAGACGTTTTAGATCTCAACATTTGCTCTATAACCTATTGGATAGATTCGACCATAACCTTGTCGTGGATCAATTCTGAGCCTCATTTACTAGAAAATTTTGTAGCCAATCGAATTACTCAGATTTAAGCAATGAGTGATCCGTCTTTATGGAGGTATGTTCCTACTAATTTAAATCCTGCGACTTAGTCACATGAGGCGTTTCTGCATATAAGCTTTCCGACCTATCAATGTGGTGGAACGGTCCTGATTTCCTTTCGAACTTATCAATTAATTGCGAATTTCAAGGCGCCACGCTTTCAGATCCCTTCTCTGAACCTATAAATGTGGAATCCCATGTATCCTTATACATGTCAAGCATTTCATTTGAATCCTTTATTCCATTCAAGGATTATTCTAACTTAAATAGGCTCAATCGCATATTAGCTTATTGCTTACGATTCATAAAAAATTGTAAATCTATTGTGCAAGACAGGATACACAATGCCTTAACCTTCAAGGAACAACGTGATTCACTCATCCAGTTAGCACGACTTTCACAAATGGAATCGTTTGCTAGTGAAATTAAAGCGCTATCAAACAAAGGGACATTGACAAAAAATAATGCGTTAACAAAATTAAATCCCTTTTTTGACACAAGAGACAATACTTTAAGGGTCGGGGGTAGGCTCTCCAATTCCAACTTCTCCAATGCTAAAAAACACCCAATTTTAATATCCGCTAAACATCATTTTGCCAAACTATTATTTCGTTCAGAGCATGAAAGATTATGTCATACTGGTCCTTCACACCTTCTCGCTTCAGTAAGAGAGCAATTTTGGCCTCTAAACGGCCGTAATCTATCTAAGACGACTGTCTTCCAATGCATAAAGTGTTTTCGGTCTCACCCAAAAGACATAAACAACTTATTAGGAAATCTACCCACCGATAGAGTAACACCTCAATTTCCATTCGCAATAACTGGAACTGACTATTGTGGTCTGTTTCTAGTCAAGGATAGAACCGGTCGGGGATGGAAATCCATTAAATGTTATGTGTGTTTATTTGTTTGCTTTTGTACGAAAGCTATTCATCTTGAGCCAGTGACCGAATTAACTAGTGAAGCCTTTATATTATGTCTTCGGCGGTTCGCCTCTCGTAGAGGCATGCCATGTAAAATATACTCCGACAATGGTCGCAACTACTGTGGAGCTAAAACGATGTTGGACGAATTAGGCAAATTTCTCATAAACAATGATGAGGAATTAACAAATTTAGCCAACAAAGACAATTTTAACTGGATTTTTTTAGCCACCATATTCTCCAAGCATAGGCTGTCTTTGGGAAGCTGGCATTAAGTCTACCAAATCACACTTTAAGAGAGTGGTTGGGAATGCTACCTTATCATTTGAACATTTTATAACTGCCTTAACTCAAATTGAAGACATTCTTAATTCTAGACCCCTCTGTCCACTCTCCTGTCACCCAAACGATTTTCTTCCTCTTACCCCAGGTCACTTTTTAATCGGCCGTCCCATTTCAACTGTACCTGATCTTGATGTAACTCATATCAATGAGAACAGACTAACGCTTTTCCAAAGGACTCAGCAAATAGTTCAAAATTTTTGGACCAGATGGTCCAAGGAATATATATCTGAGTTGCAAGTGAGAAACAAATGGAAATTGAAAAAATCTAATATAGAAGAAGGTGCCCTTGTGCTAATCAAAGATAACAACTTACCACCTACAAAGTGGAAACTCGGACGTGTAATTAAAACTATAAGTGGAAAAGATGACATCGTGCGCATAGTGTCGCTGAACGCAAAACGGTGAAACGACTAGAGCAATTTCAAAAATTTGCCCTCTTCCATTAGAAGAGAATACTGCAAATACGTTTTGATAAATGTTTGCTAGACTGTTATTTATTATATTTCACATGTGTTGAAAGGGGGGAGTATGTTAAATTTAGATACTTAGTTCTCTAAAGATCACATATGCTTAGCATCCTTCATTCTTATTTTGTTAGTAAAAGAAAATCTTCTCTTTCTTTGCATGTCAAATTGACTTTTGATTGTAAAACACTTTTGCTTATTAAAAGGAAGTTTTTGCTGAATTCACTTCAATTATTTACAAGCTTATTTCCAAAATAGAGCTGTTGATCTGGGAACCAATGTACCCCTAATTATCCAAATATAGTTCTGTTCCATAACCTTTCTCAAAATAACTAACTTATTCCAGTTGCATGTTGATTGTTTGGACGGTAAGTACGAGGCGTTCTTAGAAAATGGATCTTCCTTCATAAAATAATTCGTGACATTTTCGGCAAACTTCAGATAGATTAATTAAGACTGCAATTTGAAAACGTGTTTGTATCATTTTCTCTAATTAATAAATATGTGCAATTAACTTATAGATAGATTAACTAAACAAAAAAGGGGCTTTTTGTTTATTTAAGTCGGCACAAATCTGCCTGTGAAGTCTTTATATTTATACAATGAGATCATCGACATGCTACGTAATACATTATTAATCAAAACAAATGAATAATAAAACTAATAATTTAGAATGAAATTACGATTATGATGTCATCTCTATTTCTTAAAACCGCTATAATGAATTTGACAACCTTTATTTAAGTATGAATAATATACGATACAGAAATAATTCTACCTTAGATCAAAAGACATGTAACCTAAAAATTATATTTCTGAAAGAAAATTGCTAACCCCTATTAGTGGGATTTACTAATACAGAAATTATTAAAATGAAATATGATTTTATAGTCTAATACGTGAATATGGGAAGTAGGAACAACCCTACAAAATTCATACCAGCATTGATAAAGTAATTAACAATTATTTAATCCAAATAAATCGACGTAATACTTACTGAATAAACTATTCAGGTTTCAGCTGATTAATAAATAACAACCGTTATGTTACCGTTTCAACCAAGCTAAATGCAATTTTCCTGCCTACAACGAATCCTCCAACATGAAGGACACCAAAATAATTTGTCAACTTTTAACAATTGGATTCGCCATAATATCTAATAATGGGACATTCCTTTCAAATCTATAATGGCAAAACCAACTTTGAGTTTTTGCAGTTGTGAACGGAAAATGCTAGTCACTAACAAAATTCTAACTTGAAGCTGTTTTAAACACAACAATTTATTGATCAATTTCTAGAACTTTATTTTAGTTTTAACTACAGCTATCTTACAGATCAAAGATCCAATTGCAAGATAGGAAAATTACATAGTAGTGCAAAATGCAAAAACAAAATACATAATTTAAAATAAAACAAAACAATATATAGTTCAGTTACATTCAGATTAGGCTAAAAGTAATAGTGCAATCAACTTCATAGTACTATGCTTTTAATTTTAGTTATTGACGTGTTAAATATACCAATATCATTTTGAATCTTAGAATAATTATTGCATATCCGATGAAGAGGTGAAAATTTTAGAACATTAGTACGCAGTGTGGGACCGAAAAATGTCTTGGGGTAACGAGAGGTACGAGGAATATTCAACAGCAAACGGTTAAGTATTTCAGTACATTCATTGGTGAACAGTATATTGTATAAAAATACTATTGAGTGCAAGGTACGTCTTTTCTCCGAGATGATGTATTGAAATTTGCTAGCAGAATATGGTTTGGATAACCAATTGGTGGGTAAAAACCTTGAATTTAAAACATCACAACTTTAAGAAACCTTCTTTTTATGTTATCTATTAGCCTAGCATAGATAGCATATTATCGGATACCATATTATTAACGCTTACTCAAGACAAGATCTAGCATATGCATTAAATAACATAATTGAAGTCGATGGTTCCATAAAACCTAATGAATTACAAATTATAAAACCCATAGTTTTATTAGAAGAGCACGCTAAATGGTGTATGTGTTTGGCGAATGAAAGTTTGCCGTCAAGTACACTCCTGTCCTTGACATACTGCGGGTGTTGAAGAATAAGACCATAAAGCGTATAGTCAAAATGTTGAGGATTGTATATTCTGACAAAGGTCATAACACTACACTTCGCTACATTTAACGGAAGTCAGTTTACGCTACACCATTCATACAGTCTAGTGAGATTAGTTTGTAAATTACTACAGTCGTATTGTGAAGTAATTTTACAGTATAGTTTCAGGTCATCTGCATATAATAAATAGTTTACATCTATATAATCACCAATGTCGTTTATATAGATTATAAATAGGAGAGACCCAAGTACGGTCACTTGTGGCACTCCAGAAGAATCATTTTCTATTATAACCATGGTATTGTACATATTGAGCACGGTCTACAAGATACAATTTTATGAGTATTATTAAATTATTCGACAAACCAATAACGTCTAGTTTAGAAAGAAGAATACAGTGATCAATGCGATCAAAAGCCTTGGAGAAATCTGAATATAGTATGTTCATTTGAGACTCACGATCAAGAAACTCATCTATGTATCGAGTTATGCAATACAGGTTAGTAGATCTAGATCTCCCCTTCATAAAACCATGTTGATATACAGTTAACCTGTTTTGAACATAATATGATATAAAAGAGTGAAAAATAAATTCCAAAATCTTACATCATTCATCATCATTTTGTTTTCGACCCTACTTAAGGTCGGTTTGACGCAGCTCTAACTTCTTTTCTATTCTGTGCTAATCTAAAAGCTCTACATACTCTTCACAACCTACATTTCTAATAATTTGACTAATACAGCTTGGACTAGGTCTTCCTATACTCTTCTATCTTTTTCCTATCTACCTGGCTCTACAAAGATATTAGCAACCTGATGATTGTTAAAGAACTCCAACATGTTTACATGATTCCCATTTATAAGGAAATGAAATATTACCTGGTTATCCCCTCCAAAAAAGGAAAAGTGTTAAATTATATGTTATGGTAAGGCTTAAACAACGAATCGTTACCAACATGCCAGACCGCTAACTAATTGTGAGTTATGTCATGGTGATATTTAGTTAACTGATTTTTTTTTTGTTTGTTTTGTTTCCGAACTTACTTAAGGTCGGTTTGATGCAGCTCTAAATTCTTTTCTATTCTGAGCTAGTTTGAAAAGATCTACATACCCTTCACAACCTAAATTTCTGATAAATTGACCAATATAGCTTTGTCTAGGCCTTCCAACTCTATTTTTATTTGGTTAGTCTATAATCTAAGACTACTTACTAAATAGTCCCTCATGTCTTAACTGGTGCCCTATATAACTATATATTTCCAAGTTATTGGAATTTTTGTACAATTTCGATAAAGCGTATTTGCGTTTTAATAATGGCAATTGTGGATCAGGAAATAATCTAACCCTATTGGTGGAATTTACCAATATAGAAACTGTTCAAATAAAATATTATAAATATTTCAAAGGAACGTAACAAGAAAAATGTGTAACTTTGAAAGTAGTAATGACCAATCATGATTTTCCAAATGACAATTGTTGTAAAATGAGTTGCCAATTGTGCTTGGTATAAGAGTCCCAAACTTTAAAAGGCTATCACAAGCTCGTCTAGCTTCAGTTAGCCAAATTGTTAAGAATTTTTGTTCTTAAAAATATAGGAAATGATTGGAAAACGTGATGTATTTATTTATCTTATTTAGGTTTAAAATAATATAGAGGACTGTAAAGAATTTTTGGGTAAAGTTTTGATTGGTAATTAGCTCAAGTTCTTAACATGCAATCAAAACACTTATTTAAAACTAACATGTGCAGGTGGTAATAGAGCTTCCTATGGACTTTCTAGATTTAACGGCTACTACTAGGTAACACCACATTCGCAAGCATAGTCCCTTTCCTGAAATAGCATTTCAATTCAGAATAATTCCAACATAATAAAACTAAAATCCTTCCGAATGGACCTGCACCTTGAAAAATTCTATATTACTAGAGCGGGTGGAACGGCATTCATGTTCTAGTGAGCTAAAGAGCCGTAGAATTCGGATTTCTGGAAGGGGACTACTTCGGAGGTGTAATCAGAAAGTATGAAGGAAGATCCAGGAACATTTTGCGAGTCAGAGTGTGGAAATGTTAGAAGTATGAAGCAAGTGGGTAAACTAGAAAACTTGAGAACTAAATTGGATTAGTTAGCATTAGATATAGCACGGATTAGCAAAGTTCGGTGGTCAGAGGCAAGGGGTTTTTGGAGTACAAACTTTAGAGCAACTCATACAGAATCAGAGGAAGGAAATTCGGGTGTGGGTATAATTATGAGAAAAAAGATAGATATTAACTATAATTGTTACAAAGACGGATGGAAAATGAGCTGTAGAAATACTAGGAGAGATAAATTTGGGTTTAGGCAAAACAGGGAAGATGGGAGGCTATTTAAGCTCTAAGGGTGATAATGGAGAAAACAATAGATAAAGGAGAAAGCGTGGATATAGGGGTTTGTAGATCTGGAAAAAGCATTCGACAATGTAAAATGGAAAAAAAGGTTCAAATACTCAAAAAGATTGAAATGGGTTTTAGGGATGGACTTATAGTACATAGTTTATACAAAGAACAGCGGCAATAGAATTAGAGCAAGAACATAGAGAAGTAAATATTAGGAAAGGTGTGACAGAGATGTGCCTTATCCCATTAAGTTTTAACTTGTACAATCGAAAAGGCAATGAATACTATCAAATGTAGGAAGACATTTGGAATTATTATGCAGGGACTAAAGATTGATATGCCTAGATTTGCAGATGATTTAGCAGTATTAGCATCTAGCAAGGAAGAGTTAGAAGCTGCTTTTAATGAAATGGAAACAGTTCTAACAAAGAGATACGGTATGAAGATTAACAAAAATGAAACTAAAGTCCTAGTATGTAAAGGAGGGGAAAATAAATTAAAAACTAGAATACAAATAGGTAACGAGAACTTATAAGAGGTTAAGGATTTCTGCTACCTAGGAAGCCAAATAACACAAGATGTGAAGAGTGTAAAAGATATAAAATAAAGATTAGCACAGGGTCGTGCTACATTTAACAAGAAAAAGTAACTACTGTGTTCAAAGAGAACAAACATAGAAACAAGGAAAAGATTGCTTAAAACGTGTGTGGAGCACAGCACTGTATGGCTGTGAAACTTGGACAGTAGGAGAAGCAGACAGGAAAAATATAGAAGCATTTGAAATGTGGTGCTGCAGACGTATGATAAAGATATCATGGACAGACAACGTTAAGAACAAAGAGGTACTAGAAATGGCAGAGGAAGTAAGAAATATGTGGAAAACAGTAAAAAATAGGAGAGATAGGATGATAGGTCACATACTAAGATGAGGGAATAGTGCGGAATATATTAGAAGCAGAGATAGCAAAAAAGAGATAGAGGTAAACCTAGGGTAGACTATTGCACACAGATAATGAAAGATGTAGGTTGTGGGAATTTCAAGGTAATGTGTAGACTAGCTCAGAATAGAAATCTATGGAGGTACACGCCCATCCAGTTCCAAGACGAAAACTTAATGATGAAAAACATAACTGTACTTAAACCTGATCATTATTATGAACAACTGAAACTTATTTTATTTTTTTTGACGGGCTGACACTACTACTACTAGTGGCTTCAACTAGCCTCATGCATGGGCGCTAGTATTTTTAATGGCTTTACGTTGCCAGCGCCAATGAAACTATTTACTTAACACATATAACTGACCCTAGAAGTTGGGTGTCAGCAAAACGAAGTCTTCCGACGTAACTAGGGTCCATTCCTTGGGTAGAGCTATGAGCAATGGGGGTAAGTCGAAATCTGTTGGGGGGTCACACTCAAACTAAAACAAATAGGCGCCACCAAGTCCAGATTGATTCATGTTAATAGCATGGCATATTTCTAAGGGCGGACGTGGAGACCCAAAGAAAAAAAAGATCGCCTTCGGTGACAAAAACCTGTCTTTACAGAATAAGACGCTGTTCCTGTAAGAAAGAATAATAATTAAGTCAACATAGAAAATGGGAACACTGTTTGTGTCCCTCAAATATGCCTAAAAAATAAAAGAATATTTTCTACATAAGGGTGGCATCAAAATTCAACTCTTATTGCTTTTCGGTTGTTAGGTTTGATCACACTTGATCAAAATAAAAAACTTTAAGCTTGGGTTAATTATTTACTAGAAAGAATTCCTTTATCTTTAAATAAAATTTAATGCAACAAAATTAAATAATTACTTGAAGTAGTTTGTAAATTTAAGATAAGGTTTATCAATCTGATTCTTGATCAAATATATTACAACAAAGTGTAAACTTGTTACACTAATATTTTCTAACCCATTCAGATCTGTTTAGGTCGATTACATTATCAAAATTAAAATACAAAATTTTCTCGTTAAGTTAAATGTGCTAATTTCAGTTTAAAATGAAAATGTTCACAAAGATATTCTCGTTTTCAAAGGTGGTAGTAATATAATACTAAGCATCTGCTTTCAAAGATACAAGTGTCAGCAGCATATTTCAAACAAACAAGTGACGTAGTTACACCTGTTATTTTATACTGAAGCAACGTGTTGTTTCTGACAAAATAAACTGAGTGAATTTTAAATTTGGTACTGGGAAATCCAGCTTAGTAACAGATAAAGTGAATAACAAAAGCGTATTTCTACGTATCGAAACAAAATAGCGTGCTTCCTGAATGGAACACAAAAGAATTTCTTAAAGCTACTACGAACCAAACAAAACTGCTTTCCTAGACTGGATTACGACGTGCATCGCCATGCGGTACTAACTGCTTACATCCTATCAAAGTAGTATCTTGGCTCGGGGCAACAAACGATCTCCTGTTAATTAGATCTGCTTTCCATCCTCTAAATACACGTGTTAAAGTGAAGTGGTTTTCTTAACGTTGATTCAAAGTTCTAAGTTCTTGTCGTTTAAATTCTCATGGCCTAAGTTTTGTAGCGTAATCTTTCGTCGTCTAATCTTGGTTGCGCTAAACAAATTTTCAAATTAAATACTATAATAACGAGTATACATTACCAACCGTTATTCAGAAAATGTCTCACTCAATCAAACCGACCCGCAGGTCACTGGCCATTGTTCTAAACATCTTGCTGCTTCTTTTACCTATGGCCGAGTGCTTATCCCGCGCTCTCGGACGATGGGAGGATCCCAAGGGGGGGGAGTTGTCATTCCTCTCAACGCGCTTGCGACTGGGTGTGGAATACACCGACATCCAAAACAACTAGACTAACGAGTCAAGATGCTGTTACAATGTAATATTTTAATTGTTAAACGTATTATACCTTAACTTAATAAAGGTGTTTAACTATTGTCGTACCTTTAATGAAGAGAATTATCAATTCGAAAATAAAATTGTTACACAACTACAGGTGTTCGTCTTGAAATATTTTCAACTAATGTTGATTATGCAAAAGAATATATTGGAAAACTATTAATTCGGAAATGTTCAAGTGATGGGGGAACCTGGTAGCCACAGGCTGCTTAACCCCCTACATATACCACTGAATATCGGGGACATAGAGTATATATTCGTAATACAATAGAGGGGGAACGAACGTCATCTAACAGGAAAGAGCAGCGGCTATGTTTGAAGACAACAAACATAGAAAGAAGAAGAAAATTGTTGAAAGCATATGTGTGGTGCACAGCACAGTACGTCTGTGAAATGGGGACAGTAGGAAAAGGAGACAGAAAAATGGTAGAAGCCTTTTGAAATGTTGTGCTTACGATGTATGAGGATGATAAAATGGACAGACAAAGTTAATAACAAGGAGGTTAAGACACTGATAAATATTTCTAAACATCAATTTGTTTCCAATGTTATATTTATTCTATGTATCAGTATATTTTATTATAAAAGATAATTTAATACTAGGTAAGACCTTCATTACTGTAACTACTATTAAAAACCGTCATCTTAGCATCTCCGCCATACCAACCTCAGAGCCAATCACAAAATTACAAGCCCGAAATTATCAACCAATCAGCAGTTGAACTGCTGTGATGCAAAATAATTTAATTTAAATGCTTAAATTTGAGGAGAATAAACAGCAAATAATCACAAGGCCTCCCATTCTCGCCGATACCTTCAAAATCATGCAATATACCATCTGTTCAAAACCGCTTGTAGTTTTGGTGAATAGAAAGCCTTTGTTAAAACATCTGCCCAATTCATCTTAGTACGAACGTACCTTAAATCAAACCATTGTTCGGCATAAAGGTGCCTAATATAATGGTACCGAATGTTTATGTATTTAGAACGAATGTTAATTGCACGATTGTTCACAAAATAGATTGCGCTCTGGCTATCACTACAAAATTGGTACTCTCTGTATTCCCTCCAGATCTTTACATTGTCACAAAACCCTAATAAGGCACTGTAATTCTACAGCTGCGCTACTCAATGCTACATACTCTGCCTCCATAGAGGACTTGCTAATACATTATTGAATGGAGCATCTCCAACCAATAGCAACATCATCTAAACATAACAAAAAATTCACTAATTGATTTTCTACAGTTTAAGGAGGTACCAAAAGAAGCATCCGAGTACATATTAAAAATACCTTCATTTACCAGCGACAAATCAAGAGATAAGTGTCTAGTATTGTACAAATATTGTAAAAATTTTACTAATAATTGCCAAGCTAGTTTATTTGGTTTTTCAGCAAATTGTGCCAATTGAATTGTGGCGTAAGATATGTCAAACCGTGTCCTAGAAGCCACGAATAATAAACTACCTAATAATTGCTTGTATTGACAAGGATATTCATTTTAGCAGTTCCCCAAATTTACCAAGTTTATTGTGGGATCTAAAGGAATCTCAACCCGTTGTTCTTTACTTATATTAAATTTTTCTGCTAGTTTTTCAATGAATATTCTTTGGTTTAATAAAATACTTTTATTGAACGCCGAGGAACCTATGGATTGGACCAAGATTCACGCATTTAAATTCTAATTTTAGTTTATCAATTACAAGTTTAGTAATAGACTGTCCTTCGCAAAAATGGCCATATCGTCAACATAAATCAAAATAAATATAGTCGAGCATTTGTTATATAAACAAGGACTGTATTCTGAGGCAGTAAAACCTAATTTACGTAATACTAAATCGATATAGGAGTTCCACTCCCTTCCAGATTGTTTAAGCCCATACAAAGCCTTGTTCAGATTAATTACGAAATCTCGTGTTGTTAGCTACAAAACCTTTAGACTGCTCCATGTATACTGGTTCTTGTAAAGCCGCATACAAGTATGCGCATTTAACGTTTACATGCGCATCAACATATCCTTGCAAACAAACTAAAAACGAAACAAAAAACTTGATAAGAACAAACCTACAACAGGAGCAAACACATCATTATAGTCAATGCATACTGCTGACGAAAACCATGAGCTACCAGTCTCGCCTTACACTTGCCTTCTGTCACGTCACTATTTATCTTTTTATTAAAAATCCATCTATTCGATATCACTTTATGACTATCAGGACACTGGACAATTTCCCATGCATTCATTTCTTCTAACATGTTCAATTCCTCCCGCATTGCCTCAATCCATTTTTCTCTTTCAGATGAGACTAATGCATCTTCATAATTATGTGGGACACCAGTTAATCCAATAAAAAACGATTCTTCATTGTAACTAAATTGAGCCTCGCATTCTTCTGAGCTATTTCCTATCATGTTTTCAACATCAGCTTTATCTAAATTTATATCAACATTTCTATATTATTTGGATCCACAGCTACTCCATGTGATATCCTAAAAGCAAAGCAGTTTTCGTTAAATCCTATCTTTTGTGTTTTACAAAATTCTCTCACATCAGGCAGTGAGCTTCGAATGACATTTATATTCATAATAAATATCCTGATCACCCTTAGACCTGCCAGACTGACAAGTGCAAACAGTTCTCTTCCATCCTGGGGCAACAGGTTTTATAACTGTATTGTCACTAATTTCTAATTGGGGTGCAGTCAAATTATTTTCATCCTTATCAGTAAAAATAAATGGGTCAATCATTGAAAAATTTTCCTGCAGTGCTTCAAAATATCGAATTCCACTTTCGATTCGTTAAATGTAACATGCTTTGTCTCAAAAATAGATTTAGTATTGGGGTCATATATTCTATAGCCTCGGGTACTTAATGGATAACCCACCATAATTCCAGGGTTTTGCCCTTGCCTGTAATTTAGAACAATATGGTTTCAGAATGTGGTAAAACACCAACGATCCGAATCTTTTAAAATAATTGACATTTGGTTTATGGCCATGCCATAGCTCTGATGGTGTTTAATTATCTAAACTAGAGTGAATTACTCTATTTTTAGTATGCACTATAGTAAAAGTGCTTCTACCCAAAATTCAGCAGGCAAACCGAGTCGGTCAATACTGCACTAATGCCATTCAATAAGTCACGATTGGGTTTTTCTATACCATTCTGTTGAGGAGTATATACAGTCGTTGTCCTATTCTAATACCACAACTGTCAAACACACTCTTTAGTTTACTATTGCAAAATTCTAGTCCATTGTCCGTTTGAATTTCAATAATTTCCAATTGAAATGTGTTCCAATTTAATTTTAAGATCCAAGAAAGCATCTGCAGCTTCGTGTTTATTATTTAATGGTGCCGCAATTTTATATCTACTATAATCATCAATGATACTAAGAAAATATCTTTTTCCACCCATAGACGCTACTGGAGACTGACCCCATAAGTCCATGAACAACAATTGCAATGGATATGCAGATCTATGACCTAGCAAACGATGGGAGGGTTCTCTAGAACTCTTTGCCATTTGGCAACTATCACATACATCTATGTCCTTTATTAAGGATAGTGACTGCTCTAACAGCACCAGATTTAAAAAGATTTTCTACTGAATTAGGGGCAATGTGTCCTAGTCTGTATTGCCATAACCTTAAGTTTTTCAGCATTATATTATCTGACCTTTGGCTAGATTCAAAGTCACGATTTGTGTTAAAAATAAAATTTGATTGTTCTATATTTTGAGACGATTTAACTTCTGAGCCAGGTGCTAAAATAAATAATCGATTTTTAGGAAGTAAATCGACACTATATCCATGTTTGTCTAACATTACTGAATGACCTTTCTAAAATTGAATTGGAATCCCTCTTGTATTAAAGCATACACCGATATTAAGTTTCTACATAATTGAGGTATATGGTAAACGTTATTCAACTTTAAAGTACACCTGTTTCCTTTTCAGTTTTCATTTCTAATTAAACGTCACCCTTGCCTACAGCAAGCATATTTCCACACCCTTGTAAAATTGGGATAGGGCCAATTTCTATGTAATTCATAAAACACCTTTTATTGTAAGAAAAATGATGAGTTGCACCACTATCTAATACCCAATCGTTATCTAATTGTTTTGTTGGTTTGACGAGACCCATTAAAAGGCAACTAAAGTGAAAACTACCACCTGGTTTTACATAGATACCAGAATAATTACCTCTGCCATAATGTTGGGGTTTTAGTGTGTTTATAATTATTGTTTTGTATTATTGGTATTATCATTTAACACATTCACTGCCCCTTAAAAAGCCCAACTCGTTGCCCAAGTGCCACCATATTTTTTTTAAAATGTGTAGCGGATGTTTGATTTGGATTGTGTATAGACTCCAGACTGAATTTCTGTAATTTTTCTTCAAAAAGCAAAATGCACTAGGCGTTGAGGGCACAGAGCAATGAACACTCGTGTGTTGTGTCCATGTGTTGTTCCAAAACCGATTGTATTGCCATTATTTTTTATTCTATTATGTTGTATATAAAACACAAAGCCCTTGTAAACAAGCTAATTATTAAACACACTTCAAAATTAAACAAAATTCTAAGTAATATGTAATTAAAAACAAAAAGTTATATAGAAGTTAAAAAAAACAAGATCTAAAACACTAAAAAAGTTTATACTAATTGGTTTGTGTGAAACAATTTAAAACAAAGAGTGAGGCAAAATCCGGGAGTATCGGGGCACTATGGGCAATAAAAAATTAAATCTTCCCGTTGTTTTTTACTGGTCCAACAAACTTGACATCTTCTTTTTGATTTTACATCTTCTCCTTTGGGACAATATTCTATAAAATACTGCTCATTATTTGGCAGTGGGCTCTGCTGTATTTTCGAAGCTGGTGTTCCAAGGAGTTTCCGAATCACTTGTATTCTAAAATTGTAATAATCAATGCGACTTCCGACTCCTTTTTTTATACAAATAGAAAGAGTTTAGCAGCATCATTTGGAAAACATGGATGGCAATTTTTTACCATACGAGGGTTTTGTGTTCGCAAGAATAATATGACATCATTTGGTCGCAGTGGTCAACACCTGACATATATTTGTTATACTCATTTATTAGTTGTGGCTTCATTTCCTCCTGACCACGCCGAGTAATAACATTTTCCAACTTTCCAGTAAATTCGCTGGAAATTACCAATATTTTCCTGCGATCTTTGCACTTGATTATACAGATACCCTCAGCACTAAACTCCATCACCAGCTCTCCTTTTTGAAATTTTTTTGAGACCACGCTCGGCGGGTTCTCTTTTCTATTTGATCTCCAAGTCCCTGGAATGTTTTCTCAACTAACTAGTCTCTTGCTAGTTTGACACTGTTGCAATAGTTATCCATATAATGGAATGCACAGAACCAAGATTGTTTTACAGAAGAGATAAAACAACTTTTTCTGTGTGTTGAGGACCAGACAACTCGGGATCAGAGGCCCCAGAGTAAACAGTTATTTTTAATGATAATCCATTAGGCTCGCATAAAACGTATAGCTTAACCCCAAATTTGTGCCTTTTCCGCTTTATGTATTGTCGGAATTTCAACCTTCCATGCCATAACACCGTAGATTCGTCTATCGATAGCTCTAGTTGGATAATAAATATCTATCATTCTTTCATTGAAAAAATTTATAAGGGGAAGTATTTTTCCCATTTGGGTGCACATTCCTTCATCTTCAAAATGTAGTGCTCTCAAAATCAGCAAAAAGCGATTGCGACTCATAAATGACGGAAATATTGATAACTTAAATACATGATCTTTTTCCAATAATCATTTAATCGATTAGTACGAATAGTTCCCATATGAAATAACAACCCAAAGAAAATTTTTATTTCAGCAATAGTTACATCTTTCCATCTACTGATTCTGAAGCAACTCCACTTTTGGAAAGAACCTCTATTGCATGCGAGTTAGCTTTTTTGCAGAGAAAATAAAAAAAGTCATCTGTTGCAATTATACGAAAATATTCGATTGGTTCTGTTCCATCAACGTTAACACAAATACCTGGGACACCAGTAAACGGAAAGTTTTTTGTTGGAACTTCAGTGGATGACCACTGGCTAACAGCAGAAGGAATTGCATGATATGGTAAAGCTGAAAATGTTTGAGAAGTCTCCTCCTCATCAGAATCACCATCATTGTCAGGATCGTCCTCATCACTGTCGTTTACGAATGGATCTATTTCCACATCATCTTCTAAATATTCTAGAAGCTTGGCATCTGTAAGAGATTTTTGCGAATACCGATCATATTTCGCTCTCCTTTTAGGAGGATCAACCTCTTTAGAAGGCCCAGGTTTTGAATCCATAACCATCTGTAACAAAAAAAGTATAAGTGAATACTGCATGGCCAAATACATCTAATGTGGTCATAATGTGTGGTTAAATCTAAATTACATTTATATAAGATCTACATTATTATTATAATACCATTATTAGCATGAAAAAATTATAACATAATACTTACCACTACAAAATGCGAAACACAAATATGTATTTCAAACAATTGTGTGTAAAAGTAAGTAATTTCTAATTTGACTTAAAATAGACACTACTGGCATGCTCTAGTGTTTTAGGATATCGTTCCAGCCGTGCCCCTCTCTAAAATCTACAGCAGAACTTCAAGCTGTATCAAACGTGCCTGGTGCGGTAGGGGCATATCAGGTAGCACAAGATGAACGCACCATGTGCGTTGTGGGCAGTGAATGTGTTAACTTTACACGGCAATTCTTTTAAAAGTGCCCTATTTTGCCACATCTAAAACATATCTTGGCAATACTAGTATCACGATATTTGTTTTCATTAAAAGAATTTCTATGTCGGTCCCTAGGTTTGTTTTCATCAAATAAATTTTATGTTGTTCCTATGTTTAATTAAATTTAAAGACGAATGGGCATTAACTGTAATTACCCTTCACCCAATTTACCCTCATTTTTAACATGCAACCTGTTTTCCTCAATTAACATACTATCTTTTACAATTTTGGTAGACAAGTTAGCAGGAGGTATTTGACAAATCGACTGAGATACTGCATCATAAAATCTCCTAATCCTAACAACATTACGATAGCAACTAATCTATCTGGAACTTTTTCCTTTAAGCGCTCTAACTCGCTTACAATTTTCAAAATTCTAGAAACATAGACACCCATAGATTCACTATCTGATTTTCTAATTGTAAAGAGATTTTTATAAATTAAGGCTAATCGTAATAATGACGAAGGTTCAAACTCATTTTGAAGTATAGTCCAAGCATCGTGAGGATCATGTGTTGGTTAATAAAGGCTGAATTTCTTCTTCCAAGGTCAGGTAAATTGTGCTAAGCGCTCTACCATGCTTTACTTTAAACTCATCTTTCTCCTTTTGTGTGGAGTCTTCCGCCAGGGCTTGCCGTGTCTTTTCTATAAAATTGAATAAGCCTCTGTCACATAAAAGCATATTACAATTGATTTTCCAACCAGTATAATTGGACACATTAAGCTTTTGAAATGTTATTGCAGATTCCCGGGTTGCTTCCATCATGCAGTTGAAAAACAAAAATACAAAGTATCAGGATCCTTTATATCACCATTAAAAATACTTACAGTGATGGCCCCTTATATTAAGCAAAGGGGCAATACTTGAAGAGTGCTATCTAATAAATACGAATATTCGAAAACACGTGGTACATCCGCCAACAACCATTGATCAAGTTAACCAAACCATTAAATGGCTACACTTCCGTACTCCTCCTGAGCGATTTTTGACGAAATATTTTTACTAGACTAAATCGATGATGGAGAGTCCGAATCAAAAACCGTTTTGGGCCAAAATGTAGGGTTCACGAGATACAAGAGGTCAAAGGTCAGATTTTAACATGGTATCTTATGGGAGAAAAAAGTTTTTATTCGACTTAAATCCATACAATATTTTTAAAAATATATTCTTTAATATAATAATATCTAGAAAAATTCCATCTCTCAAAGGAACAACTTTGTACAAACTTAATTTTTATAACCCAGGGTTATAAATTTATTAACTCTAAGAGTCCACTGCATTTCTAATTTGTCACTGTCCTTCATTAAATAAAAGTTCTTAATAACAAATTAGCAAATGTCGTCATCATCATAAAAAAATACTACATGTTGATATCCTTTATATCTGTGCACAAAAACCTGTCGGAGCATTTCTTATTATTGCTAACAACATGAGTAAAGTTTGAACAAACCAAGCGGACAGTACCAGTAAAGCTGCGCATTAACGTTGTTTATTTATCAAATCGGAAATGAATAAGTAACATCAGTAGGCGCCAGACAATAACCCGGCCCGTAATATTAGCAAAGAACGAACTACAACATTAACTATATCAAGTAACAAACTTCGAAACAACACACATTTTTATAATGGAAAGCACTCTTGCTTTTTCGTTTTTAAGCGATGAAAGCTGGTACAATAATAATTTTATTTCGATCACAACATCCTTTGTAAATGTCCATGTGGAGATGAGAAACGTCAGACTCATTGCATTGAACTTATGCTGGAAAATCCATAGGTCACCTTGCATATTAACCTATCATATTATTTCAACAAGCGAACTACGATTGATCATGGTATAACTACATTTACCTTATGCAGTGGAACCAGTCATAAACGTTCTAAAACAACACGAAAGCACATCATCGTGCAATACTAGATAAGGAATATCTGAAACCGAACTACTAGAATCATAGAGTGTGTTGTAGGGTTGATAGTCTAACTTCCCTCATAAAATTACAGAAATTTTACATATCAATAAGTCGTATAAAGATAGTGAGGTGAGAATTGACCTTGCAAAAACACGTACATAAATGATTGCCACATTTTCGAAAACATATATTTTGATAACCGAACCGCATTTTAAACTTATAATCTTTAAGAAAAATACCAGATTTTACGGCTATATTAAAATAGATATAGATTGAGGTACTTTCAATTATACTAACTATACTAAAAATTCTACCGGGTGATGAATAAGTAATCATTTCAATTTAGAAAACTGTCGAAAATTTTAATGAAAATTCACAAACAATCGCGAATACAGTAAGGAATATGAAATTTAATTACATAAGAACGAAAATATTTGCGTGCAAGGATGGTACATAACAATTCCTAACCTAATCACACAGACTTATTATAGGCATGTTTTGTCAGTTCGTTAAACGAATTTAAAATGTTCAGTTACTTATAAATTTTCTTGGATATATAGTTTTAGATGGTTTTCATAAATACCTAATGAGTGATTGTTAACTGTAGCTAAGGCGGACTCCATTAAATGCCCATCGATTTTGACATCGAAACTCTCAACAAGCTTGTTAAATTTAGATACTTAGTTCTCTAAAGATCACATATGCTTAGCATCCTTCATTCTTATTTTGTTAGTAAAAAGAAAATCTTCTCTTTCTTTGCATGTCAAATTGACTTTTGATTGTAAAACACTTTTTGCTTATTAAAAGGAAGTTTTTTTTGCTGAATTCACTTCAATTATTTACATTTGGTCCTTCGAGCCGGATAAAAACACAACCACCTTGGAAATACAATGTTCAACTCAACAAGAAGAGCAATCGAATAATTTACAAATACTCCAAGAAGAATGCTCCACAACAGAGACCTTTATGAACACGCGGTCTAAACCTGCCAAACAAACCAAGATTACAACGCAAGAAAGTCAATAAAGGCACTACTGAAGACCACTGATCACAATCTTACTATAACATAGCAAGGAATGAAATCAAGCGGACAAGACACAGGCCAGACAGATTGAGTAATCAATACAACTAGTCTGTTGCTCAATTGAAAACATCAAAATCAGGTTTAATAGTTTTATTTAATTCTGCTTCCAAAATTAGCTGCCAACAGTTTAAAACTGCACACTTTCTTTAAAGACCTTTTGAGTATTTGACAGTACCTTTAATAATATCACTTTCAGATTAATCTTTTGCAACAAACTCGTACTTAAAATGTCTCATGATATCCTTGCGAGTTTAATACGCAAACGTTCAAGTTTAAAGGGTAAGTTAACCTCCTTTAAAAACTTTCTGCAACCACTAATTGCCATTGCTACCCAAAGCCCGTCTAACGTTAGTAAAATCACGCTTAATGAAACTGATATTTTGCAATTAGAAATACGTCTAGCAGTCCTTGAGGAATTGTTAACAAAGTATGACTCTATTCATTCAGAGATAATAGAGCTCGACACTAAAGTAAATCTACAAGCACATTGCGACAATTACAGCGAGTTTGAAAACAATTATTTTCAAACGTTAGCCGTAGCGAGGTCTTTACTAATAAAAAGTCGGTCCCTGGTTCAAGCAACACAATCTATTTCAAACCAAACATCTATCTCTATGCCTAAATTGTCATCTCATATTGATATTGATCACACAAATACACAGCCTTTAATTGAAATTGCTCAAGATACCTCACAAGGCGACTCTAACAGTATAACTCGCCAGCTTCAACAAGCAACACCGCTACAAACACCACAACCTAATTTTGAAGCACGATCAAGTTTAGTAAAACTACCAACCTTGCAAATGAAGATCTTTAATGGTGACCCAAAAACATTTCTAAGCTTTTTTGAAGGTTTCAAGTCACTCGTACATAATAATGACGCATTTGACGATGTTACGCGTTTCCTGTACTTAAAATCAGTTTTAGGGCCGGAACCAACCAAGGTAATAGAATCGCTGGACATAGTCCTTCGAATTATTGTGTAGCACTAGCTCTGTTAGAAAAACGCTACAAAATACAAGATTTCTCATCCATTCTCATATAAAATGCATTGTAGAGTTCCCCAAAGTTACTAAAGAATCCGCCATGTCAATTAGGCAACTTACAGACTCTATACAAGGCCACTTGCGAGCCCTAGACTCCTTAGGCGAACCAATCGATTCAATTGCTAGTTTTATACAATATCTAATAACGGACAAATTAGATTACAACACAAAAAAGGAATGGGAGATTGAGATTGCTAAGCTGGATAACTGCCCTCCAACTTCCACGTTAATTGACTTTCTTGAAAAAAGAGCTCGTTTACTTGAAAAAATTGATAAACCTTTGAAGGCACCTGATTACAACCAGTTTAGGCATCCGAACAGCCCTAAACAATTCAATACTCAATATAGCAAACCATCTTACGTTCACGTTTCATCCAAACCTCTTCGAGACCAACAAAACTGCCCTATTTGTAATGTAAGTCATAAATTAATGTATTGCAAGGTTTTTCTTGATATGACGCCTAACACTCGCTATTCTAAAGTCAAGGAATTGAAACTCTGCATTAATTGTTTACGCCATGATCACCTCGTCTCGGACTGCAGATCTGGAAATTGTAAAAAATGCAATAAAAAAACATTCCACGCTTCTACACAGTTCTGAATCGACATTCGTCAAATCTGATGCAAACTCATCTGTTTCTAACAAAGAAACAAACAGCATAAATCCACTAGCATCAACGTCAACTCTCACCAGCCATCTAGCTTAGCCAGATCAATTTATCCAAGTGCTTCCAACGGCTATGGTATATGTTGAAGACCGCTCTGGTAAGCGACACCAATGCATAGCCCTTCTCGATTCCGCTTCAATGAGATCATATATGACCATCTCCTTATGCTCAAGGCTGAAGCTGCCCACTGCGAGAGCCAATATTTCCATTTCTGGCATAGGTCAATCGCAGACCAAGGTCTATGAAATAGTGTACGCAAAATTGTTATCCATTCATGATGATTTTGCTACTTCTTTGTCATTTTTGCTTCTACAAAACATATCAGGAGAATTTCCCTCCGTATCCTCAAATGCAAATGGGTTACAAATACCTACAAATATAAATTTGGCTAACCCGAACTATCGTTGCAAAACCCGAATTGATCTGCTCTTGGGCGTAGATATCTTCTGGCAAGTATTATCACCAGATCAGCCCTTGACCATTCAATATCCCCATTTGTGGAATACTCGCTTAGGATATATATAGTCACTGGAGAATTTCCACTCTACAATACACCTATATCTACCTCTTGCCATCTCACCATGCTCGACGTATCACGACAGTTAACAAAATTCTGGGACATTGAAAACATTCTCGCATCAAAACCTCTTTCCTCAGAAGAACGACAATGCGAATCGCACTTTGTTAAAACACACAAGCGCAATGAACAAGTTAAATTCATTGTATCGATTCCATTAAACACTAGTCCAAGCGTTCTTGGAAGTTCCAAACAAAACGCTTTAAGGCAATTTATGTCTCTCGAAAGAAGACTTCAAGCAAACGCTGAGCTCAAATCTCTATATGTAGACTTTATGAAGGAGTATGAAGCCCTTGGTCATATGACAAAGGTATGCCACCCAGATAACGCACCATATCAATATTTCATTCCACACCATGCTGTTTACAAGGAACACAGTCTCACAACCAAGCTACGCGTTGTTTTCAACTCAAGTAGTCCTACTTCTACCGGCATTTCGTTCAATGATATTCAGCTTAATGGTCCCATACTTCAAGATGATCTCTTCTCAATTCTTCTGAGATTCAGACGTTTTGAGTACATACTCACAAGTGACTGTGCTAAAATGTACCGTTCTGTTTTTATTGAAAAGGAACAACGTCCTCTTCAAAGGATCTTTTGGCGATCGGAACCTTCACATCCATTAGATATTTATGAGCTTGCAACTGTAACTTATGGTGAAAGGGCTTCCAGTTTTCTCGCTATACGCTGTTTATTTGAACTAGCAAGGCTAAATGAGGATTCTTATCCTGAAATATCCAAGATTATACGAAAGGATATGTATTGCGATGATCTGCTCACTAGCTGTGAGACCCTTAACAAAGCAAAATACATTTGCTATAATATAGCTAAAATTCTACATTCCGGGGGGTTTCACGCTCCGCAAGTGGAACTCAAATCATCCAGAAGTTTTAGAAGCAATTCATTCGGCAGACATTCCAAACAATATTTTAGATTTTGGTCCTAGCAAAAACGCCAAAACTTTAGGCTTGTTGTATAATAGCTTCTCTGACAATCTATTTTTTGAAATAACAAATTTTGAAAACACTTGCAAGTTAGTCACAAAACGAACCGTACTGTCCTACATTTCCATGATCTTTGATCCCCCTAGGGTTGCTTAACCCCTGCACTGTAACAGCCCGAATTTTCATGCAACAGTTATGGTTAATCCAGTCACATTGGGACGATCCCTTATCCTCAGAATTGCAATCCCAATGGAAATTGTTTTGTCAAAACTTATCCCAGTTAAGTAATTTGCGCATTCCCAGACAATCAATCTGTAAGTCTTACAAACAGGTTGAAGTACATGCTTTCGCAGACAGCAGTAAAACTGCGTATGGCACATGCATATATATACGATCTATTGATGAAAGCAGTAAAGTGCACGTTCAGCTTTTGTGTTCCAAAACGAGGGTTGCTCCTCTAAAACATTGACAATCCCGAAACTAGAACTGTGCGGTGCTCTTATGATGGCTCAGTTGGTAGACAAAATAAAAGACGTTTTAGATCTCAACATTTGCTCTATAACCTATTGGATAGATTCGACCATAACCTTGTCGTGGATCAATTCTGAGCCTCATTTACTAGAAAATTTTGTAGCCAATCGAATTACTCAGATTTAAGCAATGAGTGATCCGTCTTTATGGAGGTATGTTCCTACTAATTTAAATCCTGCGACTTAGTCACATGAGGCGTTTCTGCATATAAGCTTTCCGACCTATCAATGTGGTGGAACGGTCCTGATTTCCTTTCGAACTTATCAATTAATTGCGAATTTCAAGGCGCCACGCTTTCAGATCCCTTCTCTGAACCTATAAATGTGGAATCCCATGTATCCTTATACATGTCAAGCATTTCATTTGAATCCTTTATTCCATTCAAGGATTATTCTAACTTAAATATGCTCAATCGCATATTAGCTTATTGCTTACGATTCATAAAAAATTGTAAATCTATTGTGCAAGACAGGATACACAATGCCTTAACCTTCAAGGAACAACGTGATTCACTCATCCAGTTAGCACGACTTTCACAAATGGAATCGTTTGCTAGTGAAATTAAAGCGCTATCAAACAAAGGGACATTGACAAAAAATAATGCGTTAACAAAATTAAATCCCTTTTTTGACACAAGAGACAATACTTTAAGGGTCGGGGGTAGGCTCTCCAATTCCAACTTCTCCAATGCTAAAAAACACCCAATTTTAATATCCGCTAAACATCATTTTGCCAAACTATTATTTCGTTCAGAGCATGAAAGATTATGTCATACTGGTCCTTCACACCTTCTCGCTTCAGTAAGAGAGCAATTTTGGCCTCTAAACGGCCGTAATCTATCTAAGACGACTGTCTTCCAATGCATAAAGTGTTTTCGGTCTCACCCAAAAGACATAAACAACTTATTAGGAAATCTACCCACCGATAGAGTAACACCTCAATTTCCATTCGCAATAACTGGAACTGACTATTGTGGTCTGTTTCTAGTCAAGGATAGAACCGGTCGGGGATGGAAATCCATTAAATGTTATGTGTGTTTATTTGTTTGCTTTTGTACGAAAGCTATTCATCTTGAGCCAGTGACCGAATTAACTAGTGAAGCCTTTATATTATGTCTCGGCGGTTCGCCTCTCGTAGAGGCATGCCATGTAAAATATACTCCGACAATGGTCGCAACTACTGTGGAGCTAAAACGATGTTGGACGAATTAGGCAAATTTCTCATAAACAATGATGAGGAATTAACAAATTTAGCCAACAAAGACAATTTTAACTGGATTTTTTTGCCACCATATTCTCCTAGCATAGGCGGTCTTTGGGAAGCTGGCATTAAGTCTACCAAATCACACTTTAAGAGAGTGGTTGGGAATGCTACCTTATCATTTGAACATTTTATAACTGCCTTAACTCAAATTGAAGGCATTCTTAATTCTAGACCCTCTGTCCACTCTCCTGTCACCCAAACGATTTTCTTCCTCTTACCCCAGGTCACTTTTTAATCGGCCGTCCCATTTCAACTGTACCTGATCTTGATGTAACTCATATCAATGAGAACAGACTAACGCTTTTCCAAAGGACTCAGCAAATAGTTCAAAATTTTTGGACCAGATGGTCCAAGGAATATATATCTGAGTTGCAAGTGAGAAACAAATGGAAATTGAAAAACCTAATATAGAAGAAGGTGCCCTTGTGCTAATCAAAGATAACAACTTACCACCTACAAAGTGGAAACTCGGACGTGTAATTAAAACTATAAGTGGAAAAGATGACATCGTGATAGTGTCGCTTGAACGCAAAACGGTGAAACGACTAGAGCAATTTCAAAAATTTGCCCTCTTCCATTAGAAGAGAATACTGCAAATACGTTTTGATAAATGTTTGCTAGACTGTTATTTATTATATTTCACATGTGTTGAAAGGGGGGAGTATGTTAAATTTAGATACTTAGTTCTCTAAAGATCACATATGCTTAGCATCCTTCATTCTTATTTTGTTAGTAAAAAGAAAATCTTCTCTTTCTTTGCATGTCAAATTGACTTTTGATTGTAAAACACTTTTTGCTTATTAAAAGGAAGTTTTTTTGCTGAATTCACTTCAATTATTTACAAGCTTATTTCCAAAATAGAGCTGTTGATCTGGGAACCAATGTACCCCTAATTATCCAAATATAGTTCTGTTCCATAACCTTTCTCAAAAATAACTAACTTATTCCAGTTGCATGTTGATTGTTTGGACGGTAAGTACGAGGCGTTCTTAGAAAAATGGATCTTCCCTTCATAAAATAATTCGTGACATTTTCGGCAAACTTCAGATAGATTAATTAAGACTGCAATTTGAAAACGTGTTTGTATCATTTTCTCTAATTAATAAATATGTGCAATTAACTTATAGATAGATTAACTAAACAAAAAAGGGGCTTTTTGTTTATTTAAGTCGGCACAAATCTGCCTGTGAAGTCTTTATATTTATACAATGAGATCATCGACATGCTACGTAATACATTATTAATCAAAACAAATGAATAATAAAACTAATAATTTAGAATGAAATTACGATTATGATGTCATCTCTATTTCTTAAAACCGCTATAATGAATTTGACAACCTTTATTTAAGTATGAATAATATACGATACAGAAATAATTCTACCTTAGATCAAAAGACATGTAACCTAAAAATTATATTTCTGAAAGAAAATTGCTAACCCCTATTAGTGGGATTTACTAATACAGAAATTATTAAAATGAAATATGATTTTATAGTCTAATACGTGAATATGGGAAGTAGGAACAACCCTACAAAATTCATACCAGCATTGATAAAGTAATTAACAATTATTTAATCCAAATAAATCGACGTAATACTTACTGAATAAACTATTCAGGTTTCAGCTGATTAATAAATAACAACCGTTATGTTACCGTTTCAACCAAGCTAAATGCAATTTTCCTGCCTACAACGAATCCTCCAACATGAAGGACACCAAAATAATTTGTCAACTTTTAACAATTGGATTCGCCATAATATCTAATAATGGGACATTCCTTTCAAATCTATAATGGCAAAACCAACTTTGAGTTTTTGCAGTTGTGAACGGAAAATGCTAGTCACTAACAAAATTCTAACTTGAAGCTGTTTTAAACACAACAATTTATTGATCAATTTCTAGAACTTTATTTTAGTTTTAACTACAGCTATCTTACAGATCAAAGATCCAATTGCAAGATAGGAAAATTACATAGTAGTGCAAAATGCAAAAACAAAATACATAATTTAAAATAAAACAAAACAATATATAGTTCAGTTACATTCAGATTAGGCTAAAAGTAATAGTGCAATCAACTTCATAGTACTATGCTTTTAATTTTAGTTATTGACGTGTTAAATATACCAATATCATTTTGAATCTTAGAATAATTATTGCATATCCGATGAAGAGGTGAAAATTTTAGAACATTAGTACGCAGTGTGGGACCGAAAAATGTCTTGGGGTAACGAGAGGTACGAGGAATATTCAACAGCAAACGGTTAAGTATTTCAGTACATTCATTGGTGAACAGTATATTGTATAAAAATACTATTGAGTGCAAGGTACGTCTTTTCTCCGAGATGATGTATTGAAATTTGCTAGCAGAATATGGTTTGGATAACCAATTGGTGGGTAAAAATCTTGAATTTAAAACATCACAACTTTAAGAAACCTTCTTTTTATGTTATCTATTAGCCTAGCATAGATAGCATATTGCGGATACCATATTATTAACGCTTACTCAAGACAAGATCTAGCATATGCATTAAATAACATAATTGAAGTCGATGGTTCCATAAAACCTAATGAATTACAAATTATAAAACCCATAGTTTTATTAGAAGAGCACGCTAAATGGTGTATGTGTTTGGCGAATGAAAGTTTGCCGTCAAGTACACTCCTGTCCTTGACATACTGCGGGTGTTGAAGAATAAGACCATAAAGCGTATAGTCAAAATGTTGAGGATTGTATATTCTGACAAAGGTCATAACACTACACTTCGCTACATTTAACGGAAGTCAGTTTACGCTACATCATTCATACAGTCTAGTGAGATTAGTTTGTAAATTACTACAGTCGATTGTGAAGTAATTTTACAGTATAGTTTCAGGTCATCTGCATATAATAAATAGTTTACATCTATATAATCACCAATGTCGTTTATATAGATTATAAATAGGAGAGACCCAAGTACGGTCACTTGTGGCACTCCAGAAGAATCATTTTCTATTATAACCATGGTATTGTACATATTGAGCACGGTCTACAAGATACAATTTTATGAGTATTATTAAATTATTCGACAAACCAATAACGTCTAGTTTAGAAAGAAGAATACAGTGATCAATGCGATCAAAAGCCTTGGAGAAATCTGAATATAGTATGTTCATTTGAGACTCACGATCAAGAAACTCATCTATGTATCGAGTTATGCAATACAGGTTAGTAGATCTAGATCTCCCCTTCATAAAACCATGTTGATATACAGTTAACCTGTTTTGAACATAATATGATATAAAAGAGTGAAAAATAAATTCCAAAATCTTACATCATTCATCATCATTTTGTTTTCGACCCTACTTAAGGTCGGTTTGACGCAGCTCTAACTTCTTTTCTATTCTGTGCTAATCTAAAAAGCTCTACATACTCTTCACAACCTACATTTCTAATAATTTGACTAATACAGCTTGGTCTAGGTCTTCCTATACTCTTCTATCTTTTTCCTATCTACCTGGCTCTACAAAGATATTAGCAACCTGATGATTGTTAAAGAACTCCAACATGTTTACATGATTCCCATTTATAAGGAAATGAAATATTACCTGGTTATCCCCTCCAAAAAAGGAAAAGTGTTAAATTATATGTTATGGTAAGGCTTAAACAACGAATCGTTACCAACATGCCAGACCGCTAACTAATTGTGAGTTATGTCATGGTTATATGTAGTTAACTGATTTTTTTTGTTTGTTTTGTTTCGAACTTACTTAAGGTCGGTTTGATGCAGCTCTAAATTCTTTTCTATTCTGAGCTAGTTTGAAAAGATCTACATACCCTTCACAACCTAAATTTCTGATAAATTGACCAATATAGCTTTGTCTAGGCCTTCCAACTCTATTTTTATTTGGTTAGTCTATAATCTAAGACTACTTACTAAATAGTCCCTCATGTCTTAACTGGTGCCCTATATAACTATATATTTCCAAGTTATTGGAATTTTTGTACAATTTCGATAAAGCGTATTTGCGTTTTAATAATGGCAATTGTGGATCAGGAAATAATCTAACCCTATTGGTGGAATTTACCAATATAGAAACTGTTCAAATAAAATATTATAAATATTTCAAAGGAACGTAACAAGAAAAATGTGTAACTTTGAAAGTAGTAATGACCAATCATGATTTTCCAAATGACAATTGTTGTAAAATGAGTTGCCAATTGTGCTTGGTATAAGAGTCCCAAACTTTAAAAGGCTATCACAAGCTCGTCTAGCTTCAGTTAGCCAAATTGTTAAGAATTTTTGTTCTTAAAAATATAGGAAATGATTGGAAAACGTGATGTATTTATTTATCTTATTTAGGTTTAAAATAATATAGAGGACTGTAAAGAATTTTTTGGGTAAAGTTTTTGATTGGTAATTAGCTCAAGTTCTTAACATGCAATCAAAACACTTATTTAAAACTAACATGTGCAGGTGGTAATAGAGCTTCCTATGGACTTTCTAGATTTAACGGCTACTACTAGGTAACACCACATTCGCAAGCATAGTCCCTTTCCTGAAATAGCATTTCAATTCAGAATAATTCCAACATAATAAAAACTAAAATCCTTCCGAATGGACCTGCACCTTGAAAAAATTCTATATTACTAGAGCGGGTGGAACGGCATTCATGTTCTAGTGAGCTAAAGAGCCGTAGAATTCGGATTTCTGGAAGGGGACTACTTCGGAGGTGTAATCAGAAAGTATGAAGGAAGATCCGGAACATTTTGCGAGTCAGAGTGTGGAAATGTTAGAAGTATGAAGCAAGTGGGTAAACTAGAAAACTTGAGAACTAAATTGGATTAGTTAGCATTAGATATAGCACGGATTAGCAAAGTTCGGTGGTCAGAGGCAAGGGGTTTTTGGAGTACAAACTTTAGCGCAACTCATACAGAATCAGAGGAAGGAAATTCGGGTGTGGGTATAATTATGAGAAAAAAGATAGATATTAACTATAATTGTTACAAAGACGGATGGAAAATGAGCTGTAGAAATACTAGGAGAGATAAATTTGGGTTTAGGCAAAACAGGGAAGATGGGAGGCTATTTAAGCTCTGAGGGTGATAATGGAGAAAACAATAGATAAAGGAGAAAGCGTGGATATAGGGGTTTGTAGATCTGGAAAAAGCATTCGACAATGTAAAATGGAAAAAAAGGTTCAAATACTCAAAAAGATTGAAATGGGTTTTAGGGATGGACTTATAGTACATAGTTTATACAAAGAACAGCGGCAATAGAATTAGAGCAAGAACATAGAGAAGTAAATATTAGGAAAGGTGTGACAGAGATGTGCCTTATCCCATTAAGTTTTAACTTGTACAATCGAAAAGGCAATGAATACTATCAAATGTAGGAAGACATTTGGAATTATTATGCAGGGACTAAAGATTGATATGCCTAGATTTGCAGATGATTTAGCAGTATTAGCATCTAGAAGGAAGAGTTAGAAGCTGCTTTTAATGAAATGGAAACAGTTCTAACAAAGAGATACGGTATGAAGATTAACAAAATGAAACTAAAGTCCTAGTATGTAAAGGAGGGGAAAATAAATTAAAAACTAGAATACAAATAGGTAACGAGAACTTATAAGAGGTTAAGGATTTCTGCTACCTAGGAAGCCAAATAACACAAGATGTGAAGAGTGTAAAAGATATAAAATAAAGATTAGCACAGGGTCGTGCTACATTTAACAAGAAAAAGTAACTACTGTGTTCAAAGAGAACAAACATAGAAACAAGGAAAAGATTGCTTAAAACGTGTGTGGAGCACAGCACTGTATGGCTGTGAAACTTGGACAGTAGGAGAAGCAGACAGGAAAAATATAGAAGCATTTGAAATGTGGTGCTGCAGACGTATGATAAAGATATCATGGACAGACAACGTTAAGAACAAAGAGGTACTAGAAATGGCAGAGGAAGTAAGAAATATGTGGAAAACAGTAAAAAATAGGAGAGATAGGATGATAGGTCACATACTAAGATGAGGGAATAGTGCGGAATATATTAGAAGCAGAGATAGCAAAAAAGAGATAGAGGTAAACCTAGGGTAGACTATTGCACACAGATAATGAAAGATGTAGGTTGTGGGAATTTCAAGGTAATGTGTAGACTAGCTCAGAATAGAAATCTATGGAGGTACACGCCCATCCAGTTCCAAGACGAAAACTTAATGATGAAAAACATAACTGTACTTAAACCTGATCATTATTATGAACAACTGAAACTTATTTTATTTTTTTTGACGGGCTGACACTACTACTACTAGTGGCTTCAACTAGCCTCATGCATGGGCGCTAGTATTTTTAATGGCTTTACGTTGCCAGCGCCAATGAAACTATTTACTTAACACATATAACTGACCCTAGAAGTTGGGTGTCAGCAAAACGAAGTCTTCCGACGTAACTAGGGGTCCATTCCTTGGGTAGAGCTATGAGCAATGGGGGGGTAAGTCGAAATCTGTTGGGGGGTCACACTCAAACTAAAACAAATAGGCGCCACCAAGTCCAGATTGATTCATGTTAATAGCATGGCATATTTCTAAGGGCGGACGTGGAGACCCAAAGAAAAAAAAGATCGCCTTCGGCGACAAAAACCTGTCTTTACAGAATAAGACGCTGTTCCTGTAAGAAAGAATAATAATTAAGTCAACATAGAAAATGGGAACACTGTTTGTGTCCCTCAAATATGCCTAAAAAAATAAAAAGAATATTTTCTACATAAGGGTGGCATCAAAATTCAACTCTTATTGCTTTTCGGTTGTTAGGTTTGATCACACTTGATCAAAATAAAAAACTTTAAGCTTGGGTTAATTATTTACTAGAAAGAATTCCTTTATCTTTAAATAAAATTTAATGCAACAAAATTAAATAATTACTTGAAGTAGTTTGTAAATTTAAGATAAGGTTTATCAATCTGATTCTTGATCAAATATATTACAACAAAGTGTAAACTTGTTACACTAATATTTTCTAACCCATTCAGATCTGTTTAGGTCGATTACATTATCAAAATTAAAATACAAAATTTTCTCGTTAAGTTAAATGTGCTAATTTCAGTTTAAAATGAAAATGTTCACAAAGATATTCTCGTTTTCAAAGGTGGTAGTAATATAATACTAAGCATCTGCTTTCAAAGATACAAGTGTCAGCAGCATATTTCAAACAAACAAGTGACGTAGTTACACCTGTTATTTTATACTGAAGCAACGTGTTGTTTCTGACAAAATAAACTGAGTGAATTTTAAATTTGGTACTGGGAAATCCAGCTTAGTAACAGATAAAGTGAATAACAAAAGCGTATTTCTACGTATCGAAACAAAATAGCGTGCTTCCTGAATGGAACACAAAAGAATTTCTTAAAGCTACTACGAACCAAACAAAACTGCTTTCCTAGACTGGATTACGACGTGCATCGCCATGCGGTACTAACTGCTTACATCCTATCAAAGTAGTATCTTGGCTCGGGGCAACAAACGATCTCCTGTTAATTAGATCTGCTTTCCATCCTCTAAATACACGTGTTAAAGTGAAGTGGTTTTCTTAACGTTGATTCAAAGTTCTAAGTTCTTGTCGTTTAAATTCTCATGGCCTAAGTTTTGTAGCGTAATCTTTCGTCGTCTAATCTTGGTTGCGCTAAACAAATTTTCAAATTAAATACTATAATAACGAGTATACATTACCAACCGTTATTCAGAAAATGTCTCACTCAATCAAACCGACCCGCAGGTCACTGGCCATTGTTCTAAACATCTTGCTGCTTCTTTTACCTATGGCCGAGTGCTTATCCCGCGCTCTCGGACGATGGGAGGATCCCAAGGGGGGAGTTGTCATTCCTCTCAACGCGCTTGCGACTGGGTGTGGAATACACCGACATCCAAAACAACTAGACTAACGAGTCAAGATGCTGTTACAATGTAATATTTTAATTGTTAAACGTATTATACCTTAACTTAATAAAGGTGTTTAACTATTGTCGTACCTTTAATGAAGAGAATTATCAATTCGAAAATAAAATTGTTACACAACTACAGGTGTTCGTCTTGAAATATTTTCAACTAATGTTGATTATGCAAAAGAATATATTGGAAAACTATTAATTCGGAAATGTTCAAGTGATGGGGGAACCTGGTAGCCACAGGCTGCTTAACCCCCTACATATACCACTGAATATCGGGGACATAGAGTATATATTCGTAATACAATAGAGGGGGAACGAACGTCATCTAACAGGAAAGAGCAGCGGCTATGTTTGAAGACAACAAACATAGAAAGAAGAAGAAAATTGTTGAAAGCATATGTGTGGTGCACAGCACAGTACGTCTGTGAAATGGGGACAGTAGGAAAAGGAGACAGAAAAATGGTAGAAGCCTTTTGAAATGTTGTGCTTACGATGTATGAGGATGATAAAATGGACAGACAAAGTTAATAACAAGGAGGTTAAGACACTGATAAATATTTCTAAACATCAATTTGTTTCAATGTTATATTTATTCTATGTATCAGTATATTTTATTATAAAAGATAATTTAATACTAGGTAAGACCTTCATTACTGTAACTACTATTAAAAACCGTCATCTTAGCATCTCCGCCATACCAACCTCAGAGCCAATCACAAAATTACAAGCCCGAAATTATCAACCAATCAGCAGTTGAACTGCTGTGATGCAAAATAATTTAATTTAAATGCTTAAATTTGAGGAGAATAAACAGCAAATAATCACAAGGCCTCCCATTCTCGCCGATACCTTCAAAATCATGCAATATACCATCTGTTCAAAACCGCTTGTAGTTTTGGTGAATAGAAAGCCTTTGTTAAAACATCTGCCCAATTCATCTTAGTACGAACGTACCTTAAATCAAACCATTGTTCGGCATAAAGGTGCCTAATATAATGGTACCGAATGTTTATGTATTTAGAACGAATGTTAATTGCACGATTGTTCACAAAATAGATTGCGCTCTGGCTATCACTACAAAATTGGTACTCTCTGTATTCCCTCCAGATCTTTACATTGTCACAAAACCCTAATAAGGCACTGTAATTCTACAGCTGCGCTACTCAATGCTACATACTCTGCCTCCATAGAGGACTTGCTAATACATTATTGAATGGAGCATCTCCAACCAATAGCAACATCATCTAAACATAACAAAAAATTCACTAATTGATTTTCTACAGTTTAAGGAGGTACCAAAAGAAGCATCCGAGTACATATTAAAAATACCTTCATTTACCAGCGACAAATCAAGAGATAAGTGTCTAGTATTGTACAAATATTGTAAAAATTTTACTAATAATTGCCAAGCTAGTTTATTTGGTTTTTCAGCAAATTGTGCCAATTGAATTGTGGCGTAAGATATGTCAAACCGTGTCCTAGAAGCCACGAATAATAAACTACCTAATAATTGCTTGTATTGACAAGGATATTCATTTTCGCAGTTCCCCAAATTTACCAAGTTTATTGTGGGATCTAAAGGAATCTCAACCCGTTGTTCTTTACTTATATTAAATTTTTCTGCTAGTTTTTCAATGAATATTCTTTGGTTTAATAAAATACTTTTATTGAACGCCGAGGAACCTATGGATTGGACCAAGATTCACGCATTTAAATTCTAATTTTAGTTTATCAATTACAAGTTTAGTAATAGACTGTCCTTCGCAAAAATGGCCATATCGTCAACATAAATCAAAATAAATATAGTCGAGCATTTGTTATATAAACAAGGACTGTATTCTGAGGCAGTAAAACCTAATTTACGTAATACTAAATCGATATAGGAGTTCCACTCCCTTCCAGATTGTTTAAGCCCATACAAAGCCTTGTTCAGATTAATTACGAAATCTCGTGTTGTTAGCTACAAAACCTTTAGACTGCTCCATGTATACTGGTTCTTGTAAAGCCGCATACAAGTATGCGCATTTAACGTTTACATGCGCATCAACATATCCTTGCAAACAAACTAAAAACGAAACAAAAAACTTGATAAGAACAAACCTACAACAGGAGCAAACACATCATTATAGTCAATGCATACTGCTGACGAAAACCATGAGCTACCAGTCTCGCCTTACACTTGCCTTCTGTCACGTCACTATTTATCTTTTTATTAAAAATCCATCTATTCGATATCACTTTATGACTATCAGGACACTGGACAATTTCCCATGCATTCATTTCTTCTAACATGTTCAATTCCTCCCGCATTGCCTCAATCCATTTTTCTCTTTCAGATGAGACTAATGCATCTTCATAATTATGTGGGACACCAGTTAATCCAATAAAAAACGATTCTTCATTGTAACTAAATTGAGCCTCGCATTCTTCTGAGCTATTTCCTATCATGTTTTCAACATCAGCTTTATCTAAATTTATATCAACATTTCTATATTATTTGGATCCACAGCTACTCCATGTGATATCCTAAAAGCAAAGCAGTTTTCGTTAAATCCTATCTTTTGTGTTTTACAAAATTCTCTCACATCAGGCAGTGAGCTTGAATGACATTTATATTCATAATAAATATCCTGATCACCCTTAGACCTGCCAGACTGACAAGTGCAAACAGTTCTCTTCCATCCTGGGGCAACAGGTTTTATAACTGTATTGTCACTAATTTCTAATTGGGGTGCAGTCAAATTATTTTCATCCTTATCAGTAAAAATAAATGGGTCAATCATTGAAAAATTTTCCTTGCAGTGCTTCAAAATATCGAATTCCACTTTCGATTCGTTAAATGTAACATGCTTTGTCTCAAAAATAGATTTAGTATTGGGGTCATATATTCTATAGCCTCGGGTACTTAATGGATAACCCACCATAATTCCAGGGTTTTGCCCTTGCCTGTAATTTAGAACAATATGGTTTCAGAATGTGGTAAAACACCAACGATCCGAATCTTTTAAAATAATTGACATTTGGTTTATGGCCATGCCATAGCTCTGATGGTGTTTAATTATCTAAACTAGAGTGAATTACTCTATTTTTAGTATGCACTATAGTAAAAAGTGCTTCTACCCAAAATTCAGCAGGCAAACCGGAGTCGGTCAATACTGCACTAATGCCATTCAATAAGTCACGATTGGGTTTTTCTATACCATTCTGTTGAGGAGTATATACAGTCGTTGTCCTATTCTAATACCACAACTGTCAAACACACTCTTTAGTTTACTATTGCAAAATTCTAGTCCATTGTCCGTTTGAATTTCAATAATTTCCAATTGAAATGTGTTCCAATTTAATTTTAAGATCCAAGAAAGCATCTGCAGCTTCGTGTTTATTATTTAATGGTGCCGCAATTTTATATCTACTATAATCATCAATGATACTAAGAAAATATCTTTTCCACCCATAGACGCTACTGGAGACTGACCCCATAAGTCCATGAACAACAATTGCAATGGATATGCAGATCTATGACCTAGCAAACGATGGGAGGGTTCTCTAGAACTCTTTGCCATTTGGCAACTATCACATACATCTATGTCCTTTATTAAGGATAGTGACTGCTCTAACAGCACCAGATTTAAAAAGATTTTCTACTGAATTAGGGGCAATGTGTCCTAGTCTGTATTGCCATAACCTTAAGTTTTTCAGCATTATATTATCTGACCTTTGGCTAGATTCAAAGTCACGATTTGTGTTAAAAATAAAATTTGATTGTTCTATATTTTGAGACGATTTAACTTCTGAGCCAGGTGCTAAAATAAATAATCGATTTTTAGGAAGTAAATCGACACTATATCCATGTTTGTCTAACATTACTGAATGACCTTTCTAAAATTGAATTGGAATCCCTCTTGTATTAAAGCATACACCGATATTAAGTTTCTACATAATTGAGGTATATGGTAAACGTTATTCAACTTTAAAGTACACCTGTTTCCTTTTCAGTTTTCATTTCTAATTAAACGTCACCCTTGCCTACAGCAAGCATATTTCCACACCCTTGTAAAATTGGGATAGGGCCAATTTCTATGTAATTCATAAAACACCTTTTATTGTAAGAAAAATGATGAGTTGCACCACTATCTAATACCCAATCGTTATCTAATTGTTTTGTTGGTTTGACGAGACCCATTAAAAGGCAACTAAAGTGAAAACTACCACCTGGTTTTACATAGATACCAGAATAATTACCTCTGCCATAATGTTGGGGTTTTAGTGTGTTTATAATTATTGTTTTGTATTATTGGTATTATCATTTAACACATTCACTGCCCCTTAAAAAAAGCCCAACTCGTTGCCCAAGTGCCACCATATTTTTTTTTAAAATGTGTAGCGGATGTTTGATTTGGATTGTGTATAGACTCCAGACTGAATTTCTGTAATTTTTTCTTCAAAAAAGCAAAATGCACTAGGCGCGTTGAGGGCACAGAGCAATGAACACTCGTGTGTTGTGTCCATGTGTTGTTCCAAAACCGATTGTATTGCCATTATTTTTTATTCTATTATGTTGTATATAAAACACAAAGCCCTTGTAAACAAGCTAATTATTAAACACACTTCAAAATTAAACAAAATTCTAAGTAATATGTAATTAAAAACAAAAAGTTATATAGAAGTTAAAAAAAAAACAAGATCTAAAACACTAAAAAAAAGTTTATACTAATTGGTTTGTGTGAAACAATTTAAAACAAAGAGTGAGGCAAAATCCGGGAGTATCGGGGCACTATGGGCAATAAAAAATTAAATCTTCCGTTGTTTTTACTGGTCCAACAAACTTGACATCTTCTTTTGATTTTACATCTTCTCCTTTGGGACAATATTCTATAAAATACTGCTCATTATTTGGCAGTGGGCTCTGCTGTATTTTCGAAGCTGGTGTTCCAAGGAGTTTCCGAATCACTTGTATTCTAAAATTGTAATAATCAATGCGACTTCCGACTCCTTTTTTTATACAAATAGAAAGAGTTTAGCAGCATCATTTGGAAAACATGGATGGCAATTTTTTACCATACGAGGGTTTTGTGTTCGCAAGAATAATATGACATCATTTGGTCGCAGTGGTCAACACCTGACATATATTTGTTATACTCATTTATTAGTTGTGGCTTCATTTCCTCCTGACCACGCCGAGTAATAACATTTTCCAACTTTCCAGTAAATTCGCTGGAAATTACCAATATTTTCCTGCGATCTTTGCACTTGATTATACAGATACCCTCAGCACTAAACTCCATCACCAGCTCTCCTTTTTGAAATTTTTTTGAGACCACGCTCGGCGGGTTCTCTTTTCTATTTGATCTCCAAGTCCCTGGAATGTTTTCTCAACTAACTAGTCTCTTGCTAGTTTGACACTGTTGCAATAGTTATCCATATAAATGGAATGCACAGAACCAAGATTGTTTTACAGAAGAGATAAAACAACTTTTTCTGTGTGTTGAGGACCAGACAACTCGGGATCAGAGGCCCCAGAGTAAACAGTTATTTTTAATGATAATCCATTAGGCTCGCATAAAACGTATAGCTTAACCCCAAATTTGTGCCTTTTCCGCTTTATGTATTGTCGGAATTTCAACCTTCCATGCCATAACACCGTAGATTCGTCTATCGATAGCTCTAGTTGGATAATAAATATCTATCATTCTTTCATTGAAAAAATTTATAAGGGGAAGTATTTTTCCCATTTGGGTGCACATTCCTTCATCTTCAAAATGTAGTGCTCTCAAAATCAGCAAAAAGCGATTGCGACTCATAAATGACGGAAATATTGATAACTTAAATACATGATCTTTTTCCAATAATCATTTAATCGATTAGTACGAATAGTTCCCATATGAAATAACAACCCAAAGAAAATTTTTATTTCAGCAATAGTTACATCTTTCCATCTACTGATTCTGAAGCAACTCCACTTTTGGAAAGAACCTCTATTGCATGCGAGTTAGCTTTTTTGCAGAGAAAATAAAAAAAGTCATCTGTTGCAATTATACGAAAATATTCGATTGGTTCTGTTCCATCAACGTTAACACAAATACCTGGGACACCAGTAAACGGAAAGTTTTTTGTTGGAACTTCAGTGGATGACCACTGGCTAACAGCAGAAGGAATTGCATGATATGGTAAAGCTGAAAATGTTTGAGAAGTCTCCTCCTCATCAGAATCACCATCATTGTCAGGATCGTCCTCATCACTGTCGTTTACGAATGGATCTATTTCCACATCATCTTCTAAATATTCTAGAAGCTTGGCATCTGTAAGAGATTTTTGCGAATACCGATCATATTTCGCTCTCCTTTTAGGAGGATCAACCTCTTTAGAAGGCCCAGGTTTTGAATCCATAACCATCTGTAACAAAAAAAGTATAAGTGAATACTGCATGGCCAAATACATCTAATGTGGTCATAATGTGTGGTTAAATCTAAATTACATTTATATAAGATCTACATTATTATTATAATACCATTATTAGCATGAAAAAATTATAACATAATACTTACCACTACAAAATGCGAAACACAAATATGTATTTCAAACAATTGTGTGTAAAAGTAAGTAATTTCTAATTTGACTTAAAATAGACACTACTGGCATGCTCTAGTGTTTTAGGATATCGTTCCAGCCGTGCCCCTCTCTAAAATCTACAGCAGAACTTCAAGCTGTATCAAACGTGCCTGGTGCGGTAGGGGCATATCAGGTAGCACAAGATGAACGCACCATGTGCGTTGTGGGCAGTGAATGTGTTAACTTTACACGGCAATTCTTTTAAAAGTGCCCTATTTTGCCACATCTAAAACATATCTTGGCAATACTAGTATCACGATATTTGTTTTCATTAAAAGAATTTCTATGTCGGTCCCTAGGTTTGTTTTCATCAAATAAATTTTTATGTTGTTACCTATGTTTAATTAAATTTAAAGACGAATGGGCATTAACTGTAATTACCCCTTCACCCAATTTACCCTCATTTTTAACATGCAACCTGTTTTCCTCAATTAACATACTATCTTTTACAATTTTGGTAGACAAGTTAGCAGGAGGTATTTGACAAATCGACTGAGATACTGCATCATAAAAATCTCCTAATCCTAACAACATTACGATAGCAACTAATCTATCTGGAACTTTTTCCTTTAAGCGCTCTAACTCGCTTACAATTTTCAAAATTCTAGAAACATAGACACCCATAGATTCACTATCTGATTTTCTAATTGTAAAGAGATTTTTATAAATTAAGGCTAATCGTAATAATGACGAAGGTTCAAACTCATTTTGAAGTATAGTCCAAGCATCGTGAGGATCATGTGTTGGTTAATAAAGGCTGAATTTCTTCTTCCAAGGTCAGGTAAATTGTGCTAAGCGCTCTACCATGCTTTACTTTAAACTCATCTTTCTCCTTTTGTGTGGAGTCTTCCGCCAGGGCTTGCCGTGTCTTTTCTATAAAATTGAATAAGCCTCTGTCACATAAAAGCATACTACAATTGATTTTCCAACCAGTATAATTGGACACATTAAGCTTTTGAAATGTTATTGCAGATTCCCGGGTTGCTTCCATCATGCAGTTGAAAAACAAAAATACAAAGTATCAGGATCCTTTATATCACCATTAAAAATACTTACAGTGATGGCCCCTTATATTAAGCAAAGGGGCAATACTTGAAGAGTGCTATCTAATAAATACGAATATTCGAAAACACGTGGTACATCCGCCAACAACCATTGATCAAGTTAACCAAACCATTAAATGGCTACACTTCCGTACTCCTCCTGAGCGATTTTTGACGAAATATTTTTACTAGACTAAATCGATGATGGAGAGTCCGAATCAAAAACCGTTTTGGGCCAAAATGTAGGGTTCACGAGATACAAGAGGTCAAAGGTCAGATTTTAACATGGTATCTTATGGGAGAAAAAAGTTTTTATTCGACTTAAATCCATACAATATTTTTAAAAATATATTCTTTAATATAATAATATTGAACATGTGATATCTCAATATTTCAGACAAAATATTTTTGTATTTGTCAATTAAAGTCAATTTCAATTGTCATCATTTTTAATTTGAGTAGTATGTTTAATTTAAAGAAGTTATACTCTATTTGCAACGACTTCAATTTCTACAAGAAAATGGTGCCAATCTATTCGATTACTTCCAGTTAAAAGGATTGCCCCAAATGTTGGGCACGCCGACAAATTGTCACGGAAATGTCATTTCGCAAGAAGGAGAAGGTGGTTGGCATATTTAGGTGTCAAAAACTAAAATCACAAGGATGGAAAAGAATACTCCATTTCAATTGCAGAAAATTCTTGGTTTTCAGGTAAGATCATTTATTTTAAATTTAAATTTGGTTAGATTAGCATAATGAAATAAATATTTCTAAAATGCAATTAAATCGAATTATTAGGGAATTTTTAATAGTTTTATCACGTTCTATTTTATTCGCTTTATGCGTTTTCTTTGACTTATTCTTAATATTCTTAAATTCTAAAACAGATAACTAAAGATAAATAATTAATCATTCGATAAAATGGTTAGCATTTTTACACGCTTAGATTAATATATATCTAATGTACTTTAAGATCCAAGCAAATGGTTTCGCCAATAAAAATAAAACAGGCTCGATAACAGATAATTTAATGATGATATAGATTAAATATAATAACCAACTCAGTCGACTACGTCGACTTCGTAGGCTTAAATTGCTATTTATATTTGAATCTATATCATCATTAAATTATCTGTATATCGCTTCGCTCATGGTTCTTCCTTTGTTTGCGATTGGTATAAGTTGAATATTAATAACTTTTAAATATTCATTTCCGATCAATTACACCAATACAATCAACGTTGAATTTTCTTTCGAATGATATATTACTTACCCTTATTGTCGAGGCCATTTGCTTAGAATGTTCCTTAATTTTCGAATGTAATGCCCATGTTAAAACAGTAATTTGCATATTTTATTTAGGATCCCATCTTTCATTGGAAAAGGCTTTGTGTGTTACATACTGTTTCACGAGAAGTTTTTCCTATGAAAATACCATACACGAGTCCTCGGATGATACTTTTCAAACATCGACTGAAACTGTGTCCGATTGGTTTGCGTATTGTCGCGAAGTTATGATGATCGATTTGGACAAGGATTATGAGAATATGGGGAAAATCGGAGGAGCGGGAAAATTGTGGAAATTGACGAATCAAAGGTGTTATTTATTTCACTAATATATTTTTGCTAATGTTGTTGAATTTTAATTTTATTACAGATTGGAAAACGCAAATATAATAAAGGACGAATGGTGGAGGGTAATTGGATCATTGGGATGATTGAAAGGGCAACAGCGATAACTTCAGGCTCGAGATTTGCCCAAATAATAAGAGGGATAAGGATACGCTTTTACCGCTTATCCACAAGCATATCCTTCCGGGAACCATCATTTATTCTGATATGTGGAAAGCGTATGATTGTTTGTCTCAGGTAATATACATTTTAAAAAATTTTAAATCGATTAATTAATTTGCGTTACATTTTAGGAAGGATTTTATCACTTTACAGTGAATCATTCCTTGGAATTTGTTAATTCGGAGACAGGTGTCCACACGAATACCATCGAGTCAAATTGGAGACCTTTAAAAAATCGATTGGAACGCGGAGGCGTCGGAGGAAAGGACAACATTGCTGACCATCTTTGTGAATATCTTTGGCATAAATTGAACCGAGAAGAAGACAAGTTTTTGGCATTCATTCATGCAATCAAAAAAATTTACGTTGTTTAGATTATGTTTATGAGATTGTTTCAGGTAGGTTATGTTTGTAAAATTGTTACTGTTAGGTTAGTTTAGTGGTATTGTTTTTTCTTGTCAATTTTTATATTTTATATTTATACTTGTCATATGAAATTTAAATATGTTCTTGTCGAATTTTGTAATATAAAGTATATATTTTACAATGTATTTCCTTTAAAGATACTATAATCCCTTTAAGAGGGATGATTAATGTAAATGCACATTTTGTTATTACTGCAGCAAATCCAATCTAATTAGAGTAATTTAATATTTTCTTGTCAAATTTTGTAATTTTAAAAATATTGAATGGATTTAAGTCGAATACAAAACCTTTTTTCTCCCATAAGACCCCATGTTAAAATCTGACCTTTGACCTCTTGTATCTCGTGAACCCTACATTTTGGCCCAAAACGGTTTTTGGATTCGGACTCTCCATCATCGATTTAGTCTAGTAAAAAATATTTCGTCCAAAAATCGCTCAGGAGGAGTACGGAAGTTTTTCCCATTAAATTCCATCTATATAAATTCGTAAAATGTATAACTGTGATAATGGGAGACAAAATCTGTAAGTGAATTCTTCTTCACAAATAAATCAATTTATCTTGATTTCGTTTTTGACGGCCATGCCATCATATCAACATGCCATAATTATTCCAAAGTTTTGTGCAATTTAAGCACTTAACCACGCTCTACTACGACTTAAGACACTGATAAATATTTTTAAACATCAATTTGTTTCCAATGTTATATTTATTCTATGTATCAGTATATTTTATTATAAAAGATAATTTAATACTAGGCAAGACCTTCATTACTGTAACTACTATTATGAACCGCCATCTTAGCATCTCCCCCATACCAACCCCAGAGCCAATCACAAAATTAAAACCCAAATTATCAACCAATCAGCAGTTGAAATGCTGTGGCGGAAAAGAATTTAATTTAAATTTAAATGCTTAAATTTGAGGAGAATAAACAGCAAATAATCAGCTAGGTTATAGAAATAGTAGGGGAATAGTTAGATAGATTTATTTGTTCCCATCAATGTGATGATAATGCACATTTCTACAACCATTATTAGAAATAGTCAGCAATGTGTATAAATAAAATTAAAATATAAATAAAATATGAAAATTAGCTACATTTATGTAGATAGTCATTAATTAAAATTAAATATTAAATACATAGTCAATTATTGCAACTATTTAAATCCTATCTTCAAGAAACTCTGTTAGGTTATAATAACAGTGCTCACAAAAAAAGGATAATAGTGCTGATTTAAATTTGGAAAGACTATCAAGAGATTTAATAGTTGTTGGTAGCTTGCTATAAAGAGTTGGCGCCATATATATAAAAGATTATTTAATTAAAGTGGATCTTGGTTTTGGCGGACATACATCACAAGCATGCCTAGTATCGTGCTTGGTGTGATGAATTTATTTTTGTTTTTATAAAAGAGGATTAGGGTTTCATAGATATATAAAGTGTATAAAGTTAGTATTTTAAGTTTTTTGAATAATGGTATGCAATATGTGTCATATGCTGTATTGCAAATACTAGGAATAGCTCGGTTTTGTAATTTGAATATTATGGCAATATTTTCATTTGATGCATTCCCCCAAAATGCAATACCATATCGTATATGGGACTCAAGAAGGGCATGATCAGTGGCGGCTCGTACCGAATATATTTGCTAGTGCTGCATCGCTAATTTAAAATATTTTATTGTTTTTTCTTAAATATGAGTGGAAAACGTCTATCTTTTTTGTAGCAAATTGGTCAATTACGTTTTCATTAAAATCGGGAATTGAAGTTATAATTTTTTTTCCAATTGACAGCATTGAAAGGGCTGTTAACCTATCTTCACACATCGAGTTTTTAAAAAAAAAGTTTTTACACGGTTTAGAGTAGAAAAACTGCGTTCGGCTTCAACAGTGGTCAGTGGTGTGGTCACAAGAATTTGTAATAACTTTTTAGTTTCGGCCATCGTTTCGTCTAAATTATTTGCAATTATGAATTTAATAAAGGCACAGCACCACGTATTTCTCTACATTCCTTATTGGAATATAATACGGATAGCTCTGTTTTAGGCGTTCTTTGTTTAATATATCGTAAGCGATGCAAGTTAAGTCTAACTCTTGTTCTGGAAACTTGTTTTCATACTCGACAAATTTTTTGAAGATACAAGTGAAGTGGCTATTAAATGGTCGGTAAAACAAAACGTTCTTTAACATTATTAACAATGATGTCGCATACTTCTATGCAGGCGGCACGGTGATCCCATTGACTGTTATTAAGCCGTTTTCGTTTAGCTTCTGCAGGAACGGTATCTAATTTTGATGCTTCTTCAATAACGGTTCCTATTTTATTATTACGTATATTATTAATATTGAGTTGAAACACACCTATTAACTCTTTGAGCTTCAGTTGAATCCATATTTCTTTTTGCAATTGGTTGTATAGTAAATCCACATGTGGCATAACATAATGAAAGGTCAACTCGAAAAAATTTTGATCTATCAAAATTCGCATAATTCCAAAAGCTTGCTTGCACGTTTGGATATTTGTGCTTTCCTTCAAGTTTTCCATACATTCAATTAATGCATCTCTGTATTCGTATACTATATTAACCACACGAATATTAAAATTCCAGCGAGTAGGAACAGAACGAGACATTCTCCTTCGACTGTTTCATTAAGCACTGCTACACGTTGAGGTGTAAAGCTAAAAAACCTTGGTATATCCTGCAAATTTTCAAAAAAAGTCTTACTTGGCTATTGATAAGAACTTGCTTTTGTCGTTATGAGATTTTTTATTTCAGTTTCTAGAACACCTAGAATTGTTTCAGAAAGTGAATCTGCATCATGTAAAAAATTCCAAAACTGTTGAACGGGATCGCCATCTTTTGTGATGTAACGGAAAACTGTAACCATTTGAAACTTTGCTGCTAGATCTGTCGTTTCATCTGCCATCACTGCTAAAAACGGGCTTTCTTGAATTTCAAAATGACAAACTTAAAGAATACATTCCAATAAGTCATTTTGAATTGTTTTGGAAGTACCTTTAAAGACGCCTGCATTTTTCAAATAATGCTTAAGAATTCTATCGAGTTTCGAGGAAAAATTAACCAGTCCCTTAAAAATACCAGGGTGTTCAGATGAATCGGATTCATAGTGTCCGTGAAGTGCAAGTTCAAATGCTCCACAAAATTTTATACAGTTTATAATTTTAGATAAAATATATCTATTTCTGATTACTTCTTCATTATACTTCTGAATATTTATCCAGTACGCAGAATTAAGTTGCGCCTGTATATTTATTTTGCCAAACAGAGCTAATTGCATTGCATTACCACATGCAATTTACAGTTTTCATGTTTTTTAATTTTTTCACTTAAGTGAACCAAATCCCGTAAACCTGTTCGTGACCAAAGTTTTTTACCACGATTATTCGAAAACAACACACGTGGTAAGCAAAATATTGCATTTTTTCGATTGCACCCACAAATGTTTCTTCGATAAATGTCTGTATTGAACTGCCTTTTATAAGTTTTACCAGGACTTGTACCAGGAATTTCAATGTTCAGTTCTGGTATAGGACAACCCTGATCTTTAATAGCTAATTGTTCTTGAAAAGTAAGCTGAGAGAACCCTTTTTCACTTAAATTAAAAATAACATCCATTTTAGAAAAGATTAATGTAGCAAACGTCCTCCGGGAACAGTGTAAAGTTTATTGTTGGTGAACCTAATTATAATTAAACTAATATGCAAACTTACTACCTATACACTAAAATTTCAAATGCAAATGTTTATTCAGTTTTTAATCTGTGAATAACTGGTGATGGGTTAATATGATATTAAAATAGCGGATATGAAATTTATAAAGATAACGAAAGATGAAATGGGTGACGTGTTGACTACAAGAACTTTAAGTGAAGATTCAATGGAAATTTGTCAAATAGTTCTAATTGCAAAACAAGTGGATACTAATTTACCAGTAAGTAATTGAATATTTGTCCAATTTAGTTTATGGTCTATGGTCAAACCTAGAAATTTAGTTGAGTGGACTTCATTAATTGATACTCCATTCAGAATAGTGAGCGGAGAGTTTGTTTTAAAAATTATGAATGAAGATTTAAGAGAATTTATTGTGACGTAATTTGCCTTGCATCATTCTCTATATGATTTTGTATCACTTACAATATTATTCTCCAAGGTTTGTATAGTGAAGTCATTCCAATTTAAACTAATATCATCCGCGTATAATGTACAATTTGCAAAATTTATACATGAAACGAAGTCGTTAATATAGAATAAAAATAAAATTGGACCTAAAACAGAACCTTGGGGGACGCCAAATTCTAAACTTAGATATCTGTGAAAAACAAAGAAAAAATAGGAGAAATAGAAGGGCTATATAAGTTCTAAAGCTATTTGGGGAATAGAGTGAGATATATTACAAGCAGAGATAGGAAAAAAAGCAGCAGAGGTCAACCTAGATAAGACTATTGCATGCAGATAGTGAAATATGCAGACTGTGAAAATTTCAGGGAAATGTGTAGGTTAGCTCTGAATAGGAAACAATGAGGGTATAAGTCTAACCAGTTCCAGGACTGAAGACTTAATGATGATAATGTGGTTAATGGTTGAAGTGTTGGCCTGATCGATAAACTCAAGAAATTATAATCACCAATCAAAAAGAAATCTGGGCCATAATTACAATCTAGCACAGCTGGTTCTTCAAACAATAGTTGGTAATCATGCTGCGAAAGTGTGGATGGAATATAGATTGTAAAAACATTAACTGCTTTTTCTTTATAGTCAATTTTATGCGTATCATATCTATAGGGAGAGTATGTAGTGTATCTCATTCAATTTCTATTCTGACTGTGTTAAGTTTAACATTGGCGGCAAGCAAAAACTCCAGCCACATTTGGTGTTAGTTAGAACAATTACAATCAGAACAATACCATGTAAAAGTATTAGGAAATAATTTGGTGTTGAGAACATTATCAGAAAGCCAAGTTTCTGTAAAAGACACGATGAGATATTCTTCACTACACAACAAAACATTATTGAAAAATTGGTGTGTTTTAGAATTTAAGCCGTGTACATTTTGATAATAAATCCTCAAGGTGTTGGCTGGAATACAGATTTGTTTATAGAATGTGCATTAGGTGTCTGTTGTTATTACAATCTCATTATTTAATGAGATTGTAATAACGACAAGTTTTTATTTGTAAACAGGACATGTCGATATCAGTTTTGCCTACGTTTTCGTACCAGATAAATTAACACAATTGCAGCATGTAAGTGCGGTTTCACAACATTTGCTCACATTATGAGACTTTGCACATCTAGGACATATAGATTTTTTACAGTTCAAAGCAACATGGTTGAAACCGCAGCAATTGTAGCACCTTTTAATTTTAATAACATCATGTACAGGACAATAATCATAGCCAATGCGAATGTAACCTTCTTTCATAACCATGGTATAGGATTCCAGATCAGTTTAAAAGATGTACTGATAAATATGTTTGTTGTTCCTGCAGGGAAATACATCTATACTATTTAAATCTGAGTTGTTATTAAAAATTCCTGGTAGGCAATGGTTGCTGTCAAAAAATTTGTCATGTCATAGAAAAGTCATAATTGTAATTGCGTGTTTTGTATAATAAATAAATGGTCCTATCGAAGGTTTGTTAAGGTTATTCTTACACAAGTTTCTACAAACAACACCAGCACTAAAGGTAAAAACATGGTCTGCTCCAGACTCCATGGCTTCACAATTCTTATAATTAACAGATCAAATGAACTTACCTAAAGTGAAGTTTGAGGGTTATATTAGGCTTCATTGAAGTAAATAAGAACAGATGTAGTATCCCTGTTTAGGTGCTAGTTTCACACAATTTTAAAGCAAAACAAAAGATTGCTACCATACACTCCCACCCCCGCTATAACTAAGATCCATCCGGACAAGCTTCAGTCTCCTTTAAAGCTCTATTATTTCAGAATTGTTGTAATGGTAAGAGTTCAGGAACTGGGAAGGGTGGGAATTATTTACTTCAATGAGGCTTAATATAATCCAGATCGAGCTTCACTTTAGGTAAGTTTGTTTGATCTGTTAATTATATTGCAGCCTCGTTTCGTAAATAAGAACAGATGTAGCTTTTTAAAGTAAATTGCAACAGTTTTGAAATTAATGAAGTATATTCGTAAAACTAATACAAATGAAAGATATATACATATCATGAAGCGCAAACTAACAGTTACAGGGAAATATTTATTGTGTTCTAAGCTACACTAATATAAAAATTTCCTGAGTGTTTAACTTAAAACTAGGTTTGCAAATTTATCCGCATGTATAACTGGTCGATTATAAAATCGAGCAAAAGTGCTGGACTTATCAGTTCAGCCTGCTGTAGTGCGAATCATGTCGTAAGACACACCCTTTCTAGCGGCAACCGAGGTTGAAGCATGTCATGTGCTATGGGCACTGAAAAGTTGGTATTTAACCCACTCTTCCACAAGATATTTTTCAACCACCTGCTTAATGTCTGAGAGGTTGCATTATGAAAGGGTTTGTGCACAGTAATGAAAAGACAATCAGAAGATCCTCTCAATTCCTAAGTACAATTAAGCTAGACTAATAGAGTTTTTGCAGGGCAAATCCTCGGATCTGAGTTGAAAATGGTAAAATAAGAATAGGTTGAATCCTACCCTTCCCCGAAGACTTCAACCTATTTGGAATCTTAATCTCAATTCTACCTTGAAGTTGGACTATGTTTAATATTTGTATATTAGTTAAAGTTTGTACCCTTGTCCTGTAGCTAAGGCTAATAGAATAGCTAATTTTTATGTTAAGTTTTCATACGAGAGACAAAGTGTCCATAGTCTTTACATATTTTAGAACAATATCAGGATCCCATGTTTGATTATACTTTGGTGGCGCGGGTCGTAAATCGTGAACATCCTTAAAAAATCTTTTAATTCTAAAATCTGAGCTTAACGATTAACCTAAGATTTGTGATAGGGCAACTCTATAAGAACTTAAGGAGGCTCCATTCTTAAATTGTAGTTAGAAATTTTAGTATTTCTGAAATTGATGCTGAAAATAATTCTAAGTTTTCATTAGTTCTATAAGTCCGCCACAACTTAAGCCCCACATTGTACTGTCGCATATTGGAGTTAGAAACAGAAGCTAAGCAAATCTCTACTGAATTTTCTGGAACATTGGCAGATGTCAATGCTTATTTGAGAAGATCCCTGCTGCCAGGAAATTTTTGCCATATTGGATGTGGGTTCCCTCTGAAAGAAAGTAAATTCTTATTAGCGGAATAATTGGTTCTCTTTCTAAAAGAGTACAAAACTGTGGATACCATGGCTGTGAGGTCCAAAGTGGGATCATTACAATACCCCTAGCATTATATTTAACGATTTTTTGGAGGACACGAAGAATAAGAGCAAATGGTGGAAATGCATAAAAAACATTTCGTTCCAGCTCATGGTGAATGCATCAGATATAATGCTTCCTCCATCCCCAAACCATGAAACAAATCGCTTGCACTTAGAATTGGATTTGATAGCAAATAAATCTATATCTGGTTGTCCAAAGTCCAACATTATTTTTTTGGAAAATGACATTGTTTAACTCCCATTCCGTTTGCCTAGATAGCATACGAAGTGATTCTGCATCTGCAACATTATCCTTTGATGGAATATATGATCCAGATATAAAGATTCTACAGGCTTCACACTATTGCCAGATAGAGCGTGATAAACTGTCCAGTATTGGATATTGTGTAACATATAAATTTTCCTGTAAATTTATTCGTTGATTTTACCGCTGTGCATCTATTATTTTAGTCTTTATTCAACAACGTTTATATTATTGATTCATTCGATATTGCATATTTAATAACCAACCAACCTTAAGACACACTACAATTTCAATTACAATTAAATCTATTACGTATCACGTCGTCATTACTGATAACATCTATACAAACCTAGTCGCGTGCTCCTACTTCTTTGTAATATCTAAGATTTTCAAGTTGTCCTGGCGATTCGTGACAGATAGTCACTTTTCGTTTCCCCGTTGAACTGAAAGATCGCTTGGTGTGTTTAAAAAACACTCAAGATGGTGAGGAAATTAAGTTTTCCTGGCAGAGACGCCGTAATAAAGGCACAGTATTTTAAAAGTTGTCTCTGACAACTTGTGTATAAATGTAGTGTACAGCTCTTCTTGGCGACGGTTTGTTTGAATGTGTAATCATATTAAAATTAATTATGCAATTTATTACAGTGCAACTCCGATAACTCCGTTATCACTTTGAAGTAATTCCATGTAATTTCGATGTAAGCTTAGGTTATTTGGAACATATTGTATTTGGTTTGGTTTAAGCAAATTTCATGGAATTCGTTTAAAATATAAATGCGTAAGCAATTTTGTTGGACAAATGGTGGATTTTGCTATGCAGCTGCACCTGACGTGTTTAGTTGATGAACGACATGCCATTTGAAGGTTATAGGTCATTGCCGCTATGGGTAAGAATGTTTTAGTTTCTAAGATAAGGCTGTCATAGCAAAGTTCATTACGTAATCTATGCATGTAATGAATTCTTTTTTGAAGCTTGTAACTACCTCAGGTTGTTGTATACAATTCATTATGGCTCGTACAAATAATTTTGTTAATTAATTTGCTAAAAGCTTATTCTGTTAAAATGTAAAGTACAATGAGTACAACAATTTTTTGTAATTAATGGTGTGTTCAACCTTGGAAGTTGTACCTCACCGGTTGTATATAGACCTTAGTAACATATGCAGAAAACAATCATGATAGTTATCTTGTTTACCACAATTTGAAATACCAACATGCTGATTTAATAGGGCCTAAGTCCCGTATAATAAAGTTTGAACTTAGATTAATTAATTAATTGATAATATTTGCCAAAAGTTAAGTAAATTTTTTTAAAGGACTGTAAAGTCTTAGTAGCGCTACCCCAGACTATTTAGTATGAAAATAATGTCCAAAAGTAAAATATCTATTCAAGAAACTACATTTATAAGAATTAATTTTTTTATTAAGTACACTTATAATTTAAAATGTTCATTACTTGTCTTAAAAAAGAATATAAAGTTATTTTTGACTTCAGTTCATTACTCAGTAATCATTAAATTTCTTCAAAGTTTGTTAGGTATTTAAAAGGTTAAACTTACCCGAATGTGTACCACGATACAGTGGAAACTAATTGAAACTAAATCAAAGATTTCATGCTTATACTGGTTCGTAAGATTTATAGGGTATCTATGTTGATAGTATTTATGTTTCAGAGCCGCCCTAGTCATCGTTAGTTCACTGAAGAAGACGACCAGATGTAAGTAACATATTTGTGACAATTAAACTTTGTATTTAAAGTGGTTAGCGATAATCTAGGTTTCAAAATTTTCCCTTTAAGCAAATTGATTTAGTCAGTTGCTTTATAAAAAATTTAGGTGGCGTCCATTATCTTGTTTTTTTCCAACTTCAATAAACCCACTGACCCAATCTCATGCGACCGTGGGCAAAAAACTCGGTTAGCTAAAAGTCTTAAGAGTTTTCTTTTACTAAAAGCCAATTTCCATTCAAACCTTACCCTGGCCTTGTTACAGTTAGATAAGAATTCTCGATAGGCAAAGTAAAAATCTGCCACAATTAATTTTATTGTGGATTAGATTTAATATACATCACAATTGTACACTGCCCATTTTATTGATATACACTAAAGCTGTTGTATTGTCTACTCGACATAAAATATTACAATTTACCAGGCTATCCGCAAAATGTTTTAAGGCAAGAAAAACTGCTTTCAGTTCTAGGAAATTAATATGATGTTCTTTGTCAGATATTGACAAAACCCATGGCATCTCTGTCCATTGCAAAAAGCGCCCCAATCTGACCTGGATGCATCTGAAAATATTTCAAGTGCATATGAATCTATCTTAATATCATTTTGTGCGCAATTGAAGTTTGCTTTCCACCAGTTAAAGTCTTGTTTAAGAGATGGGGGTAAAACCATCATTGATACTATAATGTCCTGACGAGTGCTTTAATGCTAAAAACTTCTGTCGTTCGAATAGTTTTGTATAAACCAAGCCATACTTGACAGCTGGACAGATGGAGGTTAGCATGCCCAAAAATCTTGCAAAATCCTGTATTGAGCAGCTATCAATGTGTAACAACCTGTTTATGAGTTTTATGACTTTACCAGCTTTTTCCTTAGGTAAGGAAATCTGCATATTAATAGAGTTGTAAATGACCCTAAATATTTTACTGAATGAGAGGGATTAGGTTGCTATTTTTGTAATTTATTATAAAGCCCAATTTCTGTAGAGCCTGTGTTGTGCATCTTATATTTTCTATTCACTTTTGGTATGATTCTCCGATTAGGAGGAAATCAACAAGGTATAAGACCGAAGTGAAGCCATATTTCGGAGATAAGACAATAGAGGTTTCATTAATTTTGTAAATACATAGGGTGCACAAGCTATGCCGAAAGGCAAACAGTTGTATTGGTACATATTACCGTTAAACTTGAAACGTAAATATTTCCTATGTGGCCATATATGGGGACCATAAGGTAGTCATCTTTAAGATCTAAAGTCGCCATAAACATATTTGGTTGAATAATTTTGGAAACTGTTTTATGATCTTCTAATTTAAAATGTTAAGGCCATATGATTAAGGTTTAAAATCAATCGCTGACTGTCATCTGGTTTTTGCACACAAAAACTTGCGATACATACTGGGCTTTACACGGTGTGACAATACTCACAGCTCCTGCTGTAAATAACTCCTCAATAGAGTTATGTATAATTTTGTATTCAGATTCAGACCACTAAGTTTGTTTGGGAACCCAATTCTGTGTGGGTTTTTCTAAAAAGGGGATTCTCAATCCCGAACCGTAGGACAAAATCATTTTGTCTGATGTTAGCGCTTGCCAGGCATGTAAAAAATATAATAGTCTGCCAGCGTATTTACTACTACTAACCTTATCTTCAATTAGGGTTGATGTCTCCGTCTGCCCAATTTTGATTTGCGAGGTTTTTGGTAAGGAATTTGACTTTTCGTTGTTCTGGCCCTTCCCAAATAGTTGGATTGATGTGCATTGTCCGTGTTGGGGCGCTGATAATGCGGTCTTTGTTGATAAGGAGCTGTCTCTATGTTCGATCCCACTCGGGCTTCTTTGATTGGACAAGAGGGATCTCTGAAGTTTAACGAGGAGGAAGTTGAGGGCTTCTTCAGAATTTTAAGTCTAACTAGCTTTAATTCGGAACTTGATCTTTGCAAGTTCTTCACTGCCTTTAAGCGATCTTCAAGAGCTTCTCCAAACAAAAGCTAGTCACTAGGGGCAGCACTTAGAGCGTCTCGGAGTTCCTTATATAAATTTATAAGGATTAGTTCGTTACGTGTAGTAGTCTCAGATCGAAAGTAAACACAAAGAATCCGTCCAGTATCACTTAGAAGTTGTATTAATTGGAGATCTTTCCCTTGTTCCTTTGACAATTGGACAGTAAGCGCCTGGCCAAGAGCAAATATACACCCGGAATTTTGCTCTTGTTTGTGACTCAGTCGTTCATCTCTATGGAGAACCTGAGCTGCAAGAGCACCCTTGACCTCCGGATTTAGCTGAGGCACCTTCAAATGCGAAACATTCTCCGGATTTACATTCTTTTGTAGAAATTCCAGTTTTACTTCAGTACTGAGATCGTGAACTACTATATCATGCCAGCGAGACGCAATTGCCCTATGTATAGGTGGCCCCTGCTTTGATTTGTGCGACGGTTCAAAACCTAAAATGTGTAAGATGCTTTCTTGTAATTCATCAGCTGGCTCTTCTTGCGGTAAGCTTAAATTTTCATGGTTTGCTTCCAAGTAATCTGAATCAAATAAGAAAAAGGTCTTATTATCCTGATTTATAAATTTCTGAATTAGGTGTATTTTCACTAAACAACAATTAGTGAATAAAATAATATTCACTAAACCAATTAGTGAAGATAATTTAAAGCTGATGACTTTATTGAAGTAGTGTGTTATCAAACACAAAAGTTGTTACCAAAACAACTAATACCAATCGTACCAAAACGATCAGAGAAGTGAAGTTAGGTAGCGCTCACTTGTTACACTCACCATTATTACAGAGGTATTTGACTCGAAGGTATCTGGTATGGATAATCGAGTCGGTGAAGCATCTACATACTCTAGTAATTCTACGTCTGCAGGTTCACAATTGGAGTTGGTCCAATGAGCTTGTGAATTGTTGTCCAAATCATCTAATTGCCACTGTAGTTCTGCAAGACGAAATTCTATCCATCGATTTTCTGTAGAAGAGCTACGACTTTTCCATAGGCGTTTATTGTCTCTAGGCATAATTGTAATTAACAATTACGAAGCTAATATGACTGTGCGGGAGTGGAGCATGTGATCAACGTTGCACACAAACAAAGTTGTTCGGATGGATCTTAGTTATAGCGGGGGTGGGAGCGTATGGTAGCGATCTCTTGTTTTGCTTTAAAATTGTGTCAAACTAGCACCTAAACAGGGATACTACATCTGTTCTTATTTATGAAACGAGGCCGCAATATAATTATGTTTGTAGATACTGTCCACTTGGTAATAGAGAAATCTGTTACTATAATTTATGCACCATCACAGTGGGTAACAATATTTACTTTAGCACGCAAGCATCCAAAGCCTTATCAAGTTGAAGTATTATGCTATAAAGATTTTGTGGGATAGGATGTGATAGGTAACAAATATTTCAAAAATAATTTAGTTGGAAAATTCATCATTTAAGAAAAGTCATCCTCATCCCGTCTTCATTAAACCATTTATGGACAATTCAGCTCTAATTGATACCGTTGCTATTGTGGCTAAAAGCAAGAGGTTCAACAGTTTGTCACAATAAAGTGCATTAGTCAAGTCTAGCAGTTGCGTGATGACACCTGTGCCAAGTACCAAACTAATTTTGCTGTTGTTTTGAGGTTCTGGGATGTGATTCTTGAGTTATTTTCGTGTATGGAAAGTACATGATATCGTCCGAAAAGATACAAAATTGATTCTTGACTGGGCGGATGAGTGTTCGCATATAAAAATTACATCGTCTGCACATTGGCATATGAATTTCTATTTACGTACATGAATCTCATATTGCTATATGTTTATTGTCATTTTAATTGACTCATTTGGTTAGAATAAGAAGCGCTGAATTTATAGTGCTTTTTGATAGATTGGCTTTGAGAGATCAAATTAATTTGGTTGCTATAGCCAAATTGGAAGAAGTTAAGTTACTTGAAGAGCTAGGTATTAGACAATTTCATGCCTGTAAAAGTTGTTTATTTATTTATTTATTTTTACCATCTAACAGATCTAAGATCCAATTACAAGACAGCATTATAACTACAAAATAAAACAGCAAGCATAAAACAGCAAAGACACAGTTAACAAATACTAAAATTACACATTGATAAGTACATTCTTTTTTATAGCACGTATAGAGGTGTGGAAAATGTCAATGTTATTTTGGATAGAGGCATTGTTCATAGAAATCTGATAAAGTGGAGAAAATTTTAATACGTTGGTATGGGGTATGGGATTATGGAATGTTGAAGGATTGCGAGAGGATAAGCGAGGTACTGTAAAAGTAATTTGGTTCAGTAGGTCAGGGCAGTGAAAAGTGAAAAGGATATTATAGAGAAAATGAAGGAATGCAAGAAACGTCTCTTCTCCAAAGTGATAACCCCAAAAGCATAAGAGCTACATTACAATAGCCGAAAGGCGGGTAAAACTTTATATCGGAACATTAAAATTTTCAAAAATCTCCTCTGTATACTTTCAATAAGGTGTATATATATATATATATATATATATATATATATATATATATATATATATATATTACTCATATTTAGACCAGGGTAGAAAATTAAATAATCACATCAAATAATTTTAATCACCGTGTAGAAGCTTTGGGAAAAGATACGCGTTATTAAAAAACCGTGAAGCATAAAAATTCATTCGTTTCATTAAAAATAAGAGATTTAAATCATGTACAAGACGCTTTATATCAAAATAAGCAGTATTAAAAGCTCTACGTAAAGAAACAAAGAGAAATTACGTGCAAAATTTATATTAATTAACTCTATTTTAAGTAACCGGTATTAAACAAAACGTACAGATAATAATTAATATTTAGTTAGGATTCACTAAAATTTAAAGGGTATTAATTTTAATTGAAGTTAATTGAACCGTTAGTAACATATAATATCTATAAAAACTTGTAAAAACCCAATAAAATGCAAATCGTAGAGGGGTTAGTTAGAAGTAGGATGTTTAAACACCTGCGTATTTTAAAAAGCTCATTCTGCGTAAATTTTGCAGATAATTAATGGTTACAGAGAATGTTGGAGAAACCGTCGCATAATAGTTACGAGAAATGCTAAAGGTGGGTTATTTCACACTCCACATGGACTGAAATAATCGATGTTCGACAGTTGTAAAGAGTAGACGTGCGGTTTACTGCTCTGGCTAAATTATACATTTATAATTACTTAGTAGTTGCAAGTTATTCGGTATTAATAATTGTCTTACGGGATAATATAAATATATAATAATGCCTTTTACCCGTGAGCAGAAAAGCGAGATTGGTGAAATTATAAAACAAGCTATACACACATTTTTAGAGGACAAAACTTTTATAGCAAAATTAGCAGATGAGGTGTGGAACAAAATAGAAATAAAAATTGATGCTAAGCTATTGGCAATAGAAACCCAAGTGGAGTTCTTAAAGAAAGAAAATGCAGTTCTAACCTCCAACATTGATAGCTTACAACAATACAGTAGAAAAATAATTTAAGAATCTTCGGAATTCCTGAGCGTGAGCACGAAGACACGGAACAGCTCTTAATTTCCACATTAAGTGAAAAGTAGGTATTAGCATAACTAAGGATCAAATCGACCGATGTCACAGAGTGGGAAAACAGATGGTAAACAAATCGCGTCCTGTTGTAATAAAATTTATAAGTTATAGAATAAGAGAACATGTTTTTAAAAACAAACGTAATTTTAAAAACACAAATATTACTGTCAGAGAGGATCTAACAAGAAATCGCGTTGATATTTTGAAGGCAGCCTGTAATAAATTTGGAAACAGATGTATGGACAGCAAATGGCGTAGTAAAGGTTAAGCATAATGATAAAGTCATATCTGTAAACAGTATTCAAGATTTGGAAACAATATTATGACCGGTAATATCTATGCCGGCGATGCAGCAATTTCCTATTATGGATAGCAAATTTTGAATCAATTGTTTATATAATTAGAATGATGACTCTTTTATCACAGTATGTATTATTGGGTATAATATTATTAAATTGCAGTACATAATAAATTTTGATGCCAAATAATTAAATAAGATAAATTTCAATCATGTAGTAAGTAATTATCTAGTATGATGTTATTATTTAAAGATCTAGCCAGTAGTGGTACAAAATCAGAACAGCATTACATTCGTCAATTGTTGAACACCGTTTTTTCAATTTTTCTTTTATTTCTTTTTATTATAAAACTTATATAAGTTTGGTTGGCATAAGTGTGACTGAATGAAAACAAACTTAAAACTAGCTCACGTTAACATTCGCTCGTTACAAGCGAACTTTGAAATTTTCAAAGATTACGTTTTATCAAACTGTTATAATTTAATCGCAATTACAGAAACTTGGCTTCAATCTCATATACCGAGCGACCTAATCAATATTAATAATTACACACTAATTAGAAATGATCGCAAGACTGGGCATGGTGGTGGCGTAGCGATTTATTTACAAAATTCCTTAAAAATTAAAGTAATTACTACTAGTACACTCATTGAGCAATTGTGGATTCAAATTTGGACCGAGGCTGGAATTATATCAGTGGGTGTGATTTATAATCCACCAAGATCTAACCATCTGGACTTTTTGAGCGCACTGGAGGATTCCTTATCCAGGGTATTACCAGTAAGTGATGGTGTATTTATACTGGGTGATTTTAATATAAATTGGTTTAAGGTACATGACTCTTCTGTATTGAAATTATCTTCCTCTCTTAATACCTTCGGGTTTAATCAATTAATTAGGGAAGCCACTCGTATTACCAATAACAGTGCAACACTGATCGATTTAATATTTACAAATGTGCCTAATTTAGTAGTAAACTTCGGAGTTATAGATATTAATGCCGCTGATCATATGCTAATTCATTGTGAAGTTAAAATCATCATTTCACATTCAATTATTTACAAAACTTATCGTACTTTTAAAAATTTTGACCATCAACATTTTCTGAGGGATCTAAGACATATATCTTGGCAAGGCATATTTCATATTAATGATATCAATTTAAAAGTAGCTTTTTTTAATGAAAATATTATTAAACTGTTTAATAAACATGCACCAATAGTTACATCGCGGTTATCTAAACCGAAAGCATACTGGTTAACTGAAAATATACGAATTTTAATAAAGCTAAGGAGAAAGCAATGTTACAGTTTAAGAAAACTGGAAATAAATGCCACTGGGATTACTACAAATCGGTAAGAAATTATTGTTCGCTTGCAATTCGTAAGGAAAAAAGGCATGTATTGAAACGCTTCTAACTAGTGCTAATGGTGATACCAAAAACTTTGGAATGGGTTAAGAGAACTTAACATTTCTACTAAAACACACAAAAGCCATTACCTCAAAATGTTTTTGATGTAAATAAAGTCAATGACTACTTTATAGATTCAATTCCTACTTGAAACGGTCACCACGAGACACACTGACATTCTATTCGAGCAAACCAATACATATAACTGAACCCTTACTATTCCGTACTGTCACCAGTGAAGTTGTGTCAAATGTATTATATTCCATTAATTCGCAATCAATAGGCTCTGATGGTATAAGTATAAATATGTTAAAGTATTGCATGCCATACCTACTACCATACATTTCCCATATAATTAATTATATTTTATCAGAGCACGTATTTCCTTCATGTTGGAAAGAAGCACTTGTACATCCATTACCTAAAGTAAATAATCCATCACAAATGAAGGACTTAAGACCAATAAGTATCCTACCTGTGCTTTCTAAAATTGCAGAAAAATTATTAATTTTCAAATTAAAGAACACGTTACTAAATATAGTTTTTACCGGCAACGCAATCGGCATATCGACAAGGATATGGTTGCACTACAGCACTTTCTAAAATTATTGACGACATAATATATGCCACTGATAACAACAAAATTACGGCACTTATATTATTAGACTACACAAAAGCATTCGACACAATAGATATCAACGTTATGCTTGATATATTATCGTATATAGGCTTTTGGCAGTGGTGCATGTCAACTCATGAACAGTTATTTGAGGAATAGATCGCAACGTGTATCTTTATTTGGTATATATTCCAATATTCGGAAATTAAAGTCTGGTGTACCGCAAGGTTCAATCCTAGGTCCATTACTGTTTTCTATTTATACGTCTCAGTTTTCATCTGTAATTAGTAGTTGTTCAGTGCACTTTTATGCAGACGATACACAACTGTATTATTCCTTTCCGATGGAAGAACTAAATGTTGCTGAATTGAAAATCAATAGTGACATAAGTAGGTTAGTTAACATCTCTAAACAACATATGTTAAACATTAACCCATCGAAATCTAAAGTTTTAATTTTTGGACGTAAGATTCATCGTATAGTGGCAGCACAAAAATTCATATTAAAGTCAATGACATAATTATTCCACACTGTGTTGAGGCAAAACCTGGGGTTAATTATTGATGTCGACCTTAGATTCAAATGCCATGTTAATAAACTATTACAAAGAGCTTATATTAATATAAAACATCTGTATGCCAATAAACATTTATTAAACGTCGGAATTAAAACGTTATTATGCGAATCTTTGGTGCTGTCTTTGTTTAATTTTGCAGATGTTATTTATGGGCCTTGTCTTAATAAGGAATACTCCAGGAGGGTTTAAAAGGTTCAAAACTCTTGTCTGCGTTTGATTTTTGGAATCCGTAAATTTGAACATATTTCTCATAAGCTAAAAGTTGTAAATTGGTTAAATATGGAAAAGCGTCGTTTACTACATCTAGCTTGTTTTTGTCACAACATTTTGTTTAGTAAAACACCGCCATACCTATATAATAAGATAAGATACAGGACGGATGTACATAATATAAATATTAGGCAAAAGGGTATGCTGACAATCCCGTCTCATAAGACTCAGATATTCAAACGTTCTTTCTCATATACTGCAGTACATATTTGTAATTCAATACCTCTGGACTTTAAAATCATGTTACCCTTACGCTTTAAAATCAAATTAAAAAATCATTTGTTGCAACAAGGTTTTAAGTAGATTATTTTTTTTCTTATTATTTTTTCTTTTTTGTTTTCATCTCATTGCTAATTAAGTCAAACTTTGCCAACCAACTGTACAAAATAACACGTATTTATTTATGATTTAGGGTTAAGTGTAAGAACAGAGGGTTCATTGTAACTCAACTGAACTTCGCCCTTTGCACAAAAATTATATGTACACAGAAATGTAAATGTTATTAATTTGTCTATGTTGTGCAATAAAGACATTATTATTATTATTATTATTATTATTATAATAAAGAATATCAATTTGCACCAATAAGAACAGGGTAGATAGAGACAGATAATATGCGCAAGACCGAGTCACATATAGTAAAAGGCGTGAGTAGAGCAACGTCATAGGGTTGCGATTGGTTGAAAGTAAAAGGCAAAATTTGAGAGGTAAAAATAACATTTCTGTATAAAATTCAATTAGGTATTCTCAGACGTTGCGTGCCGTGTGGAAATTTTCTGAGATTTAACTGGGGCGAGTGCAAAATTCGTAAAAATCGCATGCCGGGCTGCGGAATGGGAACATAGCAGGCGAAATTCTTTAGAATTGTCCGTTTTGGAGACTCGACCGACAGACAGGCTAACCTCTATATATACCCAGGGGAATATGAACAAGCTCTCTTAGATCTTCGACTTGATTCAATGCGTTAAACAGTGCTTTTTAGTTTTCCGGTTTTGACTAAATAATTTTAAACAGTTTGCTCGTATATTTTGGTGATTTAAAAAACAGTTTGTTCTTTACGTGCTACAATGAATGTACTTTAGTGCACTTAGAAAAGAAGATACAAGGTAATAAAGTTAGTATCACTGTACTAATTGGTCAAAATTTGCAACGACGAATGAATACACAAAAGTAGGCAGTTTTGGCGTATCTTGGTGAAAGAAGCATGAATTTCTTTGCTATTTTTCGGGGGTGTTAATAATTAAATGGTTCATAAACATGACTGGATCCACAAAACAAGGTTCAGATATACACAGATGAGTTCCGGAAAAGCCCTGAAACAATTTTAGATGAATGGTGGTGGAGAAATTTTAAAAGCGTTGAGAATCAGAAGCCGTAAATATAACCCAGTTGGAATGGTGTGATTAACAAAAGGGACGAGGTACAGTGAAGCTACGAGTGCAGTAACCTTCAGGTAAATTATACTATTTTGTTTGAACTTTGATGTTTTCGTGTGTGTTGAATAACTTTATAATTTATTTATTTAAAATGGATAGTAGTGAAATTGTACTAACAATAATATTTTAATTTTCAGGTGAAATTTGCTTGTTTAAGTAGAAAGGGGTATTTAGTATTGATGTTCTGGATTATGATGAAAATTTGGGTATGTCTTTGAGCTCAATTAGACGAATCTGGTTAATTAACGTAAAGGGGCGGTAGATGCTCCCTTTGTACTCAGACTCCGGTCTGCATATATTGTTATAGTAATTAGTAGGCATCCTACAAGGACTTTAATTCTGGATGCACATTAAAATGATAATAAATTTAATTTTGAAATTTTCTGATATTAAAATTTATGCTGAATTTTAATTTTGAAATTTTAATGTATTGTGAATATTGATGTAAATAGAGTTGACGTTGATGTTTGTGGTAGGAAAGTGTTTGTGTTTTTTTATGTATGAGGATGAAAGCTATCTAGAGGAGCAGCCGAGGCGATTAACGGAAGAAAGTCAATGGACCAACACAGTTAAGGTAATGAATAGCTTTTTGTAGGTTTCACAGCATTCTTGACGCCCAAAAGTGAGGCTCGATTATAAAGCGTAGTTCACGGATTTTGTAGGTTTCACAGCAATATATATATATATATATATATATATATATATATATATATATTGCATAATGCGGACGCCATATAACACTGGCATATTCCAGCCGGGACCTAATGTAAGCATTAAACAACAAGATCATAGTTGACGATTATCTAAAGCCCACAGAATTTCGAATAATGAATCCTAGCGTCTTAGAAGATGAACGACTAAGATAGTTTATATGTTCAGTAAAAGTAAGCTTGCAGTCAAAGTAAATTCCAAGATCCTTAACATACTGAGGGCGTTGAAGAATACTGCCATTGAGAGAATAGTCAAAGTGTAGTGGATTATGAGAGCGTGAAAAGGTCATAACATAACATTTATTGACATTTAATGGTAAGTCGTTTAATCTACACTAGTTGCTTAGTCTGTTGAGGTTGGATTGAAGAATCATACAATGTTTCTGGGAGGTTACTTTAGTAAACAGCTTTAGATCATCAGCATACAACGGGTAATCAATGTTAAAGGAGGCTCCAATATCATTAATGTATAATTAAAAATAGGAGAGGTCCAAGTATGAACCTCTGCGGCACACCCGATGTAGCATGGATTAGTTTTGATGAATAACTAAGGTGCTGGACAAATTGTTTACGATTAGTAAGATAATCAGATATTAAAAGTATTAGATTGTCTGAAAAACCAATCATCTCCAATTTATAGCGTAAGGTATTATGAGATATACGATCAAAAGCCTTGGAAAAGTCAGTATAAATTATATCCACCTGTGAAAGTTGATCAATAGATTCTACTATTAACTGAGTTATGCGAAATAAATTAGTTGTGGTTGACCTGCCCTTTATAAAGCCATGCTGATTAATAATCAACTTATTATGGACTTGGTTAGCAATGTATGAATGAAGTATATTTTCTAAGATCTTACAAAAATTACAAATTATGGCAATAGGTTGGTAGTTGTTAATATCACTTCTGTCCCCATTTTTGAACACAGGTACAATTCTGGATAATTTCCAAACTGAGGGGAAAGTTTTGAGTTTTAATACCAGGTTAAACAGAAAGGATAATGGGTCTAGAAGTATGTACAGACAGTCATGAATAATAAATGCCGGTATGTGATCAGGGCTCGAGGTCATATTTGACTTTAGGCTTTTGACTGCAGTAGCAATATCAGTAGCTGTGATATGATCAACAGAGATGGTATTGGAATCATATACCTGATTCAATGTCGGTAAAGTGATATTATTGGGACCAGAATAAGCTGAAGAAAACAAATCAGCAAAAGCATTCGCTACATTGATACCATCGGAGCATAAGGTACCTTTGTTATGCATGTAAGAAGTATGCACTGATGGGCCTTTTTTATGATGCAAATAAGACCAGAACTTTTTAGGCTGCTCTTTAATATGCGTCTCAATATTCATAAGAAACGATTTGTAAGCAATAGATATGTCATGATTAATACTGGTTCTGAGTAATTTGTATTGTTGATGAATTATCGGGTCGTGAGATGTCTTATAAATTTTCCATAGGGAATATTTGCGTTTAATTTTTTTAATAACTGTAGTTGTAAACCAAGGAGGATAATCCTTTTAGTAACAGATGTTTTAGGAACACATTTGTCAAATATTTTATATAATGAAGAGTAGAAATAATCACAGGCAGCATTAATATCTGTGCAAGAGTATAGATCATCCCACTGCATGAATGACAAGTCAAAATAGAGGAGCTGCAGGTTAGCTTTACGGAAGTTGTAGGTTTGTGTTGTACAAATATCAGGTGGAGCAGAACGTGCAAATTGGATTGAAGGCGTTATTATTAGAGATGGATGATATTTGTCCTCAGGAAGCAGAGGGAATTGGGCTTTGTGCACTGTGCAGTGTATAGAACATAGCACAAGATCTAAAAGACGGCCATGGCTATTCAAGATCTTATTATATTGATGAAAATTATAGAAGCTACAGAGTGAATCCAGGTAAGTTAAAGGGAGAGTTTTCGTGACAGATTTAAGTGTGTACTGAGGTATATTAAAATCTCCTAGGAAGAGAATATCACGACCAAAATTACAATCAAGTGAGGTTAATAAATAAAAAAAGGTTTGATATTCAACAGATGACAATACTGGGGAAAATATATATATATATATATATATATATATATATATATATATATATAAATAACAAATATGTTTAAGTGCTTATTGTGAGTAGTAAGTTTTATACCCACAACATCTATAGGTAATTGACTCAAAGGAGTAGAGTCAACTTTTATTCTACAAGTGTTGAGACTATCATTAGCAGCAAAAGTACCCCACCTCCACGTAAGGTGTTTGTAAGTTCAAAGTTGCGATCAGAGCAATACACTACAAACGATTCAGGAAAAGTTCACTATTTAATACACTATCTGACAGCCAGGTTTCAGTGAATACGAATAGTTGTTGATCTTCGCTATTTGCTTGAATGTTATTAAATAAGTCGTGTTTTAGAGTTTAGGCCATGCACATTCTGGTAGTAGATAGTTAAGTAGTTAGAATTAAGTTTCAGATATTGATTAGTAGTAGACCTTGATTGCTATTTACCAATTACCTTGGACTTAAGTTCACTTAATTTTGTATATATACAGGGCACGAGTGATCCCATGCAGCATGATTGAGATTTTTGCTGTGGCTCGTTTTGTCAGTAGCCTTGTTCTCTGGGGCATTAGCACAGTTTCCGCATTTTAGCACATCTGCATGGCAATCCGTGACATTGTGAGGTAGCGAACATCTAGGGCACATTTTAGGTTTGTTGCAGTTAGATGAAAATGATTGAAGCCACAACAATTATAGCACCGTTTTAATTCAAGTGCATCAAAACTGGACAATGATCATATCCAACACGGATGAAGCCATTGTTGATAATGTTATTATAAGAAGCCAGGTCAGTCTGTAACAAACACTGATAAGTGTTCTTGTTTTTCCTGCAAGGGGCAACATCTAATACTTGTATATTTGCTGTTTGGTTCAGTATATCAGTATTTTGTGAAACTATATAATGTTTCAGATCATCAGGCGTTGTTTCTCAGTGAGAAAAGATCTTCGTAAGCGAGGATTAAATTTAACAGCATCCCTGACAGTAAGCACATCAGACACATTATTGGCAATAAGGCTCTTGAATTTTTCAGCAACAGGTGTGCTAGGGCACTCAATAGCAAGTCCACCATTCTTGATGGTTTTTACTTTGTGTATACTAATTTCATTAGTAGCTGGATTAATTTTCTGCAATAATAAAGATTTAGTTGCGGCATTACTTAGGGTGGGTTGTACCAACTCGAGTTAACCTACGAGTTTAGTAACTAATGATTAACTTTAATCTTAGGTTAAACACAGTAGGCATTGTATGAACTACAAATAAATTTGGGTTAGCTAATCTAGTGTTTTGGAATGTTGGTAAAAATGATATGTCAAATTCGCGACAGTATTTTGACAACTTCTAGGTGCATCGAATAGGTTAGTAGTTATAACTTGATAATAGAACAATAGTTTTGATGTCGAATAAAAGAAAACGCGCAGAGAATTTCTCTGATAAGGACGATACCCTACTTCTGAGGACTGTCAGTGAGTATGCCCATGCAATAGAAAGTAGAAAATCGGATGCAGATAATAACAAAATTAAATGTGCAGCTTGGGATAAAGTGTGCGATTTGTATAATTTAAACATGGGTGAAATATATAGAGACGTAAATACCCTACGGAACAGGTACAAAAATTTAAAAAAAAGTACGTGTAAGAGGTACACGGAATACAAAAAGTATATTTATGGTACTGGAGGTGGGCCACCTATCAATGTAGATCATGAAAAAGAAATTGATAGAACTATTCACGATATCTTGGGTACGCAAATGACTGGCGAAACATCGAAGTTTGACGATGATGCGACGCTGATGCTGCCGCCAACCACTCGTACGACAGAATCTACTGTACGGATCGGTTAGTAATTTTACTATTTTTTTTTATAAAGTTTTGTGCTCAATACAAATTAATGCAGTAATTCTTAAATAACCGACCATTAACATATATATTTCTATCAGATCCTTTAACCAACGACGACGAAGAGTTGCACATTGACCAAACTGTTTGCACCACTACAAGTGAATGTATTAGTAAGGATGCTAATGTGGAGTCTAGTTGGAAATCGTACACTCCATCCAAATTACGTACACCAATTTCGAAACCATTAAGGCAAACGAAACCAACTCATGGTATAAGCGTACCATTAATAAACCAATTACATTATGATTCATGCCAATACTTGTTACACTTTGTTTACAGTTTTATCTGGTCGGTAATGCAGTTAACAAAATGTAACATTTAGATTCTGGTACATTGAAATGGCGATAGATGGCTCTTAAAAGCCGGTAATACAATTACCAAAGTTCATAAGATACACCATGACGTCTCTGATAATTTATATTGCGCCATAATTAAGCGAAGTTACATAAAATTAAAACAATAAAAATTAGAGAGTCTACTCACGTGAAGGATCCGCTAACCGGCAGGAAATCACGCTGCGGTAGCCTCGGCATCGCTGCTGCTGGTAGAGTTGGACATCCAAATTATCTCGGGGTCATGGGATGCTCCAGGGTCATCTCCGTTCCTATATGCAGTGGAAGACGGGAATAGGTAATTAAGGAAAGATAATCAAGATAAGGAAATCTACATAATAAGATAACACGACACCCCGCACGACTGTTCACTTCAAAGTTCGGCGTAAAAAAGCCACGTTTCCGCGCGAGAACCGCGGAACTCCCCTACTCTTTTGTAGCATTGCCTTACCCCTATGGGGATAATTCACACTTGCCAATTGCACTATTGTGACGTACCGGAAGCCCCGCCCAGTCTATTTAAATTGTTCCCGCTTCTTGCGTATTTAAAATTATGGCGGGAACTTCCGCACATCAAGAAAACTAGACTAAAACAATGTTGAAGTGCAAATTCGATTTGCACGTAACAATCGCGACAAAGCCACAAAAGAAAAACTTAAAAAGAAAAGTCTGTTAGCACAGTAACAGCTTAAAATCTAAGTCCTTACTACCCTATATAAACCCTAACTTAAACCTACAAAATGTTTATATAAGGCGCCACCTGGTTTTTCGACCGATAACACGTCTACCGAAGTACCAGGAAACGGAATAGGTAGCCCGATAGTCTTTGACTACACTACTTACCGACAGCACAAATTTGTCGGGGAGCATGAAACACTGCTTAAACTAACACGGGTGCGACAAGTCGCCTAACCTATCTAAACCTATCTAAACTTATCTAACTAAAGCTAACATAAGTTGTTATGTGCAAACACACATGAGTGTCGCATCAAACTATTCTTGTTATGGCAAGAAGTGCCCAATTTTAAACATGTTCATGAGAGTGCGGTCACCTACACTCTGGCAAATTTTGTTTCGTTACTTTGGTTTCCTCAATGCATCGTTAACTTGCCAATGACACCTGTGAATCCACAAATTTACCAAAAGTACCGCCTACTAAATCCTTATATGCTAACCTGAATTATATTTCTAAAAGCTTTAGCTTTTTCACTTAAATTTCAGAAAAATTCCCCGGGTCTGGTCGTATATACCACACGTTAGGACATAAAAGATAAGACAGATTGAAACTTGGCGTTAAGGATAATTGATAAGTAAATATTAAGCTTAAGGTTATCCTCAAAGGATTGAATTTGAAAGCGGATTTAAAGCTTTAGTTATTTCTTGAGATACTCGATATAACACGATATTAAGTTTATAAAGTATAGTAGGTAACATGGCCAAAAACAAAGTTATTAACCATATAACCGGTAAGATAATGCGAAATTTCTAAGTCAATTCCTAGTAGTCGGTAAGAAACGATAACATTAAACCAAAATTATTTGGGCAATTTGTTTAAATTTAATAACTATAGTTATTAACCAAAGGTAATCGATAAAAACCTTGTTGAATCAAAGGTATTTCCATAAAAACTAATTATTGGCCTAGTTATTACCCTTAACAATGATAACAACAAAAGATTGGCTCCAGTAAGAATCCTTTAAATGGGATTGACCCGTGCCCTCCAAACAACCCTTGAAGCCAGGTTTACTTAAAGAACAAGCACTGTTTATCGTTAAAACATATGAAAACATTCCTGCACCCATTGTATCGATATGGTTGAAACTATTAACTTTAATCCACGGTATTCTATATTAATTCACTCAAATTCACTAATCATACATACCTTCACTGCCAGAGCCGTTTGCACTGACAAGCGGCACCGTTGACCCCACAAGGATTAAATTAGGTCCAGGCGTCTGTGAAACCCGCCTTACCACACGGTACTAATCACAATTTTAAGGCGGAGCAAAATTAAACGGTAACAAAAGAATGGAGTTGATTTTTGGAAGTGCATAAGATGATCTCTAGGAAATAAGAAGAGGAAGGGCTGGCCTGGAAACGATCGGCAAAGGTGGATAGTAACAATACTCAACCAACAATGTCCGTCAGAGCTCGGAATGAGGGAACATCATTCTATTAAAAGTTGTTGGATGTCCTGTATAGCAGTATCCAGCTGGGAAAGTTTATTAGATATATTGCTCTTTTCCTGCAATCATACCGGACAATTGAATATTAATACCCTGTCCTTTAAAGGAATAGCCCTAATTTCTGTTGGGCTAACATTAGCACAGATTTTGCAAATAAATTTAGAGCAAGAATCACAAGGATACCCAAAAGTTTCTCCATCAGGTGGTTTAACACTTGTGTTTATTGTTACACTACATTTAAAGCAATGCATTATCAAGCATATGGTTGATAAGGACACATATGATGTTAAATTTAATACAGTTATATTTCAAATAAGTAGTTTCTCACAGATATTTTTGCAACCACTTAAAATAGAAGCACAAAAATTGGCACTTCAGATGCACAGAAACTAGCAGATTAATTTGATACTAAACACAGCTAAGAAAGCCAAATAAAACCACATCAAAATAAGTAATTATATAGAGCACACAATGGCTTGAAAAATAGGACTCGGGATTTGATTGAAACCTTAGAGTCCTTATTAACACCACTCGGCAGAAAATCATGTTTAAGTTTTACGAACAAAGAAAGCTTCTAACTATGTTTGGCAGAAAATGAGGTTTTGGTTTTAGATTTTAACAACGTTGCGTTTCTTCACTAGTTATCAAAATTATTGATATAAACTTTCACTTGAGTGTAAGCCATTTGTTGGTAAATCGTTGTATTGCAGAAGTAACAGATGCATTAAACATCCAAGCTGTATTGAATCAGTTTATTAGGTTTCCTAGAAATCTTATGGAACTAAATAGATTGGGCATATGCGAGTTTGTCAAGAACTTGGGAGAAAAATGGCATTCAATTTGTAGATTTTTGTACAGAATAATTTTATAGAGGTAATTGTGGTATCGATTGTACACCTTCCGAACATAAGCGATCCCATATATATGGAGGTTATTTATGTCAATAGAAAATATTGTCATAAATGTGCAGTTGGTGTAAGTTTACCTTAATACTTAGCTCCATATCGTTAATATATTTATTTAGATATGTGATCCAAACTTAAAATAATTAGTCTCACTGCAAGATATTCAGGTGGCATAACAATTTCATCTTGAATAATAGCGTGTTACCGATGGTGGAGAATTTGCATGGAAACGGTTAGGGTTACTATTATTTGTTAGGAATGAATACACTGCTTTATCAATAGAAAGAAAGTAATATCATATCAATTTTTCTATTCTAGGTAACTCTGGTTATGTCCGTCAACCATGGATGTTAACGCCAAAGTTTAATGTTACGCCAAATACTCCCAAAGCAGCATATAATAATAGACAGATGAGCACATGCTCAATTATAGAGCCGTGTAATGGGGTGTTAAAGCTAAGAGTTAGACATCCAAACACTGTACATCACTACTCTACACAAAGTGCTTTGAAGATTATTAATGCTTGTTGCATTCTGCATATCACTTGTGTTGATAATAATCTGTCAGTCGAATTTGGGGATGCAAATGAAGAAGATGAGCCTGTTGCAGAGTGGCACATAGGTGGCCTCAATAGGATTAATCCTGATATAGCAGCTGGGAAAAGGCTACAAGAGCAAGTGATTCGAAATCACTTTGCACACGATACCAGATGTTCTCCATTTGTATGATCGATTACACCTTTTTTTGTAAATTGTAATTTGTTACCTTATTTTGTATAGAATTATTAACACAAATTGTAATTATCTAATAAGTTTAGCACATGCAGTTAATAATCGTTTAGTAATATTTGTATTTATTAATTAACTATGTAATTCCAAAATGCACATACAAATACTGACAAAATTAATGTGGAACAAATGATTGTAGAGTGTAAAATTTTGATATAAAAGTGTAAGGATTTTTGAAGTGCATGACATTCTGTATTCGTGGCGTGATGTGGTGAGAGAGAAGGAAGATAGTTGTAATGGCGGCCTTCTTTTGGTATTGATCGCGGCATTTGTCTTAAGTCAAATTATTTTTGGTCTTATTTATTTTTTAACTTAACTTATAACCCAACCTTACAACTTCAGGTGTGGGGTCTAGTCATAAAACAAACATGGGTTGTATTTTGGATTTTGCGAGTTGAATCGAGGTTATATACGGCTCCTACTACGTGTTTATTATTCTGGAAAGGATAGTGTTAATGAATATAGTTATGAATCAGTAAGTAATGAAAAATTCGATGAATTTGTGTTTAAACGTGATGTTAAGCAAGTGGGCGAAAGACCTTTGCGAGTTTTGAGTAATGATAACCAGCAGTCATTCACGCTCATTGATGACGACAATTACGGCATTATTACAACAGAATACGCAATTGCGAAATGCTGAAAATTAGTCGGCAACAAATTGTACAAATACCAAGTCCGAACTTGGAAACCACCTCTATAAAGCATGAACGAATAATAATGAATTACAACAAAATGAAGTTTTAAATAATACACACAGTTATATTCGTTTATAAAATAACAAGTATGCCTGTGCTTCAAGAACCTTTTTGGGTAGTTCTGAAACATACGAGTCATTAACATAATACCATTTCCAATGGAATTTCGGAGTAATCGGCAGAAGTGAATCTGATATAATTCACCCGTGGTCTTAGTTAAAGGAAAACTGGTGACTATAGGTTATGCATAGATTTTAGGTACTTAAACAAAATATGTATGCATGATAATTTTCCAATTCCAGTAATTGACGACTTGGTAGATAGGTTAAAAAAATTATTTTACTGTACTGGAACTTAAAACTGCATTTCACCATGTAGATATTGAGTCACAATCTATATAATATACATCATTTGTTCTGCCTTTAGGGTAGTATGAATTTCTAAAAAAACCCTTCTATATTGAGTAGGCATGTTAGTTGAATATTCAGAGATTTTATAAATGGAAATAAACTATCTATGTACATCAACGATGAGATGATTGCAACAGAGACTGTTAAAGAAAATTTGCAAATTTTAGAAAAGTTTTCGATAGACTTGTTTGAAATAGACTTAATTTGAGAATAGATAAATGTATATAATGTATATAATCTAATCTAATCTAAAAATAATGATTGGTGGAGATTATAATTTACTTGAAGCTAACGAGTTAATAGTAATAACCTCCATGTGCAATGTCCTTTGCGTTCGAAGGCAATATAAATTTGCTCTTCCTATAACTATGCCAATTTGTTACAGGTGTGTAACCTTCCTAATAGTCGGGATACATTTTTAGATTTGATCTTTACAAATATTGATAGTGCATGTGTGACATATAGTAATGACCCAGTTATGCCAGTTAGTGTGCATCACTATGCTTATGAAATTGAATGGAAATCTAAGCCTGATACTTTATATTGTGTAGAGTACTACTACGATTTAAAAAAGTGCGAATTATAATGCTATTAATCAATACATAGCATCTGTGGACTGGGGATCAATTCTGTCTAATGATTTGGATTTCTGTGTGCAGTGGTTGTATTCCATACTATATGAATGCTTCAACTTTATACCTTTGAAAAAATTTAAAACCTCCAATTATCCTAAATGGTTCAAACAGGAATTACGTGATTTAATACTACGAAAGAAAATTGCTCATAAGAAATTTAAATGTTCTGGAAATTATGCTGATTATATTATATTTAGCAAGCTTCGATCACAATATAAAATACTGTCTAATAAATTATACCATGATTATCTATCTATCTCAGCTTGAAAATAATATTTTCCTCGACTCAAGGGAATTCTGGAAATTTATTAGGAACAAAAGAAAAACTGACAACTTTCCTAACAATTTAAAATATGATGATAAAACCGCTCATTTTGACCAGGATATAGTTAACACTTTCGTTGAATATTTCTCAACAGTATATGTTCAGGCAGGGAATATGATACTTCCTGTAATGAAATCAAACAGTTCAACTGATTTTAACTTCTTGTTAATAAATACAGTACAATTATTCAATATTACATCCAGCCTTAAAGAAAGCTTTAGTAGTGGTCCAGATCGAGTTCCTCCAATATTTTTGAAGAACACGGTATGCACAATTATTGTTCCATTGTTACATATCTTTAATTTATCTTTAAAAAGTGGAATTTTTCCGGATTACTGGAAAACCAGTTTTATAATTCCTATTTTCAATTCGGGGATAAAGAGTTGGTCACCAATTATCGTGGAGTTAGTATTCAGTCAACTATTCCTAAACTTCTGGATGCATTACTAGCCCAACAGTTAGCATTTGGTTTAAAAAATACATTAATCGAAGAACAGCATGGTTTCTGTAAAGAACGCTCAACTGTAACTAATCTTTTAATTTTTCAAAAGGAGTTAGTAACATCTCTTGAATCAGGTTTGCAAGTTGATGCTGTTCCAGGAATAGCACAGTCAGCATAGCGTAGATCAGGAACCAACAACAACAGGAGCTATATTAGCAGAATGGGAGGTTTACGTCTCATAAGCAACGGGATCCATCTATAATCCAGGATTACTCGTACAAATCTTCAGTATTGTTACAAAGGATATTGTATTTGCTTTTACTAGTCAAATACAAATGGAAGTAAACAGTAAAATTCGGAAAGATTGGCCCCAAAAATAAAAATTTTGATAACCTTTTCCAAACTAAACAACTACTGACAACCTGTTGCTTCGATCCAAGTAATCACGAGTTTTCGGAACACATTGATTAATATGTTTTACTTAGTTGCCACTTATTACGGCTTTAGAAGATGTGTAAACCGTGTTGACATGCTATTGTATTATAATTGAGCATATTTTGTAATGAACAGAAGTTGAACGTAACAACTTTTGTGAGAAACGCTATGGAAAATAACGTGATTAGAACGGGTCATGGTGAGGTAGGTCACCTAGGTGTAGATACATGCCTGGATTTAATTAGGCAAACTTATTGGTTTCCTATGATGCGGGAAAAAGTAAAACAAACTGTAGATCTTGAATTGTCTTAAATGTAGTTTTTAATTTTAGCAGTGGAATACTTGAACGGTTTCTTCATAGCATTCCAAAAGAAACGTTGCCTTTCCAAGCGATTCACATTGACCACTGTGGTTCCTTAGAGAAATCATTCAAGCAAAATAAGTATATATTTGTCATTGTCGATGGCTTTAACAATTTTATAAAGCTTTACCCATGCAATCAACAGGTTTCAAAGAAGTGATAATACACCCAACGAATTACTTTAATACATTTAGTTGCGACTAGTCTCAGATAGAGGTACTACATACATTTCATGCATATTTTCCGATTTTTAAAGGATTATGTTAGTCATGTTTAAATTTCAAAAAGGGTGCCTTGTGCAAATGAACAAATAGTGCTTCGATCACACCATCATCTCTATGATCTCAAAATTAGTTGATCCCCTCAAAAAAATGAGATCAGGTTTTGTCAGTTATAGAGTTTGCTGTAAACAATACAAGCAATAAATCGACCGGACAAGCCCCTTCTGTTTTGACGTTTGATGTGTGGCAATTACGAGTAAATTCAGACCCTTCAAAAGAAAATTTAGCCCCAGACAAAAATCTCGAAGAGATTAGTCAAAAAGCTAGTAATAATATTGCACGATTGCAAACATATTATGAATCTTATTACAATAACACTTAGAATGATGCAATGACGTGTCATATAGGTGATTACGTTATGATTCCAAACATTGAAGTGCTACCTAATATTAATAAAAAATTATTACCCAAGTTTAAGGGTCCATACACTGTAGAAAAGGTTCTGCCTAATGACAGTTATGTTTTATCAGATATTGGGGGGTTTCAGATTATGCAAAGGCCATTTGAGGGCATTTTTGCAAGTTCCAGAATGAAACCCTGGGTTAATAGTCAAGCCAAATGTTTATCAGTTATTAAAGGGCCTAATTACGTATACTTACTAATAATTATTGTACTTATTTAATTATGTTTAATTTAGGATTAAGGTTATGGATGATTTAGAAAAATTCTGTAATTTTTGAGTTATGTTTAAATATTATGTTTCATGCTTTTATTAGAAGTGTTGTGATATATGAAAACATGAATTTTAAACTTTATGTTACTTACGTTTATTGTAGTGGTTTACTTACCTATTTATGTTTTATGTGCATCGGTTGTTTGAGGTCAATTAATCATGTCAGGTTTAGCCGAATTGTAAGGATTTTTGAATTGCACACCATTCTGTATTGGTGGCGTGATCCGATAAGAGAGAGGCAAAGATAGACGTAATTGCGTCCTTCTTTTGTTAATGATCGCAGTATTTGTATTAAGTCGAAATAATAAATAGTTAATGTATTTTTCACAGTCTTTTGTTTTTTAAGCCCACCTTACACAAGTAACACTGTAAAACTATTATAGAGTTCAGATACCTGTTAACTGTGATATATTGTGTGCAATGCTTTGATAAAAGCAAAAATTGGTCTTAAGCTGTTTCCTGCCTTACCAGGTTGTGTCATCAAGAGTTTGTAAAAAATATCGTCCTTGCAGGGGGACGGGAAAAGGGGTGGATGTAAATTTTATGGTATTTTTTTTCTAAAGTGAATGCATGAGAAAAACGAAACAATTATTTCTGTTCAAACTGGAATGTTCTATAGCATATGTGAGTTATTGAAATGTTTATTAAAGTTACTGCAATACATGGTCTCAAATGAAGCTCATGAACATTCAAATGCAATTTTCTCATACAAGCAATTTAGAATACTTTTTTGCGTTCTACCGCAATAACATAACTACCGTTTTTTTCGAAATTTTATAAATGGAAATAAACTATGTATGTACATCAACAATGGGAAGATTGCAACAGAAACTATTAAAGAAAATTTGCAAATTTTAGAAAAGTTTTCAATAGACTTGTTTGAAATAGACTTAATTTAAGAATAGATAAATGTAGCTTTCTAAACACTAAAATAACATCTTGGGTACCTTATTGATGATGATAGCATACGACCCAGTGAAGACAATCTAATATCAATTAAAACCTTTCCAGTACCCATACAGTTAGAGAATCGCATAGCTTTATTGGTTTAGCATCCTACTTAAGGGAGTTTGTAAAAATTTTGCACAATTAGCAAGTCCTTTATATGAATTGTTAAGGTAAAATGCAATTTTTTAGTTTGGCTACAAACAGTACGAAAATTTTAATGCCATTAAGAATGCCCTTGTTACTTAGCCAGTGTTGGCGTTATACTCAACTCCACTGTGATGTTAGTTTGCATGGCTATGGAATTTTGATGCAAAAATAAAATGATAAACTATTTCATTCTGTTTTTTTTATTATAGTAGATGTACTACAAAGGGATAAGCGAGGCTTTGTAGTTTTGAGTTAGAAATGTTGGCCATAATTAGCAACCTTATAGGTTTAGGGTGTATTTTCGAGGTCTTACTTTTAAAATCATAACAGATTGTTACAGTTTCTTATAGCATTTTCGAGTGAGAATTTTTGGTGCGCACGGGTGGAGTGCAAGTTTTTAGCATGAGCACTAATTTCTTTCAGTCTAAAAATAGTTCAACTAGTCAGCCGAACATACAGCACTGTTCTAGTGCACATTTGACATTTCATTTTCACCTAACCTAACAAGTTTAATGCTAATTCAAATTCATCTCTAAGTATAGGATATACCAAGTCATCATTTTCAATGTCTGATTCCTGGTCTAATGCAGTTAGTTCCTTTCCTGCATATAAATTTCCTATATATTATTGCCATCTACCCACTTTCTCTACGTTTTTGGTTTTATATCCCGAAAACTCATTCTAATTAATTTGTATGCTTCGTCTGTCTTTCCTATTTCCATCTTCGTTTGTACCTCTTTGCACTTTTCATCAATCCATTGTTCTTTAGCTTTCCTGCATTTTCCAATAATTTTCCATTTTATGGCTTTGTATCTCTGTTTTCCTGTTTCGTCTGATTTATTTTTGTATTTTCGTCTCTCTTCTATTAAATTCAGGATATCCTTTGTTATCCATGGTTTCTTATTTTCTTTTTGTGTATACCCCAGAATATCTCTGGCCGCCATGTCTAAGCTGGATTTAATGTTATTCCATTCTGTTTCTACTTCCTTAGTATCAGATATTTTCCCGATATCTTTGAGCAATTCATTTGACTTTTTATCGAATCTTTCTTGAATATCTTTATCTTTTAGTTTCTCTAAGTCCAAGTGCCTTTTTCCGTTTCTTTTTTTCACATTCTTAAATTTAAGTGCGGCCTGCATAATTACGATGTTGTGCTCAGTATCTATATCTGCTTCTGGATAGCTTCTACAGTCTTTTACTTGATTCCTAAACTGTTGTCTAACAAGAATGTAATCTATTTGATATCTTTCTATATCTCTTGACATCTTCCACGTATATCGTCTTCTAGCATGATGTTGAAATAATGTGTTTGTGATGATTAAATTGTTCTTGTCGCAAAATTCTACCAGCCTATTTCCCCTGTCGTTTCTCGTGCCTAAACCAAATAAACCTACTACCGCTCCTTCCCCACCCTCGCCTACCAAGGCATTAAAATCCCCCGTAATTATTAAATTTTCATGTCCTTTTACGTATCTTAATATGTCTTCGATATCTTTGTAGATGGCTTCTATCTCTTCGTCACTGTAGCTAGAGGTGGGCATTTATACTTGTATTATTACTGTTTTTACCGGTTTAGATTCTAATCTAACCATGAGTACTCTTTCGTTCTATTGTAAGTAATTTTCTACACAGTATCCTATCTATTTCCGCATAACTAACCCCACACCCAAATTTCCTTCCTCTGCTCCTGTATGAATTACCCTGAAGTCTCCACTCCAAAAATCCCCCGCCTCTGGCCACCGAACTTTGCTGATTCCTACTATGTCTAGTGATGACTTATTCATTTTGATTTTTAGGTTCTCTAGCTTACCTACTTGCTTCATACTTCTATCATTCCACGCTCCGACTCGCAGAATGTTTCCGACTCTTATTTTTAACTTTCCGATCACATCCTCCGAAGTAGTCCCCTCCCGGAGATCCGAATGGGGGACTATTTTAACTCCGGAATCTTTTACCCCAGAGAATGCCATCATGTTTGTTACAATTTAAGTACGTTGTGTACTTGGGAGATAATGTGGTGGTTTCCCGTTGCCTTCCACATCACAGTAGTGTGTCTTAGAATACCATACTCACCTCTATGGTTTCTGTCAATCTAAGTACAGTTCATTTACATTTCCAATGCTCCACCTGTAGGTACTACATTGGCCAGGAGGCGAGTTTTTGTTGCCTGGAAATTTAGAATTTTGCGAACCCTTGCCGTTCCAGGCAAGGTAGGGATTTTAACGTGCGTGACAACACTCACACACGGGACCTCCATTTAACCTCTCATCCGAACGAGGGCGTAATTTTGTGAAAATGCTCACCTGCCATTTTTCAAGCAGTCGGCCGTGTCGGGATTTGAACCCGGGACCTTGGGATCCGTAGTCTTACGCTTACTACATTGATCCACGGCGACGCCTCAATTTAAATACAGAAAAAGCCGCTGCCCTTTTTCGGGGACCTGTCTTAGTCTGGTTCCACAGTAACGACCCTACTACTTTGGTTGGACCTGTAGTTTGGCTCTTTAGCTCATTAGAACACGCAAGCCATTTCACCTGTTCTAGTAATTTAGAACTTCGGCAAGGTGCAGGTCCATTCGAAATGGAATTTACTTATTTATGTTTTATATGCATCGGTTGTTTGAGGTCCATCGATCATGTCAGGTTTATCCGAATTGTAAGGATTTTTGAATTGCACACCATTCTGTATTGGTGGCGTGATCCGATAAGAGAGAGGGATAAAGGTAATTGCGTTCTTCTTTTGGAAATGATTGCTGTATTTGTACTAAGTCGAAATAATAAATAGTTAATGTATTTTTCAGTCTTATTTGTTTTTTTAACTTCATTTATAAGCCAATCTTATACAAGTAATTCTGTAAAACTATTATAGTAGAATTCAGATACCTGATAATTGTGATATGTTGTGTGCAATGCTTTGATAAAAGCAAAAATTGGTTTTAAACTGTTCCCTGTCTTACCAGGTTATGTTATTAAGAGGTTGGTAAAAAGTCGTCTTTGCAGGGGGACAAAAGAGTGGATGTAAATTTTACTGTATTTTTTTTTAAAGTAAATGCAATTAGAAAAACGAAACAATTATTTCTGTTCCAACTGGAATGTTCTATAGCATATGTGAGTTATTGAAATGTTTATCAAAGTTTTTACAATACTCGGTCTCAAATGAATCTCATGAACATTCAAACGCAATTTTCTCATACAAGCAATCTAGAATACTTTTTTTTTGCATTTTCACCGCAATAACATGATAACCATCGTTTTTTCGAAATAAGTGTTCCAATAAATCATGTGTGTTGTACATTTGGCATTCTAATCGTAGTACAACTCATTGATTATAAATGTGAGCACTAGTCTAAGTCATCTGTCTGAAATTCCTCAATAGAGTAATAACATCGTTCACGCAGCAAGGATAGAAGCACACATTTGAATGCTGCAAGATTTTTTAAATCTTTGATCGAGGTTGGAAGCTTATTATATATAGTGGGGGCCATATAACCAAATGATCTTTGAAATCGTGTGGTGGTAGGCACAGAACAAAAACCGGTATTGCAATTTCGGGTGTTGTAACCATGAAGAGAATTGGTATTAGGAAAGTTAGAATGATACCTGTAGAAGAGTATTAGGGTACCACAAATGAAAGCGGAATCATAAGTGAGAACATTTTTTTTTTAAATAAAGGTCTGCAATGAGTATATTTAGAGGTTTTGGAGACTAAGCTTATTGCTTTCTTTTGTAATTTAAAAATTATCCCAATGTTTTTTAAAGAGCTGTTGCCCCAAAATGCTAGTCCATATCGCATTTTTGAGTCAAATAACGCATGGTATGCATTGGAGCGCCAACTTCAGTCGTTACCCTGGACACAGATCTGATGGCATAGCAAGCAGTAGCCAAGCAAGCTTGATTACATGCTCATTCCAGTTAAGGTTGCAGTCAACCAATAGACCTAGGAATTTTGTAGCGGTCGTACAGTTTAAGTTAGTAAGCTGTCTCCTTTTTTTTAATGAGATTCCAGTCATTGAAAGGCATGGAACAGGTTTTTTGGGCGTTCACTGAAAGCTTATTTATATCGAACCAATTATTAGCCGATGCCATGTCTGAAGTGACTTGAAAATCAAGTGCTGAAAGTGAAGAAGATTCCTAACTTAAGCCAATGTCATCAGCAAACAAGGTGCTAGATGCATATCTAATAGAAGTTGCAAAATCATTAATAAAAAATAAGAAACGAATAGGCCCCAAAACAGAACCTTGTGTCACGCCTAGTTTTATTTCTAGTTTTGATGATACCTTGTGATCACCATTTCGAAGTGATTGTGTTCATCCTCCAAGATATGACATGAACCAATTATTGGGGATACCCCTATTCCATAGAAGTAAAGATTATTTAATAAGATTTCATGATTTACAGAGTCAAAGGCATTACTTATATTCACGAATACAGCAAAAGAGAAGGAGTTGGTATTGTTTATACTTGAAAAAACATTAGTGAAAAAATTATAAATAGCATCATTCGTTGAGTTTTTTGCACAGAAGCCAAACTGATTTGGAGTGAAAAGATTAAATTTATTGACAAAACTTAAAAGTCGGGATTTAACTAGAGTCTCAATAATCTTTGAAAAAACTGACAGCAATGATATACGACGAAAATTGTTTACAACAAACGGTTCCCCTTTGTGTGAAGGGATCACAATTGCATGTTTAATACAGGCTGGAAAAGTCCCTGTCGAGAAAGAGTCATTGATGAGGTCAGAAAGATGAATAAGAATATTTTGTGGGAGTTCAAGAAGAATTTTAGCAGGTAAATTATCAACTCCAGAGCACCTTTTATTTCTAAATGAGTTATTAACTTCTCTTACTTCCTGATAGTTTGTTGACAGAGCATGAAATTATCAGGATTAGACTGTTTATTTGTATACAAATAGTCCTTTCTGCAATGGGAACACGATTCTTAGATACTAACGTACAAGCTGCATTTACAAAATGCAAATTTAATTCATCGACAATTCTGTCCTCAAGACAATTGTCCAAAGATATGGCATTTACCGAAGGTTTTGATTCTTCCTGTTACCTTGTTAATGATGTTACACAATTCTTTTTGTTTGTTATTTGAAATCATGATTCGTTTAGTAATTGCAGTGATTTTCGCTGACTTAATTACTGTTTGAAATATTTTCGTATACTTTAGATAAGTTCTAATAAATAATGAATTAGGAAAATGCTTGTACTAAATGTGTAAGAACTTTTTATTTTTTGCAGAAACACAGATACCATTAGTTAGCCATGATTTATTGTGCGATTTATATTTTCAGAGAGAAAAAGATTTTTCAAAAGCTAACGAAAGGTTGGAGACTAACGCTAAGAAATTTTGATTTAAATTCAGTAAGGTCTTAGAAGTGTCAATCTGAGAGCATAGTGTTGAAAAATGAGATTTATTTTTGCGATGAAAGACACGCCTTTTTGTACTCTGAGTTGTCAGGATATAATAAAGTGCAAGAGAAGAATAAGAATTCATGATCTAACAAATCATTACTTATTGGTACCAAACCTAAGACCGTGGATGGATGAATATTAGAAATAATTTAATAAATGCAAGAAGCAGATTTTAAAGATAGGCGTGTATCATAGCAAACCTCCATAGCCAAGTTATAAAGTGACATTAATTGATCGAGACTAATTAATTTTCTATCGGAAGAATTATTATAACTTAAGTTAAAGTCACCAGTTAAGATTATTTTACTATGGACCGAAATTGCATTAAGGATTGTATCCAGGGCATCAAAGAAGTAGTCGATGTTTCTTGTCGGTGATCGATAAATGCAAAAGATGTGTAAATTATTAAGTTTAGAATAGGCATGACAAAACTCAAAATCGGAGTCAATTCTCAAGTGATCAAAGGTGGGTTTGCTTTCACAGCTTAAAATTCACATTACTATATATTGCCGTACCTCCATGTTGCAGAAAGTTTCTGCTATAAATATTAATAAGGTTATAGTTATCTATATGAATATAGTCGTTGGGATTTAACCAATGTTCAATTATGCATAATATGAAAGGAAAACAAATTTCTAATATAATTAATAAACTATCAACCTTGTTAAACAAAAGGAGTGCCTAATGGTTTAGGTTCGGCAAGCGCAAGATTTGAAAAAGGTAACGATATATCTACGTCTGCGTTAGGATTAAGTCTTTCTAAAAGAATTCCTTCAAGCAATAACACCTCGGACAACAAACTTTGTTTAGCTTGAGTCGCTTGGTCATCGTTATATAAAGATAATGAATCAACTCGCTGTTTGACGTGAGTTATTCTTGAAGTCAATCTCCCTAATTCGATATTAGTAGCCGCAGGATCTGTTTTGTTTATTATACCCGATATATCATCTAAAGTTAATTTAATTTCTGATACGTTGAGTGGCCAATCGCCAACAGGGTTCTTTAAGATAGCAACGCCTTTGGTTTCCTGTGACAAAACAGCCCTAAGTTGAGATCGCCTATCATTCTGATTGCTCGCAGCTATGATACTTCTACATTCCAGCTCGTAGATTAATTCGAGGGATTTTAGATGTGATACGTTCATTATGAATACAATATTCAAGACACGATATAAAAAATATGCGATTTTGACGCAGATTAGAAGGTAAAAAACACGTTACAGTTACTTTAAGGTAATACGATACGATATTTAGAGGTAAGAGCTTGTTAGAACGTCACCGATAACACCAAAGAAACACATTTAAGGTATATGGAAACGAAATCAATGTTCAGTTAAATACATATTTTATAGATAATGACAGACAAGCCTTTCAAAATGGAAAATGGACGCAGAGGATATGTTATTTAACCTATAAGGCAACAACGTATAGTCAAACACTTCTTAAAAAGGTATACTAGCAATTTATTTCACTCAAGTGTTTTTTTAAACACAAAATTTTCATGTAAAGGATAAACCATAATGCAATTTTTAGAATGTAACATAAAGAACAATGTATTTAAGTTTCAAAAAACGGCCTTTTAAGGTTAGGAAAACGAACTAAAGTTATATTTTAATAGGTAATTCTGTATTTAAAGACATAAGGTAAGGTAAATACTTACATGAATAAAAGTACGTTTCCTTAAGTGAAAAAACTGTTTCAATAACATCTGTTAAAGCATTGCTTGTTGCAACTGAAATTAACATAACCTAAAAATAAAGAAGAAACCCCTGAAGTTCATAGCCTGAACAGGTTGAAGGCGCCATCTGTTACACTTCGTTTACAGTTTTATCTGGTCGGTAATGCAGTTAACAAAATGTAACATTTAGATTCTGGTACATTGAAATGGCGATAGATGGCTCTTAAAAGCCGGTAATACAATTACCAAAGTTCATAAGATACACCATGACGTCTCTGATAATTTATATTGCGCCATAATTAAGCGAAGTTACATAAAATTAAAACAATAAAAATTAGAGAGTCTACTCACGTGAAGGATCCGCTAACCGGCAGGAAATCACGCTGCGGTAGCCTCGGCATCGCTGCTGCTGGTAGAGTTGGACATCCAAATTATCTCGGGGTCATGGGATGCTCCAGGGTCATCTCCGTTCCTATATGCAGTGGAAGACGGGAATAGGTAATTAAGGAAAGATAATCAAGATAAGGAAATCTACATAATAAGATAACACGACACCCCGCACGACTGTTCACTTCAAAGTTCGGCGTAAAAAAGCCACGTTTCCGCGCGAGAACCGCGGAACTCCCTACTCTTTGTAGCATTGCCTTACCCTATGGGGATAATTCACACTTGCCAATTGCACTATTGTGACGTACCGGAAGCCCCGCCCAGTCTATTTAAATTGTTCCCGCTTCTTGCGTATTTAAAATTATGGCGGGAACTTCCGCACATCAAGAAAACTAGACTAAAACAATGTTTAAGTGCAAATTCGATTTGCACGTAACATACTTTATAGGTGAATCTGAAAGGCAGCCATTACGGGATAAATTAAGCTAATGGGCTGCAACCAAAACGGAGCTTGCAGATTTGCAAAAAAAATGTTTTTAGAGGAACACGAATTAAAGTTGCAAATGCTAAAAGACAAACACGAAGCTTATTTAGCCAACCAAAAACTCGAGTTTGAAACAAAAATGGCCATGAAGCGAGCGAAACACGCACTGGAAATACAAATTTTGAAAAAGCAGCTGTAAAACTACCCCATGGGCATTTTAGTTGTATTTACCTTTCCTTACTGTTGAATGTTAACACCTGACTGATTTTCTTGTTTGTTTATAATAATTAATATAAAATTGTAAGGTTCAGATTGTCTATTACATATACTGGCATAAACAACTAATTTTACTTCCACTTATTTTTCTAAACTGAATAAGTAAGACTAAAAAACATAAATAGAAACACTCATTACAGTAACTAATAACATAAATGATAACTATTCATTAAAGTAAAGTCACAATATCCTCGCAAAATGTCCTGTAACTAATGCATGCCGAGTTACATTGTTTTCATGATTGCGGAGCATTGCATTAGCTGCATATACATTAACATTCATTGTTACCTCGACAATTTCCTCCTCTTCCCGTGTAAGTCTAGGTTCTGCATCATTGAGTGAAATTGCGATATTATGCAACACTGCAGATGCGACAACGATTGCTTCAACTTTGCACACATGTAACCTGATCCCATATGCCAAGCAAAGGAATCTTCTTTTTAAAGCTCCAAAGCACCTTTCTATGGGATTCCGGGTCCTTATTTGGGCCTCATTAAAGAGATTTTCTGCTGGTGTTGAAGGATTTGCCAGTGGAGTTATCAGATAATTTTTATTTGTATATCCACTGTCTGCGACGACTAAACTGCCGGCACCAAATGCTGCATTTTCCAATCCCATTCTTAAAGATGAATTGTTAAAGATCGTTGAATCGTGCGAAGATCCACTCCAGCGACAAACAATATTTTTAATGATTAAATCACTGCCGCATACAGCATGGGTGTTATACGAAAAAAACCCTTTCCTATTTCGAAAACGTTCAGCATCTTCTCCTCCGGGTGACTGGATTCGTATATGAGTACAATCTAGTGCACCAACACATCGTGGGAACTTGGCGATATTGGAGAAGGCTTGTCGAACTTTTGTAATTTCCTCCTCAGTTGAAGGCATTTCAATAAATTCAGGCTTCATTTGAGCCAGCGCATTTACAACAGTAGCTATTGCTCTTGAAGCAGTAGCCTTATCTACTCCACTAAGTTCTCCCACAACCGTCAATAGAGTACCAGTGGCCAAAAACCTCAAAGTCAAAAAGACCATATCTGCTGGAGACAATGCATGATTTCTATAAAACTCAATTATTGTAATAAACATGTACACTGTAATCACAATATACCTGTTTGTTGGTGGCGCAATTTGTTCTGAAATTTTATCAATTTTGTATATAACAACTTTCGATAAACGAAATCCTTGCTTGAATTCAAAATCGTTCCATCTTGCAAAATGATCTATTCTCTCGCGTATATTGCGAGGAGCCCTTAACACATTGTCAACTAATTGTATAAAATCTTCATCGTCCATTAATTCCTCTACACCCTCAGCACCCTTTAAAGCCATATTTATACTTAACAAAAATGTCAACACTATTTATCTGTATTAAATAAGCAAATAGAAAACAACAGCTGTCATTGAAATTATTGGTTAGAAATACTTAATTAATGATGATGCAGAACAGAATTTTGAAACCTTCCACTCAACTCTGATTGCTACATTTGAAGAATCATTTCCCTTACGAAAAATATCAGGTACTGCAAAGAATGCACATGTGTCGTGGTTTAATGAAAACCTAAGAAATATGCGCAATATTTTACAACTATTGAATGAATTATACTTAAAATTCCCAACGGCTGAAAATAGATGTAGACGTAACAATTACAGATCAAAATATCGCTGTTCAATAAAAAGCATTAAAATCAAGCATAATTCTAATATTATTAAAAAATCAAGTAACTGTATTAACTCTATGTGGGAGGTGATAAACTCCAAAAGATTAAACACAAAAGAAAATATAAACTCTACATTAACAGCAAATGACTTCAACAGTTATTTCACTACTGTAGCCCAAACCATAATTGCATTAATTGAAAAAAGGAGTAATACTGTGAATAACGTCAATGCCAATATAAATGATCAAGATAAATTCAATTATTGTTTCTCTTTTAAATTGGTAACATTCAATGAAGTCAGAGACATAATCAATTCATTAAAATGTAAAACTTACACTGATTATTATGGATTAAGTACAAATATAATTAAATGTTGTAAAACTTATTGATCGCTCCAATCACAAAATTATAAATGCATGCATTAGTTGCAATATCTATCCAAATGCACTAAAGGTAGCTAAAGTTATCCCGCTATACAAAAAGGTGATCCTAATAGTCCAACGAACTACCGTCCCATATCCCTGTTACCAATCATATCAAAATCTTTGAAAAGGCCCTTAATAATCAAATTGTAAAGTATTTTGAAACAAACTATATCTTCTCCCTAATCAGTATGGTTTCAGAGCTAACAAGTCAACTATCGGAGCAATATTGCAACTAATTAGTGAAATTACTACTTTTTGAACATGGAGAATTTTGCATGACTTCTTTTATCGATCTTAGTAAAGCTTTTGACTGTGTATCTCATGAAATTCTGTTAAATAAGCTGAATTCTTATAAGTTCAGTAAAAACAGTTGTTCGTTAATCGAATCGTACTTAAACAACAGAAGTCAACAAGTTATTTATAAGGGTATTAAATCGGATATAAGCGTAATAAAACATGGCATACCGCAAGGTTCTATTTTAGGTCCGACTCTATTTTTAATCTATATAAATGACCTATCGTCTCACCTACAACTGGCAAATTCAATCTTTTGCAGACGATACAACTCTTATAAATAAGTCATTATCCTGTATAGACCTAATAAACAAAAGTGTAATAACACATCATTCTGCAAATCAATGGTTTCTGTCGCATAAATTAAACTTAAACTCGGATAAGTCTCAACACATGCTATTCTCCTTAACAAACATAGTTTTGTAAATCAAACTGCTATAAAATTCTTAGGGGTTTATATAGACCCCAAACTAAAATGGAATGAGCATATCAATGCAACAGCATTAAAACTAAATACATCAATTTACTGCATTCGTTCCCTAAAAAATTATGTTACTGATGATGTAATTCTTGTTTCATACTTTGCACTATTCCACAGTCACATATCGTATGCAATATTGGCCTGGGGCATTCACCATGTGCAAAGCGATTATTTTCATTACAGAGGAAAACTGTGAGAATAATATCCAATTTAAGTTTCAGAGAAAATTGTAAAGTAAATTTATGCGAAACTAAAGATACTTACTTTGCCCTCACTATATATATTGAATTGCCTGATTTATGTACATAAGAACTTGGATAATTTCACAAATAATCGAGAATTACAAATACACAAGCATTACATACGAAACAACAATACACTTAGAATACCATACACTAGGCTAAGTGGAACTAGATACTCAGTAAATTACCATGCAATAAAATTATATAACTGTCTACCACAATGTATTAAAACATTACAGCATTTACAATTTAAAATAAAAGTAAAAGCATTTTAACAAAGCAAGCATTCTACTCACTTGAAGAGTATTATAACAGTGATCTCAATTTCTCTTAGCCAGGGGCCATATACTATAGTAATTTAAGTTTTAATATATATACTAAACAGGACATGTGTGTTGAAAATACATTATTTTATTAATTAAGAACCATATACTCTAGAACTATAGTATATGTTTTTAATCTATGTATTATATAGGACGTGTGCGTTAAAAAATGTAATATTTTATTGAGCACGAATAAATCTATCTATCTATCTATCTATCTATCATAATTTATAGCCTGTTCCAAAGTTGCATTAGGTTTGCATTCTACACGAATTGAGTATCGTTGAGGCTCTAACAGAGAAAATAGGATTTCAGAAAATCCTCTGACATAGCTATCACCAAACACACCAATTTTTCGTTTGTAAGTAGAAATTCTAGTATTGATATTACACTTTGGCGGTGTTCCAGTATTAGGTACTGAGTTTTCAATAAGACATGATGCCTTCTCAGCAGTGGCAATACTAAATTCTTCTTTGAGCGAAACATTTTTTGTAGCAAAGCTTGGCGTTGGCTACATAAGATAAATTGGAGTTTCCATTGATGTCACATGTATGGACATGTGCCAATGGAGTTTGATTCAGGGTCAAAGACAGAAAGTCATCTTTTTCCATAGTTTCTTGCTCAGTTTGCGAGCCAATGCTAATTAATTCATACTCAGTTTGAGAGCATACATTAACACAAAAATTTTCCGCTTGCAGATAAAGATAGGAATCAAGACCAGAGGCAACAGTCGTTTGCGTGGTTTTATCGGTGAGTTTTGGATGATCATTTATTGGATTATCTTCCAGTATCATTTTGAGAGTAAAGAGTTCATTTTCTAATAGTTTAGTTTTGGAAGTTGCTATGTGCATTGACGTAGCCTAGAAAAAAACAAAAAAAAGAAATGGTCCGGGTTCAATCGGCGGGTGGACGGGGTATTATACATACAACAAAAATAAAGGGAGGCCGAAATAAAGAAAGAAAAATTACACACACTCATTCATACTCAAATCACAACATATCAACAAAAGAAGCCTATAATTAAACACAATATGTACACGCAATAAATAATTACACACTAAATCTAAAAAAAAAAGTATCAACCAAAAGAACAAATCATTTTTTTTAAATAGTGAGCTGCCGGTTTTAGGTTACTCCCTAGATTGAGTTTCAACAAAAAAAGAAATTAAGCAAAATTACCCCTCTAAAACCAACAGCTCTAAATCAGTTTGGTAAATCTAAAACTAAGTATATATATATCCAATGGCAACAACATTTTCAAACGTACCAGCAAGCCTTTAAATCATTTTCACTTTAATAAGTTGTACACTCTTAGTTATTTAAAGCAAACAGTAATGCATTTCATATAGTGTCAATAAATCTCAAACTAATTTACTAATCGTCGTCTAAACAGATTAAATTTAGGAATGTACGAGCTTAAACCAAAAGTTCCAAATGATATGGTCGCAATCGTAAATGATGAAGAAAAAAAAACACTCACCCTCAAAGTTGCTGACGTCGGGGTTGAGTCACTAGCCAGTCAACGGCAACGAGTAGGTGGGCCTACACTCAGAAAGAACGCACTTGATCTCCCATTACAGCAAAGGACGACCATTCATCGCGGTTTTAATGCCATCGGAAGAACTATAGTAATTACAAAATAAAAATTAATTTATTGACGTCAAAAAGTACAGTTTACTAAAAATCCTAAATAGCACCACGCCGTATTGCGAGCGCGATATTTTTATAGCGAAAACGACACGGAAAAAACCAGAATAGATGTTTTCGTCTTGCTATTCGAGAATAAGGTGAATATTCATTTTGTTTAACTAAGGCTCTGAGCTCAAAGTAATATTGTTGTTAAGGCGTCAAACTGGGAAAACACGGTTTATTGGGATAATACGCGGTTGTAATTCGGCGAAGCTTTTAATTGAAAACACATACGAACCAATTCTTGGATACTTAGAACCTGTTATCGTCTATTTAATTTTAACATAAACTTTACGTTAAGGAAATCTTAGAAAGAGTATCTATGATTAATTAGCGGAAGGATTTAAGAATAGAAATCGAATTAATACAAACAGATAAATGAATTAACGCGTGAAAGGGTTATTTTAATTTACTGAATTAATTTTCGTTTTTAACGTCAACGGGATTTGAGTTGAAAATTATTGTATTTACTTTATGCTGAAAATAAACGTAGCAAAGTAAATTCTTTAATTGTAGTTGCTTATCTTTATTTATCTTTAATAAAGAATCTTTCATATTAATACTTTCTTCAAGACTAGAATCTAGTTGAGCTGTAAGACGTTTAATATGACAATCAAGGTTTACACATTCAATTTTCAAGTTTTCATTCTCTGATTTTAGATTGAATACCCCCTCATTTAATGTGTTATATTCATCCAGTGCAATGGTCCTCATTGAATTATTACAGCAACTTACTTTATAGTTTTCAATTTTTGTGAATTTCTTTATTTTTGATTTAAGACAACTTTTGTGATAAAAAGCATTGCAATTTACACAAATGTATTTACTGTGGAACTTAGTACAGCAACAGTTAAAAACAAATCGTTCAGACATTATGGTTAGTAGTTCAATTAGACAATAGACTCAAAATAAGGAATTTGTAAAAGTAAGGAATAAGTGGATATGAACTCTTCACACTTGCGGGGTCCTTCGCAGTGCCTGACAATTCAAAGTAAAGACTGGACCACGGAATCGTAATTACAACAGAGTAGCAAAGGAATATGTAGCTACATGCAGACGAATGACATAAATACAAGTTATAATAAAATTTTGAGAAGTGCATAAAATGCAATAATTCATAAAATCGAGTTATAAAAGTCACAATAAAAAGTTTATTTAGTCAAAAGATAAAAATTTTATTTAAAGTTATTTAGATAATTAAAGAATCATCAGTTAATAACCCTATCATAGTTTTTAAAAGGATAAGCATATGGACAACATTTAATGAATTTCAAGTTTTTAACATTAAATGCAAACAATGAAGGTCAACTGATTGATATTAGAATTTATATAATAAATATTTTTTAGTTTTTTAAGAATAGTTTGTTCCACTTTTATTAAAAATTTGCTGAAACCAATAGAATAAAATTAAGCACTATTAACGAATAATTTTACCTGGCATGGAGCAAGTAATTCGAGCATAGGAGAAGGAAATCAATATATAAATTGTTGGTTATTTTGCAAAAAGACAAGCCCGTGACCGGTTTCACCGTTCTTGCAGATCATCAGATGGACGCATATCTTTTTGCCTTTTTGCTAGGTAGGTAATAGGTCATTTGTTTATTTAATAAGCACTATTAGCTTAACAATGTGATGCATTTTACAAATATGTATAACTAAATTTCACCACATAGAATAAATAACAAATATTATTACAACGGTACGGTACGCAAGCCACTACGTCAGTTGGCAGTACAAATTAATATTTGCCAAATGACGCGCAAATAGGGTATTGCGTCATATAAATGTTCAAATTATTATCACATACTAACAATGGTTATACTAATTATAAGGAAAACCAAAAGGTATTCACGTAAACTGTAGGACTTCTCACAGCATTACTCCATGATGGCGGCAGCGGGGCTCCGTTGATCTTTCGGGCGTGGGTAATTCGTTGGGCCCCCGGTTGAATCCAAATTTAAATTTGTCTTCTTCGTTCCTATGTAGAGAGCGACAGGAAACTGGCATAAGGAACGATAATTGGATAGTTAAAAGGAAACCTACATAACAAAAAAAAAGACACGATAAGACACAAAGATAAATACATTCGTCCACGTCTCAGTCACCAGTCCCGACGTTTCCGGAAATTCACCACTTCCCCTTTTTGCACTCCGCGTCAGCGCAATCTCGCGCAAACGCAACTTTTTTAAGCGACGGAAATACACGCACGTCTTTTTAAATTATTGGCGCGAAATTCTTACAAATTAAAACTAAATTTGGAAATGTTTACGGCCGATTTTTCGGCATGTAACAATATGGAGCACACAAAACAACACGTCACCTGTCAAGTATGGATTATGTAATAGTATTTATTTTTACCTATTTAACATGGTAGTGTTCAAATTTTACAGAAAATGTAGGCGTAATTTTATAGTAGTCGCTACCATTTCTTATGTTATACACGTGTAGCAAACTAGCGCTACTATATGTATGTAGATTTTTGCGTAAGAACATTATGGTATCAAAAATAAAGAGAGAGAAATATGTTTACACCTTGAGTCGTTTAAAAAGTGGTCTGCAATGCTCGTCACTTGGTTTGTTGCAAATAATACGAATCGCACGTTTTTGCAGTTTAAATATAAGGAACATTTTATCTAATGTTGTATATCCCCAGAAACATATACCATATTAAAGTCTGGACTCGAAAAGGGCATAATAAACCTTAAGAGCGGTGTTTTCTGACAATTCCCTAAACACAGTTCTTAAGGCATAACATGCAGAAGCTAATTTAGCAGCGAGAGAAGATATATGCTCCGACCAAGTTAAGCTCTGATCTATGCTTAAACCTAAGAACTTAGTAGAGGTAACTAAATTTAATGATAATTTATTTTCAGCAATACTGTGAGGTGTAAAAAACGTGCAACATGTTTTTTTTGAGTTGTTGGAGAATTTATTTATACAAAACCAATTTTGTGCAGTTTCAAGATCATTCGAAATAAAGTGTTGTAATGTCGACAACGAGAGACTGTCCCAATACAAAGTGATATCATCAGCAAAAGGAGTACACTTGGCATAACGGATAGAAAATGTAGTCATTAATATAAAATAAAAATAAAACAGGACCCAGGACAAAACCTTGGGGCACCTCTAAATTTAAGTGTACCTTATCCGATAGAGTTGTATTATATTGAGTAGCAAGTCTGACAGACTGAGTTCTGTCCTGTAAGTATGATTTAAACCATTGATTTGCAATACCTCTAATACCATAATGGTCAAGTTTGTGTAAAAGTATGCTATGATGAATACAATCAAAAGCTTTACTAATATCAACAAAAGCAGCTGCTGATCTTATATATTTTGTATTAAGAGTGGAATAAACACTAAATAAGAAATTTTTTATAGCATCAGTTGTGGAATTCTTAGAACGAAAACCATACTGACAAACATCAAAAAGTTTAAATTTGTTTGCAAAATTAATAATTAGGTCTTTTACGAGTACTTCTAATATTTTTGAGAAAGTTGAGAGTAAAGATATAGGTCTAAAGTTGTTCACTACAAAGGATCCACCCCTATGCAAAGAGACGACAATGGCATGTTTTAAACACGATGGAAAGATACCATGCTGAAAAGATTCGTTGATAAGCTCAAGAAAATATTTAATAACATGTAGTGGAAGAAGTAATAAAATTTTTACTGAAACTTTTTTGAAAGCATTTAATACTTTGACAATTTCAAGGTGATCAGTAGGGTAAAGAAAGTGTTTTGGTTTATTTCTATATGCGCACGCAAAAATCATTTGATTCAAAAACATGGGAATTGTTGTTTGACACCAGTTCCTTTGCTACATTTGCAAAATACTCATTTAAAGCGTTTGCTACACAATTTTCCTGACAATTTTCTAGGCAAATATTTTGTTTTTGAATATCCAATCTGTTTGTCAGCTCATTTATAATTTTCCAAGTTTCCTTATGAATATTTTTAGAGTTTATAATTCGATTTGACAAATAATGCGCTTTAGCAGTTTTAACTAAATTGTTGAATATCCTTTTATAACGTGGGTAAAAAGATTTGAAGAAAGGCAAGTTACAGAAATGTTTATACATAATGTGAAGTGCTTTTTTGTTTTTGGCCGAAGTTCGCAAATCCTCAGTTAGCGAGCTTTTATTTTTAGGCTTAAATTTTTTAAGAGGAAAGGACTTTTCAACTGCATGTGAGATTTTTGAGACTAGAAAATCGAAGTTGCTGTTAAGATCGTTGTAGTTTGAAGTATAATTGCCCCTTCCAAAAAAGCTTATAAAATTTTTCACATTTGCAGGAGAGTAGAGTGTATGATAGAAAGGAACACATATCAGAATTGTTTATGCATGTATTAAAAAAAACCTCCTCGTGGTCAGAAAGGTCACTGCTGATCAATTCAGTATTAATAACTAGGTTTGGACTAATATTCGTTATTATATAGTCGATTCTGGAGCTACTATTTGATGTTATTCTAGTATCCGATGTTACTTACATAACTAAACTGTATAGAGTAAAAAGTTGTTTTAGACGGATAACATGTCTATCGAAGTTATTGTTATAATTAATGTAAAAGTCCCCAGTAATGATTATATTACAAAAAGTAGATGTAATCGAATGCAAAAGTGTATCCAAGGAATTGAAGAAAATATCGATATTGCCATTCGGTGAGCGATATATGCACAATACATGTAAATTATGCCTTCTACTATATATGCGAGAAAATTCAAAATTTAGTTGTTTGTGTAGCTCATTGAATCTGGAATTACATGTGATAGTAATGTTTGATCTACAGTAAATGGCTATGTCGCCATGAATTAAGCATTGTCTATGTGATGCTCTAATAATATATTAGTTTTCTATGCGAACATATTCCTGTGGTTTTAGCCAATGTTCAGTGAGATATAGAATTTCAGAAAAACCTAAGCTTTCCAACAATACAAACAAATAGTTAGCCTTGCCACGCAAACTGCGAATGTTGCACAATAAAATAGAGAAACGTCAAGGCTTTCGAATTATAAAATTTTTTTTTATGGTTATTACCCAAAGTAGGTTCATTGTTTATGACTCCAGAATAGGAAATGTCCAAGTTTAAAAATTTATGTTGAGAGTCTGTGAAAATAGACCTAGAACTAGTTAACATATTATGAGTTGTATTTATATATAAGATTTTTGTTCCTAAAATTAAAGCTTTTTGTAGGTTCGGAAGTAAAGTTATTAGTGATTGACAGAATGTGTTTTAGTAAAAGTTCCTTTCCGCTTTGTTTCATATGTAGTCCATGAGAGGTAAAAATCTTTGAGACAGAACACTGTTTATATCAACATAAAAGAAGTTCACTCCGCCTGACACAAGCACGGAATGTAAGTCAGTATTTACAGTATGAATGAGGTTATTTAAAATATTTCGTCTATTCTAGAACGGGGAACAGATTAAAACTAAGTTTGTGGCTTTGGTCAAGCTAATTAAAGATTTTTTTGGTATTGTTGGAGATATTGGTGCCTTTTAATGCGGAATTACTTCCACCAAGGACAATAACGTAATCATCCTTATCAAAATCATCTGCATGAGCAGTCAAATTCGTTGTTGCTTCATCTAAAGTAGCATTCGGCTTGCAGTCAACAAAAATTGAAAAATTGTTACAGTCAACTAACGAACTAATGATTGCATAAAAGTTTCTAACATGCTGTCACCATAAATGTATATCTCCCTTTTTCTCACTTCACTAGATAAGTCAAATATGTGCTGAGTTTTAGTTGTCTCTGTAGTAGATGATTTTTTTTCCAATTTCTGATACTTGATTTTTATTTGGAATGTTGTAATCAGAAGTGCTCTCAATATCCACTAAATTAGAAGTACATGTCAAATCATCTTGTGTAGCAGCCAAAGACTGCAAGTTGCTTAAGAGTAACAGATCATCAGTTTGGTTGTAGGCATCTACCAAACTCTTGGCTTTGATGTCTGTTTTCGAATATGAATTTAATGATTTTCTTTCCCTTTGTAATTGAGTATCTAAATTTAAAATTTGTTTTGTAGCAGTTGAAGTTTATGTAGATTTATTGATCCGATGACAGATATAAATTTCATTATTACCTACACCTTCAATCTGAGATTTCAGGGTTGTATTTTCATTTTCAAGTTTTTATTTTTAAAGAGTAGTCAATTAATTGATGTTTATTATCATCATTTAACTTCATTAGGGAGTCCTCCATAGAAATGCTTTCTTCTAGGCAGGTGTCTAATTGTCCTTTCAAACGTTCAATATGACGATTTATATGGATGGTTTCTAATTTTCAATTTTTAATTTCATATAATCCTCAGCTAAGATATTATATTCATCCTCCTTAACAGAAATACATTTGGTATTGCAATTTACTTTATAATTCTCTATTTTTACAAATTTATTGGTTTTTGTTTCCAAGCAACGTTTGTGGTAAATGGCATTGCAATTAATGCAAACATAATTACTGTGAAATTTGGTTTTACAGCAGTTGAAAACAAAACGTCCAGCCGTAATGGCCACTGTATGACCAAAATCAAATCAAAATATAGATAGACAAATACAGAAGGAAGGATGTGGGAACACTCTTCACACTGTGGTGTCCTTCACAGTGACTAATAAAACAGAAAGGGAAAACCACGGTAGGTTTCATAGTAGAGAAACAGATATATAATACACATGTACATATACAATTTAAGCAGTAGAACAAAAGTTTATAAATCAATCATACACAGAAATCCTAATTGAATAGTTTCCAAGTGTAAATTGAAATGTCATAAAGTATTAATTAATGTTTAAATCCTTAGTCAGATATGTATTAAAAATAAATTCGTCCATTCCACATTCATTCTTATATGAGTAACCTAATTTTTAGCAATTAATTCTAAGGCTTACTATATAAATTGTATAATATAGTGAAGAGCACTTTTAACACATTGTTTCACTTGTCGCTTCATTACTTTTAGCATTCTCGGAAGTGGCCAGAAATAATACAAAGTAAATTCGTGTACCCAAAGTAGTAAAAAAAGTTAAACTTTCAAACCAGTTTTGTATCTAAAAAATTGATCTTTATAAGACTAGCACTGTAATGTTTTCACAGGACTATAGTATGCCAGAATCTACTACAAATTAGTTTTGGTTATTTATGATCACCATACACAACATGCTCCTTCGCTGATTTGATTATTTAAAATTAAGAAAAATTTGACTTCCTTAACGTCAAACTTCTTTAACTACTTCAGGTAAAACATTATATATAACGCTTCATGAACGTTATTCTACAGGATTCATGAGCTGAAGAGTATTTGGCTTTTTTCTCCTTTTTCACATGGGTTTGGATAGCAGATATAGGACGTAGTTGAAATCTTGCCCAGCACGCTGGTAATGCTAAAACCGCACTGTGTGGATGTAATGTATTGTCCATAATTCAAAGGTGTATGAATAAGTAAAGCAAACAAATGATAAGAAAAAACTCAAATTTGCATTTATAAACATGAACCTTCAAAATAATAACAAAATAAGTTGCTATTACTGGGATTAAAAATAATAAAATCAATTGTCGGAATTGACGACGAGTCCTTCTTGTTGCTGTTACGTCCAGTTTCACACTTCTGTATATTTTCGTACAGTTAGACTTTTTGAATATTATAAAAACTTCGCTCCTACCCTTTGAAAAAAATGTATAGGAGACTATGGTAATTTCTTGTATTTTAATAATTTAAACAGATGAGGCGTAATTGTTATTCCTTTTGTTATAAATTTGGTTCTAATCTATCCTTGCATGGTCAAATAGATATCATTTTTTGATGTTGTTAAAGTTTGAATTTATTTCTAAAGTCTTGTTATCAAATAATTTATTTTTAAAAACTGTATTTCACATTCCACTCTGTACAAAAATCTCGAATGTGCAAGTTACTCGAGTTTTGAACTGAAACCAGTAATTTTCATGCCTTCTTCCTTTTCGGCGTTTTCTTAGTAAGATTGGTAAGAGAGGTTAAGTTTAATGTGTAGCTAATATGAACTTGTATGTAATTGTATTATGGGAGTTTGCATGTTTACTTTTAAAGGAGCTTGGTGTCTACATAAACTGCACACATTTCTATTTTTATTAATTAGATGTAACTTATGAGTTTTGTGGATAGACTTAAAAGTGCCACCAAAAAAACAAATCTACTTGCCGATTACTGTTAGGAATCGTTCTTCTTCTTTAATTTCGTTCATAAAAATCTATCTGCAAAAGGGTAATGTTTGCGTGTAGTTATCTAAACAATGATTTAGTCCACAATGTACTTTTATAACCCTTGTTTGGCGAATGAATACGGTTTTATGTAATCACTATTATTAACATGAAATTTCTATAAATTGTTTCATTTCAATCATAAAGGTACATGTTTTATGGAGGTTTCATGATAAATACTAAAAATATTTAAATATATTGCTAGTGTTCTGCAGGATAAAGATTTGTACGTTAGGTTTCTGTTTTGATTTGTTACAAATTAAATATTTTTTTTGCGTCACAATAATTTACTGTAAAGGACTCACAAAATTACTTATTTTAAATTTATTTGTTTTGTTTAATATAGAACGCCATTGTACTATTACTGTGTGTCTTTATTTGTGTTGTTTTTATGCTTTGTAATTATTCATATTTATTTATTCTCTTGGATTGATTTATAGTGCTTTAATAGCCAAACATGCTGTCTATTTATTTTATTGTCCTGTTATCTAATAACCAATAATTTCTTCTATTTCAGCGGGGCGATTCGATCTTGGGAGTTTTTCTCCTTTTTATTTGGCCTCCCTCTCTTCATTCAACGACTGGTTAGTAAGTACGGCATTATTTTCTCTTCCTTTTTTGTCGGGGGTCACAATTTTTTTTTCTACTCGCTCTCTCGTCCCGATATTATCTTTAGTTATACCCGTTTCATTATACATTTAATCTGATCCAAGAATTTTTTGTGGTTCACCCCGCATTACCAAACTTGTGATTTTGCTGATAATTGTAGTTTCTCAGTGGGGAAAATTGAAAACACTGGTACTCAAATTTTCTTGACTCCTTTCTTCTGTCCGTCATTCCTAGTAATTTTCTTCAAACTTAATTCTTTTATCCTTTGTCATGGGTATAAAATTATTTGTTCTGTGGTTTGCAGTAATTATTTGTTGATTTGAGTTCTTGTTGGTTTGCTGTTGGCATTTACTTACTTTTTCCATTTTCTAGTTATTCTTTTTCATGATGACACATTGGCGCATTCAAAGAACTGGATGCAAAAATTGAGCTCCAGTATGAATTAGATTCTCACGGCTTTGATTCTGAGGCCAATATGGACAAACGTGCGTGAGAGGATTAATTGGAAAACTATTAATTTGGCAAATGTCTAAGTATTAGAGAATCTTGGTAATCATCAGATTGCTTAACCCCTTTCACATACCACTTGTAATAGTCCCAACTATGTTAAGTGTAGGTTATGGTGTCAATTAGGGGGCAAGAACAGACGTGCGACTATTGTAGTCCGACAATCGTGTCGCAAAGGATTAGCGACTGACGATTTTACTAATGTGTGCATGCATACCACAAATTGTCGCGTATGCTCAATAGTAATATGGATTTCATAGAGGTAGCATGTGTTGCAGTACTTCTTGTGCGGCGCAGAAGAAAAATACGAAGACGATTCCAATACTCAGCCAATGATTAACAAAAGGACAATTTCATAACATTTATACAGATTTAAGAGCTCATCCTGACAAATTTTTTAATGACTTTCGGATGTCTGTGAAATTATTTGATGGGCTGCTTATGTTAGTGGGTCCAATGATCAATTTTCAAACAACAAATATGAGAAAAGCCGTTTGTCCAGAAGAAAGATTAGCAGTAACAATTAGGTAAGTATAAAATATTTTAACTATTTATTATTTAATATTCTGGGTATACACATCAGTCTATATTATATTATAGTTTGCCAAGATAATATATGACATTGCTATCAGAGTCGTTGAACGGCAATTTTATTGAAATTAGTACATATATAATTTTATGAACAATAATTTTTGTTTTGCAGATATTTGGCAACAGGCAATAGCTTTGCTTCTCTTCATTATGAATATCTTTTGGGCAAAAGTACTATTGGTAGTATTGTGAAGCATACATGTACATGTATCTGGAACGTCCTGCGTCCTATATACAGGAAATGGAATGGGAGCAAATATCAGGACTATTCTACACACACACAAATTTTCCTAATTGTATTGGTGCACTTGACGGAAAACACATTCGTATTACTAACCCACTTGGATCAGGATCTCGATATTTCAACTACAAAAACTTTTATTCTATTATACTAAGCCCTTGTCGACGCCGACTACAGTTTTACTGCTATTGATGTTGGGGCCAATGAAAAATCCAGCGATTCAAATATATTCAAAAATTCAGTTCTTGGTCAAAGAATTGGGACAAACCAATTGCATATTCCAGCTTCTAAACTGTTACCAAACGATACACGTGGTATAGGTATGTTCTATGTTATAGTTGCCAGTGAAGCTTTTACCTTATCGAAAAACATTTTGAGACCATATCCAAACCGACATCTTAGCGCTCAAAAACGAATTTTTAATTATAGGTTGACTAGGGCCAGAAGAATTGTTGAGTGTGCCTTTGGTATACTAGCCAATAAATGGCGGGTGTTCCATAAGGCAATGAGAGTGCATGTTGTGTATGCACAACTAATAACACTAACTTGTTGTGCTCGACATAATTTTGTTTGCAAAAGAGAAGGAATTCATTTTGAAGACACTCTCTATGAATGCAAACTTGAGAATATTCCAAGGCGGGGGATTAGGGCTAATAGTGGTGGTATTGCAACTAGAGATTATTTGCTGATTATTTTAATTCCCAACGAGGTGAAGTAGATTGGCAGTATAACATAATATAATGTAAATACTTCCTGTATGTTTGTTGTGGTTTGTTAAGCATTCTTCTTAATCTTTTTTGGGAATTAAACCACTTATAGTTTTTAAAATCATCTTTATTTACGTTTCGATCCATGACCTAGGATCATTGTCAAAATAATAAAAACTTCAAGTTTGACATTTATGACATAAATTGAAGGTGACTTTGATTTATTGATTTTCAAAATATTTCGTTTGAGTACACTAATCAAAAACTTTTAAAGTTTAAAAGAATGATTGCCCTCAATTTGTGTTACGGCCTGGGACCGACTTTTTTTTGGTAGCCAATATGCTTAATGTGAAATCAGCTGATTAATTTTTATTGGTAAATTTTATATAAATTCAATAATTTGTAGATTGGAAAACATTTTTTAACATGTTTCTATTTATACAATTGAGAGGATGGTATGAAAGAAGTGTGCGATTGCGTTACCGTAAGGCTTAAGAAGTCGTTTTTTATATTTATTTTGAGGGGGAATCATTATGATTTAGGCTACCTCTTTGGTAGATTTTAACATGGTTCTGAGGCGACCCTATGGCGGGTTTACACTTGTCAGATACCAATGTTGTTCTATGAAGATTGTATATGGTTCTGAGGCAACCCTAAGACGGGTTTACACTTGTCAGATACCAATACTGTTCAACAGAGATTGTTTATGGTTTTGAGGTAACCCTATTGCAGGTTTACACTTGTCAGATATCAATGCTGTTTTACAGGGGTTGTTGATATGCTTATTGTTATGTAATAAGTTATTGTATGTATAAATAGAAATCATGTATGTAGGCTGTATTTCATGTTAATATTGCAAGGAAAACCCACGAAAACTTGCAATGCTACCTAGATATTGTGGGCATTTGATTTTCATTTGTTATTTTTTTTGTTATTTCTTTTAGTAATGGAATCCATTGTTTACTGAAAGTTACGGATTCGTTTGCAACGCAGTTATTTTTATGTAGGGTTATATAAGCAGCTTCTTTGATTTTTTTCAAAACCATAAACCATCTCCGTTGAACAGTATTGGTATCTGACAAGTGTAAACCCGTCTTAGGGTCGCCTCAGAACCATATACAATCTTCATAGAACAACATTGGTATCTGACAAGTGTAAACCCACCATAGGATCGCCTCAGAACCATGTTAAAATCTACCAAAGAGGTAGCCTAAATCATAATGATTTTTCTCCCCTCAAAATAAATATAAAAAACGACTGCTTAAGCCTTACGGTAACGCAATCGCACACTCCTTTAATACCGTCCTCTCAATTGTATAAATAGAAACATGTTAAATATGTTTTCAATCCACAAATTATTGAATTTATATAAAATTCACCAATAAAAATTAATCAGCTGATTTCACGTTAAGCGTATTGGCTACCTAAAAAAAGTCGGTTCCAGGCCGTAACACAAATTGAAGGCAATCATTCTTTTAAACTTTAAAAAATTTTGCTTAGTGTACTCAAACGAAATATTTTGAAAATCAATAAATCAAAGTCACCTTCAATTTATGTCATAAATGTCAAACTTGAAGTTTTTATTATTTTGACAACAATCCTAGGTCATGGATCAAAACGTAAATAAAAATGATTTTAAAAACTATGAGTGGTTTAATTCCCAAAAAAGATTAAGAAAAATAATATGATGTTTTAATTCTTGTACTCGTTCACGATGATTATACTGTGTGTATGTAAATCTTAGTAACAAACGTGTTACTTTAATAGTTAGTGGTTTCTACATGAAATTTTGGGTTTCTTGCGTTAACCATTTTGGGAATAAATAATAAACAAAATTATCTGAGACATCAATAAGAAAAGAAATCAAATTTGGTAAGAAAATTTATGGACAGGTTGTATTATGTTACAGTTCCTTATACGGTAGCTGTTTTCTTTGGAATAGATAGCAATAAAACATTTTTTACTATTTAATAACATTGTAACTGTAAGTATAAGATAAGGTATTAAAGTGTCAAATTACATATTATAATTCACTGAGATCATATATGTCGCTACTGTCTGTATTTTGGAGCGATGTTTCAGATAAGCTCGGGGATGAAGCTGAACATGCCACACTAGATTGCGGGTGAAAATTGGTACCCTGAATTGGCCATGAAGTGGAGAGCTGATTGGAATGCTGTGGTACTTCAAATTGTGGCTGTTGTGGAAATAAATATCGATCTATTTGCGGTGGTGCTTGAGATTGATGGTGTAGTGGGTTTGGATATCGTTCGGTATGTTGTGATGATTGAGATTGATGCTGTTTTGGATACAAATAGTGTGATTCCTGAGATTTTATAAGATTTTGTATTTCAATTCTCGCAAGCAGTTTATTATTCTCATCAAAAGTTTTCATAATTGGTAATAGAGACAATAAAAACTGTTTATCACCATCAACTTCTTCTATTACCAAAGATTTCCTTTCAAGAAGCGATAACAAATCTTTTTCAAATGAATGACTTTGACGTTTGGAAGATCTGTTCCACGCCTTTGGAGAAGGTTTTAGGGTATTTTGCTCTGAATCACAAGATTTGGGAGTTTTAGCGGCTTTTTCCTGTTTGCTAGTATCATTTGATGGAACCTAGTATGACGTCGTTTTTCGCTCGTGAAGAGTTGTTAACAAAAATTGAAGCTGTTTGAAATATATGTATTTTCGTCGTTTTTGGCTTCCACCACCAGAAGGAATTTTTTTCTGAGCTGCAATTTCTCTTCTTAAGCAATCCCGCAAAGATTTCCATCTTTTCTGCACTTCTTTACTTGCAATAATAAGGAAATGAAATCAGACAAATACACAATTTTGTGCTATGAAAGTTAAGCATTTTGTAGAATCAATAACACAAAGACAATTTTGGGAATAAATAAAATTATCCAAGACACTAACAAATTCCCATTTGGTAGGGAATTCACAAACACGTTGTATACTAACAATATTTGACAAAGTTACCCTACCTTTTTCGGTTTTTTCATTGGATTCCAAAACGTTCCATGTTGGTATAATTTCAATACATACTTCTTCCGACAGTTTCATCTTCAAATTACGGTCGCTGTATTCAGGCAATTCCATATTGTAAAGCCCAGGCCGCTTTTCTACTGCTAATATTAATTGTTCTGTAAAGTTACACATTGTAGTTCACTATACGCCATACCTAGCAATACTGATTACTGAAACAGTCACAAATTAAAATACATACATATTGCCTGTCTGCACACTCATGTTGTGACCTGTTTGTTCGATAGTCATCGACTATCGGCCGACGACTATTAAGATGCAGGAAAATGGAACGTGTTGCATCTGCAACGACAATCGGTCGTAGTTGCTGGTAGACGCCACATAATCGTAGCTCATGTAAACGACTACATTTACTATAGATATTTTTATTTACAGCTATAAGATTGTCGGACTACAATAATCGTTTGTCTGTTCTTGCCCTTAAGGTTGTGGGGAAGTGTGGTAGTGCCAAGATTTGTGAAAGTGGCGTGAGTGCTTCAACTAAAGAATAACATGTTCTACAAGATAAGCTAAGATGTGAACATTGTAGCTGTCTACATTGGGTGAGATCGTTTCAATTAAGGAGTTTTATGTAGTACTAATTGTTCAGATCCTATTGCAAGTTCATTGGTACCTGAATGTGTTTAAACGGTAGCATTAAACATATTCAATCTCAAATTATTCGCTAGTGTTTTCTGCATATAGATAAAGAACACCCTGTGATTAATCATCCACTTGTTAATAAGGGTCCATACTCTACATATGGCATTCAACCCGTGGCTAAATACATGCAGATGCAGTGTTTAATCGTGTTACAAGGAACAAAAAAATTAACTTTAACTCTCAACAAATAAAGAATTATAGTATTTGTTAAACGGAGGTCAAGTGAAACAAACACAAGCTTTGAGTCTTGGAGCATCGGACAGTTGACAGTAAACGTTTATGCTTTCATGGTCACCCCAACGATAACAATGCGTTTAGCTGATGCGCGAATTTTATACGGCAATTACTTTAATTGTATGTGTAATTGCATATTACAGAGAACTATTTAGACTAATGAGCATTATTCGTTATGTTATACGATTTAAGACTATTTAAATATAGAAAAATTACATAGGTTTGAAATTATTTGTAGCGCTTAACAATAAAATTATGTCGAAACGTAATAAGAATAACCTTGAACTATTGCTGGCATTATTGCTTCTCCTACTGAATCTATTATACCTAATGTCATTGTTAAACAGGTAAAGTGTGCTATTGTTCAACTGACATCATCCCCCATACCAGTCAAATCTAAAATCGTATTTCTGAGTGATAGTTTGGGTTGCGGGTGTGGTCAGTTGCTGCACAATATGTTTGATAAAGAAAAGTTTGATATTTCAGCCATCATTAAACCTAATGCACTGTTTGAGCAAGTTGTTGCAGACATTGGTCTTTTGTCTAAAGGATTTACAAATAATGATTTCATTATTATTTTTGCCGGTTCTAATATGCTCTTAGCGGGAATATCATTACCAATCACTACTAACGTTATTTTTATTTTACTCCCGTTTTGGCATAACGCATTTGATTTTAACAGTATTATTTTTCAATCCAATGTTAATTTATTTTCACTATTCAAATATAGTGCCCTCTTTATTGATCCCTTAATTGTATTGAACAATCGCAATTTTATGCGTTATGGGTTTCATATCAATTATTCAGGTAAATTATTACTCATGGTTAAGGTTTGTGCTTTGGTACATTCAAGACTATTGGTTAAAAATAGTCTGAATACGCATACTTCTGGCATCACTCCGCTTCACAATTGTAAGGAATCTATTGTACCTGATATAATGGTTGTATATATTGTTGTGCCCTCTCATTTAACGATGAATTCTACCCCTACTTTAGTTTTTTGTGTTAAATCGACAAATGTGGTTAACCCTGGATTCTGAATTTATTCCTAAATAAGGGTATATGTCATCCTTTCGTTCATACCGATGCTAATAATAAACATAAACGCTTGTGCAGTCTCAATACTAAGTATGACACTGTGTATCTTAAATTTAGTCTACTTAATGTTGAAATCTTTATGCTTACTGAAACTTGGTTAAACCAGAATAATTATTTCTCTGTACTTTTCAATAATTGCGTTATAACTTATAGAAAGATTGTGATTTTCGTAAGTGTATCTGCTTAAGAAGAGGAGGGAGGGGTTTGGTTTCTAATATCCTGCAACAGCAAGCTTGATTCTTCACTCTTTCACCTTGGTTGCGAGCGTTTTGGGCATCCTGCTGTTATATTGAGGCTGTAAAGGTTACTTTACTAGATTATTGTTTTGTGACTATTTGTTTTTATGTACCCCCATTTATTTCATCTCATTTTTGCTCTGTGCTAGAATGCCTAGATGTCTTGATTGCTAGAATACCATTCCACATTATCTTGTCTGGTGATTTTAATGTGCCTGATTTTCCCAACAATACTAAAGTGACAGCTTCTAGAAATGCTATTTCACTGCGTGATTTCGAATCTATGCATAATTTTACACAAATAAATTCCATTTTTAACTGTAGAGGAACCATGCTTGATCTTTTATCCATACGATTTCATTCACGTAACATTTTTAATGATATTGTCAAGAGCAGTATCCCGGTTGTTTCGGAAGACCCATATCATCCTGCACTAGTTCTCTCGTTGTTCACTAATCGTCCTGCTAATAGTTATAGTTCTAGGACAAATAAACCATGCCCTGCTAAATATAACTTCAAAAAAGCTAACTCTATTCATATGTATGGCTTTGTAAGAAACACCTCTTGGGAGGATATTCTACTAATCCAACATCCGATTAAAACTATAAACATGTTTACCAATAAGTTCCTCGATATCTTCGCTGTTTTTGCTCCCAAGCTTAGATGTAAGAATTTACCCAATCCTACATGGTACATGAGGGATATCATCTCTGGCCTCTAGCTTGCCGGAAGACAATAAGGCGACAGCTGCTGTCATTTTCGTATAACATTTACTTTTAATCCTCACTACTTATAACCTTTCCTGGTCATATGTTTTGTTTTAGTGGTAACATACGGTTGCGGCATAATATTGTTATTTAGTCCCGCTGTGCGGATGCATCCTAATTACTATCTAAATTATTTGTAGAGAATTTAGGAAGGTACTAAGTATTTTTGCCTTCATATCTTTTTTTTGAACTATGAAAATTCTTTGGAAGAAAATGAAAAAGGAAATGTGTAATGTTTTTTTTTAGATGGGTTTCCCTTTTTTTGTGTAACATATTTTCTAATTAGAGGTTTTTTATGGTTTTTTTCTTGTGAGTTACAAATGAGTGTGTTTATTTTTATTTTCAGGTCTTTCCGTTATTTTGTATTGGTAAAACCCCGCTAACTCACCAACTGAGCCCGGACGTTCTTTCCTTGTCTTTCAGGCTACGCCGATGTATGTAGCACATTAGAGTTATTTTTTGTTTCGTTGGAAAAATGTTAAATGTAACAATAGAGCAACGGATTGTTGTGCAATTTCACACGAAACTTAGAAAAACCGCTACTGAAACTTATAATTTATTAAAAGCGATTCTAGTGTAACCGACTTGAAGACTTACCCGAATGCTTCTCTAAACGGTACACTGGTCTCTGTGATCAAACATTTAGTGGCAGTGCTCGACGATACCTACGTAGTGTTGTTATTAGGTGATCCAAATTCATATTAGGAAGATGGCGTTAAGGCAGGGAGGTTTGAAATAAAACTACAGAATTTACCTAACTTGACTTTTAATCAAAACAATAGCCACTAAATAGGTAATTCGCATGAAAGCATAGAAAAATGACATTTATAACAAACAGTGTCGTACTCAACCTGGGCGATTGGGGAAAAGCACTGCAGAGAAAACCCCAAACTGCCCTCACACTTCCAACTGCATTTGGCACATCTCGGCAAGGACAAGTGATGTACAAGTAGCCAGATCACTAACACTGTATTTTATGGGATGTCAACTGTTACCCAGACATACCACACATGACGACTAAAGAAACGTTAGTGTAGGCCAGATAGTCTTTTCTGGCAGGTATTGAGGTTGGATAACCAATACTACTCAGCTAAAATTGAAGAGGGGGTACACCAGGAAGATAACCTGTACCTTGACTACCAATGTTCCTCCCCGGATGGACATAAAATGTTAGTAATATTTAACAAGGCTTGATCACACGCGCCCACATACACGCATTAACAGTTTCCATTCCGCGTTACAAAATATTTCACAAAAGCTAGCCGACTTTCTATTATTTGCAAAAGGATACACTACAAGTACAATGATAAGACAACATGAATCACTGGAATGAACTTATGGTATGGTTGCTTATGGTTAAAAGACGCTGGTTATTGAATAGACTATCTCCAACATAGTCATAAAGGCAAACGCGAAGGCAGGAGACGGTCGGTCATACCAAAGGTTGAATTTAATTGCATCACAACAATTATCACAAACCTTAAATACTAGTTAATTATCTAGGAACATCTGCATTAAGTGCGATGCAATTGGAGTTCTAACTCTGTATTAGATACTAAATAAACATTAATTCAAATAAATAAATATTAGTTGTTGGTTGCTAAACCAAATAACACTCCTTTATACATAAAACATGTTCAACAAATCGTAAATCCATATGAAAATTACATATTACACACCATAAGTACAACAACCGGCAAGGAAGCATTGTATACATCAAATTCAAAGACAAAAGCAACAGGTATCACAGAAATATTTCCTTCAATGTTTATATAAGTAACGGTTTTTATTGAGTCCTTGTATGAATAAATCCCACATGATTGCAGAAGTTTTATTAACAGAAATAATATATTCTGCCAGTAGTTTAAGACATGTGCAATCCTTAATAAAATCTTAATTGAACACCTAGAACAAGCATTGCAAATAAATACACTTGTTCTACACAAAATGTAGTTGTTAAATTAATATAAATGTTTTATCTTAAAGGTGAAGAATATACTTTTAGTTGTTGATTGCTTGAGGTATAGAATAAGAAAGAATGAATTTATTCCTAACATTACACATGCTTATCTTGACAAGATAATGACATTTGAAGTGTTTCCAAACCCTAAACTAATATGTACATTTATAATTTACAAAACAAAAACTCTTAGAATATGTATACACATAACAGCATCACATTCAAAACAAGGCTGGAATTACAAGATGTAATCAGATTACCTTAAATAGCAACTAAATTATAAACTTATAAAACATTACTTTTAATAAAATCGCCAAGTGAAGCTTTTTGACCTTCGCGATCGTCTCTACATGTGCGCCCCTTATAACGTAAATTCTGACGTCACGGAATGCGTTTACAAACCTACAAGTGGTTACTGAGCTATTCCTACAAATACTTTTAAATATCGAAATGTACACTATAATATTTGCAATAATTATCAACCAATGATAATTGACTTAGGAAAACACTATGGATCACTATAAAGTGAATGGCAATGAATATTTATTGCGTGCACGTGTTTTTGAGTGGTTTAAGCGTTTTCAAGATAGCCGAGAAGAAGTTCAAAATGATTCACGCTCGGGTCACCTTTCAACGTCAAAAACGGATGACAATATCGCAAATATCGGTAATCTAATTTGATCTGACTGTCGGTTAAGTATTCGTGCGATTGCTGAAACTGTAGGAATTGATAGAAAATTCGTACGGCAAATTTTACGTAACAATTTCAACATGCAAAAAGTGTGTGTCAAAATGGTGCCTAAAATTCTCATGTTTGAACAAGGAGAAGCTTGCAAAAATGTATGTACTGACACTTTGAATGCCATTGAAAATGACCCAGACTTATGGGAAAGGATAATAACATGTGACTAATCATGGTTTTTTTTTTACTTATGATCCTGAAACGAAGCGCCAATCCATAAATTGGAAGAGCCCATCTTCACCGAGAGCCAAAAAGCTCGAATGAGCTAATCAAAATTCAAAGCAATGATAATTGTTTTTTCGATATTCATGGGATTGTGTAACTTCACTGGGTTTCTGAAGGTCAAACTATTAATCAACATTACTACCTTACGTTCTTGCTGAACTCTGTGAAAGAAAGAGGAAAAAACGACGCGAATTGTGGAAGAACAAGTCATGGGTTCGCCACCAAGACAATGCGCCGGCTCATTCCGTATTGTCTGTCAAGAATTTTCTAGCCAAGTACAGCATCCAGCCTTATTCGCCGGATCTTGCGTCGTGCGACTTCTATCTGTTTTCTAAGGTGAAATCTGCATTAAAAGGAACAAAATTTGAGTCCGTTGAAGCTGTAAAAAAGAATGTGGCACGCGTCCTGAAGGAGCTGACCGAAGAAGACTTCCAACACTGTTTCGAACAATGGAAGATGCGCATAGAGCGTTGTAGGAATATAGGAGGGGCGTGTATTGAAAGTGATGTATATGAAATCAAAATAAAATATTTTACAGCGCCAGTCTCGTTATTTAATAGCCACATCTCGTATATATAAAAATTCGAATGTTTCATTCATCTACAAAATAATATGGGTGTTTTAGAAAACAAAGTTCCTATAATAAAAAATATAGTATTTCGTTTTCCTAGAATCCTTTGTCGCATAGTAATAAAGCACGATTTTCAAAGGTACAACCGGAATTTAAAAAGACCAACTCTTTCATTTACAGTATCGACAATCGAGTAAATTCCGTTACGAGAGAACTCAAATCTTTTCTAGACATTTCCGCATCCTCTGTATTATTATGGAAAGATTAGTTTTACCTATAGTGAAAAGTACTATTCAAACTGCCTTTTTATCATTTATATTTCAAATACTAAAATGGAAATCAAACAATGCATCAGAAACACTTTTTGTGCGTGTAACTAGTACAAGAATGCAAATACCACAGAAGTAGGTACCTGCAATTTCAAAAGAAACCAAGTACAAATCAAATAATTCTCTAATAAAGCATTTAGTGCTGAAAGTGAAATAGTTTCCGTTTTCCGAACTTGAACTAAATCTGAAATACGTTTATAGTGGCAATCTGGATCTCCATATTTTCTAATTAATAATTACCCAACTTGAACTTAACACTAGAATGCACTTATTCTCTTGTTAAGATCTTTAATTAACCCCGTGTTGACATGTAAATGAAGATCACAGTTTACTTTAAAATAATGGCTGGATTTATTTCAAAGTTCATCTTAAAAGCTTTTTTCCCATGATTACAAAAACTTCTTTGTTAATTATATTCTTTTTAGTTTAGGGTTCAGTCATTTATTACCTTAAAGGAGAGGGTTGAACATTCAACTCATTATAGATTTTATTTAAGACATATATAAAGACAGAACTACCGTTAAAGTTCCGAAAAGCGATGTTATAATTTTCCACGCTTTCCTGCTTATATGGTTATGATCTCGTTTTTTGAAAATTGTCAGCAGTTTGAGCTCAATGGGAATAACTTTGAAGACAATAAGACTTTAAGACTATGTCTATAATCCCCTTGCTACTCATAAAAAACGTAACTGTTGACTTTAACACTGTCGTGCCGATGGTAAAATTTAGTAAACTATACGTCTTGGAGTTAGAATGTAATAAATCTTATCTAAAAAGTTTATTGTTCTGATTCAAATCTTTTGGATATAAGAAATCGGAAAGCTTCCCTAAAATTGATAGTGTTTAAGAATATTACTCACTTTAGAAACTTGCAAAATAAATAAACATCCAAGACTAGAAAACGCTTGTTAGATTGCTAGAGTATGAATTACATCTATTCATATTTTCAGCTACACTTTAAAGAAGTATTCTTTGAAAGCACAATAAAATGTTACGATTTGCATTGGTGCATGAAGACGCTTTTGTTGAGGAAAGTATGTATTGTCTTGTAGCGACGTTTAGTCTACCTCTATAAAGAATAATTACAGTGCCATGTAGGTAAGGCCTCTGTACACAAAAGATGATTGATAGGCCCCTGCAGGTAATGGATTTGAATGAAAGGTACAAGTTGCATTTAAAAGTTTTACTGAAGTTAAAATAGGCACATTCCAGATTATTATTAGCATATTCTGGTATGTTCCTGAACAATTGGATAGAATATAAACTACTGTGATTAGCGTTATTTAGTTCAGTATCGAAGCTTTGATTGCAATATGAGTTCTAATTTAAATTTGAAAGTCGTGATATGAAATAAGTTAATGGTACCTACTATTTAAAATAAATTGCCCTATATGATATAAACTACTCTTAATATAAATTACCCTATGTGATATAAGTTAGTGTAGTGATCGATATAGATGAATAATTAGTGCTTGGGTTGTTAATTATAGTACTTCGATAGTAATAAAAAAGATAGTATCGTGGTGTTAAAGGTAGTATTTCTACTATTAGCGATTGGCTGGAAGTAAATTGTTGTGAGAGTTGTAGTGATCCGTGGTATTTCTAAATCGGTTCTCATTGGTTGATAATTATTGCAAATATTATAGTGTACTTTTCGATATTTGAAGGTATTTGTTAGAATAGCTCAGTAATCACTTGCAGGTTTCTAAACGCATTACGTGACGTTAGAATTTACATCATAAGGGGCGCATGTGTAGGGAGGATCAAGCTAGTCGACAATGTTAAAGACTTTGTTTTGAGATTTCAAGATGGCAGGTTAAAAGATTTCACTTGACGGGTTTTTATTAAAAGTAATGTTTATGTTGATAATGTAGTTGCTATTTAAGGTAATTTGATTACATCTTGTAATTCCAGCCTTGCTTTGAGTGTGATGTTGGTATTTATTGTAAAACTGTTAGTTATTCAATCTTTGAAGGAAACATTTATGTGTTACCTGTTGCTTTTGGCTTAAAATTTGATGCCGGTTGTTTTACTTATGATGTTTAATACAGGTAAATTTACGATTTTATTTGAATGTTTTATGTATAAAGGTGTGTTGTTTGGTTTAACAACCGAAAACTAATATTTATTTATCTGAACTGTTTATTTAGCAACTAAATTAGAGTAAAACTAATATTTATTTATTTGCAATAATGTTTATTTAGTATTTAATATAGAGTTTCAACTTTCATTGCATTGCACTTATTGCAGAACCAATAGTAAATGTACCAACATCATTTCTTAGATATAGTAAATCAAATTATTAGGCAAGTTTGAATATTAACAGTATTTGTATTTCTGTGTTATATTTGTTTGATATTTGTGATGTATTTGACATTTCTATTATGTGTAATCGTTTTATTTCAGCATATTAATCACATTTACAACATATCTTGGTTTAAACGTAATTATATGTCTGATACGTGTGTATCCTACTATCTAGCCGATGTTCCTATACAATTACCTAGTATTTAACGTTTGTGATAATTGTTGTGATGTAATTCAAGTGAACCTCTGCTATGACCGACCATCTCGTGCCTTCTCGTTTGCATTTATGACTATGTTGGAGATAGTCTATTCAATAATAAGCGCCTTTTTTTAACCATGCGCAATCATGCCATAAGTTTATTTCTGCTATTCATGTCGTCTTGTCAATGTACTTGTAGTTGTACCCTTTTGCAAATAATGGGAAGTCGGTTAGACATTGTGAAATATTTTGTAACACGGACTGGAAACTGTTAATTGCATGTATGTGGGCGCGTGTGATTGAACCTTGTTGAGTATTATTAACATTTTATGTCCGTGCGGGGAGGAACATTGGTAGTTAAGGTGCAGGTCATCTTCCTGGTGTCCCCCCTCTTCAACTTTAGATGGGTAGTATTGGCCTAGCCGATATCAGTACCTACCAGAAAAGACTAGCTGGTCTACACTAACATTTCTTCAGTTTTAAAGTGTGGTATGTCTGGTTATCAGTTGACATCGCGTCAATTTCAGTGTTGGTGATTTGGGTACTTGTATGTTACCAGTCCTTGTCGAGATGTGCCAAATGCATTTGGAAGTGAGAGGGCAGTTTGGGGTTTTCTCTGCCGTGCTCTTTCCCCAATCGCCCAGGTTGAGTACGGCACTGTTTGCTTTGAATATCAATTTTTCTATGCTATCATACGAATGACCTATTTATTGGTTATTCTTTTGATTAAAAGTCAAGTTAGTTAAATTCTGTAGTTTTATTTCAAACCTTCCCGCCTTAACGCCATCTTCCCGGTGTGAATTTGGCTCACATCATAACAACACAACGTAGGAGTCGTCGAGCCACTGCCACTAGATGATAGATCACAGAGCCCAAAATGCCGTTTATAGAGGGCGTTCGGGTCGGCCATCAGATCGGTTACACTAAAAGTCTTCAGAAAATTTTCCTATTGCTATGAGTTGTTGAAAAGGCTGGAATACTTAGTTTGTAAATAAAGAGTTTTGTTTGTGCAAATAGAGTTTTCGTTACATTAGTGTTAAGTAGTGGGATTTTTAGTACAAAAAAAACATTCAACGATTTCTATTTACATGCCTGTAACTTTTCAACAACAAAAAATGGACATTGATAACCTTTCTTTCTTGAAGGAGTCAAGTCAGGCGTTGCGGAGAACTAAGCAAATAACTCTGCGGAATTTACGGAAAAAATAAATGAAAGCTTCGCAAACTTTACAAAAAAAATTATAGGAACATTCTGTGAGCCCAGCACCAAAGTTATTACATGAACACGCGGAAAAACGAGAGCATAATTTTGTGAGCCTGGGAAAGAAATTAAGTGAAATTGCGGAAAAACTGAATTAAATCGCAGAGAAATTAAAAGAAAATGACACGTGTTTTACAGAGAAATTACAGGAAACTGCTGTAAACCTACAAGAAAGTTACAGTCACTTGAGAGAAGAGTTTATACAGGAAGCTACAAAAACTGCAAAAAGCAGTTGAACAATTAAAAGAGGAGTTTTTACAAGAAACTACAAATACCGCGAAAAAGCTGGAAGCCAAATTTTCCGGGTGCTTACAGACATTGGGAGCAAACTTCTCTGAAAACTAACAAAAAATGGTAGAAAAGAGGTTGGAGATGGAAGAACAGATGAATTTCCTAATAGTGCAAGTACCAGAACCTCTGTACCGGTGATACAACAGCACACTCCAGAATTTAAGAATGTCGAGGAAAGCGATCTGACATCAAGGTTTAGAGTAAAACCACTCACATTTGATAAAAAGTCACATTGGCAGACATATTTCAAGCAATTCGAGGCTGCTGCGAGAAGTAACGGTTGGAACGATGGTGAGAGGGCAACCGCGTTGACTGTCGCGTTAATAGGTGAGACTTTGAGTATTCTGCAAACCATACCAGACCATGATCAAAGAGGCTACTAGATCGTAACATCAAGATTGGAAATAAGGTTCGCCAGTTCTCATCTGTAACACGTGTATCACGCTCAAATGAGGAACCGCTACCAAAACGGCAACAAAAATCTGCAAGAGTTTTAAGCAGATATTGCTCGCTTGGTGAGACTAGTCTACCCAACAATACCTGATGGCTTCGTCAAACAGCTGGCAGTGCAATCCTTTGTTGACGGGATACGCGACGGGTAATTTAGCAAGCACTACGGCTGGTTCGACTAAGGACTCTATATGATGCACTAGCTCTTGCTTTTGAATTCGAAACGACAAAAAAAGCCTCGCGTCGTAGTATTGGCAAAGAATGATGCTCCGTAGAGGAGCAGGGGCAAGAAAGCATAGAGGAAGCGTTTCGACGGGTACTTCGTGAACATCAACCAAAGAGGGAGGGACCCAGATGCTGAAAGGGTGGCAAGTTTAATCATATACAGTGCAAATCCAAACAACCCAAGAAGGAAGCCGAGAAGCCGGAAGATTAAAGGAGCGACAGCAGAAGGAAAAAGGTCGACGCGCACGGATTCTGTCCCGGAGAACATCATCTTCATAGTACTTTCTAAGCATGCAGACAGCACTGGCATGTTGGACAGTTTAACGGCAAGACTGTGAAGTTCTTGGTTGATATCAGAGCCATTAGAGCAATTGCTAATCGAAAAGTAGTGCGCGACCGTGGAAAAGTATTACCCTCGACGATGCGTATCCCAACCGTGGCTGGTAGGAGAATTTACACATATGAAATGCTACATTTAAAAATCGGAGTTGAGAGCAAAATATTTAACTATCAGGTAGTAATAGCGAACATCGCCGAAGAAGTTATTTTGGGAATGAATATCCAGAAAAAGTAGGATTCCATGTAAATATGAAGGATGATATCTTTAGAGTGGGAAACAAAAAAGTGCCGTTTTTCAAAGCAGATGACGTGTCTGTGCGAGTTTGTTTGATGGACGACGTTATCTTATCTGGAAAGACAGAAAGTGTGATGATGGTACGGTAGGCTGGTGTTCTGGAAAGACTTTGTGCGCGCTATTAAACCCGATTAATGACAATTCCATCGGAAAACGCGTGTTTGTGGGGAAGGAAGTTATGGATATTGTACTTATAGGATTTTAAACGCTAATATCTATGATATTGGGTTGAAAAAGAATACGAGGCTTGTGTGCAGTTCTTAGGTTGTTCAGGTGGCGAACCAAATACTATTTCAAGATGTTGTTGGAACAGTTGACAAAACTATGCCAGCATGTAGAACAACAACAACTGGCAGGACTTAAAACCTTGATCTACAGTACTCAGATGTGTTTGCGGTCGACGGCAGTCGATTAGGAAGGACTACAGTAACTAAGCATAGAATTGACACTAGAGATGCCAGGCCAATAGGACAGTAGTTGAGAAGATTCACATTGACCAGATGCAAGAAGGCCGCGAAAATGATTTGAGAAATGAAGGGGCAAGAAGTGATTTAGCACTCTGATAACCCTTGGGCATCACCGGTCATACTGCTATAGAAGAAAGACGAGTCGACGAGATTTTGTATGGCTTACATGCGATTGAATGACGTGATTAAAAGGGATAGCTACCCACTTCCAAGGATTGACGACACCCTAGATACACCTTTAGGGTCACGATAATTCTCAATCTTGGATTTAAAAAGTGGCCACTGGCAAGTCGACACGGAATTTAGAGATCGGGAAAAGACTGCTTTCTCTTTTGGTACTGACCTATGGCAATTTAGAGCCATGCTATTTTGGCTCTGCAACGATCTTGCCTCCTTAGATCGTTCAATGGATATATCTTGCGTGGGCTATCGTGGAAAACGTGCCTTGTATATTTGAAACGCGTGATCGTGACTGGAAAGTTGTTTGGGGAACACATGGAGAACCTGAAAGAAGTGTTTCGATGACTCAGAGATTTCAATCTGAAGTCCAAATAAGTATCATCTGCTAGGCGAAGAAGCAAAATACCTAGGGTACGTAGTTTTACACAACAGAGTCAGGCCAGACCCGGAATAGGTTAAGGCGGTACAAAAGTGGCTGACGCCAAATGTCAAACATCAGCAACGTAGCTTTCGGGGGTTGTGCACTTATTACAGAAGAGTCGTTTCCGGGTTTGCAAATATTCCCAAACCCTTTAACAAGTTGACTAAAAAGGAAAGTAATTTCGTTTTGGATGAAGATTGCCAAAATGCATTCCAACAGTTAAGGAATTTGTTGGCAACGGCTTCGATTTTAAGTTACCCTCGGTTGGAAGCATATTCATTCATCTTAGATACGAACGCAAGCAATGCCACCATCGGAAATGTACTACCACAGATACAAGACGGGCAAGAGGTTACTTTAGCAACGTGCTCACGAACCAAGCACGGAATTATTGCGTTTTAAGAAGTGAAATGTTGACTGGTGAAATCCGCAGAACACTTTTAAAAGTACCTCTATAGCAGAAAATTTCACTTTAGAACCGACCACTCTGCCTTGAAGTAGCTATTACAGTTTATAAACCCCGAAGGGCAAGTTGCCAGATGAACAGAAAGGTTGCAGGTGTATGACTTTGATAGGGAACACTGCGCTGGTACAAGTCATCGTAATGCAGATAGGCTTTCGAGACAACCTTGTCCCGAAGATTGTAGCCATTACTCACGGTTAGAAACAAATACTACCTGCTTGGTCGAACTACCGAGATCAGTAACGATTGACGTCCTCTACAGTAGTGAACCGAACAGGAGAACGATGAAAACCTATGTGTTGTACAGCGTTGTAAATCCAGAAAAGAATGCCCATATTGGCACGATATTAGTTGGTTGAGTAGTACACCGAAGTGGTATTGGGCACAATGGGATTCCTTGAAGGTAGAGAATGGGACCTTGGTGCGATGCTTGGAAAACGGAGATGGGTCCGTGAGTACATTTCAGGTAGTGGTGACTAAAAGCCGGGTGTTAGAAATTTTCGAACATCTACATAACGGGACTTCTGGAGGACATACTGGTGTTAAGAAAATTCTAAAGAAAGTTCAAACAAAATTTTACGTGGGATTCTGCAAGGACGATGTTAATGAGTGTTGTCGCAAGTAACAGGTGTGTGCACCATTGGGAAATCGCAAGTCTGCAATGAGGTAATATAACATGAGGAGCTTCTTTAGGAGAGTGGCAATCTATATTGCAGGCCCATCTACTAAAACCGACTTGGGAATAGGCACATCTTGGTGGCTATGGACTATTTTACGAAGTAGACCGAAACGCATACTATACCAAACCAAGAAGCTGCAACCGTCGCTGACGTGCTAGTAAAGGAACTGGCTGCCGTTTTGGAGTTCTTATGGAATTGCAGGCCGATCAAAACAGAAAATTTGAGTCAGCGTTATTCCAATGAGTTTGCTGATTGCTGAAGATGAGAAAAACCTGAACAACACCATCGCTACCACAATCGGATGGTACGGTAGAGTGCATGAACCGCAGCTTGGTCAAGTACCTTTTGAAGGTGATCTCCAAACACCAGAGAGACGGGCCAAAATTTAAATCAATTTTTATTGCCCTATCGGTCTTAAGTTTACGAGAGTACTGGACAGATACCTGCATGTGCTATGCTGGGACACAAGATAGAGTCACCATGCGACCAGGAGTTTGGATGTAAGTTCGCAGATGACATCGTGGGCGGCAGCTACGTCGAGAAGCTCAACTGCAAGACGCATGTCGTTCTCAAAAATCCACAATAATGCTAACAGCCAAGTTCGTTTTTGTACATGGATATTGAATGTATAGAAAGAGAATTTTTGGACAGTATAATTTTAACTGATGAATCTAATTTTCATAAAAATGGTATTTTTAACAGAAAAAATACACATTATTGGAATGATAGAAATCCTTTGCAATTTGTTGAAACCCGTTCACAAGTACGATTTTTAGTGAATGTGTGGATAGGTGTAGTAGGTGACCGCATACAGGGTCCGCATTTCTTTAATGGTAGTTTAACCCAAAATAGATATTTGATGTTTTTGCAAACTTTGTTTTAAGATTTCTTAGATGACATTTCTTTAGCTATCAGGCAAATCAACACGATAGCGCTAAACCACATAATGGAATCAATGTTACAACTTATTTAAATAATGAGTTTGGTCAGAACTAGATCGGTAATAGGGGACCGACTTTGTGGCCTCCCGGCTCAGCTGATTTGTCAGTTCTTGATTTCTTTGTTCGGAGGTTTTTAAAAATCGAGTGTAATTCTAACTCTACCCCTTTTCAAAATCTTGAAGAGTTAATCGCAAAAATAAGAGCAGCTTGCTTACTAATTACCCCGGTCATGTTGCAAGGTGCTAGAAAAAATTTAATTATTCGAGTTAATAAATGTTTTTCCATAGCCAAAGATTATAATTATAAAGAATAAGTAAATTTAATGAGTCTTAAAATAAAATCAAAGAATGAAATTTAATGGCAAGTGACTCAATATTAGCGACAGGGGCATCCTGTCGACGCGTTTCGTCCTAATTGGGGCTCATCAGGACAGGAGTAGCATAGATGTAATATTTAACACGAACACATTATGGGAAGTACAGCATCACCTAGACCACAATTTGTACCTTCGTGCTGTTTCACCTGACTTTGCAGGTTTTATCAACAGTCGGCACGGAGGAGATCCGGTTCAACTGCCTTTTTCCACAGCCAAAGATTATAATTATAAAAAATTAGTAAATTTAATGAGTCCTAAAATAAAATCAAAGAATGAAATTTAATGGCAAGTGACTCAATATTAGCCACAACAGGGGCATCCTGTCGACGCGTTTCGCCCTAATTGGAGCTCATCAGGACAGGTGAAATAGCACGAAGGCACAAATTGTGGGCTAGTTGATGCTGTACTTCCCATAATGTGTTCGTGTTAAATATTACATCTTTGCTACTCCTGTCCTGATGAGCTCCAATTAGGGCGAAACGCGTCGACAGGATGCCCTTGTGGCTAATATTGAGTCACTTGCCATTAAATTTCATTCTTTGATTTTATTTTAAGACTCATTAAATTTTTTATTCTTTATATTTATAATCTTTGGCTATGGAAAAAGGCAGTTGAACCGGATCTCCTCCGTGCCGACTGTTGATAAAACCTGCAAAGTCAGGTGAAACAGCACGAAGGCACAAATTGTAGGCTAGGTGATGCAGTACTTCTTATAACGTGTTCGTGTTAAATATTACATCGTTGCTACTCCTGTCCTGATGAGCCCCAATTAGGGCGAAACGCGGCGACAGGATGCCCTTGTGGCTAATATTAAGTCACCTGCCATTAAATTTCATTCTTTGATTTTATTTTAAGACTCATTAAATTTACTTATTCTTTATAATTATAATCTTTGGCTATGGAAAAAGGCAGTTGAACCGGATCTCCTCCGTGCCGACTGTTGATAAAACCTGCAAGGTCAGGTGAAACAGCACGAAGGCACAAATTGTGGGCTAGGTGAAGCTGTACTTCCCATAATGTGTTCGTGTTAAATATTACATCTTTGCTACTCCTGCCCTGATGAGCCTCAATTAGGGAGAAACGCGTCGACAGGATGCCCTTCTGGCTAATATTGAGTCACTTGCCATTAAATTTCATTCTTTGATTTTATTTTAGGACTCATTAAATTTACTTATTCTTTATAATTATAATCTTTGGCTATGGAAAAAGGCAGTTGAACCGGATCTCCTCCGTGCCGACTGTTGATAAAACCTGCAAAGTTAGGTGAAACAGCACGAAGGTACAAATTGTGGTTTAGGTGATGCTGTACTTCCCATAATGTGTTCGTGTTAAATATTACATCTATGCTACTCCTGTCCTGATGAGCCCCAATTAGGGCGAAACGCGTCGACAGGATGCCTTTGTCGCTAATATCGAGTCACTTGCCATTAAATTTCATTCTTTGATTTTATTTTAAGACTCATTAAATTTACTTATTCTTTATAATTATAATCTTGTTACGGGCCAATTCAGCACTACGACACCAAGGGACGAATGGGGTCCCGTGAGCGGCCTAGCTCTAGCCGGTGAGGGGTAGGTCAGACAAAAGTCGTAGCTTGGGATTGCTAAATGCCCTAAGATGACAATTATAATAAGATGTGAATTCGGTAAAACGTCAAAAATCGGGTGGGCACCACCAGTAATGTCACAATGCTAGATGACAAAAGGAGAATCTCGTCACTGGTCGGTAGACTCCTTGCAGCTCAATATTTAACATAAAATCCTCAGAAAATCTCGCAGAGTAGAGAGGTTGAATTCACCCTACTAACATAAACTTCTTACTAAAATAATGCACGTAGACAACTTTACTTAATTCTATTAACAAATCTCAACGACTGAAATAAATACATGGGTTGGTTACATAAACAAATATGGCACATACATATATAAACAAGTAAATGTAAACATTACCACAAGTAATATTGTCGATAAAGTAAATGGCATACAATTATTATTACTATAAGGTGTACTGGCCAGTAAAGCAATGTGTAATAAAATTAAGGTGGAGTTGAGTGCACAGGACACCCCCACTTGCTCTACTTACACAGTAACTAATAAAATATTTGAAACGTAATGCGTAGGGCGCCGTGTGCATGCAACTCTACGCTAGTAACTTAACGGCAACAATAACTTTCAATTCAAAATGTAAATGGTGGTCTTAATTCAGCAAATATGTAATCGTAATAATTTTTAATAAATGGAAGTATCAGTACTACTGTCTTAAATATTACGTTTAATTGGAAATAATATGGTTTAACCATTTATACCGATTAAATGTGTTTGTTGTTCGCGACAACGGTAAAGTATCAATAAAGCGCACACACTTTAGGACTTGATGATAAGGGATTAACACAACTTCATGTACGGGTTGTGCTTAATTTAATTACACAAACATTCAATTATAATCGACGTATTTGGGGCTGCACTGTAAAATCTACGAATACAGTTGCTTACCTTGTAAGGTGGATTGTACCAATCAACACTGTGAGAGTGTCGAGTTTTCTACTTTCAAACATGTGACAATTAATCTATTACTTGATCCCCAACAACTGGGTTATATTACGGGCCTACCGCAACCGTAACGAGATTTCCATTCATCCTCTAGACAGTAACTCCCAAATTCATTGGCATAAGTTAATACTTCTAAAACGTAAACAACAAAAGAGGATGCATCAACCTACAACAGAATGATTAACCACGTGCAGCACGTGACGCTATTAGCGAAGATCAACAATCAAAACTCGGCACTTGTATTATAACTCCCCTGAACCACCAAAATAAACGATCGATTAATTATGATATTGTAACTACATATTTCATGTAAAAACTGAATAAATCCGCTCTAAGCGATTTGTTTTATATCACCAAACTCAACTTGACAAACTTCACTTCCTAAAACGTCACAGACCTCGGTCCTCTTGATTTTCTCCAAAAACAAACTCTCGAAATTATGAAGGGATGTGCGGGCAATGCGCTCTTTGTTATATTTTAAACTAATGAATTATTTACACAAACTAAGGGACTTTATATACATATTTCTCTAATATAAGGTAACAAAATAAACGGAACGTTACAATCTTTGGCTATGGAAAAAGGCAGTTGAACCGGATCTCCTCCGTGCCGACTGTTGATAAAACTTGCAGTCAGGTGAAACAGCACGAAGCCACAAATTGTGGGCTAGGTGATGCTGTACTTCCCATAATGTGTTCGTGTTAAATATTACATCTTTACTACTCCTGTCCTGATGAGCCCCAATTACGGCGAAACGCGTCGACAGGATGCCCTTGTGGCTAATATTGAGTCACTTGCCATTAAGCTTCATTTTTTGATTTTATTTTAAGACTCATTAAATTTACTTATTCTTTATAATTATAATCTTTATATATATATATATATATATATATATATATATATATACGTTTTATTTGCTGATTATTAATTTTAAATAATTTAATTTATTGGGGATTGCAGCAATTAAGAAAGTCTACTCTTTTTTCTTCAACTCAAGCTTTCGCGATTTAATTTTTCCCTTCTTCAGGAGTAACTAAATAAATGCAATGGTAAACAAATAAATAAATTTTAAAAGTTAAGTACTTACGAATGTGAGGTTTGACTTAAATTTAAAATGTTAATTTTTAATTACAAAAATTGGTTTTAAAATTTTGAAAGTATAAGTGTCAATATCAATGGGCACTACAAGATTAAAATTAGCCATACAAAAATAATAATTTCTTGGATAAATTTTAAACATTAAACATTATTGATATAATTAATTAACTAACAGGCATAATCTAAAACGCAAGTGCATGTACGTCTGTGTGAGAAATTTGTACAGGTAGTAGGAAGACGTAGAAGCAATAAAATCACATTCATTTGTATCATATAGATATATATAAATGTATAGAAATACGTATATGTGTGTGCATGTACACATGCAAACAATTTACAAACAAAATATAAATAAAACAAAAAAGAAAGAACATGTGTAAGAATGCACGTAAATACAAACGTAAACACACAACCAACTAGAAATAGACACCAAAATAAGAACAAGAACTGTACCACAGACATAATTACTAAAGCTCATTAGTGCTTATATTCTTAGCCTTGTGCTTTTTTTTTTGTTTATGTGTTTGTGTGTTGTGTTTGTTTGTTTGTGTTTGTGTGTCTGTTGGTTATGTGTTTATGTTTGTACTTACGTGCATTCTTGCACATGTTCTTTCTTTTTTGTTTTATTTATATTTTGTTTGTGAATTGTTTGCATGTGCACATGCACACACATATACGTATTTCTACACATTTATATAAGTTTATATGATACAAATGAATGTGATTTTATTGCTTCTACGTCTTCCTACTACCTGTACAAATTTCTCACACAGACGTACATGCACTTGCGTTTTAGATTATGCCTGTTAGTTAATTAATTATTTTAATACTTGTTTAATGTTTAAAATTTATCCAAGAAATTATTATTTTTGTATGGCTAATTTTAATCTTGTAGTGCTCATTGATATTGACATTTATACTTTCAAAATTTTAAAACCAATTTTTGTAATTAAAAATTAATATGTTAATTCTAAGTCAAACCTCACATTCGTAAGTACTTAACTTTTAAAATTTATTTATTTGTTTACCATTGTATTTATTTAGTTACTCCTGAAGAAGGGAAAAATTAAATCGCAAAAGCTTGAGTTGAAGAAAAAAGAGTAGACTTTCTTAATTGCTGCAATCCCCAATAAATTAAATTATTTTATATATAGTGCTGTGTTAATAGGGTCATTTAGGGGTAGTTAGGACCAAGAGTATAGCGCACTTCACATAAAATACATAAGGGCTCAGAAAACGACACAGTTTTTCTGAAGAAAACAAAAAATACGATGATTAGACTGGAAAGTAAATCACAACGCCCTGTATATAAATAATAATCATAATTAATTCAGTTAATGAAAAATATTTTAAAGATTTATTTGAATAAAACAAATCCACAAGTAGTTAAACAACATAAATGCAAGCTGAAATGCGAGACGCATCGATAACGCAACATTATTACGTCAAGAATCCTAATTAAAACAAGCAAGTTTAAAAATGAGTAAGATAGCAAACGCATATAATTTAAGGCATACATTGTATTTAGTCTACGTGACTGGAAAATTAAAATCGACACCTGATTTATTGGAAACAAACAAAGCATGGTAATTAAAATCAAAGTTCACCAAATTTATTTGAACAAACAATGGTTTACTTATCTAGAAGTATGAAAATCCTAGCTAATCCATGCTATTAACTAGAAATAATACGTGACAAAAGTAACGTGTTGATGTTAATATACAATAATAATACCATGAAATATCCGAAAACCTGGTATGAAAGTTTATACAGAAACAACGAACTTTGCGCTTGTCAATAGATAGACGGTGCATTTAAATATGACCAAATCTGTAAACAAATCAGTTCATAATGAAGTAAGGCATAGTTCACGTCTCTAAAAATGAAAATATCTACTTAAAGTGAGTAATTGTGAAGTGTAAAATAATACCGCTGAAAATAGAAAATTGATGGGTTTGTCGTTGTATGTCGTTGTATGTACACTGCACGTTAAGGATATATATATATATATATATATATATATATATATATATATCTTACACCTACTATTTGTAATTGGTGTTTACAATTATTATAAAATTAAGCAAAATTAGCTCGGAAATATATTTTAAAAATGCAACTGCCGACATTATACTTATGGAAAACGTTTTAAAATTTTAAGTGAATTGTATATTCATGTGGTACCCTGCCATAAATAATTAGCTGACTTATCTACTCTATTTCATCTTATAAATAGACAGAAATATATAACCTTTATAGCTGTCAATCAATCCATTGTTCGTTTAGTGGATTTACCTCTTTCAATTCTAGAACGTTTAGCGTCATTGTTACAATAGAATATTTTTCGAAAATAGGAAAAATATATTGTGGAGTTTCACACTGTTTTGAAAAGAATTAATTTAAAAAAATAAATCGCTTGTAATTAGCTATCAAGAACTTGAAGATTGGATTATTCTGTGACTCAAATGCACCATTCTTTGCAAAAGCAAGGTAAAAGTTTTAAAAAACAATACCTTGCGGAAAGTAAAACTAAGTTTAGTAAATAGTTTTCATTGAACCTTTTATCGTATAGCATTATAACATGGTTTTGAAAGGTAGAAAACCGGACCTAAAAAACACAACTCTTCCTTTTTTCCAGCATCGACAACCGAGTAAATTCCGTTACGCCAGAAATTTAAATCTCCTCTAGACATTTCCGCTTCCTCTGTATTATATGAAAGGATTCGTTTCACTTATTCATAACGAAAAGCGTTATTCAGGTTGCTCTTTTATCATTTAAATTTAAAATACTAAAATGGGAAACAACCAGCACAACAGATACACTTTTTGTGTCTATAAAGCAATCATGCAAACGAACAGACCTGAAATTTTAAAAACGACCGAGTACAAATCAACCATATGCTTTAATTAAGTGTTTAAGTTTGAAAATTAAATAAGTTTTCCGTTTTCCGAATTGGAACGCTAGCCTAAATTACATTCAGAGAGGCGATTCGGACCTCCATACTTTCTATTTAATAAGTAGATTGAAATTAAATATAAATGACTTACTCTGCAAACTTCCTTAATTAATAGTGTGTTGACATGTAAATGAAGCTTGCAGTTTTACTTAAAATAATGGCGTGTTTTATTCTAAAGTTCATCATCCTAAAAGCTTTCTATACCTTCCCACGGCTACCAGAACTTCTAAGTTTGTTAATTACATTCTTCTTAGCTTAGGGCACAGTCACTTATTTATTACCTTTTCCTAAAAACGGGAGTCGAACATCCAACTCATTATAGATTTTATGTAAGACGTATATAAAGTCAGAAACTGTTGAAGTTACGAAAAGCGATGTCATAATTTTCCGTGCTTTCCTGCTTATACGGTTATGATCTCATTTTTTAGAAATTGTTAACAGTTTGAGCCCAATCGGAATAAGTTTGAAAGCAATAAATAGGTTTTATACTTTAGGGCTATTCCTATAATTCCCTTGGGAGTCATAAAATACGCAACTCCTAATTTTAGCAGTGTCGTGCGGATGGTAAAATTCATTAACTTGTTGGTCTTGGAAGTCAGAATAAAATAAATCAGTGTAAAAAACATATAGCTTTGATATAAATATACGGGGCGTAAGAAATCTGAAACGTTGCGTTGTAAGGTGCTCTTCAAGATAATCCGTGATGGATTCAAACGACATATCAAAACACACATTGATCTGCAGCAGATGAACTATATTTGTGTTTAGGTATTTATTTTGTACCGGGATATATTTTTGACTTTTATAATAATTATATACCGACTTCTTGATAAAGACAATTTATAGAACTTAAGAGCTCATCACAGTAGCGGCCATCTTGAAATTTCTAAAGATCCAAATTTCTTTCCTACTAGACACCCAAATTAAAAACGGTTATAATAAAAGTTACTTATAAAATAATTGTCTATGTGGGAAATTCATTTAAGTTTTTTTAACTGAAAAAATTTTTCTTTTTGCTGATAATAGAGCGATTTAAACAACACCAGTACTTTCCCAAATGTGTGATTAATTTTTATGAATTTTCATCAAAATTGCACACTACAATTCAGTTTATTTATCGAATAAGTCAAATATTAGTATTTTTTAGAAAAATGCACCTGCAATGTGCTGCAGTGGAAAAATTAAGAACTTCCATGTCACACCCTATTGAGATCAAACTATCCTTATGAGAGTTTTCGACTATAGTCGTAATTGCTCGCAAATCTATTTATAACTTTCATCATGGATATTATTTAGCGTCTCGCAATTATAGAAATGAGTTGTTCTTCATAAACCTTGGATTTACATAAATTTTTATTGGATTTCCTATTTAGTGAAACAGGTAATTGGTATTCCCCCCAGTTTGAGTAGTGTAAGACTTGTAAAAAAGAATAAACACAGAATTGTTTAATTTTTATGCTCAAGTTCAATTGTTTTGGGATAAATTAAAAAAGTCACCAGTAATATTTCGCTCATATTTAGGTTTGTGTAGTAAAAAGAATTAATGTAATAAAAATTCTTAGATGTTTAGTTAAATTTTTTTACCCTCAAACTTCTTTAATACACCTAAAATGTACTGGCACAAATTCACCATTTACAAACTCCCATACGCAATTGTGATGGAATAAAATTTGACAAGCTGCATGCAAAACATAAATAAATAAAAGCAAAACAAACCTTGGACTACTTAAAAATGCAAGATATGCATTTTTATTCTACTTGAGGAATGTTTATTGTGTCCGATTCAGTATACTTTGTTTACTATTTCGTCGTTAGAAAATGATAAGGGAAACGCTGATGTGATAAGAAAAGAAACCAAATCAATATTTGTAGCTTTTCACAAACTGTAATCAAAACCCACTTGACACTTTACCTAATCATTTTTTATTAGAGATACGTTTAAACCATTATTCTGTTTTTTCCATTTATTGGCCAATTAATTAATATAACAGTTTTGTCAAATGCATATTAGAAATTGAAAATAACTGTGCGATGCAAACGTAGGAATGTTAAATCTTGTAATTTTTTGTTCCTCAATAATTTTTTTACATTAGATATCAGAATTTCAAAGGTTTTCACTGGTTATAAATGTTAGATAATATGTATAATTAAAATATCTGTGAGGTTTATAACTGGACTAATAAGTTCCACAACACTGCCATCTATATGTGCTCTCTGGCACTTCATAAACCAAGTAGGCGGAGTATTAAACATCATATCCTTTTCTAATGAATATCTACATCTTGACATTTCGTCTCGCCTTATGCTACCTCCCCCAACCCGCGCTTTTACAGCAGATGGTAGGTAACCTGCTGTGATGAGCTCTTAACAGACAGATTGTTCATACAATGCTGATGACACTGGCTTTGACATCGTAATGATAAGACAATGAATAAGTCAATACGAGTTGCAACATTTACACAGTGTTGCTAACTTCATTAAACAACAGTTTGTACCTGACTAAAACCGACCACTTTTAAAACTAAATCTCCATAGGCAAACACGATGTTTGTACGTAACTAGACATAGCTGGAAAAAAGTAAATACCAGGCTAACTACCAACCGCAAGAGAGTGGGGGGGAGGGGATTCGTCTACATACCAAAAAAACAGAAAAAAACGTCGCTCAGGATTATCTATTAACAATAAAAATAAATAAAGAACTCTGTACAAACAAGCAAAAGCAATTAATTAAGCCTTACTATTTCAAAACAAACAATTATGTGATATGAACAATTTAGTACTTTAGACACGAAGTGCGCATCTTGTATTTTACACAAAATAAAATTAATCAGTAGTAAATAAACATGTGAGAGTTTTTGTCAAGCGTGTTTTTAAAATTGCACCTAATACTTTTTGTAAAATAAACTAATCAGTAAGATAGAATTAACGTGTGAGAGCTTTTGTCAAACAATCTTTAAATTGTTTATAGTACTGTTTGTAAAATAAACCAATCAGTAGAAAAGAATAAGCGTGTGTCTGACAAACACTTTTAACAATGGCACATCACACCTGTAGAGCGATAATATCGATTCGCAGCAACAAACGGTATTCCTACAGGGCTACGTTTCTTATCACCTAACTACACCAAACTTTGATACGGAATATGACCTTGATATACATAAAAGAAAACAAATTTAATACCTGTATGTGTCTGGATACTTGGCTTGCAAGTCGTCGGGGGTGAATCAGCAGAGCAACGCCACGGTAGTCAGGATTCATTTGCCCTGCCACCTACAAAATCAGTTGGTCTACGTCATCGAACAGTTGGGGCTACATAAAGAAAGAACCAATTTGGCCTCCACCTAAAAGCAATACACGCAAGATACCTCCTACAAAAAAACGTGCATTGCTTTTGAAGTACTGTGACGAATAATGTAGAAAATATTTCAACGCACAAGCTGCAGAATCAAATTCAAAAATAGGTTCAAATAACACGAGTTCAACTGCAATCCTCGCGTTGTCGAAGCGCGATTAGCAAACCGGAAAACACGCTATCAAATAATAGTAGGATCTATTATTTCGACAAGTCTTTAAATGGGAAACACAAGAGAAACCAATTATACGTTATAAGAATGTTTAACAAATTAACGGATACCTAAAACAAGGTATTGACTATTTAATTTATTGAATAAATTTTTGTTTTAAAAGCAAAATGGATTTGAGTTAAAATTAAATTAAAGTGGGCTTATACAGAACAGGTACACTATATAGGGTGTTGTTGGAGAATTTAAGAACAGAAATGGAATTTATTCGAGCGGATAATCACTTAACCAGGAAAAAAAGGGTATTTAATTTATGTAGATAAATAAACGTAACATGTTAAAAAAGACTATTTAGTTAGATACAAAGATCGTTCACTATATCACCTCATTCACTTGTTATAAACGGTAACGGTATTTGTTAGCCGCGTACTTGAATAGAAGGCGCCCTAAGTTTCACAGAATTTACAAATAAGTAACAAAGTAGCGATCTAAATTAAGTAACACTGATTATCTTCTAAATTAATGCATATTGGCATGCTGGGCAACAGATAACTGTTCTATTATCTCAGGTGGTATCTCGTGGATGCGTAATAGAGGACTTGGTTTTTCTTAAAACACTTTTTTTAATTTAGCCTGTTATTAGAAGTAGGTGTGTGTTTACTTAGCACTCTTATAAACGAATGTTACAAGTGAATTAGTGATCCGTTTACTATCAAAATTTACCAGTAAGTGCTTTACTTATGCTATAACAACTTGCCTGTGAATTCAGTAAATTTTGAAAACTTACTCTTTCATTAAACATTAGTAACGATATTAATTAGTTCTGCCATTACAGTTGTTGTAGTTACCATGTGCTAAATTCAAAGTATCGGTCAACACCTTTATAATCAGCATTAGTGATAAAAAGCAATTATCCAACTGTGTTATTGTTTTGTATAAATATAAAAATTGAACATTGAACTATAAACATTTATACAGAACTGGCCCTATGGTTTATACCGTGTTAGTTTTCCATAATAGGCCAATATGACAACTGTATGTGCTACCTGTAAGCTCCTTTGATAATCCTGATGAAGTTGTTACATGTGAAGGCTGTCAAGTTATCTTTCATGTTCCAGAATCTTGTTTTGGCCTAAAAACGAGTGAACTACATGCATAGTACTGCAAAAACGCAAACCCACTTTTGCTGCTCGGAATGAAGATTCTATTTTAAACAGGTGCCTTCGTTACTGAAGGAAATTGCTAATCTGAATGACTCTGTACGATGTATCTCTAGAATGTTTGAACACATTAAGGAGTCTTCTGAGAAGGCTTTGCAGCGGTCCAAACTTCTTGAATCTGAGAATATCAAGCTGAAAGTCAACTCATTGTGATGGAAAGCAAATTGTTCTCTAAAGAATTTGATGGTAACTTTTCTACTAATATCAGCGCAGTTACGTCTAAAATTAATTAATCATACTAAGCAGCTGAAAATATTTATCTATTATTATTTCTAAGCCAGAAAGATACCTCAATCTCTTTTTCAAAAGTAGTGCGAAGAGGTAATACAGCAATAATGGTTAAACCTAAAAATATTCAGCAAGAGAACAAGATCACAAATGCAGAGGTACTTCAAAAAGCCACGCCAAAATTGATTGATTCCACTATTCCAATTATTAAAGTCAAACATATCAATCAGGGTGGTATTCTCATCAGTAGTGACACAGATGATTTCGATAAAAAATTAAATAATTCCAAGGCACACTACTGCGATGTGGAAAGCAACGGGAAACCATCACATTACCTCCCAAGTACACAAACAACGTACTTAAATTGTAATAAACATGATGGCATTCTTTGGGGTAAAAGATTCTGGAGGAAAAATAGTCCCCCATTCGGATCTCCGAAAGGGAACTACTCCGGAGGATGCGATGGGAAAGTTCAGAATAATGGTCGGGAATACTGCGAGTCGGAGCGTGGAATTTTAGAAGTATGAAGCAAGTAGGTAAGCTAAAGAACTTGAAAATTGAAACGGATAGGTTAGCACTAGACACAGTAGGCATCAACGAAGTTGGGTGGTAATTCATACAGGAGCATAGGAAGGAAATTTGGGTGTGAAGATAGTTATACAAAAAAAAGATAGCACAACATGTAGAAAACTTTTTACAAAAAAACCAAAGAGTACTCATGGTTAGATTAGAATCTAAACAGGTAAATACAGTAATAACACAAGTATGCATGCCAACCTCTAGCTACAGTGACGAAGAGGCAGCAGCGATCTACAAAGATATCGAAGACATACTAAGATACGTAAAAGGACATGAAAATTTAATAATTACGGGAGATTTTAATGCAGTGGTAGGTGAGGGTAGAAAAGGAGCGGTAGTAGGTTTATTTGGTTTAGGCACGAAAAACGACAGAGGAAATGGGCTGGTAAAATTTTGCGACAAGAACAATTTAACCATCACAAACACATTATTTCAACATCATGTTAGAAGATGATATATGTGGAAGATGCCAGGAGATATGAGAAGATATCAAATACATTACATTCTTGTTAGACAACGACTGAGAAATCAAGTAAAAGACTGTAGAAGCTACCCAGAAGCAGATATAGACACTGACCACAACATCGTAATTACGAAGACCCTACATGTGATATTCCAATGCTCCACTCGAAGGTACTACATTGGCCAGGAAGACAGTTTTTTTTTTACCTGAAAAATTATGAATTTTTCCGAACCCTTGCTGTTCCAAGCAAAGTAAGAATCTTTAACGTGCCTGACAACATTTACACACGGGACCTCCATTTTACCTCTCATCCAAACGAGGGCGTATTTTTGTGAAAGATGCTCGCCTAATATTTTTCAAGCGGACCGTTTCGGGATTCATACCCGGGACCTTAGGCGTAGTAGTCACACGCATACCAACTACACCACGGAGCCTCCTGATTACGAAGGCCGCTCTAAAAATTTAAAAATTTGAAAAAAAGAATCAGAAAAAGGCACTTTGACTTTGAGAAACTAAAAGATAAAGAATAATTTGAAAAAAAAATAAAATGAATTGCTGAAAGATATCGGAAAAATTCTGTTACTAAGGACGTAGATACACAATAGAATAACATTAAATCCAGCTTAGACATGTCAGCCTGAGGTATTCTGGGGTATACACAAAGAGAAAATAAGAAACCTTGGATAACAAAGGATGCCCTGAATTTAATAGAAGAAAGACAAAAATTCAAAAATAGATAAGACGAAACAGGAAAATAGAGATACAAAACCATAACATAAAAAATTCGCAAATGCAGATAAGCTAAAGAATAATGGTTTGATGAAAAATGCAAAGAAGTACAAACTAAGATGAAAATAGGAAAAACAGACGAAGCTTACAAACTATTTAGAATGAATTTTGGGGATATAAAACCATATAGCAAAAATGTAAGGGACGTGGGAGGAAACGTCATTATAGAAAATGTAGAGAAAGTGGTTAGATGGTAAGAATATATAAGAAATTTATATGTAGGAGAGGAAGCAGCAGCATTAGAACAGAAAACAAAAACAGAAAACAAAACAGAATAAATAATGTTTACTTTTTGAATGAGTATTTCTTTTCAAATTTCGCTGCTTTGAGTAATTTTTTATTTGAATGCGCAAAATTATAAAAATCTTTGTACTTATAACTACAATTAATTTTTATTTGTAATTCTGATTTAACATGTTCTAGTGCTAAACGATTTCGATAGTGTCAGTCCATGAACTCTCACTGAGCGAAAGCACTCGCTCAGCATCTGAATTGGAACAAAATATACTCGCAACTAAATGAAATATTTTTAACAGATTCTTCAGATCCTTATTTGCAGTGAATATGTTATTTCATTTGTCCACAGGACTTTTATCTAATTTACAAACTACAGGAATTGCTTCTTTTATTTGACAAAACTCTTCATAAAGTTGATCAATCTCAAGATCATGGAAACAAAACTCATTCACAATTTTTGAAAACTCATTAAAATTAAATGGCTCTATTAACGAAAATAGATGAAATTTGTTTAAATAATTATTTTCAGTAAAGTCAAATTTTAATTCTATATACTCTAGAACGGCACGATACTTTTGTTGATAAACCTCTTCAATTTCTTTTTTGGACCTTCTCTGAAATGTGCTTCAAATTTGTAGTGCAAATATAAACTAGAAACTGGTCTTCAATTCTTTCCATTAGTTTTTTCCTAAGTTCTGCAACAATGTGAAATACTTCAGGATAAATAAGATCTTTTCTTTATAAGATTTGAACTGCATAGTGAAATAATTTTAGAGAGTTTTGAAAAACCCTAAATAATATTCAGTAGTCGTTGGTACTGTCGATGTGTCCATTTCGATAGAAAAATATATTTTTAAAGTAACAGGGTATTTTTCACCTTGTGAATAGCATTAACTTTTGATGGCTGGGAAATTTTCCAAAAGTCTATCTACTGCCGGGTAAAGTGACAACCATTTAGTTGGCACATGTCGCACAATACGTTTGTACTCAATTTCAACAAAGTCAAAAAACTGTTTTAGTTCTGCTACCCGTTTTGAATGACACGAAAAGTGTCCATATATTTTATGTTTCTACATCAAATCCGCATTTATTTAAAGCATATTTTACTGCATTATTCTACATATGAGCTGGACAGCCCACAACGGAAATTTTATCATCATCCGTTAGCAATAATTGAAATACAGAATGATGTCGTCCAAAATTAACACTTGCGTTGTCAATTGAATAACTGGTCACATTTTTCCAGTTGTCCCATATTTTCTAGACGCCGTTTTACATTTGAGTAGACTCCAAAAACAGTTTCGCCAAAATCATAAAAAAATCGAGTAAATATATTTTAATGCCATCTGGTGGTAAAGTAATATCTTACTAATAAAGGAAACAATTTCAAACTGCCCTGATTTGATGCGTCAGTGGATATATTAAAGTAAACACTTTTTTTTCCAGTTCTTTAATTACTACGTCTGTTGAGGCAGGTCCTAAAACATGGTGTGCAATTGCACTTGCCTTTGTTCGCCTTAAACTAAATTTAGATGCAATATTTGAATCACTATTATACATAAGGTGACCAACTATTTTTTGTTCAAAAAAAGTACACTTTGCAAGTATTTCATAGGTGAAAAAAAAGAAGAAAAAACGATAAAAACTTCATTTTCTTTTAAAAACATATTTTTCTTCGGAGTGGATTTTTTTTTGCTAAATGAGGATGTTCGTCTAATAATGTAGCCACATCCGAACAACTTTCATCTTGCATATTAAATTTGACTGTTAAAACGGCAGATAATGTTTTTACAGAAAGGTGCGACCTCTCACTGCTCCAATAATCATTTCCTAGTGAAAATACCCTTTCAACAGCAGCATTAGTGCCTGGACAACATAAGGAAATTTCTATTAAAACTTTTAAATTTTTATGTGGGATATGTTCTACTCTAAAATGCCGAAAGATTTCTACCCATCTTTTGTCAAGTTCTATTTTCTCATCGTTCCATTTCTTCAATTTTTCTCATTTAAATATAAATTTACTCTTCGAATTTCTTCAAAGAGAAAATTGTCATTAATAACAATATATTTTACTTCCTTCACTACAAATTCGACTGCTGAAGAAACTTCTTTCCATTCAATTTTACTATTTAGAAGGGTCCATTTGAAACAATTTAATGCTCTAAAGTTCACTATCCATTCTTCGATATATTCAAAGCAAATTTTATAAAAATTTTTAACTTCTTTTAAAAATTTATTTTTTATTCCGGGATTGGAATCTTCCAAAACGGCCAGTTTATTCTTTAGAATTAGTGGTAAAAATCCATCATTAAATCTTGATTTACATTGCAGTATGAAATCGTTTAATATAATACAAACTTCTGCTGCTGAAATTTTATCTCCTTCAATTTGTAGAGTAATTTTATGAAACAACGACGCCTGACTGTGAATAAAATAAAGCATAGGTTTTGACATATCGTTTTGAAAGAATTTCTTCAAAATTGTAGGACATTTGTCAAGGCTGAAAAAATATGAACGTAGTGGATCATATAACTGCAAACCGCGTTCTAATGCTGGAGTTAAAGTAAGCCATCTGACTTTGGAATAACCAAGCAGTTTTTTGTATTGAACACCAGCCTCTTCACAAAATTCTTTCAAACTTGCTACCCGTACTGTGAACCGATTGAAATATAAATATATATTTGTAATACTTACTTCCACATCTATTGACATTGAACTTGATGCTGTATTGATGGCATTTGATATAATGTGAGCATTACAACCAATTCCCAAAATATTTCGTTTCAGAAGATCTTGTAATTTTGTGTACACATTATTGACAGTGACACCTTTACGGGTGCGTCCTCCAAAATTAGTATTTGTGTTATCAGCCGAGAGCGCCAAAATTTCCTTCTTCAAATTGTGTCTGTTATAACTCGAAATAAGTGATTAGACAAAATGTCTGATGTTTCCCCTTCGATTGATTCCAAATTTAAAATCTTAATTTGAATACCGTTCTTAATATCGAAATACCTAACTAAAATTGGATAAAGTTTTATTTCATTGTGATTCGATACGTCTGATAGAATATATATATATATATATATATATATATATATATATATATATATATGAATGATACAGAATCCAGATTTTCTGATAGCATTTTCTTGCAGTATTAATTAAATATGCTGGTTACGATAGACTCACATTTTGTTCGCGCACAAGGAAATTTTTCGTCACCAAATTTTTTTAATAATTTAGTAGTGCAGCCAATGCTGCGAAAACTTTGATTATGGATTATTGTGCGAAAAGCGAAAGTATCCTCCATAACTGCAATTTTTTTTTCATTAGTTCCAAAAGTATTCCCTTTAAAAAATGTTGTCAGTTTGGATGTTGACGCTGCTGTGTCATGAGACGTTTTATGTACTTTAGTTTCAATGTGTGCCGTTATTGCACTACGTCCATGAATTGCAATTGAAAATTCCCGATTACAGTTTGTTCATTTAACCAAGGAGTCATCATTTCGATTTTTAACTACAATGAACGGAAACTCTTTTTTTAAATTTTCGTTTAAACGATTTCTTTTTCTTTGTTATCGCTCATATTTGAATTAATAATCTAAAAATTATATTAGTAATATATTTTTTATTTTGATTTTAAATAAATATTATAATCTGATATTATTTAAGTAAAATGAAAATGAAACTATAATATTAATACTTACATGCAACTTCACCTTCACTAGATAAATAAAATAAAATTTTATTTTATTTTATTTTGTACACCTCAAATCTTGTTAACTTGAACAAAAAGTACGAAATTGTTGGTTTCCTCTAACCTCAAAATAATTAAACAGAAAGGGAATTCCCATAAAACTTTGCCGTACATACTACGCATGCGTCAAGACTGTCAAGCATGCCGTACATACTGCACATCAAAGATCAGCTTGGGGATTACGTACACAAATATTGGAGAGATAGATATATCCATCTCTTTTCACAAATGTAATTTTGACGTTGTTAGAAAAAGAAGTCTGTAGTATCTATCTATTTCTCCAGGTACATAATCCGACCTCTCAATTGTGCCGGAAATGGCAGCCATATGTGCGCGCAAAATTCAATTCACTGTCAAACTCGTGTCTGGTGTTTGCCCTGTCCTCTGACGTGCCGGAAACGGCAAGCAATATGCGCGGGTGAAATTCAAATCACTGTCAAAATAATTTTAAATATTTAATTAATAAAATTGAAATAAAATAATCTAAAAAAATGTTTTAGAAATACAAATGAGTATAAAAGTATACAAATAAGTACTTTCAGAGTACAGGATTTGAAAAGAGTCGGTTTGCGAAAAAAGAGTACAAAACTCAGTAAATGAGTATAGTTGGTCACTTTATTATACACGACTGGAACAATTTGGGTTAAACAATCGATTGAATTAAAAGAGTGTGAATGTCTAATTGCATGATAGACATTTATTATTTCCGCCGCAATAATCTTCTGCTGTCCTAATTCTAGACTTTTATTATTCAACACAAAAGCAGCAGTGGTCTGATTTTGTTTCATGCTCATAATGTTTTTCTTATGATCTGCCCCAGAAATTATGTCAACTGTGCGTGCCGAATGCGATACTGTCGATGAGCATTGCGACTGCGAACAGTATATATTGTAGCATATAGTGGATTGGTGGGGACTAAGAATAAATCTTGAGTTTTGCGCATATAAGATTTAATACAACTTAATATTCAGAGCATTATGAAAGATATCACATTTACACTACATTAATTAAGCGGAAACGTGTTGGCGGTATTTTGTACAAAGTTAACATAAAATAGAAAATAAAGCACTTGATTTGTCATATTTAAAATAGTGGACAATTGCCGTCCACCGAGGGGTGTCGACCGGACACTGGACAACATCACCTGAATGGTGAACGTCCACCGAAATGGTGGACAGTTGGCAACCATACATTGAGAATGATGTCTTGGGGTATCTTATACTTAGAGATGAGTTTGAATTAGCATTAAAGGGTCTGAAAAATAGTAAGGCATCCGGTACAGATAAGGTGCAAGTAAAAACTCTAAAAGCCGCTGGACAAGCAGTAACAGAAAGTCTCTTCTAACTCGTTAGCTATATGTGATAATTTCCAAACAATAAGTTTGATAGCACACGTGTCAAAAATATTAACTAGAATTGTACAAAAACGAATGAAAAAACGAGCTGAAGAAATACTGTGAGAAGATCAATTTGGGTTTAGGCGAAACGGGAACACGGGAGGTTATTTTAACTCTGACGGTGATAATGGAGAAAACAATAGAAAAAGGGGAAAGCGTGTATATAGGGTTTGTAGATCTGAAAAAAGCATTCGATAATGTAAAATACTCAAAAAGATTGGAATGAGTTTTAGGGATAGACAGATAGTACATAGCTTATGCAAAGAGCAAACCGCGGTAATAGAATTAGAGCAGGAACGTAGAGAAGTAAATATTAGGAAAGGGGTGAGATATGGATGTGCCTTATCACCATTAATTTTTAACTTGTACGTTGAAGAAGCAATGAATACTGTCAAATGCCAGAAGACATTTGGAATTATTATGCAGGGAGAAAAGATTTATATGCTTAGATTTGCAGATGACATAGAGGTATTAGCATCTAGCAAAGAAGAGTTAGAAGCTGCTTTTAATGAAATGGAAACAGCTCTAACAGAGAGGTAAGGTATGGACATTAACAAAAGTAAAACTAAAGTACTAGTATGCAAAGGAGGGGAAAATAAATCAAAAACAAGAGTACAAATAGAAAACGAGAACTTGAGGTTAAGGATTTCTGCTACCTAGAAAGCCAAATAACGCAAGATGGGAAAAGCACAAAAGATATAAAACAAAGATTAGCAAAACTCGTGCTACATTTTACAAGAAAAAGCAACTACTGTGTTCAAAGACAACAAACATAGAAACAAAGAAAAGATTGCTCAACAAATATGTGTGGAGCACAGCACTGTACGGCTGTGAAGCCTGGATAGTAGAAGAAGCGGACAAGAAAAAGTTAGAAGCCTTTGAAATGCGGTACTACAAACGAAGGATGAAGATATCGTGAACAGACAAAGTTAAGAACAAAGAGATACAAAAAATGGTAGGGAAAGAAAGAAATATGTGGAAAACAGTAAAAAATACGAGAGATAGGATGATACGCCACATACTAAGACATAGTGCGGAATATATTAGAAGCAGAAATAGGAAAAAGAGAAGTAGAGGTACCTAGGTTAGACTACTGCACACAGATAGTGAAAGATGTAGGCTGTGGGAATTTTTGAGAAATGTGTAGGCTAGCTCAGAATATAGAGGTACGCGTCTAACCAGTTCCAAAATATAAAAACTAATGACGAAAAAAATAACTGTACTTAAACATGATGATTATTATAAGCAACTACAGGTATTGGTTGTGCAATATTCTCGAATAATGTTAAATGTGCAAAAGGATTATTGAAAAACTATTAATTCGGCAAAAATCTAAGTGTTTGGGGATCTTGACAGCCACGGGCTACTTAACCCCTTTTCCATACCATTGAATCTCGGTGAAATAGGGTATATAATTAGAAAACAATAGAAGGGGATCCGAGCTGTATATAGGCTGTTGTGAGAATTTCAGGGAATTGTGTAGGCTAGCTCAGAATATAAATAAGTGGAGGTACGCGTAGAACCAGTTTCAAGACGGAAAACTTAATGATGAAAAAATAAGTGCACCTAAATCTGATGATTATCATAAACAACTACAGGTGTTGGTATTGTTACGAGCTACTATTAGGCAACCCTTCAAACACACAAGCGCGGTAAGCAATATATATTCTCCAGGAACCGAGAATGTTCAAGCACATACCCGAGAATGAATCATCTATTTAATTCAGGGTATAAATAAGAGCTGATGTACAGAGTTAGTCTATATCAGAATGTCGAATATAAATTATGTCGTGTAAAGTTAAATAGTTAAGCTTTTGGAAGTCCAAGAGTAAACATTAATTTGTATTATGTGAAAGTGTATATTATACCGACAGCTGTACAGAATTAGACGAAAGCGTAATAAATAAATACTAGTTAGTGTTGTTAATAGACCTATGGTTAAGAATTTAGTTTAAGAAGATATTAGTGCTTGTAAATAGCATTAGTGTGATAGTGCTTCATTGTTAATTGGAAACATTTATAAATAAGGCATATACTGTTATTTGGAGTTGTGAATAGCGAGTAATAAAGACTTTTATTACTACTTGTTTTAAATTAGTGAAACGCGTTAGTAGTAGCCCACTACAGTATGGTAGTGAAATATTTTCAACTAATGTTAATTGTGCGTAAGGATATATTGGAAAAACTATTAATTTAGCAAATGTTCTAGTGCTGAGGGAACTTGGCAGCCACAGGCTGCTTACCCCACTTCACATACCTTACATTTGGTATTTCAATGCTCCACCCGAAGGTACTACATTGGCCAAAAAGCGAGTTTTTTTTACCTGGAAAATTTGGAATTTTGCCGAACCCATGCTATTCCAAGCAAGGTAGGGACCTTTAACGCGCATGACAATACTCACACACGGGACCTCCATTTTACCTCTCATCCGAACGAGGGTGTATTTTTGTGAAAAATGCTCGCCTAACATTTTTCAAGCGGACCGCGTCGGGATTCGAACCCGGGACCTTGGGCGTAGTGGTCACACACATACCACTACGCCACGAAGCCGCCCAACTCCCCCCCCCCCTTCACATACCAATGAATATCGGGGAAATAGGGTATATAATTGTATAACTTGTATAACAATAGATGGGTACCATACTGCATCTAATCAGAAAAAACAGCGGATATGTTCAAAGACAACAAACATAGAAACAAAAAGAAAATTGTTGAAAGCATATGTGTGGAGTACAGCACAGTACGTTTACGAAATAGGGGCAGTAGGGAAAGCAGACAGAAACAGATAGAAGCCTTATGGAATGTTGTGCTTCCGATGTATGATAGCATCGACATTACAAAGTTAATAACAAAGAGGTTATAGAAATAGTAGGAGAATAAAAATATCTGTGGAAAACAAAAAAAAATGAGAAATATAAAGGCAGGATACGTTCTAAGACATGTTTGGAAAACAGTACAGGATATATTACAAGCAGAGATAGGAAAAAAGAGGTAGAAGTAGACCTAGATCAGACTACCGCACACTGATAGTGATAGATTCAGACTGTGCAAATTTCAGGGAAATGCGTAAGTTAGTTCAGAATAGGGAACAATGAGTGTACGCTTCTAACCAGTACCAGGACTGAAGACCTAACGATGCTGATGAATTGAGATAAACAATCCTCTACTTAAAATCAAAATTGTGAGCATAACTGAAAAACTTGATGCTACCTATGTCGAAAAATTCGTAATATATCAAAACGGTCACTTCTTTGGTCACAATTTTACCTGCAAAGTGCTTACGATATGATCAACCAAAAGGAACCGCTACGTCTATCAAGCTCTTGTGGAAATGGATCTGCTTTATTTTAATAATTTAAAGACTTTTTAAAAAAAAACTATAAAGGTGGGACTCGATAACTGTTCTGTCTATGATGGAATTGATCCAGGTAGATGTCTTAATTGCTGCTCTTATAATCATAAAAAGCGAGTCTGAAAGAGTAATCCCATTTGTCCACGATGTGCACTTAAACATACGATTGCTAAACGTACTGCAAATGAGGTAAAAAATATTAACTGCATTTCTTAAAAAATGTATCGCGATAAGACAGAAATTAATGTTAATCACACAGTATGGTATACTTACTGCTCTGTGTATAAATTAAAGCTAGGTGGAATAACTCTTCTATCTTCTTTGCGTAGCAATTACAGTTATATATATATATAGTACCAAAATGTTAGAGGTCTCCGTGCCAAATTGGTTGAACTGTATAATCTCTTTTTATATGTGATTATTAAGTCATATGCTTAACTGAAACATGCTTGAGAGATGATATACATGACAATGAAATTTTTTGTAATACCTTCAATGTGTTCAGAACAGATCCACGTGGAACTGATTATTGACAAATTACAATCTAAATATACTGCGGGTTCGAACAACTTACCTTCTCTTGTTGTTAAATGTTGCAAGTTTCAACTTATCAAACTGTCTTTACTACTTTACTACTACGTTTAACGATTTCACTGATTGTTTTAACTAAATTAAATTTAACACAAGTGCATACCCCTAACAAAGGTATGTTTATGTTATTTACAACTAAAAAGCTTTCAATAGACTCTTTGTTGTTACATTTTATGTTTCCACCAAATGCTTCTAACTATGTTTTTTGGCTAAATTAAATTCATATTTGGGGGAGCGGGATGCGGTGCGTACAATATCCCCCTTAAGCGGATCAATGAATTCTGTATAATAGCGGCCTTCGATAGTGTGGAGAATGTGTACCCCAAGAAATCAACGTTACAAATAACTACAAGTCTAGGATTGCGAGTACTTACCTGTGGCCTTGCTCGACAAACTGCTCCAGGAAACAGGACAGCAATCTTCGGCTGGCACACCCGTTGAAAACCCGTGGAACACAAACCATAAAAATTGGTAGCGATAAATTAAACTGCGTGTTCTCAAAAATTGACATTTGGCTTCTAATTTCATATTGTTATTTTTTTGTAGTTACGTCAAACCCAAGCGACGCGATTATAATGTACAAATACAACCCCGAGGTGCAGGCTGTAACCCAGAACAGAACGTCGAGACAAGACCCCAAAGCCACCAACATCATCCAGATCATAGCTATCTGGCGTCTTATTCCTGCGGCGCGAACATTCTCCCCGCTTTGAAAGTAAGTAGAACTTTCAATTAACTCAAGTTGTGAAAAAAATTGAAAACAAAAGAAATAAGTATATAAAGTAAAGAAAAACTAGTATTGCGTAATAAATTAAGCTAAATAACTAAACAATCCCGATTGTGAGATTACTGATTAGGTATTGGGCATAATTTTACTACCGGGCGTTTAAGTTTAGTAGTTCTGGTTTTAACCAAAGCCACGCGAATAACTCCATCAGCCCCAGGGTACACTTCTTCAATAATACCTAAAGGCCAACTTAATGGTCGAACGCCATCTTGCATTAGAATAACAACGGTTCCGACCGTTACAGGATTATCGGGCGTGCACCACTCTTTTCTAACCTGTAATGTGTGCAAGTACTCAATCCTCCATTTGCGCCAAAATGATTGAACTAACGAATCTAGTAAGCGTTTACGATCCCTCACTGTCAAATGCTCTTTTGACATATCGTAAGCGGGTAAATATTGTAGGAGTTTGCATTAAAAAATGTGCTGGAGTTAACACTTCCGGATAAGGATCCTCCGACAACACGCAAAGGGGCCTTGAATTTAGAAGTGCCTCAATTTGGATCAGCACAGTCAAAAGTTCCTCATATGTGAGTAAATGACCACCGACAATGCGGTACAGATGCGTTTTAAAAGATTTTACCGTCGATTCCCAAATTCCACCAAAATGTGTGGAGCCTGGGGTGGACTCATTTTCCAGGAGATGCGCCGATTATTGAATTCAAGATTTAAAGCAGTTTGAAATTTTGAAGATGTAATCAAATCATAGATTTCATTTAATTTGGACTTGGCTCCTATAAAATTTGTACCATTGTCAGAATACATACAGGAAACTGGACCGCGACGTGACAAAAGCGCTTGAATGCGTCCAAAAAGTTTCGGTCGACAAATTCGAGACTAGCTCTATATGGACAGCTTTAGTAGTCAAACAAACAAATATACAGAGATACGCTTTTGAGAGCGCTGCCCTCTTCTGCGGGAAAGCGTAATATTGATAGGGCCAGCGTAATCCACCCCAGTGTGCGTAAACGCTTTGGCTTGCTGCACACGGCATGATGGTAAGTCTGCCATCATTGGCGTGGGTGTGTTGGATTCACTCGAAAACAAAAATTGCATAATCTAATCCTTGATCTTATAATATCTCTAGCAGAAATAATCCAATATTTTTGTTTTATAAGCGAATTAAGAAGATTAGCACCTGTGTGACAATTAATGCGGTGGTAGTGGTCAATTAATAAATTTATTATATGATCTCTTTTCGTAACAGCAGTGGATGACAAGCGGCAAAAGGCAATCCCGATCGTGATAAACGACCACCCACTCGAATAAGACCCACTTCATCTAAGAAGGGTTTAAATTTCTTATGTATAAAGGCACAGTGCCCTTTTTAAACTTTCCATCAGCTCTGAAAATTGCACTAGTTGTAGCGCATGTATTAAATACTGTTCTGCTACATTTAGATCATCAGCGTCAATTCTAAGAGAAAGCTTAACAATTTTACAAAAACGTAACACACATACAATAATGCGTAAAAGTTTGGACCACGAGGACACAGCTTGTGCCCTCTCATACAATACCGGAAGCTCGGGAACAATAATAGCTAAATTTCTTGAACATAATTCCGGAATTTCTTCATTTGGCGAAGCGGAAAACTGTTTAATGGGCCACATATGAGGAGGTAACGACATCCATGATGGACCATTCCACCAAAGATCATGCGACAACAGTTGGGAGGGCAACATGCCTCGAGATAGGCAGTCACTGGGGTTTTCTATCCCAGAGATATGGTAAAAGTGCTTAGGGTCTAAGTTGCTTTGAACTTTAGCCACTCTATTAGCGGCAAATGTAGACCAACGATGAGGAGAAGAATGAATCCACGATAAGGCTATCGTAGAATCTGAAAATGCGTATACGTTTTCTATGGGATAACGTGAATTATATATATCATACACGTTTCTTACCAATGTGGATAGTAGAACTGCAGCGCAAAGCTCCAGGCGAGCTAAAGTCACTATTTTTATAGGAGAAACCCTTGATTTTGAACAAGCGAGGCGTATTAAAATATGACCATCTGAATCTGTTACATGCAAGTAGACTGCACAACCAAAGGCTTTTAAACTTGCATCACAGAATGCAACTATGTTTACAGTACAGTCATTAGCGACCTTTAAATGACGTGGGATAACTGCATTCTTTAGTAATGGAAGTTCAGATACAAGCTTGAAGTAATATTCAGTTATATGCTTAGGAGGTACATCATCCCATCCAAGGTTTGCATTCCAGAGATCTTTTATTAGCAATTTGGCGTATAAAATTACAGGCGAGACCAACCCCAATATATCAAATAATCTTGCAACACAAGACAAGATTATTCGTTTGGTGCATGATGCGGTTGAGATTTCTGCGGTTTGAAAGTAAAAGGCGTCGTTTCTAGGATCCCATGACAGACCTAGAATCTTTTGGTTACTACCGTCGGTAAAATTCACAGGTGTACAACTCGATAAAGGTAGGGTGCTAAGCAGTTCGAGTGAATTGCTAGCCCACTTAACCAAATCGAACCCTCCGGCCGTAAATAAAGCTATCAGCTGGTGCGATAACTTCACTGCTTCTTCAGTATTTAATACAGACGACACTAAATCGTCCATGTAAAACTCTGACTCTGCCATCCAAGCAGCCTCCGGGTATCTGTATCTTTCATCTGCGGCGAGCTGCTTGACAGTGCGCATAGCAAGAAATGGACTGCATTTTAATCCGAAAGGAACACGAGTGAATTTGAACGAGCGAATGCTCTCGTTACTATCAAAGCGAAATAATATCCTTTGGTATTGATGGTGTTCCTTAATAACACCAATTTGCAAATACATTTGTCGAATATCCGCTGCAATGGCGACTGGAAAAAGGCGAAAATTTAATAAAAGTTTAAATAAATCAGCTTGTAAATTCGGCCCAGGGTACAGGACGTCATTAAGTGATAACCCTGAATGGGTTTTTGCACTTGCATCTAAAACAATCCGTACCTTGGTAGTCCTTTTAACTGGTTATATAACAGCGTGATGAGGTATAAAGTACCCCTGATCGTTGTCCAACTCTGGTGGAACCTCTACCAAATAGCGATTTTTAATATATTCGTCTATAACTTCGTTATAAGCTTTGCGAAAGTCTGGATTCAATTTAAACTTACGTTCAAGATAGATTAAGCGTTTGTGTGCTACTCCCCGAGAGTTACCTAAATTGTGTTCATCTCCAGTGAGAGGTAAAGCAACAGTATAACGACCGTCACTTTCACGCGACATATTTTTGATGAAATCATTTTCACACGCGGTTTCTCGTGGACTGTAGAAGCGAGTAGTAGGAACTTCTTCAAGTTCCCAAAACTTTGTAAACATTCTTGCAAATCATTATTATTTAATGCGCAGTATGTGGTAGATGTGAAATCATGCTGTTGTTCTGGAGCGGTAATAGGTATTTGACCCATTATTACATGCCCAAGAGTAGTCTTCAATAAAGAAGGCGCGTTGGTAGGAGTATCAATAGGACCGTCTAACAATAAGAACGGAAACAGCTGTGCTCCCAGAACTAAATCAATTTGTCCAGGAACATTCCAATGACTATCAGCTAATGGCATTTTGTTAAGCTGTGTCATATGCGTTGAATCAATGTATTGAGCAGGTAAATTATCGGTAATACAATCAATTACTAAAACTTGGATGTTATAGGTATGCGGATGAATACGTGATTCTATAGTAAGAGTGGCGTACCCACGTATAGGACGGGAGCTCATGCCAACACCTTTAATCACAGAATTATTTAACGGAGTTATGGACAGATTCAGCTGTTCACAACACGTTATAGAGATTAAATTATGTTGCGATGCACAATCAATCAAGCATCTGATAAGCTTTCTTGGATTGTTGTTGGTTCGAGCGAAAACTTGCGCCGTAGATAATAAAACATTGTTCATTGGCGAGATTGCTTTCAAGGTTTTACTGCGAGAATGCGATGTTAACGTCACAGTGTCATTCGTGACGTGTGAGTTATTGTCATTTGAAGGCGGTACAACATTACATAATGCGGTAGAGTTTGAATGCGATGCGTTGAAATTTAACTCATTACTAGCCAAAGAATTTCCATCACCAGGTAGAGCATCAAAATGTAATAATGAATGATGCTTTTGTGGCATGTTTACATACATTTTGCGAATTGCATGTGTAACTAGAGTGCGACAGGCTTAAACAGTTTATACAAGCATGGTTCGATTTTATAAAGGCATAACGATCCTTAGCCACTAATTTTTTAAAATCAGCACACTGGTACAAGTGCACATGATTCGACTTACTACAAAAGGCACAAGTCACAGTTTTTGATAACTTATTGCCCGTGGTTACAAAAGAATGAGTAATTTTAGAACCACCTTGTAACTTCGAATGCGATTGTATCTGCGTAGATTTAGACTCAGTTTTGGATGTGCGTTCTAAAACCTTCACCTGTTCACGTAAAAGGTTACAAATTCGTCGTAAGTTGGCATATCACCAGCTTTTCGGTGCCCATTTTCGAAGGATTTAACAGTATCAGAATCTAACTTCTTTAATCCAATATGGACAAACATAAATTCCTTTAAGTCACAAATTTTTAACTGACCCAAGGCTTGGTAAACAGATGTAAACTTATCTACAAAGTACTCAAGAGATTTTGACGTTGCGTTACTAATTGGTTTGAGTTCAAGCAGTTGATCAAGAAAAGCAGATGCTAAAGCTCGATTATCTTGATATTTTGCAATTAAGGCGTTGTATAACGGTAAATAGTTTTCAGGTGTTGGTGTTATACCATGACAAATATTTTTTGCTTTACCAACTAATACGGATAACAAGTACTGAATTCGTTCCGTATCAGATAGATGTTCATTCTCATGTATTAAAATGTTAAAGTTTTGAATAAATAAAGGCCAATCGGCCAAATTATTTCAGAAAAAGGGCTAGCGAAATGCGAGGCAACTTAAAGTAATTTTCTTTGCGTTTGGTATCATGCCCAATCTCCGGTTTATCAATTTGTTTCATTGACAAAAGCGTTCCTTGCAGACTGAATAGAGCTGCACATTTCCGTAAATGACCACACGGTTTCAAATTCAGGTTCAAACTCTTCAATTAAGCGCATTGATAAACTATTGATTTCATCCGCTAACGTCATAAACTCGCTGCGTAGTCCGATAACATGCAAAGATTTGGACAAAAAACTTTCTATCTGTACCGTGTCTTGTTTTTCTGGAATAGCAGCAACTAGCTTTTGTGCGTAACTAAAATACGACGCAAACTTTGACTCCAAGAAAGCTAAACGAGCCTCCCCTTCAGTCCGTTTACTCGTTTGAAGAATTGCGGTTTCTTTATTAGATGCGCGTGCACCTCTGGGCATGATGACAGTTATAGCGCCGGTAACAATAAATCAAGTATGTTTGTTAAGAAGCGGATAAGAAGCGCAATGCGGAAACCTATGAATTATGCCAGAACCTAATGCAGTTTCAGATTGTTTTTTTTGTGTATCCGGTTCGATTAGGATCAAACTTTTATGGGGGAGCGGGATGCGGTGCGTACAATATCCTCCTTAAGCGGATCAATGAATTCTGTATAATAGCGGCCTTCGATAGCGTGGAGAATGTGTACCCCAAGAAATCAACGTTACAAATAACTACAAGTCTAGGATTGCTAGTACTTACCTGTGGCCTTGCTCGACAAACTGCTCCAGGAAACAGGACAGCAATCTTCGGCTGGTACACCCGTTGAAAACCCGTGGAACACAAACCATAAAAATTGGTAGCGATAAATTAAACTGCGTGTTCTCAAAAATTGACATTTGGCTTCTAATTTCATATTGTTATTTTTTTGTAGTTACGTCAAACCCAAGCGACGCGATTATAATGTACAAATACAACCCCGAGGTGCAGGCTGTAACCCAGAACAGAACGTCGAGACAAGACCCCAAAGCCACCAGCATCATCCAGATCATAGCTATCTGGCGTCTTATTCCTGCGGCGCGAACAATATTGCTAACCTGTTTTAATATTTTCAATGGTATAATATTTACTTCAGCACCTGTATATAATTTAAAATTCACATACACTTTATCTTTTTTAATATTTTCATACTAGGATAGATGCCACTCACCTCCATGTCCTGTATTGTACTGATAAGGGCCTATTTAGTTGATGTTTCAGCTTCAACAGCTCCAGCATTTCTTGCCCGACAGGATGCTGCAAAATGATTGAGTATACCATACTTTTTCACATTTGCGTCCAAAAGTAGGGCATTATTTAGGACCATGTATCGAACCACAACGTCTGCATTTAAATTTTTCATCTTCAATTTTAGTTTCACAATTCTGGGTTATTTTTACTTTTCTTTACTGCACCACGTTAATTTTACCTAATAAACTTTGACTTTGTATTCTTGAAATTTCAGCAGCACGACAACAATCTACAACTTTCGTTAAATCCAATTTATCTATTTTAAGTAAACACTCCTGTAAACTTAAGTCTATAATACCCAAAACAATACTATCTCGGTAAGTATACTAAATTCACACGTTTGTGACAATTTTTTAATATCCGTCAAGAAACTTTCAAACGATTCACCTTCTTTCTGGCTCGTTTGTAAAATTTATACCGTTCATACACAATATTCTGCTTAGGGTTGCAATATTTTTCAAAAGCATCTAGTACTGATCGTTCACTTTTTGTCCTTTACCATCTATATTAAACGTGTTAAATAATTGAATAGTTTCTTCACCAGTTAAACTGAGCAGAATACATGCTTTGACTGCATAACATTTAGTTAATTTTTCAGTGGCTTTATGTAAATTTTATAATTTTATTTAAATTTTTTCCAATTGTCACTAACATTACCATTTAAATTTAGGTTACCTGGCTTTCTTGCATCATCTATTATTTAATGTGAAAATTGTATACTTAGTATTTTAACCACTTCAAAATTCTTATCTCAAAACTTGAAACTTATTTAGATTATGTTCTGCAAATAAAGTCTACATAACTTCAACACAGAATCATCGCGGCACCATGACATGTATTCGTTTAATAAAACACGCTAAACCTAGAAGATACTTTAATTATGTTTCGTGTTACACAAATAAAGTGGGAAACTTAATCATAGTTAAGATTAAATCTGGATATCATGTGGTCCCTTATTACTATAATTGTAAATCTTAAGCTATGTTCACATTACAATATAACAGCCGGAATCTTTTCGATCTTATGAGATCACAATAGAATCACTTCTCTTGTTCGCTTTATATCGATTTCTTAAATACACCCTTGTAGCTGTCATTCAATTTATTGTTCGTTTAGGGGTTTCATTCTTTTCATCACTAGGCCGCTGGCCAACAAAGGCTCAGTATATGATAATTTACCTTTAATTGGAATAATTGTATGCAATTTGCTATAAACTATGTAAAAATTTACTAAGTCTAAGAGTACCCTTCGTAGCTCAAACTTTGCCTTGATTATTTACTTTTTATTTCTAATATACGCTGATCTAAAATGGTAATACAAATCTCTTAGCTTCTTTAATTAACTTTGTATTGACATGCAAATCGAAACTAGGATTTACTTTAAATAATAGTACAACTTATTCTAAAGTTCCTCGAAACTGATTTATATACTTTCCCATTACTGCGAAGACTTGTGAAGTTTTGTAATTACCTTTCTGTAGAGAACAGGACTCCGTGTCCCTTATTATAGTATATTTTAAAGATGAAAATCTAACAAGTAGACGTTATTTAAGATAATAGAAATTGGAAACTGCGTTAAAATTATGAAAGATGCGATGGCAATTTACAATGATTTTCATGGCTATATAGTTCAAATTTTATTCTTAAAACTATTCGCTTACTTAAAATATTGTACCGGGCTACTATTAACACGTTTCATCAATTTAAAACAAGTAATAGCAAGTTTTATTACTTACTGTTCACAAGTCTAATTAACAGTATATGCCTTATTTATAGATGTTTTCAGTCCAATTAACAATGAAGCACTATCACACTAATGCTATTTACAAGCACTAATATCTTCTTAAACTAAATTCTTAACCATAGGTCTATTAACAACACTAAACACTACTATAATTTATTTATTACACTTTTGTCTATTTATGTATTTTACAAGCTGGTGGTACAATAGACACGTTCACATAACAGTAATTTATATTTATTAAAAGACTTTCAGAACGTAATGAACAACTAACTATAAACGAGATGATTTATATACGACATTCTGATGTAGACAAACTCTGTACTTCATCAGCGGTCTTATATATACCCTGAATTAAATAGATGATTTATACTCCGGTATATGCTAGAAAGTTCTAGGCTTCTGAAGTATATACATTGCTTACGGCGCTTGTGTGTTTGACGGGTTGTCTAATAGTAGTTCGTAACAATATGTTTTAAACAAATCAACTTAACTGTTTTCTCAAATGTGTAAAATGTATAAAAAGATTGTCACGACTGCTTAGGATGCAAGACGTCTGCCGGTCGGTCGTCAATATTAACATTCGTTTAAACGTATGGATTTATAAAGACAACTGACAAACGACGATTTTTTCTAATCGGTTTATAACTGTCACTGCATTTTTAAAAATCTGACTTACGTTTTGTATTGTTTTGAATTCGTTTTAGCTTTTTTTAAAGACAAATGTTTAATTTGTTATGCGCGCGCGATGAATTTCAACAATATGACGTAAACCATTTCTTTCAAAAAGTCGATACCGTCATACTAAAAGAATTACGCGCCAACCACTTTGTGCAAAGCAATCCACGCTAGTTATGTATTCCCGATTTATGTATGTATAACAAAATAGAAGTTATTAGGAAATATTAGAAATTGTTAAAGAAATTATTAAGTCAAGTGCAGCAATGTAATTCAAGGATAATTAAATAATGGTTATCCACAGTTTATGAGAACGGATGCAATACATCGTATTCCAGACGATATGATACTGCAGGTGGCAGATCACAGACAGTTAAGAACCGTGATTACCTAAAAAGTAAGATTGTTACATTATATAATGAATAGAATTCAAAATAAGCAGACATGAGCTCTGCAAGTTCCCACAGACATGTGAGGGGCAGGGACAACATAAATAGCGGGAGACCCGGATAGCGGCAGTCAGTCTACAGTACTTCAGCGTTAACATTGCACTTTGTTTAGGCTACTCAAAATATTAAACTCCAATTATTATTCAAATTTTCACTTAGAGTGTTTTAAACCAGTTTGTCAAAATTCAATTGTAATTTTTGTTTAAGTAAATAAATGTTGTTACGAAGAATTGGAAGAAGTTTTTAAAAAGACAGCACCCAAGACCCGAAACGTAACTGGCGCAGCCGTACGGATGTCAAAAGGTCACTAGGGAACCCAAATTCGAAGAACTGGTGGTCTAAAATTTTAATTTCCAATTTGGCAGAACCCTAACAAAGTTGGACGAAACACAAGCATCGATCAAATCCAAACCAAAGCAGCGTGGACGAAGTACAAAATCGACAAGTCCATGAAAGCGACAAAGAAATTAATGTAAGTGCATTTTCCTTAAAACCAATTTATCTTGACAAATTAGCTAGTAAAAGAATTTTTATTTTATGTATGTACTATTATTACTGCAATTTTATGCCATTTAATGAAAATAATTTATTATGTATTAAGAGAATTATTTTCAAAATTCGAGAAATTAGTTTTAAAACAAAAAAGAATTTGTTTTGAAACAAGAGAATTTTTAGAAATAAATAGTACAAACAATGATTATAAATTATTAAAATAATACAAAACGTAACTGATGCACGAATTACTAAAATGAATACGAAATAAAAACCAATTCAATTCAGCAAATACGAAACATAAAAGTAGAACCTACTTAAAAAAGTTATTAAAATGAAAACTGTATAAGACGTTGACGATAGCGAGAATGACAATATTATTTACATACACTATTACAATCAGCTGAGTATGTACACTGTTGCCATGGTGTATATCTATCGAACAAAAACTGCGAATCTACAATTATTTATTGGTGAAAACAAGTATATACTGCTATGTTATGTAATGGCCTAGGTTTATTTATTGAATTTATGCATTTCTAAATATTGTCAGCGTAAACGAGGACTTTCTAAACAATATTTCAGTTTACTCAATAAATGGGGCGTTCGTTAAGACGTATTAAAACTATAATGCGAACATGATGTTTGTAGGTCGTACTAGAGTGTGTAGAATCTTGACGTTCCAAGTTTATTTGAACCTATTGCGCATATGACGTCATTGCCATCCGCTAATAATGCTACTCTATTTAGCCCATTGCTAATTATGATTTTTGTGTTAACAAATGGCACGAGTGAAATTGTCAAACAAATACAATAGAGGCCCTACACATAGTGTATGAGTTCATTGGGCCGTAGACAAAAAAAGAGTTTCTCAACCAGTCAATTGTTTATAGTATTGATAATTTGCGATCACCAACAGAATTTCTCAAATATTTAGCTTGGAGTGGACTATGCGTTTTACATTACATTTTGTTACGTGCTGACGTTGCGTTACTCTTCTGATTTTCCCTGAAAGTGGGGGCAATAACGTAACAATTTAAACGGTGTACCGGTTGACTACAGCGATGGTGCGAGGTAGGTGATGTGAATGAAAAAACCTTCAAGGGATTACAAAACTCTTATCCCAATTTTCCATTTAACATTGAAAAAATTCATTTTTTAAACATTGTTTTGCTTTACGTCAAAATCTTAGACGCCAATCCACCGTGTACAATTCACTACCCACCCGAAAAGCGTATTTTCCTAATTGTTCTGTATTTGGTGGACTTCTTTTTATAAAGAGTATAGTGCTATATTGCAAATGAAAATACAACTTTCTACTACTAGGTTATCATAAAGTAAGGGATATATTTTAAATCATTACAACTTTTTAATAAATTAAGTTAGTAACATAAAATAAACGAAATCTAGTTGCTTAATGAATGGGATCTTACCGTATCTATGAGAAACAAAAGCGTTGTCATAACAATTGTTGTCACTAGTGTCAAAAAGAAATTATTCAATTTGAAGTTTTATTTTGAAATTAAAACTAAAGTAAACGTTGAGTTCAAACGACTCAACTGTAATAACATGGATTTACAAACAAGAATTGGTTTAGTTCAGTGCTATTATGAATCCGGCAGAAATTACACCGCTGGATTACGAAGATTTCGCACGAGAATGGGTTTGAGAGCGGGACCCTGTCAAATGAAAGCGTACCGCAATTTGATACAAAAATTTGAAAGAACAGGGTCTGTAACTGACTTACCAAGATCAGGAAGACCAATAATTAGTGATGTCCAAGTTGCAGAGGTTCTTTATGAAAATCAAGACATAGCCAGAAGCAATTCACTCGCAATCAGCAGTGCAAATGCGATATCCAAGCGATTGCAAATGCCGTATACCACGGTTTGGAAAATTTTACGCAAAATTCTAAACATGTATCCATATAAACTGAAAATACTGTTTGAATTAAAGGACGCAGATTTGGCTACTAGGTACGATTTTTCTTTGCGAGTAATGGTTCAGATGGAAATTGAACCCGAATGGTTATCCCGTATTTTATGGACAGATGAGGCACATTTTACTCTGAATTGTGGAGTCAATACTCAAAACTGTAGAATCTGATCTGCAGAAAATCCGCAACAAATCGTTCAAAAAGGTCTTTATGACAAGAAAGTCACCGTTTTATAGCTGATTTTATTATTGGTCCGTATTTCTACGAGGAAATGCAGAATGGACAAGCCGTATCTGTAACTGTAAATGGTGAACGATACTTGCAAATGTTACAAAATTATGTTATTCCACAGCTGCAAAACGAGCACTACGGAATTGAAAACATAATTTTTGTGCAGGATGGAGCACCCCCGCACATTTTTCGACCAGTCAAAGAATTGTTAACCAACGTTTTTCAAGATCGCGTGTTAAGCAGACATATCGTAAATTCATGGCCACCAAGATCACCTGATCTAAACCCAGCGGATTACTGGCTGTGGGGTTATTTAAAAAGTTTAGTGTTTAGAACACGACCAACTACGCTACAAGAATTAAAAGACAGTATTACGGAGCAAATTGGTACAATTCAACCAGAAATGTTAGGAAATGCTGTGTACAATTTGGAGGTAAGGATGGTGATCTTACAACAACAAAATGGAGGTCATATTGAGCAATTGCCGTAACCTGTTTTGGGCATACTAAATCCCATTTCATAAGCAATTAGTTTTCATTTATTTCTTGTTATTAACTTAATTTGTTAAAAAGTTATCATAATTTAAAATATATCCCTTACTTTATGATAACCTGATACATCGAACATGACACTATTCAAAAAAATAAAAAAATAGTCACCAATTCTTAATTGACCAAGTTCGGGTTTGTTAAAAGATAACTTTATCTAAATATTCCATAATAAACTTAAGTCAATCAAGTAGCGTTAACCTACCTTAAAATTTAAATAATTAAGCTCCAATCTGACACTAATTACTCTTTTGCATTGTAGTGCATATAAACAGGCAAACGATCTGGTCGCATTGTCTCCTTCAAAATCACTTATGCTCTAGTACAGCCTTCTTAACGTATATAACATATGAAACAGCATTTAAGCTCACAAATATTTAAAATAATGCACTTACAGTTTTAGGCTCCGTAGAGATCTTTTATTAGGCATTCCGCCAATACCAGGTGCGTTTACGCTGTAGAAGGGACGAACTATTGGAAGCTGCAAAGAGGCTAAAGGTGGGTCGTGTTACAGAAATTCGGACTACTACACCAGCCACATTTCTATCTAAGCTTACATACATTTCTTTTTAAACGTGTCCAGCTATAGGATTTTGAGAGTCTTGAAATCGTCACTTATAAACCCTTTAAGACAGGGACCATTGATTGTATTATTGTTAAAGCAGTGGGTTGTAACGGCAATCTCATCACTTTTTGTCAACGAACCATCATGATTAGATTATCTAAAGGGTCTTTAACTATTGCTTTTTTTACGAACACAAAACACCTATACTAATTAATGGACGATTTGTCAGCTGTTTTACCAGTCACTGGTTTGTTTTCCTCCAAGAAGACCTATTTCGCTGGCACCGATAGTAGTTTTAAGGTATTCAATCCATTACGCATGGTTCTAGGACTTACTAAGGACTATTGGATTTTATAAACATGAAGCAGGTGCATATCCTTATTACGGGCGCCTCTAACGGTGCAGCTGTGCTTAATTCTGATATAAAGAAGCAATCAAAATTTCTGTCTTATGTATGTCGCAGCGGATTCCACATACGTCAGTTGCCGAGCCTGAATTTTTAAAGCTAGTAAAATATCTTCAATGTAATGCTACTATAAAAATCAACTATGGCAGTTTCCAAGTAGAAAAACACCTTTTAACTGTCTGCTTTTTAACCATTGCGGAATGCAAAAAGAAAAGAAGCTAATTTAACCACCGTGAGTTGACCTGTATGAAATTGCACTTTGGTTCATCTATGTATATTTACGATAATCTCAAAACTGACTTTGATGTCCACCACTTTTCTATTTCATGTAATGTTTGCGTAGGTTGTGTTATAGAAGTGTTAACGCACTCATATTAACTTCAAAGAATTTTTGCCTTAAACTCCATTGCTGGTATAAGTGATAGCCATTAGAGTTTCAAATAAATAAAGCTCTTAAAACTTAAATAACTGCATATTGTTTCATACTACATGATCGTATAGTTCATTACAACCCCAAAATAAATATTGTATAAAAGGTGTAATGAATATTTTCCTAGGAGTAACAGTCAAAAGATTTTAAATTACAGACAATCGGTTTGTACCTAAGAAACTAGCAGCCTTACTTCTTCAATATGATGGTGTTCCTACAACATACCTGTTTAAACCACCATTAAATTCGATTTAGTTTTCAGACAGTTAAAAATGTCAAAACCTGTTGCTTACTAAAATTTTTCACGACCTATTGTAATACCAGAGACAATTTGCTTATACTTCTCACTTTCTTGGTTTTTCAGAATATCCGGAAAATACTAAGAAGACTAGAAAACTGAACTTTGGATTTCGATGCAAAATGATAAATTAAGATATGCAGAATTGAAATAATCTATATGCAAACAAAATCTGAAAAACGTATTTTTAATTTTTCAAATTGGAAGAGAAATGCATTTTGTTATTCAAAAAATTGAAATTTCCTTAAGATATATACATCGGTTTCTTTTGTACTTCAGGAGGCACTTCGTTTCAATTATGCATAATGAAAACAGTTATTCACACTGTCTATCTTTGGGAATAACGAAATGATAAATAATTTCCGTCACAAACAAGCTTTTTCTAAATACCAACCATAAGCAAACATACATTTAAAGACTAGCTGCGTCCACGTAAACAGTGCATTAACGAGTATTTAAACCCGAAAATTAAATAAGTTTTCCGCTTCCGCATCGGAATATTAGCCTAAGTCACATTTAAGTGGCAATCTGGATCTCCATATTTTCTATTTAATAAGTTGCTTGAACTTAACACAAGAATGCACTTATTCTCCTAACTTCTTTAATTAACCCAGTGTTGACATGTAAATGGAGATTGCCGTTTATTTTAAAATAATGGCGGGACTTGTTTCAAAGTTCTTCCAAAAAGCCTTCTATACTCTACTATGACTGCAAAAACTTCTGAAGTTTCTTAATTACACTTTGTGTATTTTACTGTACAGAACTAGGATTCCATGTCATGCATTATCATATTTCAAAGACAAGAATCAAATGAATGGATTGCGCGAACTAGTAATAAAGATAAGAAAATAAATTCAAAAATTTATTGATTTCTAAAGTGATTTATCTATACAGTGTTTTCATTTAAAAATTTTCCACCCCAAATATTTAGAAGGTTAAAAAAAATAAAATTCCTAAAATACGTCAGTTTTAGTTTTAAGGGGGAACTTTTTAACACATAAACATCCATATCTTAAGTAGAACAATCCTACTAACAAACATTATTTTAAAAAGCTTCATGGAGATTACAGTAGTTTTTTAAATTTTCAAGTTGGTTTAATGTTTGAAAAAGTTTGCATTAAAACAAGAATATTAACTTAATGAATTTTTTAATAATCTGGTTTTCTATGAAAAAATCAAAACGCCAGAATTAGTTAACTGTAACATAAGTAATATTTTAGTTCGTTACAATTTTTTGCGGCATTATTGCAATTAAAATTATAAATTATTTACACCTTAGCTGAAAGAAAGGAAATAAGTAGAGCATTTGCAAGCACAGAGTAAGAGAGAACAACCACACTCACCTTCACCTCCACCACCACCTCCATCTCCACACCGACTAGGCATCCGCCTCCGTCACCGCCCCGCCACCGCCTTTACCTTCGCCTCAGCATCCATCTCCGCCACAGCCGCAGCCTTCGCATTCGCCTCCGCCTCGCTTCCGCCACCGCTTTTCCCTCCGTCTCCGGTCCTCACCCGTCCCAGCCTTCACCTCATCCTCCGCCTCCACCTCTGTCACCGCCTTCACTTCCGCCACGGCCTCCGTCCCCGCTTCCGCCCTCGCCTACGCCTCAGCATCCATCACCACCACAGCCGCTGCCTTTGCATCCACATCCGCCTCCGCCTCAGCCGCCGCCGCCACCTCCGCCTCCGCCTTCGCCTTCGCCTCCGCCTCCGCCTCAGTCTCCGTCTCCGTCTTCATCTCCGCCTCCGTCTTTGTCTCCATCTCTGCCTCCGCCTTTACCTCCACCTCCACCTCCACTTCCACCTCCACCTCCACCTCCACCTCCACTTCCACCTCCACCCCACCTCCACCTCCACTTCCACCTCCACCTCCACCTCCACCTCCACCTCCACCTCCACCTCCACCTCCACCTCCACCTCCACCTCCACCTCCACCTCCACCTCCACCTCCACCTCCACCTCCACCTCCACCTCCACCTCCACCTCCACCTCCACCTCCACCTCCACCTCCACCTCTACCTCTACCTCCACCTCCACCTCCACCTCCACCTCCACCTCCACCTCCACCACCACCTCCACCTCCACCTCCACCACCACCTCCACCTCCACCTCCACCTCCACCTCCACTTCCACCTCCACCTCAACCTCAACTTTCACCTCCACCTCCACATCCACCTCCACCTCCACCTCCACCTTCACCTTCACCTCCGCCTCCACTTCCACCTCTTCCTCCACCTCCACCTACAAATCCACCTCTACCTTTACCTGTACCTCCACCTCCACCATTCCCCCTCCCCCACTCTATCCCACCACACTCTCACCTCCAACCCTCCCCATCCCCAGCTAAGAGAAAGGAACCAGAAGACAGGCGGTCTGATTTGGAAGTGCTGGACAAAAAGAAATTGAATGAGTGGAATCAAAACACACTATTCTGTCGTATGAAGATCTTTGTTCTAATGCTGCACACCACGTTCCAGTGGAATTTGGTTGCAAATAGTTCGATGCAAATCTTCAATTTGCATTTGTATCATTGACGTGACAGAGAGCCCATAGGTAAGAGTTGCAGTCAAAATTGTAAGCAATTTGATCTCTGAAATTTATTGTGACTTTAATAAAGTAGACCCTGCTGATTATGATCGGTGGTCAAAAGTCCAGTACAAGAATGCAAAATGCAACAAACGTTCCAAAATTCAGCACACCCTTCAGCTGTTAGAGAACCTGTACGAAGAAACTGATGACAATGCTGCTAATGAGAGGATGGTTTTTTCACTACGGTTTTTGACTGAAAAGTTTAAACTGCGAACATTGAGCCGGGAAGGCATACAGTTCTGAGCTGTTGTTATGGGCATACAAACTTTATTCTTTGTCGTGGAAGGCATATTCATTTGTTTGAAAAACCTCAATGACTTTGCCAGATGCATCGTATCTTTATCCTTGTCTTGAAACGAAGGACTTGATAACGAGATGCATGTGACTCTTTTAAGAATTAAGGGCAAGCACTTGGATGCCCACGAGAAAATTGTTTCTTTGTTGCTGGATGAAATCCACGTACAACTAAACTTCAGCTTAAAAGAAGGAAACAATCCTAGTTTTATCAGGAATAGCCCACATGAAGTAGCTGCCTGTACAGGCTTTCATGATTTCATCTATGCTATCCAAAAACAAGAATGTTGTTTCTTTTGTCCCTGTAACAAATTTGTATGCAGCCTATTTATATGAATTGACATTGAAAGTGTTACGCCAAGTACATGAAGCTGGTTATCGACTGGTTTGTTTGATTTCAGACAATAATCGAATCAATAGAATTATGTTGTGTGGTGGTGAGTTGAAGTCATTCATTCCGAATCCATTTTCATAACTCATCAAGATGGTTTATTTTATTTGATTCGGTACATTTATTGAAATGTATTCGTAATAATTGGATAAACCAAACTAATGATAAACAGACTATCTTTTTTCTGATTATAACAATAAAGAAACTATTCTCAGGGCATCATTTCTGATTTAAAAATGCTTTATACTGTCGAAAAGGAAAAGATCCAGAAACTAGCACCAAAACTAAATTATAGGGAATTATATTCTACAAACACAGAGCTACAAAAAGTCAGCTTTGTTTTGAAAATTTTTAACGAAAAAACTGCTGCTGCACTGCAGTATTTCTTAGAAATGACTGACACTGTTACCGCCACAAGAAAATTTATTGAGGTTATTATACAGCTGTGGAAAATCTTTAACATTAAATCCCGGACAAAAACGAATCAATTACTCAGGTCAAGATGTAATCATACGAGAACGTAATAAGGCGGAAGTGACCGTGTGGTTGGAGGATGTGAATTGGGGATTGGTAAGTAGATGAGGTTAAGTTAAAATTAAAGTTGAACAAAACCAGCTTCAAGTATGTAACGCGGTCCTCTTCATAGGAGTAAATTTAAATGATGCGCAAGCTTTGGTAGAATACTTTTCCTGTGCGCGGGTTCTTGAAAATTTGCGTAAGCCGTAATAAAAGGACTACCTGAAAGAATAGCTCTAATGAGTGGGTTGTATATTTTAAGTGAACTGCATTACTAAAAAGGATATGTTGGTTGTATGCAAGGAGGCAATGGAATTACTGATGATTTCTGAAAGTCCTAAGAAATAAAGATATATAATATTATTAAAGCTTAAGTTTAGGTTGAACTTTATTTGAATTCGTTTAAAAACTAGATAAGCATACCCATTTGTAAATAATATCTTGCTACTTCGGTGATGGAATCTTATTTAGAAGTGGTATCTTATTTTTTAATTTAATTAATTTGATCAAAATTTTAATAAATGTTTTAAGATATTTTAGAGAGAAGTAACATATCAGGTGATCTAATTTAGGAAACTGAAACAGAGGAGACCTGTATGAAATAACCGTATTTCGTGAAAGAATAATATTGAGAGGATTGCAGTGACAGAAGGTTTGGCGCCCCTTTATTATGACTATAAAAAAAGCCTTTTAGGGTAAGTGAGTTTATAACGTAGTTATTTTCACTCCGGCCATTTTTATTGTTTTATTTAGGATTTTTATATTTTCTTTTGTAATTTCTTTCACAGAAACTCATTCCCACACCACTGCTTTTAGCCGATGCACCAATATATTTTTATGTGGTTCCGCATCTTCAAGGCAACTCAAAATTTATTAATGTAACGCACATTTTACCCGTAACAACCTTAATAAGCATTGTTTATAGAGTTATAATACGAATGAGAAATTAAATATAGCAATTTTTTAAATGCTTGTAATTATTTTGGCGGTAAACAACTTTACCGTAATAGTAATATAACTCAGGAAACTCTGACTTTTGCAAATAAGATTCGCGTTTAGTATCTTTATTTTTATATTTTGCTTGGCTGTTCTGAATGGACCTGCACCTTGAAGAAGTTCTAGATTGCTAGAATGCGTAGAATGGCTTGAATGTTCCAGTGAGCTAAAAAGTCAAACTACAGGTTTAATCAAATTAGTGGGGTCTTTAGTGAGCAATAAGATTAAGGCTGGTGTCCGAAAGAAGGTAGTCGCTCTTTTGGCACTTAGAGTCGCGGAGACCATAGGGGTTGATATTGCATTCGAGGACACACTATTGCGATGTGGAGGGCAACGGAAAACCACCACATTACCTCCCAAGTACATAGCGTACTTAAGTTGTTATTTAAGATGATAGCATCATCTGGGGTAAAAGATTTCGGAGTTAAAATAGTTGTTCTTTAACGTGCGTGAAAGTACTTACACACGGAACCTCTATTCTACCTCTTATTCAAACGAAGACGTATTTTTGTGAAAAAAGACTCGCCTAACATTTTTCAAGCGGGCTGTGTTGGGCCTTGGGCATAGTAGTCACGTGCATACCAACTACTCCATGGAACCGCTTCCCCTTCATATACCACCGAATATTGGTGAAATAGAGTCAATATTTAGAAGAAAATAGAAGGGGAACCGACCTGTACCTAACAAGAAAGTGCAGCGGCTGTATTTGAAGACAACATACATAGAAACAAGGAAAAAATTGTTGAAAACATATGTGTGGAGGACAACACTGTATGGCTATGAAATAAGGTCTGGAGGAGTAGCAGGCAGGAAAAAGGTAGAAGCCTTTTGGAATATGGTGCTTCAAATGTATGATAATGATAGCACGGATAGACAAAGTTAATAACAAAGAAGTGCACTAGAAATAGAGGAAGAAGGATATCTGTGGGAAACAAAAAAGTAGGAGAAATAGAAGTACAGGACACGTTCTAAGGCATTTGGGGAATAGTGCGGGATATATTTCATCAGGAATAGGAAAAAGGAGAGATACAGGTAGACCTAGATCACACTATTGTACGCAGATAGTGAGAGGTGTAAGCTGCAGGGCTTTCAAAAAATGTGTAGGTTAGCCCAGATTAGAAAACAATGGTGGTGCGCGTCTAACCAGTTTCAGGACTGAAAACTTAATGATGATTTTGCTTGAAGGTTTTTGTCTGAGAAGGTCAATTTGATTTTACTATGTAGGTCTCCTATAAAAACTAGGAGTCCGTCATATTGGTTAGAACTTCATTATGATAAGATCGGTTCCAATAATATGAATGGAGAATAGTCCATCATTATTTTGTACATTCCCCCCCCCCCGCTCCTTTTTGAGCACCTCTTTTTTTACCACTTCAGTTGACATAGTCACGGCGAGGTTTGCTTCTTGAAGCTAACTTACTGCATTTGTTTACGCTCTCCCCTTCGAACATATATGTTGTGCGTTACGGTTACGGTAATGCATAGATTTCTAAAAAAATATATATTTGTACACCAGCGGTAAAATTGTAATAAACAATAGTGATTGGTTCAAAAAGTATTGGACATTTTGCTATTTGTTATTTTATAATAGATTTAAAAAAAAATCAATCCAATGTTGACAACATGGTGCTCAAGGTTAACAGCTGCTAATAGTTAAAATGTCTTTCTCCGGTGCTAGTCCTATTTCAGTATCGATTCGCTTCCATCGTGATTAAGATCGTTTTCCACGAACAAACGCGTGTTTATTATTTACACTTACTCCGCGTACAAATTTTACAAACGAGTGAAATTTGAGTTTCCTGATATCGACAAGTGAGATTGGAAGTGCACATAATCAAGAAAGATCGGTCGACAATATTTCTAAATGTGAAAGCTTTAGAGAATGCAAAAAAACGTTTGATCCGCTTACCAGAAAATTGTTCATACAGTTATGTTGGCAAGCTGTAGTAGAAAAGAATGTATTAAATTTGGTTATATAGACGAGCTTTTAGCAAGGAACCACCCGGAAATTTTATAAGCTTTGGTTGTGTACACTTAATAACTTGCTATTATAGTTTAAAGCAATGACAATGAATGAGGTTTCACACGGACATACTGCAAGTGTCTTTAAAAATAAGACAGTTTAACGCACAATCCGTGAGAACGAAAATAGCAAGCAATGAGCTCCTAGACGTAAAACTTATAAAAACCCACGGATAATAAAAGAGGCGATCGGATTATTAAATAACAGACATCCGACAGAGACTTGCAAATGCGATTGATACGTAACCATCGCGATGTGGAATGGCGTCGGAAACAGCTTGGCGGTATTCATACTCGAAACTGTTAGTGAACAAGAACTCGTTTTTGGACGTGGAGAAACGCAGTTGTGAATATACCATTAAGCGTAAAAGTTGCCAGTGTTAGGAAACTTTGATCAACAACAAGTTGGGTTTTATACCTACAACGATTCCTGCTCTTGGTATCGATGGAATTTGGAGAATACAAAACAAGTCAAATTGAATTTTGCTCTACAGCTTATAATCATCGTACGCTGTTTTTGTGGTATTTAATTCTGTGATCGATGGGAGTAATAACGCGTGGAGCTTATTATTAAGAATAACTACTAATGTTTATGTACAACTATTTAAAGCGTATTATATATACCGAACTTTTCATAAAGAGAAATTCAGTGCTGTATTCATCAATTAGCACGTAAAATTCAAACTGGTTAAATTTTTACGAGTTCAATCATTGATTTTTTTAGTTAAATGCGTATTTGGCCAATTAGGGGTAGATCATAGCTTTCTTGCTGTTGTGATTTACTGTTACAATTATATTGTATAATATAGGTTAGGTATAAACGACGTGGAGTTTTTGTGTTTATTTCGAAATAGTAGAAGGTAAGAAGAGTGTAAACGAAGCTCCATCAACCTCCAGCAGCAGTAAAAACAGCCAAATTCGAAACAGACACCTTCCGAGTAAGCTTTATTTGTGTTATTTTCTTTAGATCGTTGGAGGTCAAGGGCGAAACGTAGAAAAGGGAGTTTAAAGATCTTTTAAAGTAAACGTATAGGTATTTAGTAGAAGTGTCACAACTTGTACACTACTACGAGCAATATTCGCTTTCATAAAACTCACCCCGCACATCTAAAAGCTAGTTGGTGCACCAATTAACTGTTACGTCACTTCGGCCCCCGTAGAATAAAAATAAGCAGGAAACGTAATGTCAATTTAGCATGTATCATGGTGCACAAAAAAACATTATAATTGTTACAAGATGTTAATCTTGCGTAGGTCCCTATGTGGCTTAGATGGTATGCGTGTGACTGTGAAGCCCAAGGTCTCGGGTTCGAATCCCGACACGGACTGCTTGAAGAAATGTTAAATGTGCATTTTTCCACAAAAATACGCCCCCATTTGGATGAGAAATAAAATAGAAGCCCCGTGTGTGAATGTCTTCATGCAGGTTAAAGAACCCTACATTGCTTGGAACAGCAAGGGTTTTGCGAAATTCAAAATTTCTAGGTAAAAAAACTCGCTTCCTGGCGAATGTAGTATCTTCGGGCAGAGCTTTGGAAAATCTAATAACCTAATATTTTGTTGACATTTCAAATATTTATAACGAGCGACACCGCCATCTCTTGCGCTAGTCAGTTACTGAAAAAAGTTTCGCGAATCTGTTGAATGGAAATTTTTTTTTGACCAAAGCTTCTGTCAAGGATTTATGTGCTTAAGCATCATTTAGAAAGAAAGTTCGTCACTTCCTGCGATTAAATGTACGGAACAGGAAACACTCAAAACCTATAAACACGTTTGCTGCAAGTAAGCGTTTCCTTACGCTGTATTTCTGTGTACTTCTTCAGAATTAATATTCCACTAAATAAATCAGCTTACTAAAATATAATAAATAAGTTCCTAAGCCAGCTCTAAAAATAATTATACAAATGAAAGGTAATGTTATCTCCTAATAAGAAATTGAGAAAAAGCTATATAGAGCAAAATTTGTATCGCAATACATATCGTTTCTTTTATTGCATTGGGCAATCATAAATAGTCTTAGTCTGTATGTTGTTTCTACAAAACCAGAACTTGTTTTCAGTACAAAGATGATTACGTTACAGTAATAAAATTTGACTCAGAAAAACAACGGCTTTGAACGTAGAACGGAAAGTGGAATTGACATACGAAACTATATTAAAGGTCGTTGAAATTTAACATGTCGCTGCTTATAATCATCATTGTATAAATAAAACACAAATACAGAAAGCAAACGAAAAACATTATTATTAAACTTTTTTGCGTCTCTTCAATTACATGAAAAACGCGGGGGAAAGAAAATTTCTCTCTTACAAATATGATTTTTATTTCAATCGTAATATATGAGGTTTTCATAAAGTAAGGGACGTTCAAAGACGCAAATAAAATTAAGATGTTAATCTATTAGCCAAAAGTAACTGGAATCTAGTTGCACGAGTAATTGGATTTTGCGGTATCTATGAGAAGAGTCGCTATGGCAACCAGCAATACAACTGTCAAGAAGAAAATCACTACAGTTCAGTGAATTGTACTCATACTAATCCCATGCGAACGTAAACTCAAACCATTTACAACATGCATCTGCAAAGAGGAATTGATTTGATACAAGAGTTAAAATGAAATTGTGAAAATCTGATTGAAATCGTTCAGGGAGACCTGCACGACAAGTTCACCGTTTGGTGTAGTTTCACAGCTAACTTCATCATTACACCACACTTTTACGAGGTAATACAGAACGTAGGGGACATACCTGCAACTCCGTAGCGAACGATACTTGTAAAGGTTGAGGGATTTTAAGATTCCCGTTTGCATAATGAACACGAAGGAATTGAGAACACGATTTGTGTGTCTATGCACGTATATAGACCAGTTAAAAAAGTGCTGTTTTTCAAGATCGTGTTATAAGCAGATATTTTGAAAATTCACGACCGCGAAGATCGTCTTACTACACGTTGTGGGGTTATTTAAAATATTTGGTTTATAAAATCTAACCAACTACTCTAGAGAAATCAAAAGAGAGTATTAGAAAAAAAATTGGTGAAATTTTAACAAAAAATGGTAAATACTTAACAGAAATATTTTAACTGATGCTTAAAAATTGGTCCTAGATTGGTATTTACGCAAAAAAATGATTTTTAAAACTAAACTTGAATCGGATGCTATTAGAGTACGTAGGGAGGGTACCCACTACATGACCTAATTTAAATTTATTGGTGAGTGACCTTGGGACTCGAATTTACGGACCGAAGAGTACAGCGAATTAATGACGCCCGAAAGTGGGGCTTTTTGCATATATATTACTCATATTTAGACCAGGGTAGAAGATTAAATAATCGCATCAAATAATTTTAATCACCGTGTATAATGAATATTATTAAATAATACGCGTTATTAAAACCATGAAGCATAAATAAACTAGGTTGTTTCAGTAAAAATAAGAAATTTAAATTATTTATAAGACGCTTTATATCAAAAGAAGCAGTATTGAAAAGCTCTGCGTGTAATGTATTTATTCCTAAACAAAGAGAAATTACGTGCAAAATTTATCTTAATTAACCCTATTTTAAGTAACCGGTAGTAAAACAAAGTGTACATATAATAATTAATATTTAAGTTGTATTCGCTAAAAATGAAATCAATTTTAATTGGAGTTAATTAAACCGTTAGTAACATATAATACCTATAAAACTTGTGAAAACCCAAGATTAAAATACCACGGAATAAGGCTCTGAGAATTAATATTATTTTGAACACCTGCGTAGTTTAAATGTCACATTCGGCGTAAAGTTTGCAGATAATTAATGTTTCAAAGAATCTTGGGGAAAACGTCGCATAATAGTTACGAGAATTGCTAAAGCTGGGTTATTTCACACTCCATGTGGACTAAAATAATCAATAATAAAGAATATCAATTTGCACCAATACGAACAGGTTAGAGAAGGAAAGAGAAAATGCGTCAAGCAAAGACACATATTATAAAAGGCGGGATTTAAACAACGTCACGAGGGTCACAATTGGTTAAAAATAGGATGCAAATAGCAGAGGTAGAACAACAATTTCTGTACAAAATTAATTAGTTTTTCTCGGACATGCTTGCGTGCCGTGTGGAAATTTTCTGAGATTTAAATGGGGCGAGTGAAAATTCGTAAAAATCGACGCGCGAGCGACAGACTGGGAACATGGCATGAGAAATTCTTTAGAATTACCCGTTTTGGGGAACAGACCGATAGACAGGCTTTTTGCTATATATACCGAGATGAATATAAACAAGCCCTCTTAGACTTATGACGATTCGATGCGTTAAAAGCTCGTACATACGCGACTTGATTGAAGATGTTAAACCGTGCATTTTAGTTTGATTAAATAATTTAAAGCTTGCTAGTATATTTTAGTGATTCAAAATAGCTTGTTATTTACGTGCTAACATGAATGTACTTCAGTGCACTTAGATACAAGGTAATAAAATTTAGTTTCACTGTACCAATTAGCAAAATTTATAACGACGAATGTATACACAAAAGTAGGCAGTTTTGGCGTATATTGGTGACAGAAGCATGAATTTCTTTGCTATTTTTCGGGGGTGTTAATAATTAAATGGTTCAAATACGTGTCTGGATCCATGAAACAAGGGTCAGATAAACACAGATGAGTTCCGGAAAGGCCCAGAAACGACTTTGAATGGATGGTGATGGAGAAAATTTTAAAAGCGTAGAGAATCAGAAGCCGTAAATATAATCCTGTTGAATGGTGTGATTAACTAAAGAAACGATACTTGAAGCTACGAGGACAGTAACCTTCAGGTAAATTATACTATTTTGTTTGACATTTTGTGTGTATTGAATGACTTTATAATTGATTTACTTTAAATGGACATTAGTGAAATTGTTCTAACCATAAAAGTTTAATTTTAAGATGAAATTTGCTTGTTTAAGTTAAAAGGGTATTTTGTTTTGATGTTCGGGAATATGATGAAAATTTGGGTATGTCTTTGAGCTCAATTAGATGAACCTGGTTAATTAACGTAAAGGGTGGTAGATGCTCCTTTATACTCAGACTCCGGTCTGCTTATATTGTTATATTAATTAGTAGGCATCCAACAAGGACTTTAATTTTGGATGCACAGTAAAATGATAATAAAATTAATCTTGAAATTCTTTTTAAAACTGAAATTTATGCTGAGTTTTAATTTTGAAATTTTAATGTATTCTGAATATTGATGTAAATAGAGTTAACATTGATGTTTTTGGTAGGAATGTGTTGTTTTTTTTATGAATGAGGAGGTTTATAACATTAGGTGAGCAGCCGAGGCGAAAAGCGTAGTTCACGGATTTTAAAGGTATCACAGCATTCTTTGACGACCCAAAAGTGAGGCTCGAGTTCCAAATAAAATTTTTGTGATTTTATTCCAGGAAACTGGCGATCTGAGAGAGAGAGTTTTGTGTGTGTATAAATTTAAGAGTATTTTAGAGTGTGTGTGAGTGATTAGAACGTATGCAGAGAAAAGAGTGGTTAAGGAGTCAAGGAGTGGAAATTGGAAGTGACGATAGTGCATTGTGTGAGAAAATTCTAAAATGGAAGAAGCTGGAGGCAGTAGAGATCAGTCGAGGACGGAATCAGGGATCAAGGAAACGAGATGATATTGAGAATGTTAGAGAGGATGAGTGAAGAATCCAATAGAAAATTAGAACAGCTAAGCGATGAATCTAATAGAGCTAGGGAAGAATCGAACAGGAAGTTAGAAGAGATTAGAGAAATGAGTGAGGAATCGAATCGTAAGTTTGAGCAAATTAGTCAGAAAATAGATAAGACGAATCAAGAAGTTTCAGAATTTAAAAATAGTCTTACCGTAAAGATGGGGGAAGTTGAAAATAGGGTTGAAAAAAATGAGCGTGATATTACAGGTCTTCGACAGGAAATGGGACATTTAAAGTCCGAAGTACGTATGTTCTGTGAAGAAGAGATTAATGTAAAAATGACTGAAGTAACGGACTCATGTAGGGATCAGTTAGGCCGGGTAGAACGCGAAGTTAGTAGTATTAAATACAACATATCAAATTTAACGGGGGATGGTCCCAGATTTTCTACAGGTGGAGTATCATTGGACCAACACATGAAGTTTTATGGCGATAACAGGGTAAATCCACAAATTTTTATTAATAATGTAAGAAATCTAGTGGGAAATTTATTTGACGAACAGACTAAACTGAATACGATAAAGGCTTTATTAAAGGACAACGCGGAAGCATGGTACAATTTAGTAGGACATGACATAGACACGTATCAGGACTTTGAAAACAAATTTTACAACATTACTGGAGTGATCACAAACAGGATCAGATTAGGGACGACTTGATTACAGGAAAATTTAAGGGAGAGTTTGCAGGTTCTAGGAGCAATATGCCATCCGCAAGTACAGTGTGGCCAAACAACTGAATCCACCATTGACGGACAGACAGATTATCAAGTACCTATCACGACATTTTGAACTGGAAATTAGACAACACGTGGCCTTACAAAACATCACAGAACGGGAGACATTTTAGAGTATTTGCAAAGATATGACGATGTATGTGTAGGACGGACAAGAGAGATACGAGAACGAAACGTTAACACAGTTAGGTTTGACAACAGGACACCGAATTATCCGAGACGGCCTGACTACAACAGAAATTTTCGACCGAATTGGGAACGACGAGGACAGGAATACAGGAGCAATAGTGCGACTAGGGGACCGACGCCAAGACCTAGTTACACGAGACAGAACAGTTTACCGGAAGTAAACAGGACTGTGACCAGCACGCCGAATAGAGACAGGGACACGGATATTAACACGAGGAGGACGTACGCACAGGTTGTAGAAGGACAACCAGGACCAAGCACGGAAAACAGGATGAGACAGGATTTTTAGAACGTGACAGACCACTAGATTTCTGTGTAAATGTATACGAACATCCACGTGAATTTTTCAAAATTGAGGAGGAAGTAGAGCCAGAAACTGAGGAAAATTATGTTTGCCAATTATTAATTTAGAAATTTTTGAAAATAATGTAGAAGTATTACTTGATACAGGGGCAGAGGCGAGTTTAATATCGGAGGAATTCGTCAGCAAAATTAGGGATAAGGTTTGTGATAGAATTATGCCTATAAAACGTAGCCATTTAGTAGCTCCAAATAAAAGAAGTTTGCTGTAGTAAATAGTGTTGTGGTGCTTAGGATAGATATAGGAGGTTTAAGCTGTGAACAGGAGTTTGTAATTGTACCTGGACTGAAGTTTCAGAGCATTTTAGGTGTTGACTGTATGATGAAGTTAGGGGTTTTGATAGATATGGAAAGGAAGGTAGTAAGGATTAAGGATAGGGTAGTGCCATGGAAGGGCAGTTATGAAGTCACAGAGGATGACACGGGGTTTAGTATTAATGTAGTAGAGGTAGAGGATGATGAAGTAAAACAGATCAACACAATAAGATGTCCAGAGGATAGGAGAGTAGAGGTTCAAGCTTTAGTACAAAAACATGCAGAATTAGTGGGGGTAGAAGCAACAGCAGCATATCGGGAGCAGGTGAAGGCAGAATTATTTTTGACGAGGTTAATTGGCAAGTTTGTTTTTAATAAAGTAGATTTAAGGAATTCATTATGGCGGATTCCATTACACAAGCAGTCTAGAAGGTACATAGGATTTTCCGTAGAAGGAAAATTTGATAATTTTAAAGTAGTATCGTTTGGTTTGTCGGCAGAAAAGGAAATGATAATAAATGAGGAACAGACAAGTGTAGGGACTGAAGAAGAAGTAATATTTAAGAGTCAGGATAATAGGGATGATAAGTTTATTGTATGTGAGATAATAGGGAGGATAAGTATAGATATAGAAGGAGGAGAAATAGGGATGAAGAGTATTAGGATAGTTAGACGAAAGACTTGGAGGGTCAAGAAGAGTTAGATTTAAATAACTTGATGAACAAAGGATAGAGATAGGTGAATTTTAGTATAGATATAGGAATAAGAATAGAATAGAGAGTAGATATAGGTGTATATCGAAGAGTAAAAGTAGGTGTTGATAGAAAATAGAGCTAGGTATAGGATAAATATGGGAGATAATTAGGAATAGGTTTAGGATGAGAATAAAGAGTAAAGGTAGGAAGAAAATAAGATAGATTAAGTGTAGATATTTCATAGAAGAGTAGTGGAGAGTTAGGAATAAAGTTAGAAATAGGATAGGTATATAGGATTAGGTAGGATGAAGTAAAGTATAGTGAAGATTAGTTAAAAGTTAGGAATAGGATAGGTATATAGGATGTATATAGGATTAGATGGATGAGTAGGATGAAGTTAGGGATAATTTCAGTTTATAGAATGAGGTGAGAGTTAGGAATAGGATAGGGATATAGGATAGGTGTAAATATTTTTTGGATTGGAGACAAAGTAGGTAAGTTAGATAGATAAGGGTAGAGAGAGATAGGCAGTTTTTTGTAATTTTTTGTCTAAATGTTTTATATTTGAATTTAAATAAGTGGGATTATTTGTATTCAAGTAGGGGGAAAATACTCATATTTAGACCAGGGTAGAAGATTAAATAATCGCATCAAATAATTTTAATCACCGTGTATAATGAATATTATTAAATAATACGCGTTATTAAAACCATGAAGCATAAATAAACTCGGTTGTTTCAGTAAAAATAAGAAATTTAAATTATTTATAAGACGCTTTATATCAAAAGAAGCAGTATTGAAAAGCTCTGCGTGTAATGTAATTATTCCTAAACAAAGAGAAATTACGTGCAAAATTTATCTTAATTAACCCTATTTTAAGTAACCGGTAGTAAAACAAAGTGTACATATAATAATTAATATTTAAGTTGTATTCGCTAAAAATGAAATCAATTTTAATTGGAGTTAATTAAACCGTTAGTAACATATAATACCTATAAAAACTTGTGAAAATCCAAGATTAAAATACCACGGAATAAGGCTCTGAGAATTAATATTATTTTGAACACCTGCGTAGTTTAAATGTCACATTCGGCGTAAAGTTTGCAGATAATTAATGTTTCAAAGAATCTTGGGAAAACGTCGCATAATAGTTACGAGAATTGCTAAAGCTGGGTTATTTCACACTCCATGTGGACTAAAATAATCAATAATAAAGAATATCAATTTGCACCAATACGAACAGGTTAGAGAAGGAAAGAGAAAATGCGTCAAGCAAAGACACATATTATAAAAGGCGGGATTTAAACAACGTCACGAGGGTCACAATTGGTTAAAAATAGGATGCAAATAGCAGAGGTAGAACAACAATTTCTGTACAAAATTAATTAGTTTTTCTCGGACATGCTTGCGTGCCGTGTGGAAATTTTCTGAGATTTAAATGGGGCGAGTGAAAATTCGTAAAAATCGACGCGCGAGCGACAGACTGGGAACATGGCATGAGAAATTCTTTAGAATTACCCGTTTTGGGGAACAGACCGATAGACAGGCTTTTTGCTATATATACCGAGATGAATATAAACAAGCCCTCTTAGACTTATGACGATTCGATGCGTTAAAAGCTCGTACATACGCGACTTGATTGAAGATGTTAAACCGTGCATTTTAGTTTGATTAAATAATTTAAAGTTTGCTAGTATATTTTAGTGATTCAAAATAGCTTGTTATTTACGTGCTAACATGAATGTACTTCAGTGCACTTAGATACAAGGTAATAAAATTTAGTTTCACTGTACCAATTAGCAAAATTTATAACGACGAATGTATACACAAAAGTAGGCAGTTTTGGCGTATATTGGTGACAGAAGCATGAATTTCTTTGCTATTTTTCGGGGGTGTTAATAATTAAATGGTTCAAATACGTGTCTGGATCCATGAAACAAGGGTCAGATAAACACAGATGAGTTCCGGAAAGGCCCAGAAACGACTTTGAATGGATGGTGATGGAGAAAATTTTAAAAGCGTAGAGAATCAGAAGCCGTAAATATAATCCTGTTGAATGGTGTGATTAACTAAAGAAACGATACTTGAAGCTACGAGGACAGTAACCTTCAGGTAAATTATACTATTTTGTTTGACATTTTGTGTGTATTGAATGACTTTATAATTGATTTACTTTAAATGGACATTAGTGAAATTGTTCTAACCATAAAAGTTTAATTTTAAGATGAAATTTGCTTGTTTAAGTTAAAAGGGTATTTTGTTTTGATGTTCGGGAATATGATGAAAATTTGGGTATGTCTTTGAGCTCAATTAGATGAACCTGGTTAATTAACGTAAAGGGGTGGTAGATGCTCCTTTATACTCAGACTCCGGTCTGCTTATATTGTTATATTAATTAGTAGGCATCCAACAAGGACTTTAATTTTGGATGCACAGTAAAATGATAATAAAATTAATCTTGAAATTCTTTTTAAAACTGAAATTTATGCTGAGTTTTAATTTTGAAATTTAATGTATTCTGAATATTGATGTAAATAGAGTTAACGTTGATGTTTTGGTAGGAATGTGTTGTTTTTTTATGAATGAGGAGGTTTATAACATTAGGTGAGCAGCCGAGGCGAAAAGCGTAGTTCACGGATTTTAAAGGTATCACAGCATTCTTTGGCGACCCAAAAGTGAGGCTCGAGTTCCAAATAAAATTTTGTGATTTTATTCCAGGAAACTGGCGATCTGAGAGAGAGTTTTGTGTGTGTATAAATTTAAGAGTATTTTAGAGTGTGTGTGAGTGATTAGAACGTATGCAGAGAAAAGAGTGGTTAAGGAGTCAAGGAGTGGAAATTGGAAGTGACGATAGTGCATTGTGTGAGAAAATTCTAAAATGGAAGAAGCTGGAGGCAGTAGAGATCAGTCGAGGACGGAATCAGGGATCAAGGAAACGAGATGATATTGAGAATGTTAGAGAGGATGAGTGAAGAATCCAATAGAAAATTAGAACAGCTAAGCGATGAATCTAATGGAGCTAGGGAAGAATCGAACAGGAAGTTAGAAGAGATTAGAGAAATGAGTGAGGAATCGAATCGTAAGTTTGAGCAAATTAGTCAGAAAATAGATAAGACGAATCAAGAAGTTTCAGAATTTAAAATAGTCTTACCGTAAAGATGGGGAAGTTGAAAATAGGGTTGAAAAAATGAGCGTGATATTACAGGTCTTCGACAGGAAATGGGACATTTAAGTCCGAAGTACGTATGTTCTGTGAAGAAGAGATTAATGTAAAATGACTGAAGTAACGGACTCATGTAGGGATCAGTTAGGCCGGGTAGAACGCGAAGTTAGTAGTATTAAATACAACATATCAAATTTAACGGGGATGGTCCCAGATTTTCTACAGGTGGAGTATCATTGGACCAACACATGAAGTTTTATGGCGATAACAGGGTAAATCCACAAATTTTTATTAATAATGTAAGAAATCTAGTGGGAAATTTATTTGACGAACAGACTAAACTGAATACGATAAAGGCTTTATTAAAGGACAACGCGGAAGCATGGTACAATTTAGTAGGACATGACATAGACACGTATCAGGACTTTGAAAACAAATTTTACAACATTACTGGAGTGATCACAAACAGGATCAGATTAGGGACGACTTGATTACAGGAAAATTTAAGGAGAGTTTGCAGGTTCTAGGAGCAATATGCCATCCGCAAGTACAGTGTGGCCAAACAACTGAATCCACCATTGACGGACAGACAGATTATCAAGTACCTATCACGACATTTTGAACTGGAAATTAGACAACACGTGGCCTTACAAAACATCACAGAACGGGAGACATTTTAGAGTATTTGCAAAGATATGACGATGTATGTGTAGGACGGACAAGAGAGATACGAGAACGAAACGTTAACACAGTTAGGTTTGACAACAGGACACCGAATTATCCGAGACGGCCTGACTACAACAGAAATTTTCGACCGAATTGGGAACGACGAGGACAGGAATACAGGAGCAATAGTGCGACTAGGGGACCGACGCCAAGACCTAGTTACACGAGACAGAACAGTTTACCGGAAGTAAACAGGACTGTGACCAGCACGCCGAATAGAGACAGGGACACGGATATTAACACGAGGAGGACGTACGCACAGGTTGTAGAAGGACAACCAGGACCAAGCACGGAAAACAGGATGAGACAGGATTTTAGAACGTGACAGACCACTAGATTTCTGTGTAAATGTATACGAACATCCACGTGAATTTTTCAAAATTGAGGAGGAAGTAGAGCCAGAAACTGAGGAAAAATTATGTTTGCCAATTATTAATTTAGAAATTTTGAAAATAATGTAGAAGTATTACTTGATACAGGGGCAGAGGCGAGTTTAATATCGGAGGAATTCGTCAGCAAAATTAGGGATAAGGTTTGTGATAGAATTATGCCTATAAAACGTAGCCATTTAGTAGCTCCAAATAAAAGAAGTTTGCTGTAGTAAATAGTGTTGTGGTGCTTAGGATAGATATAGGAGGTTTAAGCTGTGAACAGGAGTTTGTAATTGTACCTGGACTGAAGTTTCAGAGCATTTTAGGTGTTGACTGTATGATGAAGTTAGGGTTTTGATAGATATGGAAAGGAAGGTAGTAAGGATTAAGGATAGGGTAGTGCCATGGAAGGGCAGTTATGAAGTCACAGAGGATGACACGGGGTTTAGTATTAATGTAGTAGAGGTAGAGGATGATGAAGTAAAACAGATCAACACAATAAGATGTCCAGAGGATAGGAGAGTAGAGGTTCAAGCTTTAGTACAAAAACATGCAGAATTAGTGGGGGTAGAAGCAACAGCAGCATATCGGGAGCAGGTGAAGGCAGAATTATTTTGACGAGGTTAATTGGCAAGTTTGTTTTAATAAAGTAGATTTAAGGAATTCATTATGGCGGATTCCATTACACAAGCAGTCTAGAAGGTACATAGGATTTTCCGTAGAAGGAAAATTTGATAATTTTAAAGTAGTATCGTTTGGTTTGTCGGCAGAAAAGGAAATGATAATAAATGAGGAACAGACAAGTGTAGGGACTGAAGAAGAAGTAATATTTAAGAGTCAGGATAATAGGGATGATAAGTTTATTGTATGTGAGATAATAGGGAGGATAAGTATAGATATAGAAGGAGGAGAAATAGGGATGAAGAGTATTAGGATAGTTAGACGAAAGACTTGGAGGGTCAAGAAGAGAGTTAGATTTAAATAACTTGATGAACAAAGGATAGAGATAGGTGAATTTTAGTATAGATATAGGAATAAGAATAGAATAGAGAGTAGATATAGGTGTATATCGAAGAGTAAAAGTAGGTGTTGATAGAAAATAGAGCTAGGTATAGGATAAATATGGGAGATAATTAGGAATAGGTTTAGGATGAGAATAAAGAGTAAAGGTAGGAAGAAAATAAGATAGATTAAGTGTAGATATTTCATAGAAGAGTAGTGGAGAGTTAGGAATAAAGTTAGAAATAGGATAGGTATATAGGATTAGGTAGGATGAAGTAAAGTATAGTGAAGATTAGTTAAAAGTTAGGAATAGGATAGGTATATAGGATGTATATAGGATTAGATGGATGAGTAGGATGAAGTTAGGGATAATTTCAGTTTATAGAATGAGGTGAGAGTTAGGAATAGGATAGGGATATAGGATAGGTGTAAATATTTTTTGGATTGGAGACAAAGTAGGTAAGTTAGATAGATAAGGGTAGAGAGAGATAGGCAGTTTTTTTGTAATTTTTTTGTCTAAATGTTTTATATTTGAATTTAAATAAGTGGGATTATTTGTATTCAAGTAGGGGGAAAATACTCATATTTAGACCAGGGTAGAAGATTAAATAATCGCATCAAATAATTTTAATCACCGTGTATAATGAATATTATTAAATAATACGCGTTATTAAAACCATGAAGCATAAATAAACTCGGTTGTTTCAGTAAAAATAAGAAATTTAAATTATTTATAAGACGCTTTATATCAAAAGAAGCAGTATTGAAAAGCTCTGCGTGTAATGTAATTATTCCTAAACAAAGAGAAATTACGTGCAAAATTTATCTTAATTAACCCTATTTTAAGTAACCGGTAGTAAAACAAAGTGTACATATAATAATTAATATTTAAGTTGTATTCGCTAAAAATGAAATCAATTTTAATTGGAGTTAATTAAACCGTTAGTAACATATAATACCTATAAAAACTTGTGAAAATCCAAGATTAAAATACCACGGAATAAGGCTCTGAGAATTAATATTATTTTGAACACCTGCGTAGTTTAAATGTCACATTCGGCGTAAAGTTTGCAGATAATTAATGTTTCAAAGAATCTTGGGAAAACGTCGCATAATAGTTACGAGAATTGCTAAAGCTGGGTTATTTCACACTCCATGTGGACTAAAATAATCAATAATAAAGAATATCAATTTGCACCAATACGAACAGGTTAGAGAAGGAAAGAGAAAATGCGTCAAGCAAAGACACATATTATAAAAGGCGGGATTTAAACAACGTCATGAGGGTCACAATTGGTTAAAATAGGATGCAAATAGCAGAGGTAGAACAACAATTTCTGTACAAAATTAATTAGTTTTTCTCGGACATGCTTGCGTGCCGTGTGGAAATTTTCTGAGATTTAAATGGGGCGAGTGAAAATTCGTAAAATCGACGCGCGAGCGACAGACTGGGAACATGGCATGAGAAATTCTTTAGAATTACCCGTTTTGGGGAACAGACCGATAGACAGGCTTTTGCTATATATACCGAGATGAATATAAACAAGCCCTCTTAGACTTTTGACGATTCGATGCGTTAAAAGCTCGTACATACGCGACTTGATTGAAGATGTTAAACCGTGCATTTTAGTTTGATTAAATAATTTAAAGTTTGCTAGTATATTTTAGTGATTCAAAATAGTTTGTTTTTACGTGCTAACATGAATGTACTTCAGTGCACTTAGATACAAGGTAATAAAATTTAGTTTCACTGTACCAATTAGCAAAATTTATAACGACGAATGTATACACAAAAGTAGGCAGTTTTGGCGTATATTGGTGACAGAAGCATGAATTTCTTTGCTATTTTTCGGGGGTGTTAATAATTAAATGGTTCAAATACGTGTCTGGATCCATGAAACAAGGGTCAGATAAACACAGATGAGTTCCGGAAAAGCCCAGAAACGACTTTGAATGGATGGTGATGGAGAAAATTTTAAAAGCGTAGAGAATCAGAAGCCGTAAATATAATCCTGTTGAATGGTGTGATTAACTAAAGAAACGATACTTCGAAGCTACAAGGACAGTAACTTTCAGGTAAATTATACTATTTTGTTTGACATTTTTGTGTGTATTGAATGACTTTATAATTGATTTACTTTAAATGGACATTAGTGAAATTGTTCTAACCATAAAAGTTTAATTTTAAGATGAAATTTGCTTGTTTAAGTTAAAAGGGGTATTTTGTTTTGATGTTCGGGAATATGATGAAAATTTGGGTATGTCTTTGAGCTCAATTAGATGAACCTGGTTAATTAACGTAAAGGGGAGGTAGATGCTCCCTTTATACTCAGACTCCGGTCTGCTTATATTGTTATATTAATTAGTAGGCATCCAACAAGGACTTTAATTCTGGATGCACAGTAAAATGATAATAAAATTAATCTTGAAATTCTTTTTAAAACTGAAATTTATGCTAAGTTTTAATTTTGAAATTTTAATGTATTCTGAATATTGATGTAAATAGAGTTAACGTTGATGTTTTTGGTAGGAATGTGTTTTTTTTTTTTATGAATGAAGAGGTTTATAACATTAGGTGAGCCGAGGCGAAAAGCGTAGTTCACGGATTTTAAAGGTATCACAGCAATATATATATATATATATATATATATATATATATACTGCGAATTTTGTCTCCTCTATTCTTAAATGCAAAAAGCCCCACTTTCGGGCCAATTATATATATATATATATATAGCTACGATAAGAGGGTAGTTTAAGGGTAGATTAAGTCATAGGGGTCGTAAGATAAATGTAAATATCATTAACGTTAAGAAAACCAAATAATTCCACCATTAAATAGGAGTAAATCGAATATTTTACAAAAGGTCAATAGCGAGCACACTGTATATAAATTATAACCAATTTAATTCATAAGAAAGAAGCTCATTTTGCAATAATCTACAATTTAGTTAAAATAGTAATGTGTACGTCGTATATTACGGTTAAGTTAAATAAACAAGTCGAGAATTGAAAAGAAACGAGTTCTGAAACGCAAGAGATTGCAACAAAATAAACACGTAATCGGGAAAGAAAAACAACCTGGCATTCTACCTTTTTAAAATTTTCATAAAAAATGTCAACGCATAAATAAGCAAACGCATTCAAATACATCATTATTAGAAAGATGAGTACGTGATTAGAATATTATATTTGCATAAAAATCCAACATATTTGGAGTAACAAACAATAAACAACAGGCGGTCCGCGATATGATAAAAGTTTGGACCATAGTCGAGAAACATGAAAGACGTGATGAAAATGCAATGAATATTTGGAAATTCTGAGAATATGCGGCGAAATATTGAACGTCTACGTGAAAGATTGAATGAAGGGACAACAATTAAAACCAAGAAATTTTGAGAAATACCGGGTTCTACAGAGATAGGCGCAAAGTTCAAGCCTTGATCAACAAACACACCAATTAAAAACGTTGATAGCTGGAGCTTATAAATGCCATAGGAAACTCGTAAACATTCAGTATCTCTTCAATAAGGCACGAACTACGTCAGTTTAAAGTAAAATATTACGTACAAATGAAACTCAGTGAAAGTGAATAAATTGTGAAAAGTAAAAGTGCCAATTTATGCAACGAAAATAGCCGTTTTACGCTTAAAACGTAAGGTGAACTATTAATTGAATTTTATACTAATATTTTATAATTTAGGGCTCTAATAATATCCCCAAATTGTATCTACAATAACACCTTCAATTATACGTCTAGTTAACCATCGAATTAAATATCCAATTATACGTTCAATTAAACATTCAATTAATCATTTAAATATATGTCTAAATAAACGTCTTGATTAAATATCCAAATATACTTCTAAAATTTTATAAAATGTGAAGATACTCAAATTGGGCTACAGGATCTTCTAAGTAATCCAAAAATTCGAAAGGAAAAATTTAAGCAACCATTAATAAACCATTCTGGCCAACAAGTGAAGCAAAGCAAGCTGTAACAATCAAGGAGTGCGGATCACCGATATTCAGAGGCAGTTCCAAGCAAGGAAAACACAGGTTAGAGAGCTTATTTATTATTATTAGTAAAAGACTGTTTTTAATTTTAATATTTTCTATATATCAAATATCTGTAAGGATCAACAAAAAGGTCATTTGAAATTTTGAAAAATAGAGAATGCATCGTTTGAACGTTCAAAGGTACTTGAGAGTAATTTCAGAGATATTTTTGCTGGATTTCAGGAAATGTATTTGGTGAAAGAAAAATAAATGTTGATATTTTATTTAGGGGCTAATTTTTGAATATTGAACAAATCATTGATATAAAACTGTACATATTATCGATCACAATATTGCGTAAATTTTGGATTGCTTTATTTAATTCATTTTAACAGATAGGTAATATAAAGAAAAGGGGTTAAACAATATTTATTGTTGTGAAGTATGGCATTCTATGTTTGATAGATAGAGCTAGCCGTGGAAAAACAAATTCAAGAAATCATAGAATATTAAAAGGGGTTGACATTCCCAGCAATTAAAAATAACACCCAATCGTGGGGCAAAAGGAATTAAAGAGTATATCACAGCAATATGTATATATATATATATATATATATATATATATATATATATATATATATATAAAACTTTATAGTAACGACCTTGCTATAATCATATGAATTGTTTTTATTGCGGGTTTTAGGTCTGCTGGTAGTAGGAATATAAACTCGTTCTTTAACTGCCTAAATTTTCAGTTTATTTTGAATCCTTGATCACAGGCTTTAAAATTGAGATCAATAAAAGATTGCATCTAAATTAAAATGTAGTCGTAAAAGTAGTTTGCATTTGGCTAAGGTGTAAAATTAAAACTTGTATATACATTTTAATTTAGATGCAATCTTTATTGATCTCAATTTTAAAGCCTGTGATCAAGGATTCAAAAATAAATCCGAAAATTTAGGCAGTTAAAGAAAGAGTTTATATACCTACTACTAGCAGACCTAAAACCTGCAATAAAATATATATATATATATATATATATATATATATATATATATTATATATATAAATTATATGTAAAAAGGAATAGATAAGTCCACAGAGTAATTTGGTAACGACCGTGTATATAGAAAACAGGAATAAATTATTTACCCTCCAAATTAATTAGTTTTGACTTTAAAACAAACTGATAATAGCATACATTTGTATTAATAAATCGTAATGTTAAAATTGCATAGCGTGAAAGCTGTGTAGTACGTAAAAACGCAAGAGAAATACGAGTATAATTAGCTTTAATATTAAAAGGTTATAAATCAAGGACATCGAATAATAAGGGAGAGCTTTTGTATATAAAATCGATAATGTAAACGCATATTTTCCATTTAACTAAACAAAGCGTTTGTTAAAAATAAATCCTAAGAAATCTACTGGTTAAACAACATGGCAAAGTACAATTTCAAAACTGGCAAACAGTTCATAGAAAGTCTGACATACAAACAAACACATTCAAGAAACCAGAATGTACGTTGAAACATAATTCTTAAGAAATTTGAGTTAACGATCGAAGTGAAGGCTGCGAAATAGCAGGTTTTTTGAAAACAAGTAGAGACGGGATATCTATAGCATAGGGTAAACTAGGATGACAAATAACAGTCGTTGGATAGAATAGCCATTTAAAGCGCGCGATAAGTTGTAGAGGCTAACCACAATAGCTTTTTTATGTTGCTGTAGTGGGATGTTAATAAAGACGGTAAATATGAGTTAGACAAGGATAACATAATTGGATGATAGACCTACGACAGGGGAAATGGTCTGGATTGGCTGATTGTAAATGAAGTGAAAGAAATTTTTAGAAGATTGAGACCGTTGTGCTTGTTAGGCAGTGTTTTCGGTATAAAGCTAAGTGGAATAAGAAATTCTGAGTTTTAAAAGATCGTTGCGTGTTTTTCGATGGAAACAGAGTACAGGAGGTAGGTTTCAACAATCATAAATACACTAGGAGACGTAGTGGGGCTTTTTTACTTCTCTTATTTCTTCGGTTCGCTACAGATCTATATGGTAACATCTACGTTAATAATTTTAAATCGGTGATAAGTGCAGTCCCTTTTAATTTAAATTAAAAGTGTTGAAAGCACGAGTAGGTGCTAAGTTATAAACGGTGTACATACAAATAACGAATTAAAACTGTTACTGAGGTAAGAGAGCCTAGTTATTTTTCTGAACGAAGGTACTGGTGGTATGGAAGATTCAGAAGCTGACTACCATATTTGAACAAGTATATCAGGAGCGTCTGCAGAGAATTGGATAACGTATGGAAATGAGTTGGATGTACATATAGCAGAGAGAAGTTGGATGAAATGCAACGACGAGGTTTGTTTGGACGACATCTTCAGAGGTGACGGTGAAAAAAGCTTACTCCAAATAACGAAATTAGTTTCTTTTGTTATTGCTTGAACATTTTGTGCTGTTATTTTGTGCTAGATTGATTTGACATATTGGGTGTATATTTTATGAACATAAAATCTGATTTGAAGGTTATATGAAAAAGACAATTTGTATTTATTATTCGAAGGTGTAAATAAATGACGCAAAATTTTGATGTAAAGAGTAAACGGGTCTTTAGAGTTGTTGAAAACAAAGAATTGATTTATTTATGCATTTAGAGTAACAGGCTTTATACTGAGCTCACCATAGACCAGAGTAAATTTCAATTTAGGGTTTTAAAGATAGGCCCTTCTACTTGAACTTTATAAAAAAAAAATGTTGAAATAAATTAAAGTCATGAAATTTAATAGGATTTAATGGTTGATTTTGTAAAATTTTATGAAGATGTTTATATACGATTTTGTAAATATTGAGCTGGTGGCGTAAATTTTTGATTTGTATGAATAAAAGGTTGTATGTTTTGTTGAATTATTTGATTAGTAATTTTTATGTGGTAGTTTAAGTAAGAGAGATAGGATAGGTAAGTATCTCTGAAGAAGCTGGAGATATTGGGATTTTTTTTTTTAGGAAAATTTTAAGACAGGCCCATTAGTGGGGCTTGATTTTAGAGCTTGATCATTGCAATATATATATATATATATATATATATATATATATCCATACAGCATATACACTCGGACGTAATGCTAGTCTGTTCAATACAATAAAATACAACACACAACTAATAACAGGAATAATTGAAAGATTTACAACAGCTTATTTCTACATATTTATCATCACATAGCTATACTCTGAAATACATTTAAAAAATCACTTGTAAATATCCATAGAAATATCCCATATAAATATAGACTTGTATAATCATATAAATGTATGATTAGAATCTTACCTACTCATTTCTACGTTGACGATGACGAGCTCGCCTCCAATAGAATCTATTAAATCTAAGGAATAAAGTAGATATTACAATATTCAAATATGTAATAATATATAGGGTGCGCTATTTATAATAACGAAGTTAAGCACTATTTTCGGTATATCAAGAAGCTGCACGTAGTTGGGAATATTTTAGCTGGACTTTGTTCGATAATTCCAGCATGAAAAATTTCAGTATTCTAGTTTTTGTAGATTTTGAGATACCTTTAACGAAAGCTGTTTAATTAGAAAGAGAGATAATTTAACCTCTAGTTATTATGATTTTAAAACCTTACCTCTGTAATAAAGGACAGCAAACGGAATATAAAGTAAGTTTACCTATTTACAAACTATATAATATTGTAACCGGCTACTACTACTGCGTTTTACCAATTTAAAACAAGTAATAACAATAGTCTTTATTACTCACGGTTCACAAGTCTAATTAACAGTATATGCCTTATTTATAGATGTTTTCTGTTCAATTACAATGAAGCACTATCCCACTATTGCTATTTACAAGCACTAATATCTTCTTAAACTAAATTTTTAACCATAGGTCTATTAGCAACACTAACATTACTATTTATTTATTACACTTCTGTCTATTTAGGTATTCTACAAGCTGTATGTACAATAGACACGTTCACATAATATAAATTTATGTTTACTCTTGGACTTCTAAAAGCTTAACTATTTAACTTTACACGATATAATTTATATTCGACATTCAGATATAGACTAACTCTTACATTTATCAGAGGTCTTATATATACCCCGAATTAAAAGAATGCTTCATAATCCAGTATAAGCTAGAAAATTCTAGGCTTCTCTAGTATATACTTTGCTTACAGCGTTTGTGTGTGTTTGACGGGTTGTCTAATAGTAGATCGTAACAATATCGTATTTGTGATTGAGGTAAACCAAACAGAGATAAAACTCATTTTCTTGTTAAATAAGACAAAACCGGACTAGCAAAACTAGGATTTGTTTATTTTAGAATTATATTAAAAATGTAGTTTGGAATATATTCTGCCAAATGAAAAATAAAAAATAGTCATTCTGAAGAACTTACCAAACTGTAACACGACTGTTGCTGTAGGCTAAGTGGCGCGTTACATTAATTATCTGTAAAAGGAATAACATTCATAAGAAAACGTGTGCTCTAACCCTAGCTTGCAGAGGATTTTTTATTTTGTTTGACTTGTCTTTGATTGTGTTACATTTAAGATGTTTTCTGGTAGACACTAATCTTGTTTGTTAGAAAAATCGGTATTTTCTAGATTTTAGTCCAAATGGATAAAGCTTTATCTAAGAAAAGCTTGGTATAGAACTAACGACTAACATTCTTCATGAATAATTTAATGCGATTCATTCTCTAATCTTTAATAAATTACACCATTTTATCAAAATTCCGTTAGAACTACAATTGTGTGTGGTCATTCCCCGATATGAAATCCATTTGTAGTTTACGTCGACGATACGGCGCCTAGAAAGATACACGGAGGGTTCATTTCCAGCAAACACTATCCGACTCAATTTAGGTTTACACTCTGCAGAAATTTAATTATTTCGAGGTTAGGGCGAAGAAGGTTCAAATTTCTTAATTAGAATCTACTACAGGTGGTCCCAATTTCTCGATTGTGAAACTTAATGTAACTACTGCATGGTACAGGATGCGAAATTAAATAGGGCGAAAACAATTTGGAGGTAAGTAATAACTCAGAGTGCTCTTAAAATTTAAATTACGAATAGTTTGTGTACCTGACAATGTCTATTACTTCTTAGTTTGTTGAAACAGTACTAAGAAGCTACCTCTTACAGTATAATGTGATAGACAGCATTCCATTTTCTGCTTAATGCATTTTTAAAGTTGTTCGAATGAGGGGAGCTCACTCTAAATGTGAATATAAAACTGCAAGACTCAATTCAAGAAGAGAAATAAATCTGAAAAGTCTATTTTCTGTCTGCATTACCTAGCATTAATAATTTCGACAAGCAATAACCCTAAAACATGCATTTCAGCATATTCCATTCAGTATTCAGTGCCCTATTTTGCAGATCTCATCCATTTGTTTCTCACAAAAGTAATCTCGAAGAGTGGGTGTTATATTCATGAATCAAACGTAGGCGACGATAGACTTCGAAAATGGAAATTGTCATTTAACACAAATAGAAAATACTGTATACAAAACATTATTTACGGCTTATCTTGTTTCATATAATCACACAATACAAACATCAGACTTGTAGTTATGCGCTCAGATTATGTCAATCTCTTAGGTTTAATAATGTAGTCAAAATATATATTTGGAAATTTATGTTTAACTAAAATTTCTTTTAATATACTCGCAAAATTTGGTCGACATACAATAGCTAAACATCTGGGACTTATTTTCTATTCTCTTACTTTTAATGAAAAGTGTTGCTGTAGGACATGATTTCAAATGCCACACGAATCGAAAGAATATTTTAAACTTATACTCATAAGTGCTGCAAGAATGTTTTTGTTTGTAAAGAAACAAAATTGCTATAGTTAAAACAAATTAGAAGTATACATGGAAAGAAGAGCAAAAAATTGAAAACCGACCTGAAGGCTGACCAAACGCCCTCTATAAACGGTACACCGGGTTCCATGATCTAACATCTAGTGGCAGTGGCTCGACGACACCCACGTTGTGTAGTTATAATGCAACCCAAATTTACACTGGTAAGATGGCGTTAAGGCGAGAAGGTTTGAAATAAGACTACAGCATTTGCCTAACTGTACTCTAATCAATACAATAACCACTAAGTAGGTCATGACATGAAAAAATGACATTTAAAGCAAACAGTGCCGTACTCAACCTGGGCGATTGGGGAAAGAACACGGCAGAGAAAACCCCAAACTGCCATCATACTTCCAACCGCATTTGACACATCTCAACAAGGACGGATAACGCACTAGTACCTAGATCACCAACACTGAAATTGACGAGATGTCAACTGTTACCCAGGCATACCACACATGACAACTGAAGTAACGTTAGTGTAAACCAGATAGTCTGTCTTTTCTGGTAGGTACTGAGGTCGGCTAAGACAATACTACCCGGCTAAAGTTGAAGAGGGGGACATCAGGAAGATGACCTGCACCTTGACTTCCAATGTTCCTCCCCGCACGGACATAAAATGTTAGTAATATTCAACAAAGCTTGAACACTCGCGCCCACATACATACATTAACAGTTTCTAGCCCGTGTTACTAAATATTTCACAAAGGCTTGCCGAATTCTTGTTATTTGCCAGAGTACAACTACAAGTACATTGACAAGACAATATGAATCATTAAAATGTACTTATGGTATGATTGCGCATAGTTAAAAAGACGCTTATTATTGAATAGACTACTCCAACATAGTCATAGATGCAAACGCGTAAGGCACGTGAAGGTCGGTCATACCAGAGGTTCAATTTAATTACATCACAACAATTATTACAAATGTTAAATACTATTTAATTATATAGGAATATCGGCTAGATAATAAAATAAACAAAAAACGTAAATATATAATTAAGTTTAAATCAAAATATGAGCCATGCAGTGGAATATGTGGTTAATAAGCTGAAATAAAACAATTACACATAAAATAAAAAATGTCAAATGCATCACAAATATCAAACATTATAAAACACGTAGGCAGCAAAAACATATCAAAATTTTATAGCACAAATACAAGCCGAGATTCAGGCGCTAAATGTTTATATAAAAGTATGTTAGTTAAAATGTAGAAAGTCTAGTAAGCAAACGTTAAAAATTATTCATTATGATTGCATCGGATAAAACATACTTTTAAAAATTCAACACATCGTGACATTGCAAATTACAAGCAAAAAATATACACAACTTTATAGTTAATTCAATTGCTAGCTTAAAACCAAAACAAATATAACATAGAAATATAACTGTTCCTATTCAAACCTGCTTAATAATTTGATTAAATTTGATGTCGGTACTTTTTCATTAGTTGTTCGTAAAATTACAGTAAGGATACATTTATACTATTGATTCCGCAATAAAGGCAATGCAATGGAAGTTTGAACTCTGTATTAAAGACTAAACAAACATTATTTCAAATAAATAAATATATCAAATTCAAATAACGAAGGATGATAACGAGGAACAGATAATTAAACTTTTAAAAGAATATACCCCAGCGAAAAAACGTTTTTACTTTTATTTCATCACAGAAAATTTGTAAAAAAATGGTCAGAATTATATATTAGATTATTTAATAAATTAGGACCCGAGATTATCAGAGGTACACGAAAATTTATAACTTTAGATGATCCCGACGAAATAAATGACGTAATTCGAAACCAACACGAAGGTAAAACCAACTATCGTAGAATCAACGAAACATTAACTCGTAACAAGATATTACTTTAAGAACGTGAAAGAATTAACCACGGATTTTATCAACCAATGTGAATTATGCGACAAAGCAAAATACGACAGATCACCCCCAAAGCATCTTTAATGTTAATCAAAACACCCAATGAACCTTTTCAAAAATTACATGCAGACACTTTGGTAGTAGAAGCCCAAAACTTTTTAACAATCGTAGACGCACTCACCAAAGCAGGTCAAGCGATACCCATCACTTCAAAAAATAGTATCGATAGTACTACCAGTAAAATTGGGAAGTATGCAAAACACAATAGATTATTGGACTTTCGCACAGAAATTTGATATAACTGAATTAAAACAAGAATTTTATATAATTAGAGACAATTACTACAAAATGAAACAATCAATGGACACAGTCAAATTCGGAAAAGAATACACGATAGAAATGCTTAACTACAACAGTATAGTGGAAAACATCTTAAAGAACACAGACGACAAATTTAATCGCTTAATACCAACAGACCAAATCAAAAGACGAATAAGAGGACTTATTAACGGATTAGGTAATATTATAAAAGCTTTCACAGGCAATTTAGACAACCAAGATGTTGAACGATACGACAACGCAATACAACACATAATTGAAAACCAGAATCTAACATACTTATATTTGAAAAATAGCTATAGTTAAAGGTTATGTAGAGAATCATGAAATTACGTTTTTAATAGAAATCCCTATTGTAGAGATTAACACTTATAATTATTATTATTTATTTGCTTTCCCCATGAAAGATACTAGCCAGTATAAGGTTATTATACCTAAAACCAAGTTCCTTTCCCTGAATGAACTTAGGTATGGCCTCACGAATGAAAAGTGCAAGGAAGTATCACCTAGTCAATATTTTTATGTTAATTATTAACGATAACAGCTATTCAAACAGATAGCTCTTATGAAGTACAATTATTAAGATTCCCTAATCACTATGATAATTGTGAGCCAAAACCAGTACAAATTACGAATATGAAAATCCAGAAAGTCACGGACAACAAATGAATTGCTGTATTTCCGCAAGAAGTAATAGCAACCGCCCATTGCAACCAAGACAAAAACAGTCTAGCCTTAATTGGAAGTAAAGTAATCACCTTAAAAGAAGATTGTTATTTAAAATTATAAAAACGAAATTAATCGTGTATATCAAGACCCAGCAGTAACAACGAAATTCGCAAATTTATCCGAACTATAGTTCAAGATTACACAAACCAAAAACGACAAAAACATCAAGAAACCAATATCAGTGTGTTACGTTTTTTTTTCGTGGCAGCCACGTTGGGCGCCAAAAACTCTGTTACGTTTTTTTCGTGGCAGCCCCACGTTGGGCGCCAAAAATTCCTGTAACGTTAATTAGCGGCTGCCACGTTGAGCGCCAAAATTCTATGTTACGTAACACAAAGCAAGTCAAGAAATGACCCGGCTCAATCGGTGAGTAGGGGGGGGGTTGCAGAAAGCAGACTGACCTATGATGGATGCGGCGGTAAGGAGTTAGTAACAGTACCTGCAATAAAAGAAATTAGAATAGTAAACCTGCAATAAAAAAGATTAGTCCTGCAAACCTAAAATAAAGAAAAAGTATAGCAGTAATGAAAAGTCTAAGTTATTCAGTACTATGTGTCATGTAAAAAAAAGAAACTGTTTGGATAATCTATATAATATAACAACGGTAAAAGCAATACAGAAAATTTTTTAGTACAAAGTGAGGTAATATTGGGGAGTAGCAGAAACGTTTCCTCACACACCAATTAGACATAAAGAAGATAAAATTTTAACAAAAGATAAATAGATAAGACACAATTGATATGAGTAATTCAGCAGTATTGATTATATTTTTTTTTTCTTTTTTTTTTCTTAATCGCAGGCAAGTCTATTGGGAAAGGTATCAGAACGACGAAGATATGGCAAAACAAACGGATAGATATTTAAAGCAATAACAAGTAAGAAATAGTTCACTTACAAAAAGTCCTTCCGCAACGCCTTCTTGCAACTGAAGTGTGGGATTCCCGAGGTCCTGCACTAGCTAAGCACTTCACCCTTGATTGTGAGGGTGTTGATGGAATTCCTTACACTTTACACTAATTACACCTACGTATTTCACTGGTTTTAGCAGCAGACATTATCATGCTGATGGAACTATGTAGCATTGATAAATTTCTTGTTAATTCTATTTCCTGAGACAATAATTTCGAAATCTTTTGTAGCGCCAGTTTAATTTCAACTGGGACCAGAGGCATATTATTTTCATAAACATCCCCATAAGCAGTGAGAAATTTCGAACAATATCTTTGTAAGCCGGTACTCTGCTATATTTCGCAAATAACGAAACCTGTGCAAGCACTGGTCTGTTGTAGATTTTTTGGGGGTTAGAAAATTCAGAAACTATAGTATCACAGCAACAAAAACAATTAGTAAAAGCCGCGCGTATCACTAAGTAAAACCGCCAGTCAATGACCTTAAAACCCGTGCGGTCGAGTAAACACGTTACATATAAAGCAACCTTCCTTCAAAAGGCATTAGAACTACACTGCTCCAGTTAATATACAACTTTTAAAATTTATTCCGCATTCCTTCTCACTAGTTTCAAAGCAAACAAACAGCATTCTTCCCGTAATTTACAGGAACGAAGAACAAACGACAACTCCAAACACAATTAATAAAGCCACAAGGAAACAGTATTTTGAACGTAATATCTACATAGATACCCAGCACGAAACTACAACTCGTCCTTATTATAACCGCTTATCGACTTATTATCTAGACTTGTATAATAGCATCAGCAACCTACAGAACGTGAAATGCCGCAATCATATCTAATACTTAATTACAGGCTGTTTATCGTTTCCGATAAGTTGGAATTTATTTATTAATGAGAATCAAGCTTCAATTTATCTATCTTTTTTAAAATTAATACACGCGAGTTAAATTGCATACAATATGAAAACTATTCGGACGTATTTATTTGATACCAACAGCGATTCAAAGGAAACGATGCAATCCACTCATTACAATACGACACATTCGCCTAAGGAGTTAATAAATATAAAAGATAGAAATAGGAATTGCAGAAAGGTATTTACTAATTTGAGAAAAAGCGTAAAAAGGTTAAACATTAAAAATGCACGTTACAAGTGTTTGGACAATTTTATTAATTATTGTAATAATTTTAGTAACTGTATATTTATTTTATAAAATGTATCTTAGATATAGAAACAAAAAACAAAGGTAAATAAAAAAATAATAGATGAACAATAAGTTTTATAAATTAAGTACAACCCTTAATTTTCATATACGTCGGGAGGAGTTACATAACCCCCAAATAAATATATATATATATATATATATATATATATATATTAAATAAGATCTTGGCATTTTTGGGTAAATTGCTTATATAACTAAAGGCTTCAATCAATTTTACTTTATTTACTTTACTAGTTTCTGAGAATTTGTTCTCTTCGTCAGAAGCTAAAATAGTACATGACAGTTAAATTAATAATTTAGACAATAGTTACTTACTTTAGTAAATGCGTAAAAATACCTCAAATGTAACTAACAATGAATATAAAAACATATCAAGCTTTAGCTTTAGCTTCAGATCAAGTCTACCAAGATGATGACCACACGTGGCTTATTGTCGACGAAGAAAATTATACTATAGCTGAACCAGACAAAATGAGTCTTGCTAGTTCGCCAGATAATCCATATTTTAGGGGTCACATGCAAGATTATCATTACATTGAAGTTCAAGGACCTGAGCAATTTTCAAATACAGGTTGCACTTCTGTTAAAGCGTAAAGAGGCAGGGGTAGCCCTAGGTCGAAGTCAGCAGCTACTTTAGAGAAAGATCTACAGTTTTCGAGTGAAGAAGATCTAGTTGACGTTCTTTTAAATGAATTTGAAGATAGCAATGCCAGAATTCTTATACCAGCAGAAATCTCTTGTAAATAATTCACGTTAAATTGAAAATTGTAATTTTAATTGTTATATGATTATTTCTGTATTAGTTAATAATATTATGTAAAATTAACATTTAAAAAAGTATACATTCTTTTGACATTTATAAATTTGGAAATCATAATGACATATGTCATATTTAGAATATTGTAAACTAGATAATTTTTGGGACTATAATATTATTAATATATATGTATATTCAAATGAAACTATGAGGTTACATTGTATAATTGAAGGACATATAATAAAAGGTTAATGAAAGTTCACAAATCAGACATGAGAACGAAAACAGTTACTTTATATTCCAGGCGTAATATGATACTGCAGGTGCAGATCACACTAGACTATAAAACAGCAATTATTGGAATTAAGATTATTAAAATGTAATACTTTGTATTGTATCAAGAAATAGCAGACATGAGATCTGCATTTCCCACAAAGTGATGTAAGAACAGGGATAGCATAAATACCCTCAGGATAATAACTTTGATTATTTTTGATTTAAATACGTTAATGAATATAACGTACCTATTTTTAGAAACCAATTGTACTTTCTGTATAAATAAATTTGATAGAAGAGTTTCTTAGAAGGAAGCCTTTTTAAAAAGAAGCTCCAAGAGGCCCAAAACCTATCTCGCATTTTAGGAAAATTTGAATTGTGTTTTGAAAATGTCGGTCTTATAACTTCAAGTTAGTTTTCCTTATTTCACTTCGGGCAAATGAATAAATATTGCTGTTCCAAGGAAGTAATCCAAGAGCGCGTTTCTCTTAGATTTATTCAGTTGCGTTACAACTGCCAACACGTGTGATTGTAATCCCTACCAAAGTAAGCACTGCTTAAGCAGCTGTTGAAACTTAATATAGAGCTTTTTGAAGTTTCTGCAGGTAAAGACTATTACAAAGTGTTTGTACTGATATAAATTTTACCGAATTACTATTTATTTAATCATCTAAAATGCAGCTAGCTTACGAGTGTTGAATGAGAAATTTTCTTTAATTTCTCCTAACCAAACCCAATATTTCAAGTTTGTTAAATTATAGAGCTTGTGTTTAATAGTGCAAAACATAATCTGGTGATTATTATTCCCATGGCGTTCCTGGATTATGATCCGTTTTACTCAAGATCGTCTTTAATTGTGCGTATATAACACTGAAATTTTCGTACTATAATTTCCACAAGAATGATTTTGACATTACGGAGTTTATACATAGGGATTATTTTCGCAAATTTTTAATGAATACCCTATTTAATATTTTGTACCTACACTAAGGCTTAAAAATATAATCAATTTCTGAAATAACGTTTACCACAGTCAGATCTAACGTCCTGCTGTTTCTAATCATAAAAAGTATTTATTTCGGCTTTCTGTTTACTCTAAACTTGATTAATTACGTAATCCTGATCGATAACGCTATTAGCAAGCTTTTAATGTAGGTAATCAACCAGAGCACATCGACACAATGGAGAATGCTAGTAACAATGCTATTCAATGTAATCTCTAACCGAAAATTTATTTTGTACAAATGAGGAGAGGCACGTCTGTGAGCTTTTTCGAGTGTTCATTACTCACTGTCGTGTATCTACGTTACTCTAAGTACTTCTTATTAAGCGAGTGAAGGTATCTATTGAACCTCAAATAGCCTTAATGGTAATAACCGAGTACTCCCGAAAGCATTAATATATTTAGAGTAAATTGCACTTCATCACAAGTTTCAGATGAAATAGATTTCTATATTATGAATGAATTTGATGGATTAATTTAAGAATTCTTATAATCAACAATTGGTGTTATAGTCAAAATGCATGTTTTTCTCTTTCTTTCTTTGCGTTTTCGGTCACCATATCCTTTTACTAAAAAGAAAAACTTTACTTAGGCTTTTCAAAATAATTTGTATATTTTCACAATCACAAAGTATCTTAATGTATAATATAATTCAGCTTTACAGAACTCCAACAATAGCCACTGTAGATGCACCCCACTACTATTTTTGAAACCACCAAGTCTACTTCCGGAACATCACCTCCGTAGAGTTCAACGCACGCGATGAGGTCTAAGGCACCACTACAGCGACGTCTTCCGAAGGGTTCCTAAGATCACCGAAGACTACGGAACTACTCCAAGCTGTACATACGTCCATAGCATAACCCTTTATTTCGCGTTATCTCACAAGTAAAACACGAAACCTTCCGAAAATCACCGAAGACGTCTGGACCTCTTAAAACTGTAAATACTTTTAAACTATTGTCATTCAAGTTCTTACTTGGCCTCACAAGTACATTCCAAAGCCTTCCGATAAATTCCGAAGACCACTGAAGACTTCTGAACCCCTTTATGCTTGTATATATGTTCAATTTATAGTTCTTATATTCATATGATAATTCCTTACACTTTCACATTGTCCAATCAGCAAATCACGAAGCCTTCCGAAGACCGCCAAAGATGCCTGCACTTCTTCAAACTGTAAATATTTTCTAACTATCATCATTTAAGTTCTTACTCGTCCTCGCAAGCCAATTCCAAAGCTTTCCGAAGAGTTCCGAAGACTACCGAAAACTTTTACACCTCTTGAAACTGTATAATATATATATATATATATATATATATATATATATATATATATATATTCAATCAATAAGTGTTTAAGTTTTACTTGGTTCCACAAGCAACAACGAAGCCTTCCGAAGAGTTTCGAAAATTATCAAAGACTTCCGAACTGGTTCAAACAGTACAAATCATTCATTTTTAACGATTTAACTTTTATTTGTATATATTTATGAACTTTATAATTATTTTGCTTATACATATTAAACAAATAATCAAGCCAAGCCTCCATACTTTTAGATGCCACCCACTCGAACGATAACAAGTGGCGTCCAAGGTGATTGGGCCGTCTTCGCAGAAAATTTTGCAAATAGCGCGCTTGCAAGAACCATCAACATGCCTGAGACGAGGAGTCAAACGACATCAAACGCCCAGCCGGACACTAACCAGCCGCCTCCAACCCAGGTCACGCAACCACCAACAGTTCTGGGATTGCAACAAACCAGTGGCGCTCAACAAACACAACAAACCAGCAAAATGGTAACAAGGCGCTAGTGGAAGACTTGAACCACGTCTCCACAGCGACCTCCGAAGCAAAAAAACCTATATTCTCTGGCACCCTTCTTGGAGAATCCTGCAGAATTCCGTCAACAAATGGAAGGGATGGACACGGATGTACCTACAACGACCGCTCAATTCTGATGCCAAGCAGTCACATGGTGGGAAGCCTACGAGATGTTCCAATCCAGCTACAACAATTTGAAAAAATTCTTTCTGGACAAGTACGACAGTCCAACCGTTAGGGCCAAAATAACCTCCGAGTACTATGGACAGAAGCAGATGACGTCACAACCAGTAGCCGCCTCCCTCGGACAAAGATGAGGCAAGCCTACGCTTCAAGCTAGACATCAACCGAGACGTAGAGCTGTTCACGGATATCTTCCTAACGACACTGAGGAAACCAATTCAGTGCCACATGCCGACTACAGTATGGGAAAAGGCCTCCCGCCTAACAAAAATCAAAGAAAACGTGAAAGAGGCAACAATAAGGACGACTAACTTCACACCAGCTGCCAGACGTCCACCCACAGCAAAACAACTACCAAGGTGCCACTTTTGCCCTCAAAGACACTGGCACCGAAACTGTCCAACCAGAAACTTGGGAAACGACACTCCGGCCGAGTCGCGCCAACACGCCATCCGGCCGTGCGAAACGAACTGGCGCGACTAAACATTACCCACAATGACCCACTACCAAGGATCTCCGTCACCATACAGAAGAAAACCTTCAACGCACTATTCGATAGAGGAGCATCGACGTGAATGATTAGGCAAGATCGAATACCCGCAGGTACACGGGTAGAACCCTATCATGCCTCCGCCTATTTAGCCGAAGCAAGGACAGAAATGGCAATCAAAGGCAAGTTTCACACACCATTTGCATTCGGAAAAGTGATGGACCACGAAACCTTTTTGGTAGTAGTAAACCTCGCAGAAGACATCATTCTGTTGAATCCTAGTTTCAACGCCAAAAAGTGGTGATAGAATATGAACAAGGCTCCATATATTTCGGAGCACATAACCGTAAGACGCTCTACTGGAACAGAACGGTGACGCCCTTTACCGCCAACAGCCCACACATGTTAACTGCCACTCACTAGTTTCCAGCATAGGAAATGGAAGTGTATAAATACAATTACAAATTCTCCCAAAGACATTCGTTAGTGCTCAGCTTAGCCTAAAGAATCAACTGGCAGTGCTCCCCATAGCCTGCTAATACTCAAACGAGCAGTTCTCTCCGTAGTCTGTTTATTCTCCGACAGTGACTCTGTCCGCCAACGTGCCTGGGACACGCCACTATAATTCATCGTAAAATAGTCAATAAACTACGTATGGGCGGAAAGCTCCGTTCCATCCACCAAGTCACGCGGAATCAGGCACAGAACGCTCTCCGACGTGCGCTTCGATCAACCCTATCGCATCCAAAGCTACTGCGCCTCTGCTACCATCGCCGAACCATCTTTGGTTTCTACAAGGGCCGCGGCAAGACCATATACAAACCGTTCCCACGACAACTACATCCCGAGAGGTCGTTTATTGTGATGTCACCGATTGCGTCTGTCAAGTCTACCTCCGGGGCAACACCCCGTAGAGTTCAACGGCGACGAACTCGACGAGGTCTAAGGTACCACTACCACGACGTTTTCCGATGGGTTCCGAAGATCACCAAAGACTTCCGAACTACTCCAAGCTGTACATACATTCTTTATACTCTCACGTTGTCTCACGAGTAAAACACGAAGCCCTCCGAAGAGCTCCGAAAACCGCCGCAGACGTCTGGATCTTTTAAAACTGTAAATACTTTCTAACTATCGTCATTCAACTTCTTACTTGACCTCACAAGTACATTCCGAAGCCTTCCAAAGAATTCCGAAGATTACCGAAGACTTCTGAACCCCCTTTATGCTTGTATATATGTTCAATTTACAGTTCTTATATTCATATGATAACTCTTTATACTCTCACATTCTCCCACCAGCAAATCACGAAGCCTTCCGAAAAGTTCCGAAGACCGCCGAAGGCATCTGCACCTCTCCAAACTGTAAATATTTTCTAACTATCATTATAAGTTCTTACTCACAAGCCAATATCGAAGCCTTGTAGCGTATTAAATTCCTTTAAAAGGAAAATAATATGCCTGCTTTACCATACAGGCGGCAGAGCCTTGATAGATTATGAGGGGTTCCTGTTTGACGGTCAAGCCCAGGGTAAAAAGGATGTTGAATAGCTTTGAGAAAAAAGGGTTCCTCTAAAGAGATCTTCCAGCCAGCTAAGCTTCTTCAACTTAGGGCAGAGCTATGAGCTAGGGTCATAGTATGGTATACGATAAAACAAAAGAAATTTTATTGGACGCCACCGTATCTTAATGAGTGTTTGATAAGAAACTATTCGAAGATCAGATACGGAAACCTTCAAAAGAAAAAAATTTAAGATGAGCAACATAAACAAAAATACTTACTTTGGTCTCTGCAATCTGTAATGAGAACGACGATCTCGTGATATCTGAAAATTTAACCACACCTAAACATGTTCAAACTAGGGCTTCGTTAGAGCCTAGTCACTTTATCACAAAAAAATTATAAATAAATCCACTAGTCAAAATTATACTTTCAAAAAAAACTTTGAACTTTAACACCAATAATACCTTTCTTCAATATTAACATTTCATATTTGTAAACTGTTTGCTTCTGTAAGATAATTACTGTTGACTTCAAAGAAAGAAAATTTTGAGACAACTTAATATTTTTTTTATTGATTTTTTAAAATACAAACTTATCTATAGGGAGACTTTCGAAACAGTTCTGTTATTACTATTTAATTTGAATCTCTAAGCATTCTTGGAATATTTTTTCTTTAATTGCATAAATTACTTCAATTCTCTTTAAGAAATATATGACTTTTATTTTATGTTACGGTGACTTCATGCTACTTGAATAGGATCCTGTTTAATGTACAAGAAACAAATTACATATTAAAAAAAAATTTCGCTGGTTATGGCTCTATATTTTAATAACTATCTTTAATAAAATCAAAGGTCAAAGAAAAATACTTATTGTCAATATTGAACTATACTTCAGGTGTATTATCACAATGTGTTATACACAATAATTCGGCAAACAATTCTCATCACATCACATGTTTAGTAAAGCAAACCTTTTAATACAACTTTGTAACGTGAAACATAATCTTAAACAAATACCTTGAAAATATTAAGGTCAATTATGCCTTATTCAAATACTAAACTTTCAAACTAAATTTTAAGTGAAACAAATTAATTGATCTATGAACCTTAGCAAAATTTCGAGAATTAATTTTAAACAAATTTATATATAGCTTCTTCGAAAATTATTTGAACATTTTAAATGAAAGTTCCTTGAAAAGAATATAAGTATAAAAATAGAAGATGACTCACCGCTGGCTATCTGTTTGGCGGCCGGTTTTCCTTCTTTTAAAAATTTTTTTTAAACATTTGCGTCCTTACTCTTATAGTTGAGCGTGGCTGACGCAGGGGTCCGGATTTGACCTTCATACAAACCAATCACATGTGGGGGTTTCCACTTTCCTGCCTAGCAACAATTGAAGCTACCTCTCAGTCTCGTGCTTGCCTTATGGTTAACGATTGTTTTTTTTAATACTTAATTTCCATTGCTTCATTACGCGTGACTTGAATTGAATATTTTAAAACGCGTAATTAATATTGTCTTCCTATTCAATAATTGGTAGTTTAATCTTTAAAACTATAAACTAAAAAAAACTTGCGGTGAAATCAAACGAGAGAATAGAATTTAGGGGTAAGCTTGCGAAATATTTTGTTACCGTAAAAATATATCTACAACCATTTTAGGTCGATGCTATCATCAAAACTAAACTTATGGTACACGTTGACTCCATTTAACTAATTTTTGGGGCGGCATGTTTAATTAAAAACCTGCAGGCCCTGGATAATACTGGTATTCGGATTACATCTGATATCAAAATGGCTTATTCCACGAGGCAATCTTAGCTATACAAGCATGCGCCGGGAAGCGGATATTGAATCAAAATACAAACAACTAGAAGTTCACTTAAAGTTTACTTTTGCTATTCTAATGTAGATGGCGTACTATGTATGAATTCATAATAAAAGGTTTCAATAGAAATTTAATATTTATTGACTAGGTGTATTGAACTAAATTGTATATTTGAATAACAGAAAATCGTAATTGTTACAGCCTTCTGAAAAGTTTCGAAGACTACCGAAGATTTTTACATCTTTTTATACTGTATATGTATATTCATTCAATAAATGTTTAAGTTTTACTTGGTTCCCCAAGCAACAATGAAGCCTTCCGAAAAGTTCCGAAGATTATCGAAGACTTCCGAACTGCTTCAAACTGTACAAATCATTCATTTTTAACGATTTAACTTTCATTTATATATATATTTATGAACCTTATAATTATTTTGCTTATACATATTAAACAAATACTCAAGCCAAGCTTATATACTTTCAGACACCGCCCACTCGAACGATAACATTACCACTAGTTTATATATTATAATGCAAGTAATTACTGGATTTAAACACCGAGTCTAATTATTCCTAAATATTAATTCTTAACATTAATACAATTTGTCCATAGTTGCAAAAGTTTAAATTAAATTAGAACGACATTTATCCCAAATACGAAAATGTCCTAATACTAACAATATTATTATTACTTATCATTGCTTGTCTCTATAAATACGCAAGGAATACAAAGCTCTTGTAGTTATGAAAAATTACAAATACTAGTAACATGGAAGCCTTACATAATTATAGTTTAACATTACAAATATATTGATTGATACATGTATTTATAATTTTTCATACAACAGCTTTGTTGTATTTGCGTATTTATAGTAAACAAGCAAGGATAAGTTTGTATGTATTAGGTTTTTTTCGTATTTGGAATAAATCAAAATGTCGTTCCCATTTAATTTAAGTTCTTGAGTCTATAGACAAGTTGTATTATAATGTTAATAATTAATAGGTATTTAGGTATAATTTAAATCTGTATTTAAATCCTGTAATATAACTTGCATTATAATATATATTTATATGCTATACTTTTTCAAGTAAATGTAAAATAAAATCTGCAAATTTTGCAATGTTAAGATTCTGTTCTACAATTAGCTCTCATGCTAAAAGTAGCAGGTAAGATATTCTTCACATGTGGGTAAATTAATTTCTTACTGATAATTTTTTCTTTATTTTGGCATTTTATAATAATTTCAATGTTTAGAGAACCTATGCTGTAGCTAGTTCAGGATTTAAAACTCTAAACTTGTTACAGACCTCCTTTCCCTTATTTGTCTAAAATTTTGTACGTAATATAAAAATTGCCCGTTACAGCCTCGTCTCATATATAGTAATCAAACCTACAAAACCATATAGGATGTAAAATTTCGTCTCCAATTGAATAAAAAAAGAATTCTCTAGAAATTAAGACGTAAGTGTTGTAAAAAAAGTCTAATCATTCGATGCAACACTGGAATGAGGCAAACTAATTGATGGAAGAGAATATGCAGCACGTTCCTGTATATATGATGTGGTTTGTTTTGTATTTTTCTTAATATTCTTTGGGAATTAAACTACTCAGAATTGTTAGTAGAGGATAATTGGTCGAATCATGACCTCATTTCCACCAGCATCATTTCCACACACATCTGGACCAAAATAGTTTTCTTTGACTAGCAATTTTCATCTTGCGCGATAAATATATCTTGTATAGCTCATCTTCGAGATAAATCTATCTTGTTTGGAATCAATTAATATTAGATTTTTCTCAGCTATCCGAATTTCTAGGAATTTTTCAGATTGTTTCCTTCCCCAGGGAGCTACCCTCATTTTAAGAATTTTTTTTTACAAAGTCGATTTCTAATCACCTCTCCTTTTTAACATGTAGAATCCTTTAAACAAACACTTAGAAGTATTAACACAAAGAAATTAAGTACACATAAGTTTAATAATTTATTTTATCCGATTTACAGTTTAATAACGAATGGAATACAATTTGACATTGAAAAGTATAACATTATTTTATTTTCTTCGTGTAGCCGAATCCAAGCTGTGGAAAGTAACCTGTAACAAAAAAGAGACTAATATGTTGTTTAAAAAGACCTGTAACAAAAAATAGGTTAATGTGTTGTTTAAAACGAGGGGAAACGTGTTTTCGGTCAATAATACATATTGTCGTTAATCTATCAATATGTTTTACCGTCCAGCGACACCGCGTGGAGGTAAACACATGTCGCCGGGAGCGAAGGAATTATTAAGGATGGGGGTGGTAAGTATGTCTTATAACAAACTTACATGCTACTATATACATACACAATAAAATATATACATATATAAACAACTATCTTATATCTTTATGCCCCCATGCGTAGGTTGATATGCTTCCGAGGATGACGTAACGCTTATCATCATGGCCCGATAAACTAATTTTATTAATAAGCCGCGTGTACAAATCGTGCTTTCTGCTCCGAATTGATACCATCGTATTCATGAGGGCATTTTTATTATTAATAACAACATCCTTAAAGCTATCTACACTAATTGCCACAACCACACTACCTACGGTTAACACCTTTGATTTTTTTAATAACACCTTTCTCGCTAATGATGCAATAAGACTTTGCTCTGGTGCCGACAAACTCCAAAACAATATCACCGCAAAACTCGTCTCTAAATTTACCAAGCACTTTTTGTTTGCACTCGGAAGATTGTATTTGTTGTTGTGGGGGTAATCACTAGTGTCAAAATGTCACAAATTATTACGAATGTCACTGTAAAGATCAAAGGTCTCAACACTATACACTAATGAGCGTATAACAGCAACAATCTAGAGCCATACAGATATTTCATTGTTGCATAATGGAAACCATACGTGAGGGTCTTTGATATATCCAATACTGAAAATCCAACGTAAATAGATTTGTTGTAAGTAACTTTTACTTTATCTATCTGTATGATCACCAAATCCTCGCTTAGGAGTACACAACTGTAAAAGTTCGGTTTAGAAATTAAACCACTCGTGCACAATATCTGACCTTGTGGTTGCCACTGCGTCACAATCTTGATATCAACCCTCTTCTCCACATTCTCCATTGTTTTTCCAAACACCGCACTATTCATCAGTTTAAAAAAGTCTTTTTCAAATGCGTTTTTGGCAGACATACGGAGGTTTGTGTTAAGATCAATGTATGTATGGTTTTACCATGCCAACTGATCAAACTGCAACACGCGGTGGATTGAGATCAATTTTAATCCATTACGCAGAGCCTGCTGGAGGTTGAGGTAATGGATAACATAGTTCTTTTTAGATTGAAGGGTTGCAAGGAGTTTAGAGGTCCTCGAAGATGGTATCGGTGGAACCATAGTCTCGGGGCATAAAAGCAAGTCATTATGCAGATCCTGTAGGTGTTCGGGGTAATTCAGGACGACATCTAAAATATACCCCTTTTCACTAGTTGTGGAAATATTTAAAATCTCATCTTTCATATAGATAAAAACACAACAACGCAGTGCTTTCGGCCACCTATTTTCGGCTACTTCTCCAAGGTCATGGTGACGTCATAGCCTTTTATAAATAAAAAACAATGTAATACTATTCTAAAATTTTTATTCTGACATTATACATAACAAAATTTAAAAATATTTAATGCCAAGCATGGAGACATTCAAACTTAATTTTAATACAAAGTTATACACAGAAAACAGTTCTTTCTTTATGTTTGTTTGGAGTGGTTTTAATTTTATCTAATTTTATTCGCAGCTTAAAATTTAAATCGACACCCAAGTCCTCTATCTTCTTTTCTAGCCAATAGTTTGATACATAGAGACCGTCTAGGTTATCGAATTGTAAAATGTACCGAATTTTGTTTCTATATAAAGTCTTTGATTTCACCGACAACCAGATCCATTCCTTTGTGTATTTCTTGCAGCTTGTGACAATCTTTTAATCGCGGCTTTTCCACTATATCTTGCATACGTATCTTGTTAGCTTGATCGACTTCTTCTTGTCGGTATTGGAAGAAATTTTTATTCTCCCACTCACTGTTGCGTAGTTGCATATCCATCACTTTTGGGAATATATGGTCGTAAGATTCTCGGTTTTAAACGATCCGAAAGGTTCTTTACTAGGCAAATATACAATGTTTAGCGGAACTCTTTTGCGTATGGTGTTCGCCAAGGTTACGAAACCCGCATTCCTTAATTCGTCTATGTTATCTCCTATTTTGATAAATACGTTTTTGGAATAACCTTTTAAAAAGTATACGGATTTTGTACCATCCTTTTCCGCAAGGACGCCTACATAAATAAAAGAATCTTTTTTACTAACCACAAATGCATACAGCTTGTAGAACCCAGATGTATCTAAGTCAGTCTATCGGCACATAAAATAATCTTTTAATTCTTCCTCATTTTCTCTAATAACATGTTCTTTGTATTGTTTGCGTATTGTCGCAGTGTTTTTCATGTAGTCCAACTTTCGCCTTTTTGCATCCATTTAATTTCAGCTGTTTTTTTCTTCCACTTACAGCGCATGGCGTGCATAATGGGGCAATTTCCTTTAGCGTAAACAGATAGAGTTTACTGTCAATATTTACGCGCTGTCGTACAACCTCTGGACGAATGTTAGGCGTATTTATCAACCCCAATTCCGAAATGATTATTTCTTTTGGAATTGTAGAATATGGTGTTGCAGATTGTGTAAAATATGTACTACCTGCTTTATTGTAGCACTTATGTAAGATTTTAATTTTATCTTGGCTGTCTTCCTCCTCTATTATCTCCAAATAATTTACAAATAAATAGTTAAAACTAAAAGCCGAAAGTACATACTTTATCAATTTTTTCCTATCCTCTGGTTTTTCGCTAGCCAGTCAATTTTTGTTGTATTGCTATTTCCCCAATACACGTACTGTAGTAGGTCATTATACACTAAACAGCAGTTTCTTATATTTATCTTGAGCAGGAAAACTATCCTATTTCCACGATATTTAGTGGTATGAAAAGAGGGTTAGATAGCATTGCGACTACCAAGATCTTCCAATACTCGAATAATTGCCGTATACCTATTGTTCTGTAATTAGTTACTGTATGTATAAATAGAAATCATGTATGTAGGTTGTATTTCATGTTGCGTTGTGTTATGTGTGTGACTACTACGCCCAAGGTCCCGGGTTCAAATCCTGACACGGTCCGCTTGAAAAATGTTAGGCGAGCGTTTTTCACAAAAATACGCCCTCGTTCGGATGAGAGGTAAAATAGAGGTCTTGTGTGTGAGTGTGGTGACGCACTTTAAAGATCCCTACCTTGCTTGAAACAGCAAGGGTTCGGTAAAATTCAAAATTTTTCAGGTAAAAAAAACGCGCTTCCTGGCCAATGTAGTACCTTCGGGTGGAGCATTGGAAAATTACATGTAATGTATTTCATGTTAATATCGCAACGGAAAACCCAGTTAAAGCTTTCAATGCTACCTAGCTATTGTGTGCATTTGATTTTCATTTGTTATTTCTTTTAGTAATGCAATGCATTGTGTACTGAAAGTCACGAATTCGTTTGCTACGCAGCTATTTTTATGCAGGGTTATATAAGCAGTTTCTTTGATTTTGCATTTTTGGTGGTTTTCTTGTTTTGTCAATAATTTTTGCGTCCTCCCATTTTATTTTATGCCCCCAATATATCTAGGTAGCACTGTGAGTTTTTCTTGTGTTTTCTTTGTGATATTAACATAAAATACATCCAACATACATGATTTCTATTTATGCATACAATAACTAATTAAGTAGATAAGCTATGTATGTTCTGGCACAAGATCGACCATTTTTTACATGTATTTTCCAATAAGAGAATCTAAGGTTCATTTTGCAATTTTTGTATCAAGCATTGAAATCCCCATAAGGAGGCGTTGAAGATCAATTCAGGTCACTTTTCAGCCCAACACCCGACAGTACATTTATGGGGAGTCTGGCACAGGTGAATCCACCTGATCCACCCGATCCACATCCAACCTAGGCAAGAGTTTTCTTCCACTAGCCATATTCAGATTCATCTTATGGGCTTCCCCCATTGGAGCCATCCGATTCAACCGATCCACTGTATTCATATCTAACCTAGGTAAGAGTTTTCTTCGACTAGCCATATTCAGATCCACCTTATGGGATCCACCCATTGGATCCACTGGATTCACCTGATCCACCACTCGGAGCGCTATGCCCGTACAAGACCAAAAAAAAGGTTTTGTTATGAGATTTAACATGGGAAATTCTTAGGTCCAAAAAGACCATTTTTGGTTATTCACTCCACCATTGACCTGCCACATGTAGACCTCCACCTATGATACCATATAACCTTATGACGTCACAGTCTAAATTAAGAGGAAGGATGTCAGTTCTAGACCGACCACTACCACACACCACCCACCTCCACATCCCTCAACATCCCTTCACATCCCTCCATATTCCTCTACATTTCACCACCCACCTCCACCTCCCGCCACATTACTCCATCTCCGTCCACATCACTCCACATCCCTCCACATCACCTCACATCATTCCACATCACTCCACATACCACCACCACCGCCACAAGGGAGAAAGTTGGTCCTAGACCCACCACTACCACCACCACAGAGGGAGGAAGTTGGTTTTAGATCCATCACCACCACCACCATTTGAGGCCACCATGACGACCCTGTGTATGATATCTTCATCATACTGTCCAAGTTTTACAGAGCTGTTCTCCACACACGTGCTTTTAGCAATGTTTGGTTATTCATGCAAATGATAGTAGCGCTCTGGTGGTAGTGTACAAACAAAACAATAGTTGGCGGGAACGCATTTAAATTACACAGCTTCTGTCAACGTCCAACTGAATGCGCGGTTTGCGGAGTTTATTGGCGGAAGTGTAGCAGTCGTGAGAAAAAATTTTATTTTTATGCACTGTATCGTTTTACATAGGTGGAGTGGAGTCGTGTCATGGCATGCTAATATACAAAACATGAAATAGGTATTTTGGCGCAAATATTATATTTTTATTATGAGCTTAAGAAATGCATATTTTATGATGCTAGACGCGACGAGCTGTAAATCGAAAACCAATACCCGTATGACATTGAATTAGGTCTTGTTTTAAAAGTAAATGTATCGGGATTAATTCGCTTCTAGACAATTTTATCATAGCTTTGACTGTATTTTCATTTCCAAAGGGTAAACTTTTTGTTAAAAAATATGCAGTTTGAGTAAGAATATTTAACCAAATACTACATTTTGTACAATATTTAATCAATACTTTTTTGCTATTAACAAGTAGAAGTATAGAAAATGGGGTCCGCGAGACATTTGAAGGAGTAGATTGCAACGCAAGCAGGTAAGAGGTAGAAAGTTTTCCGTAATAGCTCAATACATAATCTAGAATATGTGTACAAAAATTTAGTTGGTTGCCATGCATTCTGTAATTTTGAACTAAAAGTCCTGAACTATTCTAGCATCCTTTAGAATTTTTTCAATGATTAACCAAACAGTAAAAGTAAGTAAAGAAATCGTTAACGCTAAATACCGCAACAAAACGGGGACAGAAGGGTAGAATTTCGACTAGCTCAAAAACGTCGTAGAGGGGCGTGGGTGAAATAGAAAGAACATATTGGAAACCTCTGTAAAACTGTATTGTTAATATCCAATCTCCAAAGACTATTTACAAAACAATAAAATCCAATAAGTTGCATAATCGTTTGTTACGTGATGGTAAACAAAGCGTCATAACAAAAGCATATAAAATAGGTAAACGAAATAAATATAACATCTTATAATCTAAATACTTACTCAATGGTTCATCTTAAGTTCATATAAAAGAAAATTAAGCATAAACTGTACGGTAAATCTAGGAAAAGAAATATGTCTAAATTATATATACAGGCTGCTTTGTGAAGTGCACCTCCTCAAGAAATAGTATAACCTTAAAATTAGACACCCTAACTTAAATTAATCAAATATTAACTGCTTTTAAATTAATGCGTAAGTTCTTTTCGTTAATGTTTATACAAAAAGACAAAAGAAACAGTAAAACGGACTCTACCACAAACTTTAAATAATTAATTTTTAATTTGAAGAATGATTATTACATCGTCGCTCGTGCACTGTAAATGTGTTTGGTAACGTGGTGTTGGTAATTTATTGGATAATCATGAGTAGCAGCAAATAAAATGTCTATCCTCCACAGCAGCATAAAAGAATTACGAAAATAGAAAACTGTACCTTGAACTATTTGGCTTCGTATCGTGTTGTGGATGGAAAAATGCGACTGCATTTCTTTATTGCCTGCATACTGGAACCACCAACTTCACTTATACTAGCACAGAAAGCACTTTTAATAGCGCGACTTTACATTACATGTGATTTTTTTTCCAATGCTCCACCCAAAGGTACTACATTGGCCAGGAAGCGAGTTTTTTTACCTGAAAAATTTTGAATTTTGCCGAATCCTTGCTGTTCCAAGCAAGGTAGGGATCTTTAACGTGCGTGACAACACTCACACACGGGACCTCCATTTTACCTCTCATCCGAACAAGGGTGTATTTTTGCGAAAAATGCTCGCCTAACATTTTTCCTTGCTGTTCCAAGCAAGGTAGGGATCTTTAACGTGCGTGACAACACTCACACACGGGACCTCCATTTTACCTCTCATCCGAACGAGGGTGTATTTTTGCGAAAAATGCTCGCCTAACATTTTTCAAGCGGACCGTGTCGGGATTCGAACCCGGGACCTTGGGCGTAGTAGTCACACACATACCACTACGCCACGGAGCCGCCTGCGCGACTTTACAACATGTATTTTCGGTAAGAAAATGTTGTATTCAATCTTGTCTTTCGAAGCACGGTCTCTATTTTATAAAGCCAGAATCATGTATGGGGGTAGGTATTTGGCTTTCAAAGATATCGCCGAAGAACCAAGTGTACAGAATTTCCAGACAACAGCTGCCGAAATACAAACTGTAAAATTGATCTCAATACTGAACTTCGGAAACGAGCAAAAAATAAATTTGAGAAGAACTTGTTCAAACTAATGAATAATGCGGTCTTTGGGAAAACGATGGAGAATATACGCAAACATTTTAATTAAAAGCTGCATGTAAATACACAGCTTTCTTCTAAAAGATAAGACCACTTACCACCAGCCTACATCTGCTTACAATAGACTTGTTATCTGGTATTCTGCAGCTGTTAAGATGTTACAAAGTAATAAGATTGTTTTCCTTTGTCTAAAAAATCCTATCTTCTAGAAGAATGCTGCGCATTTACATGCAGTTTTTAATTAAAATGTAATTACTGCAGGTGCTAGGAAATATTGCAACTACTTTGTAACGCAATGTTTGCTAAGTAGTTGTTTGATTTTATAAGGCAAAATTTCACAGAATAGTTACTTGGGAAATTCTATTAAATAACAATAATTTCAAATGGTAGGAAATTGAACTTGTTGAGCAATTTTTGTGTGTTTTAAAAATGACTGCAGAAAAAATTACTTGCAGGGTTTTGAAAGTAACACACAATACTGAAATATTGCCTTCCCCTGCAATTTCTTTTTAACCTATTTATGTTTAATTTCGAAGTACGCCATTTCTTTTATAATTGGGCACTACATGCATTGTATGTTGCATCGAAGAAAATTTTCAGTAGGAAAATGTTTGAGTTATGCACGAAGTTATTAAAAGTATAGATTTCTGAAAGAATCGTTTAAAAAATACAACCAACCCATTTTATAAATGTTTAGCAAAAAAAATTATTTAACTAGACGAATCTATTTTCTATCACTTTCTGTATCACGCACAACGTAGCAATTAAACTGATGGTGTATGCACCTCTTTGAATAACTAAATTTTTTGATGACTAACTACGATGGATCCTCATCAAGGCATTCATTAGAAAATTCTATCATATTCATCTCTAATTTCAACTACTTATGCTTACGATGCAACATACAATTAACAAACGTCGGATCTTAATTCTCCAACTTCCAACCGAGTGAGATTAAATGTATTGTTTCACTGAGCCCTGTAATTTGGTGTCTCCTAAAAGAACGACTGTCTAGATCAGTTTAACTGAACCATACTACACACAGGAACAGATAAATACTTTTAAATTAGTTTTAGCGTTAGAGTTTTTGCTAAACTTTCTAAAGAAAAATTTACTCCAGGCAATTCGAACTACAAGTTAAATCTAATTTTTATGAAAAACAAAGGAACAAAAGCTGTAAGATAAAAGTAATTTGAGAGCAATTGAGCTGCTTTTATTTGAAATATAAGAGAATTCGTATTCTACTTTGCAGCTTTTGAAAAACAAAGGAATAAAGTTATGGATAATATGCTTATTATGCACAAATATTTCAGGCATGCACTTTGTTGGCAATTTACTATCAACGTTCCTGCTCATTTAGAGTGAAGTTGGGTGTTATAGAGCTACTTGGCGATTTATTTCATCATATAATTAGGAAGCGAGGTTAATCTTAACCCTGCAACGTTCAGATAAAGATGGTATAAGTTATCTGTAACAGATTGTGGCTACACGTGTAATTACTTATTTTAAAGTCATAATGGATTACCTGCTACTTAATAATGGAACATTTTTTGCAAGTGTGTGTTTTCTGACATCATACTCACTACATAGGTAAACACGTTCTCACTGCACATGGTATAAGACCATTTATCCCTTCATACTAAATAAGCGGGTGCAAGTGCGACCATGTATTGTAATATTGTAACATGTCAATTTGCCGTCGCCTCGCCATGTTACATTGAGATCCCGCATCCTTCCTTATACAAGTATTTCTTCATTTTAATTTTATATTAATACCGTTAACAATCACAAGTTAGTTTTGATTTGTGTAACATGTCCTTTTAGCATTATACAATAATACACTAAATAAGTTGATCTTTAGTTTTAATTTAATGTTCCCTTTAGTATAAATAATATAAATAATTATTCATCATATGTAATTTTCTAATTGATAAAGCTCTGAATAATGTCCATAAATACACAACTGGTGTATCCATGAATCTGTTATTTAGGATGGTTTTCTTGTTTGTCCCTCTCTCAAAATGTGTGGTTATCTTTAAACCAGAATAAGTTTTTGTTGCTTTTCATATCTGACCGCCTTTTGAGCACATGCCGTTTCCTGATAAAGATGTCCTTTCTAAGGCCATAATGTCGTACCTGGTATGTAAAAAGCGTCTTTTTCTTTTATTCTTTTTAACATACATAAATATCATTTCAGAATACTAGCAAAATATGTATGGAGAAGGTCTACCTGAATTACCCGTTCAAAATGAGCATGAATGGTAAGCTGAGTAAAGATAAACTTTCAGACGGTTTCTCGTGGCGTATTACAATACTTCGTTTTTGTAACACGTTTATTTTCTAGGGTTCTTTGGTGAAGTATCTTCCGGTGATATATCCTCCGGTAAAAAATTCTCTGGTGGGGGATCTAATTATCTATGCTAAGCTATTTAAACCTGATACATAAATTCTATTACCTACAAATATTATCTTTTATCGTACAAGAATTTTGTGTTGACGTTTATTTACTTTCTCAAATAAATTAAATGCTCCGTTAACAAAACATATGGTTGTGGAACAAAAGGGTTGGATCTTACAAATTTGAAGTTTGAGGTTAACAACCAAAATAAATAACGATGGTGTTCGTCTCAACAAACCGTAAGAAGATCCTATAATTCTAAACAAGCAGTACGCTCAATGTTTAAGTATACGTTTTTTTCATATATCTTGAATACAGTTATGAGTTTATCTTATTTACTTTTGTGATGGAACAATGTGCATGTGTTGCATTTTAAATCTCAAATATCTAGAAAAATAATGCATGTATAATATAGTCATACTTTTACTTACCTATATCTTAATCTTTCCTTATAAGTTGTAAACATAAAAGCTTTCATGAAACCTTTTTTGTGGATTTTGAGGTTATGTTCAATTAAAATGTTTAATTCCAATTCTCTTAACTAATGTTAAATACAACAAAGAGTAATATGATTTCTTTTTACTAAGAATGTTAATTTGAAATTATGCCTAAGCACAATAATAATTTTAGTAGAATTTAAGATAAAGTTTTAAAATTATGAGAGTGTAGATATATAAACTACACTTAGTGATTTTGTCGCATAAAAATTTGGTTGTAAGAAAATAACGGTATATATTTAATTTTTTTTATTAATGTTATTAACTAAACGTCAATATATAAGTTGTATTAAAGTATTTTATTTTGTCATGTTCTAAATTGCATCCCTATAACTTGTCTGAGTAAAATTTAACTTTGTTCTCTAAACCCCTGAGATATAGTCTTTTCCAATCAACCGCAGTCACAAACGGTCCATGCTAGTTCCGCCAGAATTCTGTTTAGACTCTGTTGTACACCCATTCCTACCTGTAGAAAGGAAGGGTGCAATATGTCAATAAGGGTGTACGTGTTTTTGTTTTTGTAATTTTCTTGTTTAGATAGAGGTAAATATTCAACAAACATACACTAGTAGGTGTATCCTAGAAGGGTATAGTAGTGGGCGGGGGTCTAGTCCATAAATTAAATGACAACTTGCACGAAACTGTTCAAATACTTCAGCCAATTGCATCACATTGGTCTTGAGATCTAAGTCGGGGTACTGTCCCAGGTTTTGAATATTAAATGCTTCCCACACTTTTTGCGCATGCGCATACTGCTTTTTAGTAATTTCTCTACCTTCCAGCATGTTGTAAAACTTTTGTTGACTAGGTAGTGAAGTGTAACCCAACGTTTCAAACGAATCTATAAAATCGTATGGGTATACAACCTTTTTAGTTAGTAATTCAAACTTCTCATTTGACAATCCAGAAAATTCCGTTTTTTAATAACGGATATTCGTTTAGACATGAAGCCAATGTTTCTAAAGATGAGCTCATAAAGCTGAAGCTATCAATTTTGTGAAGGAGATATATTTTTCCCTTGTTAGTGGTAACACTTCTACACGACCATCCAAATCAACGGCAATACTTTTAATTATGAAATGGCTACCGTATCCACTTAGGTTGTGGAAAGCTATCGTAATTGTATGAGAATCTTGATATGTGATGTTACAGCTCTCATGCGCCGGTCCTCTATAATTATAAATCGGCACCAAATGATTATGGTCCCGAACTCTTTTATCCTCTGCACTGAAGAGCTCCTCGCAAATATAACAAAAAGTTGCGGCCGTAAACGCAGCTTGCCGTTCTTGTGTCAATGAAGTCATATCATAGGGACATAAGAATACCGTTTGTAACATTCTGGTTTGTATAAAGTACACCTGCTTGAAACTTTCTTTATTAGTTAACACTTCAGAGAAACCTTATCATCAGGGCTAACAGTGGGTTCTTTGTTTTATCTCTGCGATAGCATACACATGGAAATAATTTATCTAACAAGACTTCACTGATTCAGATTGAAATAAGACACAACATGTGATATAAATACGTATAATAATTGTAATTGAACTAACAAGATAATCAAACTTGAAATTATTTTAGTAAAACTAATAAAAATTTAATCTTTAACCAATTTCAATTCTCTTAGAACTTTAACAAAACTGTAAATTTTACTTCAGTAAATTTTCTTTCTTTTCTTTTTAATAATTACAGCATATCAAAAAGCTACAAAATAAACCGACGTGATATGAGCTCATGTCTCGGAGGTTTTTTGCAAGATAAAATTACAACGTACTAATTCAAACATAAGTTAAAGCATTGCATCTTCACAGTCCTATTAGTATAGAAACATTTGTGAAACAAACAATTATTATAAGTTTTTTTTCATAAAAATTTAAACTGATATGTACATAAATACTTGAATAAAGTATTTGCAAAGTCCTTGACCTCAACACACGTCAGGACAAAACGCGATCAGTGGAAATAACAACAGATGGTGTGACTTCATGGCGGACACTCGAGCACCTGATTCTCTAAACCAAAGAAGCTTAATCCAGAAAAAGCAAGCCTTCCAGGATCCAATCCAAGAAGTAGAAACAGCGTAAATTAGCTGAATATCTCTACTGATATTTTCTAATTTACTTGCTTTACAATACTTGAACAAGTATTCAAAATCACTTAAATGGCAATCTAACCAAAACCATATTGAAGTGAACAACACGTTTTTAAAAATTAAATTAATTTGCTACAACAGATAACCTTATTTTAAAATCATTGTATAATAAATAAAATTGGCTTACCTCTATCCGGCGATTTAATTTATTTTCAATAGGAAACGCTTCCAACAACCAAACTAACGTTTGGAAAATAACACGCTGCTTCGTGTCCATCTTCCACCAAAAGTTGAATAAGATAGCCCGATCTCAATAAATGCGCAGAATACCAGAATACGCGTTTTGATCTCTACCTAACAGAATTTTGATTGATAAGACAGAGGAAACTGCTTTTGCATTTAACTTATAACACAAATGGAGGTAAAAACAAAGTTGCCTAACGTCCAGATTCGTAACAGTTAAAACGAACTGTTACACGTCTCAACGTCTTCAGCAAACTGTCATAGTACCATAGGAAACCACTTCACACAATTTATGCCACGATATGATCGGTAAAACGATAATGAGTCATCATAGTCACATTTCATATAATATTCAACACTATATAGTACATGTTCTTGGTACTTCTTTTCCTTTCCAGTAGACAATAGTATACATTCCAGATCTACATATTTCACGAACGGAACTTTAACTTTGTTTTTGAAATTCTTGAAGCGAAGTATTTTATCTTCTTCTGTAGGCAGTCGAGGTATACATAACTGTTTCATCTTACAATCGCTGGTATGATTTATCAATTTTTTCTCGGTACTAAAGTAGTGTGGACAGTGATCATAGAAATGTTTTTTTGCATGCTTAGAATTAATTTGAGATGACACTAGTCGGCTTAAGTCTTTTATCCACCACATAGTGGATGTTGAATGTTTCAATTCCATCGGTGTATGTAAAGCTTTCCATATCCTCATCATAATATTGGTTATGAATCATTAGGAGATTAACATGATTATTTTTGTTATTCTCCGATACGAATATAGGAATCGTAGTGAACTTGTGTTTCTTTAATTTTATGGCGTGGACGTTAATTGATATATCATTTTGCGACTCAAAGTTCTTGATTTGATTAAGAGTAATTGGAAACTGGATACCTTTCAGATTTAAAACTAAAGAGTAATGTGAATATTTGGACGCCTCTTTGAGGGTCTCGTTCGACTGGATATAATGCTGCCATTACGGACCACGTGAAGCAAGCTATGTATTTATACACGGATTAATGAATGAATACTAAGGTATCCTTTAAGAAAGTGCTTTGTTCTTAAATGATATTTCAAGACTATATGTAGTTAAAGCGTGCTGTTTTACACGGGAATCTTATTTTATGTACTAAGAGAATCCGTTTATATGTTTATGCAGGGTCAGAACTAAATATTGGAAAATTTTACTTTTCTCCGTTCTAGATTGGTAGTCTCACATAATTTGGTGCTCAATAACCACTCGTGACCTCATTATATATATTTATATATTGCTGTAGTTATAGGGTTAATTTAGGGGTAGGTTAAGTCATTGGGGTCGTAGAATAAACAAGGGAAACTCCCAAGTAACAGAAACATATAATTATAGGTATTAGAAGAGTAAATAGGTTAATATAAATATTATTAGTTGCGAGCACACTGTATATAGTAGTACAAACAATTGAAACGCATATCCAAGAGTAGCTACTAGCAAAGATTAGAATTTATAAATGTAACGAAACGCATTAAAATTAAATCAGTAAAAAACTTGCATGAGTTGGCTAGATAAACATTCAAAAAGTGTGTTAAGATATTATCGTAAACGCACGCAGAAATTATGCATTATTTAAAAGCGTACGTGATCTAAAAGAATCACAGTTGTTCGAAAATCCAATTTATTAGGAAATAAACAAACACCAAATTTATTCGATTTAGATTAGAATAAGGCCAACAAACAATACTACGTGATCGATATGAACGAACACTCCTGGGATTTCTGAAGTAGATGTGAGATATAGCATTTAAATTACGTGACTTAGAGCACCGCGTCATGCAATTAAAATACATACAATTGGTAAACTTTCCAAAATAACAAGTGATGATACGCTTGACTTCACCTAGCACGTGAAGCCAACGAATCACAAACAAAAGGGGGACGATCCTATAAATATCTTGAAAATTGAATATCGAGTTAGTATACTTTGAAACTAGGCAGTTACTATACTTGAAAGTGCTAAATATTTACGTGAATAATAAATTAAATTAACAGTGAAATTCTAGAGTGTATAATTGTGCCGTACTTCTGAGACGTAAGCAGATAAGAACTAGGAAATTATGCCATTTTTAATAATAAATAAAACAGGGCTCTCAATTACCATCTGAACTACAATCTGAATTACGATCTAAATTACAATCTTAAATTACAATCAAAATAACGTTACGATTCCTGATAGAACTTTAAACAACAAGCCACTACGATCAAAAATACAACTTTGGAAAATGCTGCCTGTACAAGCAAATTGATGGTAAATATTCTATTGCGAAAATGAAAAACTTTTCATTGGAATAAACGCACCAATAACGATTTGGATATCAACTTCAATTCTTAGGAGCACCTATGAAATCAGGAGATTTTGATATGACTTATTTTTAAAACTGTTTTATCTCAAATAGTTTGGATATGATTTATTTTTAAACTGTTTTATCTCCATAATAATTTAAAGTGTAAGAGCCGACAAAGTGGGGTTTCTTGTGTAAATTTATGAAAAGCATATACATCTTGAAACGTTTCAATAGATCTTTAAAAGTAATAAAAAATTTCGTTTTGCTGGCTTGATTTTCTAAAAATTTGACAGATGTATATGATTTAAAAAGGGAGAAGATATTTAAAAGGGTTGTAAATATTCAATCATTATACTGTGTATTGTAGAAGTGCTTTATTTAATTGAATCAGCTAGTCGAGGCAAAAGATAATTATAAATTAACATTTTCACAAGTGCTTGAGTGGTATAAGGGTAATAAAACAGCTTTTTATTGCACCCAATCGTAGGGGCTGAGGAATATCACAGCAATATATATATATATATATATATATATATATATATTGCTGTGAAACCACCAAAATCCGGGTACTCCGCTTTTTCGAATCGAGCCTCACGAATTGGGCATCAAGAATGCTGTGAATCCTACAAAAAGCTATTCATTAACTCAACTGTTCCGTTGACTTTCTTCTGTTCATCGCCTCGGCTGCTCCCCTAGATAAACCTTCATCCTCAATCATAAAAAAAACAAACACATTCCTATCACAAACATCAACGTTAACTCTATTTACATCAATATTCACAATACATTAAAATTTCAAAATTAAAATTCAGCATAAATTTCAGTATCAGAAAATTTCAAGATTAAATTTATTATCATTTTAATGTGCATCCAAAATTAAAGTCCTTGTAGGATGCCTCCTAATTAATATAACAATATATGCAGACCTGAGTCTGAGTACAAAGGGAGCATCTACCACCCCTTTACGTTAATTAACCAGGTTCGTCTAATTGAGCTCAAAGACATACCCAAATTTTCATCATAATCCAGAACATAAATACTAAATACCCCTTTCTACTTAAACAAGAAAATCTCACCTTAAAATTAAAAATTTGTTGTTAGTACAACTTCATTACTGTCCATTTTAAGTAAATAAATTATAAAGTTATTCAACACACACAAAAGTATCAAAGTTCAAACAAAATAGTATAATTTACCTGAAGGTTACTGCACTCGTAGCTTCAATGTACATCGTCCCTTTTGTTAATCACACCATTCCAACTGGGTTATATTTAAGGCTTCTGATTCTCAACGCTTTTAAAATTTCTCCACCACCATTCATCTAAAGTTGTTTCAGGGCTTTTCCGGAACTCATCTGTGTATATCTGACCCTTGTTTTGTGGATCCAGACACGTTTATGAACCATTTAATTATTAACACCCCCGAAAAATAGCAAAGAAATTCATGCTTCTTTCACCAATATACGCCAAAACTGCCTACTTTTGTGTATTCATTTGTCGTTGCAAATTTTGACTAATTAGTACAGTGATACTAACTTTATTACCTTGTATCTTCTTGTCTAAGTGCACTAAAGTACACTCATTGTAGCACGTCAAGAACAAACTGTTTTAAATCACCAAAATATACGAGCAAACTGTTTAAATTATTCTATCAAACTCGGAAAACTAAAAGCACTGTTTAACGCATTGAATCAAGTCGAAAATCTAAGAGAGCTTGTTCATATTAACTTGGGTATATATAGAAGTTAGCCTGTCTGTCGGTCTTGTCCCCAAAACGGACAATTCTTCAGAATTTCGCATGCTAGGTTCCCATTCCGCAGCCCGGCATGCGATTTTACGAAATTTGCACTCGCATCAGTTAAATCTCAGAAATTTCGACACGGCTCGCAATGTCTGGAAATAACTAATTAAATTTTATACAGAAATGTTATTTTTACCTCTCAAGTTTGGCTTTTACTTTCAACCAATCGCAACCCAGTGACGTTGCTCCACTCACGCCTTTTACTATATGTGTCTCGGTCTTGCGCATATTATCTGTCTCTATCTACCCTGTTCTTATTGGTGCAAATTGATATTCTTTATTATCGATTATTTCAGTCCATGTGGACTGTGAAATAAACCACCTTTAGCATTTCCAGTAACTATTAAGCTACGGATTCTCCAAGATTCTCTGTAACCATTAATTATCTGCAAAATTTACGCAGAATGAACTTTTTTAAAAATACACAGGTGTTCAAACATAATACTTCTAAATAACACTTCTACGATTTGCATTTTATTGGGTTTTTACAAGTTCTGATGCGTATTATATGTTCCTACTGGTTCAATTAACTTCAATTAAAATTAATACTCTTAAATTTTTAGTGACTCCTAATCAAATATTAATTATTATCTGTACATTTTGTTTAATACCGGTTACTTAAAATTGAGTTAATTAATATAAATTTTGCACGTAATTTCTATTTGTTTCTTTACTAGGAATAATTAAATTACACACAGAGCTTTTTAATACTGCTTCCTTTTTTTTATAGCAAGCGTCTTGTACATAATTTAACTCCCTTATTTTTAATGAAACAAATGAATTTTTATTCTCCACGGTTTTTTTTAGTAACGCGTACCTTTTCCCAAAGCTTCTACACGGTGATTAAAATTATTTGATGTGATTATTTAATTTTCTACCCTGGTCTAAATATGAGTATTTTCCCCCTATTTGAATACAAATAATCCCACTTATTCGAATTCAAATATAAAATATTTAAACCGGAAACAAAATTTACAAAAAAAAATGACTATCTCTCTCTACCCTTATCTATCTAACTTACCTACCTTATCCAATCAAAAAAATTATTTACACCTGTCCTATATCCCTATCCTATTCCTAACTCTCACCTAATTTTATAAACGTCCTATATACATCCTATCTACCTATCCTATTCTTATTCTATTCCTAACTCTCCACTAATCTTCACTATACTACACTTCCCCCTAACTAATCCTATATACCTATCCTATTCTTATTCTCTTCCTACATTTAATTTTCCTTCTCATCCTATATACCTATTTTTAACTATCTCCCATATTTATCTTATGCCTAGCTTTATTTTCTATAACCACTTATTTCTACTCTTCTATATACACCTATTCTATCCCTATCCTATTTAAATTTTACTCTGTTATACTCCTATCTACTCTCTATTCTATATCTATACTAAAATTCACCTATCTCTATCCTTTGTTCATCAAGTTATTTAAATCTAACTCTCTTCTTGACCCTCCACGTCTTTCTTCTTACCATCCTAATACTCTTCATCCCTATTTCTCCTCCTTTTATATCTATACTTATCATCCTTATTATCTCACATAAAATAAACTTATCATCCCTATTATCCTGACTCTTAAATATTGCTTCTTCTTCAGTCTCTACATGTCTGTTTCTCATTTACTATTTTTTTCCTTTCTGCCGACAAACCAAACGATACTACTTTAAAATTCTCGATTTTTCTCTCTACGGAAAATCCTATGCACCTTCTAGAATTCTTGTATAATGGAATCAGCCAGAATGAATTCCTTAAATCTACTTTATTAAAAACAAACTTGCCACTTAACCTCGTCAAAAATGTGTCCATGGATGGTGGACAATGGAATTGCGGTTTGGTCCATTGGTTAATTTTACGTGCATCTTTACTTAATTCTGCCTTCACCTGCTCCCGATATGCTGCTGTTGCTTCTACCCCCACTAATTCTGCATGTTTTTGTACTAAAGCTTGAACCTCTACTATCCTATCCTCTGGACATCTTATTGTGTTGATCTGTTTAACTTCATCATCCTCTACCTCTACTACATTAATATTTAACCCCGTGTCATCCTCTGTGACTTCATAACTGCCCTTCCATGGCACTACCCTATCATTAATCCTTATTACCTTCCGTTCCATATCTATCAAAACCCCTAACTGCATCATACAGTCAACACCTAAAATGCTCTGAAACTTCAGTCCAGGTACAATTACAAACTCCTGTTCACAGCTTAAATCTCCTATATCTATCCTAAGCACCACAACACTATTTACTACAGCAAACTTCTTTTTATTTGGAGCTACTAAATGGCTACGCTTTATAGCCATAATTCTATCACAAACCTTATCCCTAATTTTGCTGACGAATTCGTCCGATATTAAACTCGCCTCTGCCCCTGTATCAAGTAATACATCTACATTATTTTCAAAAATTCCTATATTAATAATTGGCAAACATAATTTTTCCTCAGTTTCTGGCTCTACTTCCTCCTCAATTTTGAAAAATTCACGTGGATGTTCATATACATTTACACTGAAATCTAGTGGTCTGTCGCGTTCTAAAAATCCTGTCCAGGTCTGTTTTCCCTACTTGGTCCTGGTCTAGCCGTCACCTCAGCGTATGTCCTAGGCGTTTCCACTCGTTCCGTGTCTGTATTAGCAGTCCCCCTCATGTCCGGTGAACTATTCCTTCTGGTAGGTTCCGGTCTCGGTGCAGGTCCCTTCCTAAACTATAACTTCTAACGTATGGTCGTCTCTGTTCCCAATTCTGTCGCTGGTATCCGTAACTATTCCCCTTCTAGCATAGTTGTCCCGTCTATTGTCAAACCTAACTGTGTTGATCTGTCTTTCCCTATTATCCCGAGGTCGTCCACTACTTACGTCGTCGTACCTCTGCAGGTATTCTAAAACATTTCTCTGTCCACTATGTTCTGTAGTGCTACGTGTTGTCTTACTTCTACCTCGAAGTGTCGTGATAAATACTTGATAATTTGTCGGTCCGTCAGTGGTGGGTTCAGTTGCTTTGCTATGCTATACTTGCGTATAGCATATTGCTCTACTTCCTGAAAATTCTCCTTAAATTTCCTGTGATTAAGTCGTCTCGTACCTGGTCTTGTCTGTGGTCACTCCAGTAGTGCTTTAAAAATTTGTCTTCAAAGTCCGTGTAGGTGTCTATGTCCTGTCCAACTAAATTGTACCATGCTTCCGCGTTGTCTTTCAATAAAGCCTTTATCGTATTCAGTTTAGTCTGTTCGTCAAATAAATTTCCCACTAGATTTCTTACACTATTAATAAAAATTTGTGGATTTACCCTGTTATCGCCATAAAACTTCATGTGTGGTCCAATGATACTCCACCTGTATAAAATCTGGGACCATCCCCCGTTAAACTTGACATGTTATATTTGATGCTACTAACTTCACGTTCTACCCTGCCTAACTAACTCTACATGAGTCCGTCACTTCCGTCATTTTTATATTAATCTCTTCTTCACAAAAAATGCGTACTTCGGACCTTAAATGTCCCATTTCCTGTCGAAGACCTGTAATATCACGCTCATTTTTTTCAACCCTATTTTCTACTTCCCCCAGTTTCACGGTAAGACTATCTTTAAATTCTGTAAATTCTTTAGTATTTTGTTCAATTTTCCCGCTTATCTGCTCTAATTTTCGGTTGGACTCCTCCCTAGCTCTATTAGATTCATCATTCATTCTCTCTAGCATTCTCAATATCATCTCGTTTCCTTGATCCCCTGATTCCGTCCTCGACTGATCTCTACTGCCTCCAGCTTCTTCCATTTTCGAATTTTTCCCACACAATGCACTATCGTCACTTCCAATTTCCACTCCTTGACTCCTTAACCACTCCTTTCTCTGCATACGTTCTAATCCCTCTCACACACACTCTGAAATACTCTTAAATTAATACACAAACAGAAACTCTCTCTCTCAGATCGCCAGTTTCCTGGAATAAAATCACAAAAATTTTATTTGGAACTCGAGCCTCACTTTTGGGTCGCCAAGAATGCTGTGAACCATGTATTAGAATCGAGCTCCACAGATTGGGCGCCAAGAATGCTGTGAAACCACCAAAATCCGTGTACTTCGCTTTTTCGAATCGAGCCTCACGAATTGGGCATCAAGAATGCTGTGAATCCTACAAAAAGCTATTCATTAACTCAACTGTTCCGTTGTCTTTCTTCTGTTCATCGCCTCGGCTGCTCCCCTAGATAAGCCTTCATCCTCAATCATAAAAAAAACAAACACATTCCTATCACAAACATCAACGTTAACTCTATTTACATCAATATTCACAATACATTAAAATTTCAAAATTAAAATTCAGCATAAATTTCAGTATCAGAAAATTTCAAGATTAAATTTATTATCATTTTAATGTGCATCCAAAATTAAAGTCCTTGTAGGATGCCTCCTAATTAATATAACAATATATGCAGACCTGAGTCTGAGTACAAAGGAGCATCTACCACCCTTTACGTTAATTAACCAGGTTCGTCTAATTGAGCTCAAAGACATACCCAAATTTTCATCATAATCCAGAACATAAATACTAAATACCCCTTTCTACTTAAACAAGAAAATCTCACCTTAAAATTAAAAATTTGTTGTTAGTACAACTTCATTACTGTCCATTTTAAGTAAATAAATTATAAAGTTATTCAACACACACGAAAGCATCAAAGTTCAAACAAAATAGTATAATTTACCTGAAGGTTACTGCACTCGTAGCTCCAATGTACATCGTCCCTTTTGTTAATCACACCATTCCAACTGGGTTATATTTAAGGCTTCTGATTCTCAACGCTTTTAAAATTTCTCCACCACCATTCATCTAAAGTTGTTTCAGCGCTTTTCCGGAACTCATCTGTGTATATCTGACCCTTGTTTTGTGGATCCAGACACGTTTATGAACCATTTAATTATTAACACCCCCGAAAAATAGCAAAGAAATTCATGCTTCTTTCACCAATATACGCCAAAACTGCCTACTTTTGTGTATTCATTTGTCGTTGCAAATTTTGACTAATTAGTACAGTGATACTAACTTTATTACCTTGTATCTTCTTGTCTAAGTGCACTAAAGTACACTCATTGTAGCACGTCAAGAACAAACTGTTTTAAATCACCAAAATATACGAGCAAACTGTTTAAATTATTCTATCAAACTCGGAAAACTAAAAGGCACTGTTTAACGCATTGAATCAAGTCGAAAATCTAAGAGAGCTTGTTCATATTAACTTGGGTATATATAGAAGTTAGCCCGTCTGTCGGTCTTGTCCCCAAAACGGACAATTCTTCAGAATTTCGCATGCTAGGTTCCCATTCCGCAGCCCGGCATGCGATTTTTACGAAATTTGCACTCGCATCAGTTAAATCTCAGAAATTTCGACACGGCTCGCAATGTCTGGAAATAACTAATTAAATTTTATACAGAAATGTTATTTTTACCTCTCAAGTTTGGCTTTTACTTTCAACCAATCGCAACCCAGTGACGTTGCTCCACTCACGCCTTTTACTATATGTGTCTCGGTCTTGCGCATATTATCTGTCTCTATCTACCCTGTTCTTATTGGTGCAAATTGATATTCTTTATTATCGATTATTTCAGTCCATGTGGACTGTGAAATAACCCACCTTTAGCATTTCCAGTAACTATTAAGCTACGGTTTCTCCAAGATTCTCTGTAACCATTAATTATCTGCAAAATTTACGCAGAATGAGCTTTTTTAAAAATACACAGGTGTTCAAACATAATACTTCTAAATAACACTTCTACGATTTGCATTTTATTGGGTTTTTACAAGTTTTGATGCGTATTATATGTTCCTACTTGTTCAATTAACTTCAATTAAAATTAATACTCTTAAATTTTTAGTGACTCCTAATCAAATATTAATTATTATCTGTACATTTTGTTTAATACCGGTTACTTAAAATTGAGTTAATTAATATAAATTTTGCACGTAATTTCTATTTGTTTCTTTACTAGGAATAATTAAATTACACACAGAGCTTTTTAATACTGCTTCCTTTTTTTTTATAGCAAGCGTCTTGTACATAATTTAACTCCCTTATTTTTAATGAAACAAATGAATTTTTATTCTCCACGGTTTTTTTTAATAACGCGTACCTTTTCCCAAAGCTTCTACACGGTGATTAAAATTATTTGATGTGATTATTTAATTTTCTACCCTGGTCTAAATATGAGTAATATTTATATATATATGTATATTGCCGTGATAAGGGTCCACAAAAGGTCATTGAACCCCAAATTCTAAAAATAAATCCCACCAAAATATAATAGAATTAGGAAAAAAGGTAATTTTTCTTAAATTTATGGTTACGCCTTGTATAATACAAACGTATTTTTATTTATTTAAGTGTCATGCAAAAACGCAGATTTTGCGTGCATAAATAATCACCCTGTATGATATAAGCATATTGTAAATAAATAGCAAGTAACGTAAGTTGTATATATAAGAATAATTAATAGTAAGATACCGCAAAACGCATTTAAATACGAACGTAAAAATCGATCGTTTTAAGATAAATACAAAGCTACTTATTTTACTTATGTTTGATAAAAAAATACATTTGATTTGCTGTAAATAGCATAAAAAACTACTAGATTCACGCTTTTAGTTTAAGAAACCACAATCAACGTGTATTAAAAACCCCTTTTGAATTAAAAAGCAAATAAAGTTTAAATTAATTACACCGTCGATTACAGCAAATCATTTTTAATATAGAGAATTTTCTAGAACTTAAAAAGATAAGTCATCGGTATTTAAAAATACGTCAAATTCCTATATATTCATTAATGATTAATCATTTTATTCTTAGAAGCGGGCGAAACACAAAAATCTGCAAAATCCCGGGAATATCTTATAAGAAATATTTATTACATTTGCATTCACTCTTAGAAATAAACGATGCGACGCATTAACTTTGAGAATTAAACAAAGAAGAACAGCACGCGTCATGGATAACTGGAACCAGATAATTAGGTGATAAAAATTCGACAATTTTAGAAGCTAATTGGGGTTCTAAGATATCTTACATCACAACGTTCCCCATTTTCTAGTAATCTTCTGGAAAAGATAAATTTGTATATAAAGGAAACGTTTATTCATTCGCGAAGTCATTCATTCATTAGAGTTCATTTATGCGAGCACAAAATGTTATTTTGATTTAACCGTAAATTGTTACTACAGTATTTGAGTATGCAGTAAATATACTGTAATTTAATAGTTGCGAGGTTGCAATGAATAAAAAAGCGTTGTTTTTAAACGCAAGTTATATACGAAAATGGAATTATTAATTACGATGAAGATGCAAAATTCTTCAATATAAAGCTATTTTTTAAAAATTTTATTAAGTAATCGAGAGGAAAATTTAACCAAAAATGTACTTTGGTAACTGCTGTTAGAAACGAGGATTTTAATCTTGTAAGCTGACTTGGATATCAATTTAAAATAAGAAGATATTTTATTGCGAGGAACGTTTTAGTCAATTCTGCAAGTATCACTTTTAGATTTATTTTTAACTGATTTATGTTTAATGTAAAGCATAATAATAAGAGTAAATCATATAATATTTTTTATGTAAAAGGGTTCTACCAGGAGAATTTGTGGTCAGGGTTCGAAATACTCTGACCTTTTAATAGATTATCTGTCAATAATTTTTTCTGGCCAAAACAAATCTTTCAATCCTGGAAATAATTATAACTAGGTAAACCATTCTCAAAAGAATAAGTTTAATTCTGTAAATTTAAAACAAAGTAAGGAACCCATTTTTTATATCCTTCTTAGAAATTATTTTTGTTTGAAAGAAACATTGCTGTAAATTTTGTAAATGCTTTTGTATGAGACAAAATATTTAATACTGTATAAATGCTTAGTGATACTGTTGTGTTTGATTTCAATTTGAAAAACTCCGCCAATTCCGTTGAGCTAGCCAGACAAAGTTAAAAAGGAAGGTAAGTGGACAAGTTCAAATTTTACAAATTGCTGTATCTGATTACAGCACTCTTAACAGTACTCCAAGGCGAGGACATTTTCGTACACTCTTTCAGCAACGCTCTCAACGCGGTTTTGTCATAGCAATATATATATATATATATATATATATATTATGTATACACATATACATATATTATGTGTGGGTAATTAGGAGTCATCAAAAGATTGCATAGCATACAACACACCGAACACGAGTAAAATAAGAAAAATTTTAAAAAAAGCTCAAATTTGGTAAATATTTATTTTCACAGTAGCGCATTTGTAGAAGCGCTCAGTACATTTCATAATGAATGCAGAAAACAGGTATTCAAAAAAGCTTTATTCTTAATCACAAAGAAATCGTATCTTTGGATGGGGACAAAGGTATTCAAAATATCCCGCGTGTAGAAGGAAGTTGTTGTTTAAGAAATTCACACCGCAAAGTACTTATTTGCTATCAAAGTACTTGATTACGAAAAACTGCGTGATCGTTATAAAAGGTTACATTTGATCGTGTTTATTTACAAAAGAAGAGCATTTTTAGCTGTGGATAATTACGATGCTTTCAAAACATGAAAATGAAAGAATAATAAGGAATTACTGTAAGATAAAGTTTTAATTTGGATGGAAGCATATATAAAACTTGAATGGATATAATAGTAAATTTTAAACGATTTGGGCAATGTTGGTATATGGATTTGGAAAGCATATATGAAATTTAAATGGCATTTAACGATAAATTTTAAACAATTTGGACGATCTTAGAATATTAAATCGCAATTCAATTTTGATATTTAATGGTATTTAATGAAAAAATTTCAACGATATGAAAAAGGACGACAAGCATTATTTAAACGGTAAAACAAAAATTATATTGTTTTAAAAAGACACTTTTTTTATTAGTTAATTAAGTTAAATTACGTAAGATTTTGTGTGTAAGTATTTGTGAGAGAGCGAATAATTTGATTTGATGGTAGCCGACTTCGGTGGGGTTGGCCATTATATGATGAAAATTATTACACATAACCGATCAGACACGTTTAACTCCAATTTTAAAGGTAGGTTGATAAAACTATCCAACGTATTTTCTAAAATTTTGTATATAATAAGATTTAAATAGTAAATGATTTGTAATGGAAATCCTTATTAGAAAAGAGAGATTTTTGGACTCTATTTTGGTGTAAGCGAGTGATTATCTAGTAATTATATCTATTGATTTCAGTATTAAGATATTGTGTGCAAGAAAATGCCGTTGTGGCAATATAGGACTCTATTCTTAGATTTTACTTTTTCGTATGAAAGCACATTTTTTTGAGGTTACATGTAAGATATGGTTTGTGAAAGAGAAACTGCTGTGAATGTTGCAATTGTTATTTGAACGATTCTTTGTTAAAGAATATTTCATGTCATTATAGGTTTAATGTCTGATTCTGTCGGTTTCATTTAAACTGAGCTAGCAAAATAATTAGGACAACACTTTTATTAGAATTACTACAGCACACGACTCCTTTATTGACACCCAACGTACGGGGTCCTTTAGAATCAGCCACGGTCCACAGCATTTTCATTGACTCCCAACGTTGGACCGCATCAAGAACACAGCAATATCTTCCATACATACATACATATATATATATATATATATATATATATATATATATTATCGTGTAATTAGTAGCTAATTGTAAATACATAAGGTCATAAATCAAGCTTGGGGTTAGATCAATAACTTAGTAGAAAAACAAGTTAGGCATTTTACATAATTAGGATATTTTAAATAATTATTTTAGAGCTTAGTCAAAGTATAATAATGTAGAGTTAATTTAATTTTAGTTATATTTATTTAGAAATGACGTAGCATAGTATTTATTGTAAGATAGGGCAATATGTATTAAAAACAACAAGGTAAAAATACCATTTTTAATTTTCATTTAGTGTAGCATACGAAAACATAAAAGCTTTGCATATTCGTTAAAAATAGTATTATTATTCTCAATGGTAAAACCAGAAAACGTTTCAAAGCATAGTAGAAGGGGGGATATTCCAAGATAACACGTACGATGAACAAGCCTTAATATGTTGCAAGAAGGAAAAGACCGTTGGGAGTTAGCGTAGTCAATATACAACGAGGATTGAACAGAAAACTCATAAGTAAGACGAAGAAACATCATGTTTGTTAAGATATCGATTTTTAATTATAAAAGTAGTATTGGAGAGAAGCTAGAAACAACTGCCATTGAGGAACAAGGACGTAGCAGAAACGTATGAATACGAGTAAGAAACGGAGATTTAATCATAGATGTAGTATAGGAGGGAAACGACGAACAAACTTATTTTAGAGGGGGAAACAAAATCAATAATTTCTAGGAATATTATAAGCAGACGCGCAACGATTGAAAGCAGGGGAAAGGAATTGAACGAGGTGATAGAACGATGCAGGTATACGTGCCACAAGTTTGTATTAGGTAAAGCAAATATTCAGATGGTGGAAGCATAGGTGTGAAATGGAGTTATATGAACAAGGGAAATATAAGATATTTGCTCGAGCTTAAAGGCGTGAAAGTAGTGGAAATCGATTAAAAGTTGAAGTGACAGTTGGCGGTTGTAAATGTTGTACCAAGTATTTTAGCATGTTTGTTAACTTAATTCAAGCTAAACGAAGAGTCATTAGAGCTTTTCGCAAGAATATCGAGTCGGTTAAGCAAACAATTTTAAGAAATGAAGAACGGTTGCTGCTTTTACCCGGAGTAATTCTTGTACGTTAACATTTCTACGTGCGAACTGGAAAACAGGGAAGGTGCAGCGATGTCTATATAAACCACTTTTAAAGGGGGTGGCGGTCTCTTAATTTTTCTTCAGCCATTCGCGCTTCATTGAGTTACTTTTAGTGAAAGTTAATGAATTTATGTAAGTTCGTGCAGTATGATAACAAGTCAAGTAAAAAGCCAATAGAGCAATTTAAGCAAAGAGTAAATTTTGTATGTAAGTAGAAACAATTATTATTGTGGTTTTAAAATGCACGAAAGTTAGAAAAATTTGGAAATATTTGATAGTGAAGGCAGCGATTTTTTTGGAAATTGGATGTTCATGGTGTTATTATAAATGAAAAGATTTTGGGGTAGCAGCAGGTGTAGAATGATGGTGATTCAACCGGGGAGCTGTTTCGTGGACTAGTACCATACTGGACGGCATCATCTTCAAGGGTTGGTTGGAGTAGTAGATAGTCAAGGATAATTAATTTACAGATAACCAGGCTATGTTGTAAAGAAGTATAGGGGGTTTATTTATTCTTGTAGTGCGGTAAATTTGCACTCACATTTAACGAGTTTTACTCTAAGCTCATGATAAAACAAAGGGGTTAACGTAAGGTATGAAGAACGCCCTCTTACTTTCATAAAATATTTGTTTAAACAAGGTTATCGAATATAACTACTTTTGAAAATGAAATTGTTGATATCAATAATAATACGAGTGTACATAAGGAAAGGTATTCTGAATATGTAATATTTATTTCATGTAAATAGAGTGTGATGTATTTTGTGAATTGCGTTATTATGAGAATGTGTATGTAGAGTGCGAATCTTTATTAGGTTTTAGCATGGATGCATTGAGCGGGAGTTTTTAGATCTAGCGTTAAGAGGTAAGCGTCTGTGTTGGTTTTAAAAGGTTTTGGTGAATTTAGGAATTTAGGCACGAATTAGCGGAGCGATCCAGAGTAAGCTTCCCAGTATTATGGCTTCCCAATGGAGGGCTCGAGTAAGCTTCACAATATTTGACGACCCAATAGGTGGGGCACGATTTTTAAAGAAGCTTTACAATAATATATATATATATATATATATATATATATATATATATATATATATATATATATATATATATATATATATATATATAATATATATATATATATATATATATATGATAATTATATATATATATATATATATATATATATATATATATATCATTCGATATATATATATATATAGATATTATCGATATTCGATATGCAAAACGTATACTATTATATATATATATATATGTATTATATATATATATATATATTTTAAAGCGATCTTGTGATTTTATTCCCAAAGAAAGAGTAAATAAACTATCGATGCGTATCGATTTGTACCGTTGCGTACCGACACGTATCGCTACGTCTTGAAACGTATATTTATTATAAACGTTCCTATACGTATCGCTATATATATTATAAGTATTTTTTACACAAGGTAAGTTGATAAATACTAACGTAAGTTATGTATCCCCCAATTACCTATATATATTGATATATTGAATCTAATAGGAATTATTAGAAATTGTTAAATAAAGTATAAGTTCAATGCAACATTGTAACACAAGGATAACCCAGAGAGGTTATCGACAGTTCATGAGAACGGACATGCAACTTTGCATCCGTGAGGGCAGTAATACTGCAGGTGGCAGGTCACAGGCGGTCAACATACCGCAATTACTTAGAATTAAGATTGATACATTGTAACAAAGAGAAACGCAGACATGAGATCTGCAAGTTCTCACAGCCGTGTGAGGGGCAGGTTATTATAAAAGGCCCGGGAGCTCAATGCCCGGCAGTCAGTCTTCGAACTCCATACTTCGTTGTTCAAGCTACTCAACCGAGTCAGTCTGAGTTTACAGCTTTTGCATTGTTGTCTACCTAGACTACTCGCCCAGTACAATTAATTATTTTTTTATTAAAGTTATTATGAACCAGCTATTCTAAATTTCATTGTAATTTCTGTTTAAACTATTAAATTTTTGTTAAAGTGTCGAAGTTTTTTTTAAAAACACAGCTCCAAAGGCCCGAACTTTAACTCGTATTACAATTAATAAGATGAAATAATAACTTAGACTTTTTAAGTAAAGCCCAAATGATCATTTCAAATCGAGCTAGTAATTGAAAAAAGGAAAATATAAGGTCTTGGACAGGATTTGAACCCCAATTATAGCCATCGCTCTCGGTAGCGTAATTGGTAAACGCACAGTTCCGGCAAAACTGAGATGCAGGTTCAAATCCTGTCCAAGACCTTATATTTTCCTTCTTTCAATTACTAGCTCGATTTGAAATGATCATTTGGCTTTACTTAAAAAGTCTAAGTTATTATTTCATATTATTAATTGTATATATATATATATATATATATATATATATATATATATATAATATTTGATTGGTATTTCTTGACCTTCTTAATATACTAATACTTGAAAGTTTGTTTCTTGGGAAAAAGGTCTAAATAAATAAAAAATTTTTTTACATTATATGTGTGTTAATCAGACGTTTCGACCGTCGCTAGATGGTCTTTATCAATGATGTTTTTTTCCTCTATAATACAATACATGTACATTATATCTTAACAAATATCTAAAATGCTTACCCATAAACGGAGTATTATATATTTATAATGTAGTATAAATTGAACTATTCACTAATTGATATGATACGGTTACTATAATCTAATTTATTTAATTTAAAATTGTACAAAACATTTACGTCACAAATTAAAATACTGTTTTTCTGTATAAATTATGTACACCTTGATGCGAGTTGCTAAACTCTTTGTCAAAATTTAAAATTCGAACTTTTTAGTTAACATGTATATTAAAATGTTTAGTACAGAGTTTGATTGAAGACTAATGCTTGATTTATTGGAGTTTCTATTTCTTATCACTGGATAAGGACACTTTTTACAAACAGGTTAAAATCGTAAAACTTTCTACAATTATGAATATCTGTCTTATTGAGTAAATTTAACTTTATGTATAAATATATATCCATACGCTTATTTATTTAAATATATATCTGTATATGTATTCATCTGTACATACCTCTACGCATACACATACGTTTACTCACTCTATCTCGCCTCCATATATACAAGACAAACACCTTTTCCTGATTAATTTTATGCATTTTTATTTTAGTAGATTATAATATATTTTACTTAATTTGCTAATATCTATTTTATCATTTACTGATGTTGGATGTTTAATAATATACACCATCTCTAGGAATTCTCGAATTTTTTGGTTTGCTTCTGTTTTTAAAATTGTTGTTTTGTTGAATTCGAATTTATGCTGGGCTTGTTTTTCATGTTTGGTTAGAGCAGTTTGATTAGTTTTATCATATTTATGACCATTTATTCTTTTCTCTAAATGCTGTATACTTTGCCCAATGTATACACAATTGCAATTCTGTTGACACGGAATCTTATAGATGGTGTGTGTTTTTTTATTCTTAGGAGTGTTATCTTTTAATTTACTAAAACAACTTTTTGTTAAATTGTATCCTTTGTGCGCAATTTTTATATTATGTTTTATTAGTAATTTTTGTAGATTTTCGGATAAATTTTGTACATACGGTATGGGTGCATATTTTATTATTGATTTATTTTTGGTATTGTCGATGTAGTTTGTGTTATAGTGTTTATTAATTTGTTTTTTAAATATCCGTTCAATTAAATTTAATGGGTAATTATTTTCTCGTAATGCGTTTTTAGCTTTCTTTATTGTTTCCCATCTATATTCAGGGTCTGATAGTTTGATTGCCCTATCCGCTAGTCCTATTACGACAGACTTTTTCTGGGAGATAGGATGTTGGGAGTAATAGTTAAGGTATCTTCCCGACCAAGTGTTTTAGTGTACCATGATGTTTTAATATGATGGTTTATCCGGTGCAATGTCATATCTAGAAAGTTAAGTTTATTATCTTTTTCTACTTCAATTGTGAATTGAATCTTTTTGTGAAAACTGTTAAAAAGTTTAATTATATAATTGCATTTATCTTGTGGAATTGCACAAACACAGTCATCCACGTACCGGAAAAAGAAAGGTAGTGGGAAATTTATTTGTTTTATTATATTTTCCTCCAGTTCTTCCAACACCATTTGTGCCACCACACAAGACAGCGCTAAACCCACAGCACAACCGTTTACTTGCTTATATACCTGATCTCTGTATGTAAAATAAGTTGAGGTTAATATTATTTCTGTTGTTTTTATGAATTCTTTTTGGGGTATATTTGTATATGTTTTAATTTCTACCCACTTTTTTTCTATTAGTTGTATAACTAACTCTATTGGTACATTTGTATATAATGATGTTACATCTAACGATATCAGAATATAGTCATCCGGTATAGTAACTTGTTTAATATTTTCTTTGCATTGCCAAGAGTCTTTAATATAGAATTTGTTTTTATATATCACGTTTTTGAGAATACCTTTTATAAAGTTTGCAAGTTTATTAAGGGGTGATTGTATTGTAGAAATGATTGGTCTCATGGGCATACCATCTTTGTGTAGTTTTGGTAACCCATAAAGCTTGGGTGGCAACGCGTTATTTATTATTAATTTTTTACACTCTTTGGGGGAAATATATCCTTTTTTTTCCCAATTTTTCATAATTGTAGAAAGTTTTACGATTTTAACCTGTTTGTAAAAAGTGTCCTTATCCAGTGATAAGAAATAGAAACTCCAATAAATCAAGCATTAGTCTTCAATCAAACTCTGTACTAAACATTTTAATATACATGTTAACTAAAAAGTTCGAATTTTAAATTTTGACAAAGAGTTTAGCAACTCGCATCAAGGTGTACATAATTTATACAGAAAAACAGTATTTTAATTTGTGACGTAAATGTTTTGTACAATTTTAAATTAAATAAATTAGATTATAGTAACCGTACCATATCAATTAGTGAATAGCTCAATTTATACTACATTATAAATATATAAAACTCCGTTTATGGGTAAGCATTTTAGATATTTGTTAAGATATAATGTACATGTTTTGTATTATAGGGGAAAAAAACATCATTGATAAAGACCATCTAGCGACAGTCGAAACGTCTGATTAACACACATATAATGTAAAATTTTTTTTTATTTATTTAGACCTTTTTCCCAAGAAACAAACTTTCAAGTATTAGTATATATATATATATATATATATATATATATATACGTATCGATACGTATCGATTCGTATCGATACGCACCGATATGCACCGAAACCTATCGATACGCATCCATACGAATCGATACCTATCGATATTCGATATATCGATACATATTGATATAGAATATGTATCGATATTCGATACGCAAAATCCCGTATCGCCCACCCCTATATATTATTCAAAATTGTATTTGATAATCATCTTTTGAGTGTCGCTTCCTGTTTATATGTGACATAAGTAAAAGAACTTGTAACTGTCAGATATGATTGACAAAAAAGCCAAACGTTATTGAAAGTTAGGTTTATGTATGGTAGCGTATACGATTTAGATTTGTCTATCTATCCAATTCAACTCACCGGTCTCGGTGACTCAATTGGTTAACGCGTCAAAAGCTACAGGTTCGTATCCTTTCCGAGACCCTGTGCTTTCCTCTCTTCAATTACCAGCTCGATATGAAATGATTTAGGCTTTGCATAATGGTCTAAGATATAATTTCATATTATATGTATTGTAGGATTCTATCATTAAAAAATGTGCTCTGCTTTAAACATGAAAACTTTTGTTTATTTATATTATTTCAAAAAGGTTACTTCCGATTAAGTGTATATAGGAAGCTCCAAGATCATAACTATATATTCAAAACTTGGTAACCCTCGAATATAACTCAAATCATTTTTTCTTGGTGTGACAAGCTAACATTACTCAAAGGGTGGCCCTCATTTTTATTTTAGCCACTCTCATTGTATTGGTCCACTTTATATACCAAACCAAAAATTATCTTTTAACGCCTATCCGTCGAAAATCTATAGCAGAGGATTAATAAAAGTAATCCCGTTTAGAAATGCATTTTACAGTTGTAACTGTAACGAGGCGTCACTTAGTCTATCCTTGGCCAGAATAATACAGCTAAACGCAAACGAAGGATCTGTACACAGAGGTAGCCATATTGTAGCGTAACATTTTTAGATGGATTTGATTGACGGTTAACAAAAGGTTGCATTTAAGAACTTTATTAAGCTTACAATAGGAACCTTTTAGATGCTATTTACATAATACTGGCGCAAGTTTAAAATGCTGTAGAACAACAGAATTAAGTATATAAATTTCCCGTTCGAGGGTTTTGTTATAGTTTCAATTCGAGCTTTCATTATGATACTAATTTTTATTTGAGTTTTAATCTATAAAGTCGTGATTTGAAATAAATTAGTGTTAACAATATTAAAATAAATAGCTCTATGTGATATAAATTTTGTAGTAATCTCTATAAATTAACACATAGTGATTCGATAATTAATTATGGTAATTCAATAATAATTAAGAAGATAGCATTATAGCTTTAAGAAGTTAGTATAGTACTGATGTGCATAACTAAAATAAATTGTCCTGAGCTCTTTAAAATTTCACTATAACTACGAGTATCGGAAAAGCTGGTGTAATCAGTTGATACTTAAGAACTGGTATTGCAAAAGAGTTTTCGTTACATAATGAATGCGTAAGTGTAAATGTTTCACACACGTTTTAAGTTGGATTAAATGGATGCAATTTCTTACCCCCCACCGTCAAGAATATTACAAAAGAACGCAATTAGAAAAGTATTTCTTCGTCTATAACCGAATGTTTTAATTCAACGCAGGAAACTAAATTTACTTCCATTACGTTAACAGCGTATAAGGCTCTACAAAGAAAAGAATTTAAATTAGTTTTAAGGATACTAAAACTGAAACTCCAAAGCGAAAATTTCATTTAAAGTAGAGCATGTAAAAGTACAAGCAATATGCAGATAGCTTGTTCATTTGTATATATATTGCGTGTAACAAAATGTAATACAAAATACTTTATACTCTTTTCTTTAAGTCGGCGTACTGGAAATTTTGTGAGGTTTATTTACTGTAGAATAAAACCATGCAGCAAAGACCAACTACAGTAAATAAGAGATGCTGATATTGAAAAAGCACTTGCTCCTTGTTTCCACAAAGCAGACTTCATTGTAGTAGTGTCGTTACCAAAACAGCACAAAAGGTCATGCTAAAATTTAATAAGATTTGTTCCAGTAGATAAGCTAACTTCGCACGATATAGACGCTGTTTTTTATATGTTAAGCACCACATAAGCGAGTCTAAGATACATCTTGGCCGTTTCTGTGAGATATAAAAGTCATTCAACCTCACATGATCGCTGCAAATCATACATATATTTGTTTGTAGTGTTTCGGACTAGATGCTAATGACATTCCTCAATTGACACTTTTTAAAAATTGCTAGTTTGACTAAGGCTAAATATTAGAAGTAATCTTTAACTAGTTTACGCTGCATTCTAGCATGCCTGCGCAAAAGAATTTTCAGTGTTGGTCTACGTTCACATATTAAGGCCATTTAATTTTGCAAATGTTTGATTAGTCGACCTTAGCTGATGTGACTATTGTGTACCTATCGGAAAGAAGTATAGAAGTATTAATCTAATGCCATTTTGAACAAACCAAACAAATAATACACTGCACACTTGAAGCCTAAGTAAAGGGTAAAAGACCGATTACTTATAGGAATAGTTGCCTAAAATTACCTCTAATCATTATTAAGTACTATTAACCTTATGTGGTGAATATTGAAGCGATTTAAAGTTTGGTCACGAATAGATGAAACAAACGGATATTACCTCAAAAGTAGTATTGAAACCGAATCCCACTTGAGATCATCGTTCAAAAATAGTCTCAATTAGCCGGAGAAAAATATTTATAGTTAACCGCACGAAATAGAGTTTCATAATTTAGATACATGTTTCTTACGGGCATATTAAAAATACACTACATATTAAAAAATTGTGGCGTCCACCGTGTAGGCTGCATGAAACATAGTTAAAACGAAGTGTCACCAAACTCTCTGGCTTCATTACATAAAATAAAATACCATAAAATAAACATTTTATATACTACGTAGAGTTAATTCTAAAAGCAACATATTGGTAGCCCACATTTTATATTAAATCTGAAACTAAATACTGCTGGGGCCAATAACACATAATTTTAGGTAAAAATAATGGAAAAACAAGACGATTTTCAAACGAGATAGGGGAGAAAATATGGACGACAAGATGATCCGACTCAAGAATTAGAACGTGTAGAACAGGGTGTTAGTAAAATTGACATACGTGTGATAAGTGAACGACAAATCTACACAGAACCACGGTTCACTATCGTGGAAGGAGATAGAACTACACAAAATAAAAAAGACAATGATACTCCTTAAAACGGCGATACACAAATGATTTTAAGTTTCTTAAAAGGTTTAGATAGGAAGCTTGAGGAGAAGCTCACGGAGATGAAAAAGAACCAACAAAGGTTAGATGGGAAGTTTGAAGAGAACCTCACGGAGATGAAGGAGAACCAACAAAAATTAGATGGAAAGCTCACAGAAATGAAGGAGAACCAACAAAAATTAGACAAAAAGCTTGAAGAAAACCAACAAAAATTAATTCAATAGTTAGGAGAATAGATAAAAGATTTCAAAGGGCACTGAGAGAACAAATGAGCAATTGTAAATTTGACATTCAACGAGAAGTACAAGAATTTAAAACAACATTAAAGAACGATGCACAACAGAATGCAGTAAAATTCAGACAAGAATTTGAAGACAGGATAAAAACGAGTAAAGAACTAATTATAACAGAAGTAGAAGAAGTTAGAAAGAGGTCCAAACGGTTGACATATGAAATGAAGAGAGGTACACACGAACGTTAACCATGCTTAGTCACAATAATGAAGAGGAATCTAGGTTTAGACAAGAAATGGTACAAAATTTAGAATTAAAGAAAAACGAACTAAACGTCAATTTGGAATTGATAAAGAAAACTGTCATTGAGATGCAAGATAAAGTTTGAGGTTTAGAACAGGGACAAACAACCGGATGCACTCATATCAATGAATATAAATTTACACGAGAATGTTGCCAAAATTTGAGGGACGGAAATGGGAGCAACCGATGTCCTTCCTAGAAACTAAATGCGGTAGTGAAATATGAAAAGAAAGTAGTAAAAATACAAATAATCAATTCCACGCTTATAGGTAATGCGGAGAAATGGCACGGAATTGTAAAAGGTACTTATGCGAGCTATGATGAATTTAGGAAATTATTGGGGCAATATTGGAGCAACGCACAACAAATTGGAGTTAGAATAAACTTAATTTCAGGAACGTATGGAAAATTTGTTGGGACTAGAGAAAAAGGTGAATTACTTAAGATATGTAATTGCTGAAAATGGAGTTCAAATTAGCAAGAGACTGGAAGAGTTGCGTCAATTAAAACAACCTAAGAATTTAAAAACACTAGGGGGGTTCTTAGGTGTATTAAATTATTACAAAAGATTTATATCAGTATATTCGGAACTATGCGTACCACTAGTTGAACTACTCAGGAAAGGAGAAAAGTGGAATTGGACAGATAGGCGAGAGGAAGTATTCTAAGAATTAAAAAGAACGTTTTACAAAGAATTGATATTAAAATATCCAAATTTACATTTATATTACGCACAGATGCATCAGACCATGCAATTGGAGCTGAGTTAATACAGATACAACAAAATCAAGAAGTACCAATCTGTTTCTTAGCAAGAATATTAAAGGATTGCGAGACACGATATACGACGGTTGAAAAGGAAATGCTGGCAATGATTTATGCGGTAAAGAAATTGAGGCGTCGCCGTGGATCAATGTAGTTAGCGTGAGACTACGGATCCCAAGGTCCCGGGTTCAAATTCCGACACGGCCGACTGCTTGAAAAATGGCAGGTGAGCATTTTCCACAAATATTACGCCCTCCTTCGGATGAGAGGTTAAATGGAGGTCCCGTGTGTGAGTGTTGTCACGCACGTTAAAGATCCCTACCTTGCCTGGAACGACAAGAGTTCGGCAAAATTCTAAAAAATGTCCAGGCAACAAAAAACTCGCCTCCTGGCCAATGTAGTACCTTCGGGTGGAGCATTGGAAATGTAAATGAACGGTAAAGAAATTGAGATTCTATCCTTTAGGTAGTGGATTCATCGTTGAAACTGACAACATTGTTGCTACGTTCCTAAAAAAGAAGGAGTACGTTAACAACAGATTATATAGATGGGCATTTTTATTACAGGAATACAATTTTGAAATAAGACACAAAGCGAGAAAAGACAACATAACCTTACATGTGATTTTCCAATGCTCCACCCCAAAGTACTACATTAGCAAGGAAGCGAGTTTTTTCTTACCTGGAAAATTTGGAATTTTGCCAAACCCTTGCTGTTCCAAGCAAGGTAGGGTTCTTTAACATGCGTGACAACACTCACACACGAGATTTCCATTTTACTTCTCATCCAAACGAAGGTGTATTTTTGTAAAAAATGCTCGCCTAACATTTTTCAAGCGGGCCGTGTCGGGATTCGAACCCGGGACCTTGGGCGAGTAGTCACACACATACCACTCCACCCGAAGGTATTACATTGGCCAGGAAGCGAGTTTCTTTTAACTGGAAAATTTGGAATTTTGCCGAACCCTTGCTGTTCTAAGCAAGGTAAGGATCTTTAACGTGCATGACAACACTCACACACGGGACCTCCATTTTACCTCTCATCCGAACAAGGGCGTATTTTTGTGAAAAATGCTCGCCTAACATTTTTCAAGCGGACCGTGTCGGGATGCGAACCCGGGACCTTGGGCGTAGTAGTCACACACATACCATTACGCCACGGAGGCGTCCAAACAATGTGACCGCTCATTTACATTTCCAATGCTCCACCCGAAGGTACTACATTGGCCAGGAGGCGAGTTTTTTGTTGCCTGGAAATTTTAGAATTTTGGCGAACCCTTGCCGTTCCAGGCAAGGTAGCGATCGTTAACGTGCGTGACAACACTCACACACGGGACCTCCATTTAACCTCTCATCCGAACGAGGGCGTAATATTTGTGAAAAATGCTCACCTGCCATTTTTCAAGCAGTCGGCCATGTCGGGATTTGAACCCGGGACCTAGGGATCCGTAGTCTTACGCTTACTACATTGATCCACGGCGACGCCTAGAAAAAAACAATGTGACCGCGAATTATTTAAGTAGGAAAAAAATGAACAAAGAGAGAAAAAAAAGAAGGGTGCCTACTTGCGTTGAACATGTTTAATGAAGAAGGAGATTGGACAAGGAAACGTTTTGAGGATTTACAAGACAAAGAGGGAATAAAAGAAATTCGGGAACGCATGACAAGAGAAAGATTATCGATGTACCAAAGATACGATATTAAAAATGGAGTATTAATTAAAATAAGGAATGATCAAAAACTATTGGTGTTAACCAAAGAAACAACAAGGGAGATGATATCAAAAATACATTGAACTTTTGGGCATATTGGAGTACGAAAACAATTTTGATATTTAGAGAAGCCTTTTACCTTAAGAACGATATACAAGTCGCAAAGGAGATAATAGGAAAATGCGGAACATGCAAATTAGCAAAAGAAAAAATGAAACTTTGAAGAGTACGGTGTTGAACATACACACAAGCAGATCTTTCGAATTAGTGGCAATAGATTATGTCAGTAATCTACTTCCAGGACAATTCGGATATAAGCATATACTTGTTATGGTCGACATCTTTACGAAATTCGTTAGGTTGTATCCATCCAGAAGGTGCCACACGAAAACGATAAACAGCTTTGTAGGAGAAATGGGGAGTATTGAGACGATATTGGCAGATAATGCAACTTATTTCAAGAACCAGCGGTTGATAAACAAGTTACATGAAAAAAATATTAACATAAAATTTTGTAGTATCAGACATCCACAAGGAAACCCGTGCGAACGATACATGAGAGGTGGTGAAATATCCGCGCATTTTAACGGAAGAACATCATGAAGGATGGGTAGAATATTTAATTCAAGTGGAAAGATTCCTAAATACGGTACCAAATTCTGTCACGGAGATACCACCTATTTGCAAGGGATTAAACCGTGTAGACCATGGAGGGACGAGGCGGAACAAATAGATATAACTAATTTGCTTATAAAGGCGAGAGAAAGAATAGATAATAGCAGTGATAGGTTTTTAAGAAAAGAAAACAATAAAATAAAGAAATCCTGAATATCGGGGATTTGGTCATAGTGAAAAGACTAAGAGTGTCAAATTTAGAGAAAAAGATATGTGCTAAACTGTCATTTCCATATATAGGTCCGTGTAGGATAAATAAAATTTTTGCAGAAGGAAATGTCTATGAGTTAAAAAACCAGAGTGGACAAATAATAGGTCACTTCCATATTCAACTGTTACATCCGGTACATAGTGTTATGATGTGAATTCTATGCAAATTAAAAATATAAACAGAATGGATTGCTTTGAAATTTCAACAATCGATAAAAAATTCTAATAAAAATAAAATTTTCTCAGAAACTACACCTCTGTATAGCGTACCTGTCACAGTGTAATTCTTATGTTTTTGTACAATTTTGTTTAATTTTGGTTGGGCTTTTATGTGGTGAATTTTTGGACGTAAAGTACTGATGGTGGTGGTGGTGGGGGGGGAAAAGATTTTAATTTTAAAGATTGGGGCTTGTTCCGGTAGCTATTTAGAATTAAGGATAGGTTAGAACATGAACATAGTGAAGTTAGATCAATTAAAGACAAAACATTGTAGATAAATACCAAATAAAAGAAATGTATAGCAGAAATGAACAATACAAAAAAAGAGACAATAAAAGTTAGTAGGCGGTATAGAAGGATGTAAAGGACATTAAAATAGTAGGTAGTGATAAAAAAATTAATATTAGGAGATAGCTATGAAAGGTTACCTAGGGGACAAAGAGAAACAGAATAACTGAAAGATAAATAAACCTTTTGACACGCGTACGTGTAAAATAATTTTATCGTAAAATTTGTAATTAAAGCATTTTATAATTGTGATTCGAAGTGAAGTAATTGATATTAAACCGTAAATAATTATAATTGAGAATAGTTATAATTATATTCAAAGAAGAAACAAACCTTGTATCTAGAAGTTAATTGAGAAATTGTTATAATTTGTGAAAGAAGAAAAATAAAATACTAATCAAAAACGCCAAATTGAGCATGATTCATTTTATTAATCAAAATAGAAAAGGAAAGCTGTCAAATTTACTACAGGTTTATAATAGTTTAAAAAGGTAAGCAAATAACCTGTTACCAAGATGTCGATAATACACCGACAAAAATTGGTAGAAGATTATCAACAAACAAGGCAGAATCCAGGAGACCATAATAAAATCTGGAACTTCATACAAGAAGAGGATAAGAATAGCCAGGAAAGTGAATACAAGTATTTAGTAATTAGAACTCATACAGAACCTTAGCATTTTATTAATTGTACATAATCTTAATTTCATTTAGATCCAGGATCCGAAAGAAGCTACGATAACTTTATATATTTTAAAGAATTAAGGTTTCCACATTATTTTGAATTACTAAAAATTTACATTCATTTATCTGTCAACTAATTATTATTCAAATTTAAGTGCAGTTACACATATAAGTGGAAGTTTTAAAACTTAGTAGAACCTCAATGAATCCTTGTTAGAAATTTCAGAGAGAAAAAGCTGTAAATAAAAGTAAAAAAATAAACCGCACACAAGTTTGATAAATAATTTGGATAGGATTAACAGTAACACTAAAAGCTGAGAAACCTGACCTAAGCTGTAAGTGTTTATAATTATATAATTTATTTTGATTTTATTGCATTTATTTAAAATATTGAAGCGATCTAAAGTCTGGTTACGAATAGATAAAACAAACAGATATTAGCTCAAAAGTAGTATTGAAACTGAATCCCTCTTGAGATCATCGTTCAAAAATAGTCTCAATTAGCCGGAGAAATATATTTATAATTAACCACGAAATAGTCTCATAATTTAGATACATATTGATTACGGGCATATTACAAATACATTACACTAATAGCCATTTTGAACGAATCGAACAAATAATGCACTGCTCACTTGAAGCCTAAGTAAAGGGTAAAAGACCGATTATTTATAGGAATAGTTGCCTAAAATTACCTTTAATCATTATTAGGTATTATTAACCTAATGTGTTAGTATTGCAGATCTCAAATGGATATATTAATTGTCGAGAATAAACTTTCAAGCGTTTGCTGTAATAAAAATTTGTTTTGTCGCAAACACATTAAATAATACTGCTTTTATACTGTCTATCATTGGCAAGCTTGTTAACATTTCTACTAGGTGGAATATTACGAACCAGATCGTATGCCTTGGACTGCCGACTACGTGTATGCTCGTTGTAGAGCACTTAGTTCAAAAAACCAGCTAGGAGTATACTGGGACTCAATAAACCTTTCAATATTGCTACCTCTGTTCCGAACGGATAGGCACCTTGAAGAAGTTGTAGAATACAAGAATGGGTAGGATGGCTTGCGTGTTTCAGTAAACTAAAGAGTCGAACTATAGATTTAATCAAATTAGACCATAGGGGTCGGCATGACATTCTAAGACGTACTACTACCACATGGAAAAAGACGAAAAACTATCACTTATCTCCCAAGTACACAGCGACCAAAATGTTTTCAAAATCTTGGAATTCTCCGTGTTAAAAGATTCCGAAATTAAAATAGTCCCCATTCGGATCTCGAGGGGGTGGGAGCTATTGCGAGGATGTGATCGGCAAGCTCAATAAGAAGAAAAGATAAAGCGGGAACATCTTTCAAGTCGGGGTGTGGAATGTTAGAAACATGAAGCAAGTAGGTGAGAATTTGAAAATAGAAATAGATAGGGTAGCATTTGAAATAGTAAGGATTGGCCAAGTTTGCTAGCCAGAGGCGAAGGATTCTTTGAGGCGAAGATTTTAGGCTTTTTCATAGAGGATCAGAAAAAGGAAATGCGGGAAAAGGTAGGGCACTGGAGAAAACTACATACATTATGATGTGAATAAGGGCCGCTATACTTGCCGCCACGTCCCCAATGCACCACCCGAAGGTACTACATTGGGTCTAAACGCGAAATTAAACGTGCTTCAAATATAATCTAACTTCAAAGTTAATCGATCCTAAATAAAAATCTAACAAACTGAAACAAAAACTAAAAATAGGGTTAGGATAATGGTATCCCTAGCGATGATTTTGGAGTGTGCCCAATCAACAAGACACAAGTAAAAGTAAAAGAGGAGGGATCCGTAATACCGGATAGCAGTCGCCAGCTCTGCTTACCGGTGCCTGAAGGGTCGTCTTAAAACTATCCAAATCTAGCTAGCTAATTTAAAAATGGATTCAAATTTTCTAAACATTTGCCAAATATTTTAATAGTGAATCCGGCTATTCTGCCTACTCTATAAATTTACAAATTCGAGCTCCCTGATCTAAGTATTTTATTCTGAGTAAATCCTATATTCATCCTTAACGTTTCTTATCATTCCCTAACTTGACATATTATAATTACATTCTTCTTTTCTATAAATACTGCGCCCAAAAAATAGGCGGCAGAACGTCAAACAAATTAAATCAAGCCACAAACGATACAATGCAGGCAAAATTTAAATATAAAAATAAATATAAATATAATATAAATATCGAAATATACTTACAATAAATATATAAATAAATATCTAAATAAGCAAAAGCATGCAACAGTGCATAAATTAGCAAAAGCATTACCCAAATTATCAGTTGCACTCGCATAAGCATCATGATGGCTAGCGCCATTACACACAAAACGTGCTCGTTAAATTATTTCAAAATCTTCTTATTAACACAAGTCAATGCTTATGCGAGTACAGCCGCCACAATTTTATTTCTACCTTGTATATAAATTTCTCCAGCATCCGAAGATCTGGTCGTCTTCTTACGCCTATTGGTATCTATCTGCTAAGGGGAGATGGATATACACTGTTAAAGTCTTGGTGGGTATGCACTAAATTTTCTGGAGGGGTTCACAATAAGTATCACATTTTTAAGTCCGGGGGGAAAGGGAATGCGCAGTTTCACTTTATTTTATGTTCTTTTTTATTTTACTGATTTAAATTAATGAAGGTTTTCTGATTTAGTTTGTTGTTATTTATTGGTTTTAGTTTATTCCGGATTCCGATTTTCCGCGCGTATAAGGTGGGACAGTGATTGTTTTAGTGGTATTGGGGGTTCGTCGTGCATATTATTATAATTTTTTTTAATTTTATTAATTTGGTTATACCATGTTCATATCATTTCTCACGCCAATTTGAAATTTATAATTTTTCCAATCCTTCCCCCACTACCCTCACCCACCGATTTACGCGCGGTTATCGCCATCTAATCTCGCGACCCTTCCTGCAAATTCTTTAAGGGCTACCCAGAACGCCTTCTGGTTAGCCATTTCAGGCGGCTCCATGGCGTAGTTGGTATGTGTGTGACCACTACGCCCAAACTCCCGGGTTCGAATCCCGACACTGTCCGCTTGAAAAATGTTAGACGAGCATTTTTTACAAAAATACACCCTCGTGCGGATGAGAGGTAAAATGGAAGTCCCGTGTGTGAGAGTTGTCACGCACGTTAAAGATCCCTATCTTGCTTGGAGCAGCAAGGGTTCGGCAAAATTCCAAATTTTACAGGTAAAATAGCCAATGTAGTTCCTTCGGGTGGAGCGTTGGAAAATTACATGTAGGGTTAGCCACTTCCTCGACTTCCTCTAGGCTCTTTGGTCATGCTAGCACTACGATATCACACTTGCTATCAGCTAATCCTCGATTTGCCACCTCCATTGGGCAGTCGAAGAGCACGTGCTCTGCGCTTTCAGCGCTCTCACCGCATTCGCAGCGATCGTTATCGGATAAATCAAATCTTTGCAAATACACTTTCAAGGCGCTCTGCCCTGTTATCAGTTGCACCATTTTATGGTCGAGCTTTCCCTCGTTCTTATTTCTAGCTACAATATTTGGAATGAATTTGTGTGTCAACCTGCCCGTGGCAGCGTTGTTCCACCTCTCCTCCCATTGTCGGATTGACTTGTCGCGCAGGTTTCTTTTAATTAGAGACCTCGATATCGACGAATGTGATATCCGAAAGTCGCCCGTCGCGACCCCTTTAGCTAATTCACCAGCCCTATCGCTCCCTACGTTGCCAGTGTGCTATCTAACTTAACAGACTTTTAAGTATCGAAACCGAAACGCCGTATATGCTAGCCTCTAGACATCCGCTTGGAGATCTGTCGGGGTATTCATATTTGTTAAGACTGTCAGTGCGAGTTTGGTTTGAAACCAAAACAACTTTTATTGCTGGTTATACACGACAAACGCCGGTCGTGCTTGTCCGTCATCCATGCGTGAACCGTCCGTATAGATTCCGATACTGTCGCGTCCTCATTACCTTCGACAAACTCGATTCCTCTAATATCGGCCGGGTGCCTCAAGTCTGATACAACAATCTTCCTCGAAACCTCCCTATTACCAAGATTAGTATTCTCGAGAATTTTGCGTCCTTTCCCTATATCTATTAATCTCCTATCTCTAATCTCCCTAACGACATATTTGATAGGGAGAGTCCTACTGATCACCAGGACTGCCTTCGTGGAGGTGGTCCTGTACGCCCTCGCCGCTTTTACACCGGTTATTCGTTGTATGATCGTTAATTGACGAATCTCTCGGACTCTATAACCTTCTGCCCGTACAGATGCTACGTACAGCATTGCCGGCTCTATCGCTCTGGCATAGACCGTCCTCAGCGACTCGCACCTGAAACCTCAGTTTATTTTCGCCGCCGCCATCATTTTATTTAATATTTGGCCGCCTTTAGTTTTTACGTACTGTAGGTACGCTTTCCAATTTAATTTATCCTCTATTTTGACACCGAGGTACGTGATGGCGTCTTGGAGCGGGATTTTCTTCCCTCCTAGATCTAGCCTAGGGGGTCGCTGTCCCGGTTACCTACCGAAATAAAGCGCCTCCGACTTTACCGTTTAAATTTTAATTTTACCGCCTGCGACCATTCGTATAATTTATTAAGCGCCCTCGTTCGGTTTTGTGCGCATATCCATTAACAATCGCGATCTGACAATTAAAAGCGTATCATCCGCAAACCCAACGATTGAGCACCCTGTGGGAAACTTGACCCTAAAGATGCTCTCATACAACAACTTACAAAATGTGGAACCAGAGCATGACCTCTGCGGGTATCATCTTTCCACCTTGCGCGACAAAACTTCACCCGGAATTTCAACCTGTGCCAATCGCCCCGAAAAATAACTGTTGACCAAAAACATTAAGTTTTGCGGACAACCCCTACGATTTAACTCGCAAACAATCAATGGCCACTAGGCAGCATCAAATGCTCCTAAAATGTTCAAAGCTACAACAACACAGTACTCTTTAGCATCTTTCGCCTGCTTAATTTCCCTGACAACGAACTCTAATGCGTCGATGGTCGACTTTCCCTCCGTAAAACCGAACTGTCGGTTATTAAAACAGCCACTGTCTCGCACTAAGTACTCAACTCGCGTGGTCATAACGCGATCTAAACCTTTTCCCAGCACCGGTAGCAAACTAATTGGACGATAGCTACCCCGGTCTGACGCATCCGCCTTTTTAAGTTTAGGGATAAATTTCATGTTCGTCCTTCTAAGAGCCCTGATGACCTCGTGAACTAGGATTGACTTATCGGCACCTGTTCCTTGCGCCTCTGCAGCTTCCCGACGTACTAAGTCGTTCGAACCTTCATCCCCTCGGGATTATCCGATGGGAAGAATTTATCTAATAAATATTCCACCGTGGTTTTAAAACTTTCCGTATATTCGCCATTTGTTTTTCTTATGTTACCAAGCGCGATTTTTGTTGTTTTTCTCTAATTACGCGGTATGCGGTTCCCAAGGTTCTTTCTCTGAGTTTCGCGTGCAAAATTCTTTAAATTTATTTGTTCGCATTTCTTCTATTAATACCTTATATTCGCGGTTACTTTGATTGTATTCTATTCTCCGTTGTTCTCTTATATCTCCCGAGGCGCGTTGATAGCGACGCCTTAGGTTACGCGAGAGAAAACTACATTCATTACATGTGATTTTCCAATACTCTACTCGACGGTACTACATTGGCCTGGAAGCGAGTTTTTTTACCTGGAAAATTTGGAATTTTGCCGAACTCTTGCTGTTCCAAGCAAGGTAGGGTTCTTTAACGTGCGCGACAACACTCACACACGGGACCTCCATTTTACCTCTCATCCGAACGAGGGTGTATTTTTGTGAAAAATGCTCGCCCAACATTTTTCAAGCGGACCGTGTCGGGATTCAAACCCGGGACCTTGGGCGTAGTAGTCACACACATACCACTACGCTACGGAGCCGCCCGAAAACTACATACAGTAAACCCAAAGAGTACTCATGGTTTGATTATAACCTAAAATGGCAAATACGGTAAAAATACAAATTTACATGCCCAGCGACGAAGAAGTAGAAGCGATCTCAGATATATCGAAAACACACTAAGATTCTAAAGGACACAAAAATTGAATAATTATAGGAGACTTTACTGCAATGGTAGGCGAAGATAGAAAAGAAACGGTAGTAGATTTATTTGGTTTAGGCACGAGAAATGACAGGGGTAATAGCTGATAGAATTTTGCGACAAGAACAATTTAAACATCATAAACACATTATTTCAACATTATGTCAGAAGACGATACACGTTGGAGATGCCGGAAGACATAAGGAGATATGCGATCGATTACATTTTTCTAGACAACGATTTAGGAATCATGAAAAAACTGTAGAAGCTTCCAGGAGGAAAAGATAAGACTCCGACCACAACACCGTAATTATGAAACTCGCCTTAATTTCAATATTTGATAAAGATAAGGAAGAAGGCACTTTATCTTTGAAAAACTAAAGATAAAGTAATGAATGAATTACTTTTATAAACCAGACAAAAACTACTATTAAAGTAGAAACGCATTAGTTTATGACACCCAAATTCACGATTAACATTACGTGTAGTATTTTCTTAGAAAGTCCGCTGATGTTATAATGCATAATCAGTCATTTGTTTTATTTCCGCCTTAGTTGTCTTTATACTAGATATGAAAATTTGTATGGCAATGCCAACTACCATATCGGAGACTTGAAGAAGTCACCGATAGTTAGTTGCTTGCATTTAAGTATAGAGGGCCGGTGGATACTTTATATTTGTTAATACACCACAATTAGTGTTTAATTTAAGCACTTCGTTGGTTGTTTTGCAAAGAGAAATGCGCCAATCTGTCGAGCTACAACTACGGCAAAACAGGTCATTGGCTTTTCTCTTTGTAAAATAACCAACTATTTAATTCTTGTTTGCTATGTTTTGAATTACTGTTCTAAACCAGTCGAAATTACTACTGTAGTAGAAATGTATTAGTTTCTAACCCAATTAACACTAGGTGTAGTACTTTCTTAAAAAGTCCGCTGATGTTATAATGGGTAATCGGTCATTTGTTCTATTTCCATAAAAATACACACAAAAGATTTGAGAAAAAGTCAAACAAATTGGCAAAAGACATCGGAAAAATTTTGCATACTAAGGAAGTGAAGCGGAATAGAATAACATTAAATCCAGCTTGGACGTGGCGGTCAGAGATATTCTGGAGTATAAACAGAAAAAAAAGAAACTGTGGGTAACAAAGGATATTCTGAATTTAATAAAAGAAAAGCGAAAATACAAAAACAGACGAGACGAAGTAAGGAAACAGAGAAACAAAGCCATAAACCGGGAAATTATTTGCAAATACAAGTGCAAAAATGGTACACACTAAGTCGGAAATAAAAAAGACAGACAAAGCATACAAACCAATTAAAATAAATAGGGATATAGAACTGTATAGCAAAAAAATGAGAGGCACGAGAGGAGACAATATTATAGAAAATGCAAAAACAGTTGATAGATGGGAAAAATACATACGAAATGTATATGCAAGACAAAAACTACAAGCACTAGAACAGAAACCAGACATTGAAAAGGATGGCTTGGGATATCCTATACATAGACATGAATTTGACCTAGCATTAAAGCGTCTGAAAAAAATAATAGGGCACTGAGTACAGATAAGACGCAAGCAAAAACGCTGAAAGCCGCTAGACAAGCAGTAATACAACTTCTGTTCAACTTGTATGCTATTTGTATGACACAGGCAAAATATCCCAAGATTTCAAACGTAACACCATAGTCACTATACTAAAAAAGGGAGGCATGGATAGATGTGAAAATTTTCGAACAATAAGTTTGAGAGTACACATATAAAAAAACATTAAGTAGCTGAAAAAATATTAGTAGATCAATCTGGATATAGGCGAAACAGAAAATCACGGGAAGCATTTTTGACTTTAAGGTGGCAATGGAGAAAGAATAGAAAAAGGGGAAAACGTGCATATATGGTTTGTAGATCTAGAAAAAGCTATCGTCAATGTCAATGTCAATGGCAAAAAATGTTTCAAATACTCAAAAAAATTGGCGTGATTAGGAATAGACAGATAGTACTAGTTTATACAAAGCGAAAATAGCGGTAATAAAATTTGAGCAGGAACGTAGAGAAATAAATATTAGGAAAGCTGCAAGACAAGAAAGTGCGCTATCTTCAATCATTTTTAACTTGTACGTCGAAGACCCAATGAATATTGTCAAATGCAACAAGACATTTGGAATTATTATGCAGGGACAACCGATTGATATGCTTAGATTTGCAGATGATGGAGTGATGTCGGGTTCTAGCAAGGAAGAGTTAAAACAGCTCTTAATTAAATGAAAAAAACACTAACAGAGAGATATGGTATAAAAATAAACAAAAATAAAACTAAAGTACTAGTCTATAAAGGAAGGGAAAAATAGTCAAAAACTAAATAATAAAAAATAGGAAGCGGGAATTTACTAAAGGTTAAGGATTTCTGCTACCTATACAAAGATAAATAACGCAATATGGGTAAAATGCAAAAGACCTAAAAAAAGATTTGCATAAGACCGTATTGCATTTAACAAAAAAAAGCAGCTGCTATATTCGAAAACAAAACAAAACAAAAAAAAGTACTAGAAATGTAAAGGGAAGAAGGAAATTTGTGGAAAACAGTGAAAAAATAAGGTGAGATAGCATGATTAGACGTGTCTAAAGCATAAGTGAGTAGTGCGGGATATATTAAAAGCAAGGAAAAAGCGAAAGGGAGGTTAATGTAAACCTAGATATAACTACGGCACACAGATAGTGAAAGGTGCAGGATGTGGGATTTTGATGAAAATTTGTAGGTTAGCTCGGAATAGGAAACAATGGAGACTTGGGTCCAACCAGTTCCAGGACTGAAGACTTAAAGACGATGATTGCTACCTAGAACAAACACGTACAAGATAATACATATTATATGGAGAATTGCTGCGTCTGTGCGGTCTGAAAACGTCATGTCAAGATGTACGGCTTGCTGTGTTTTTTCTACATCGTTTTGATGATTTCCCTCATAGAGAATTGGGTCCGGAAATCTTTCTTAAGTTTTTAGTTTACTCATCGTATAATTATATAAAATGTAGAGTTATACTATTCTTTAAGCGTGACATTATCGCCTAGTAATATTTTTTTGTTTGTTACAGCTGCTGCAAAATGCATTTCGGCCAATTGATGATTCTTTGTTGCTTTTATTGCCGGTGTCTACTATTACATTATTTTTTGCATATATTTAGGACTTATGGACACTAAGTAAGTATATAGATATATTTTGTTAATTGTTGTTTTATGTTCACATAAAAAAATAATTAAAAAATGCTGTTCGGACCCTATGTTTTCCATTTTTCGATTACTAGCTCAACTTGAAATGATCATTTGGTTTTGCATAAAAGTCTAAGATATATATATATATATATATATATATATATATATATATATTGCTATGATAATAGGGTAATTTAGAGGTATATTGAGGCATAAGGGTTGTACGCTACATGTAAATATCACTAAAGTTTAGAAAACTAAACAATTTTATCATAAAATGGCAGTAACTCGACAATTATGCAAAAAGCTAATATCGAGCACACTGTATATAAATCACAACTAACTTTAATTTATGAAAGGAAGGTCATTCTTCAAAAATTAAATCATATTTAGTAAGATAAATAACTTGTTGTACGTCACACAATGCACTTTAAATTAAATATACAAGCATAAAATGAAAAATAAATACGCAGGAATAACTTTTTAAACGCAACGAGTTTTATTGAAATAAATACGCAATTAGTGAAAGGAAATAACCTGGCATATTAGCTATAAAAGAATCCCATTCACAACATTAACGCATAAATAAATAAACGCATTCAAATATGTCATCATAGAAATTTGACTACGTGATCTGTACATTGTAAGTTCGTATAAAATCCAACAGATTTTGGAGTACTAAACTACAAACTAACGTTTGGTTACATGATAAATTAAACGAGAAAATTTGAATAAATGCAAATATAAACAAGCGGACGTGATTTGAAGAAAGTTTAAAGTTGGATATTCAAAGTAATACACTATACAGATTAGATGCCTACGTGAGAATATGCATCACTTCGTCGCGGGTTTTGATGGTAACTTTGTAGAAAATCCGAAGGCTGCATTGATAAGTCAAAAGTGCAACGCCTCATTTAAAAAAGTACGCTGGGAAAACCTATGGTACAGGTCAAGAGGGTGCCTTTATATAGAACACGGACTTGGTAAACAATCAGTCTTTTTTCGACCAAGGCACAATTTATAATAGTTTAAAGAGTAATATCACGCAGACTGAAAATAGTAAAATTAAATAATTCTTTAATAAAATTAGTGATAGAAGAATTTTAAAAGTCGTGATAATTCTAGTGTCAATATATACGATAGAAGTTGCCGTTAACTTTGAAAAACGTAAGTTAGAATTATTAATTAAATCTAATTTTAATATTTAATAATTTAGGACTAACTAACCACTCTGGTGAACGAATCAAAGTAAATCTAACTAACCATTCTGGTGAACGTACTCTAAGTAAAACCAAGTAAATCTAATAAAGTACTTTAATTAACTACGCTAAAAAACGAATTTAAGTAACTATTTATAAATATTCGTCTAAACATTGGTATATGAGTATCAAAGGGAGAAATTAATCAATTAAGGGTTAGACTGGGCGAGCTGTATTACACAATAAACAAGAGAGTTTAAATGGAAACAACCCAAGGGTGCTGGTCAATCACATGCAGAGGCAGTTCTAAGAATTGAAAACAAGCAAAGAAAACGCAGGTCAGAAATAAGAATATTCTTTATTAGCATAAAGCTTTAATTCAATTTTTAACACTTACATTTTTTATATATTGAAGTATTTAATTTGTGAAAAGTAATCAAAAATTTTTTAAAAATTTACGTAGTGTTATCTTGAATCAGAGGTGTACGAAACCTGCCTTGGTCGTAGAAAGACTGACCCTTTATCAGCTTGTGCGGTATTTAAAAACCCGCCTATTCACCTGTATAATTGGTATACCAGTTTATCTTGTTGATTGAGGCGCCAGCCTTTGCATTTCCATGTAGTTAACTTCCTAATTTCTCATCGCAATGCTTCAGCACATCACGTACACATAAAAATTTTACATTGTTGACCATGATAAATTGTACCTTCTTAAGTCACGTCCTCTTATTTGTATAGGATTTTATTCAAATTTTCCGTTTAATTCAGCACGTAATCAAACGTATGGTTCTTTATTTTTGTTTAGCAATTTGCTGGATTTTATTCGAATTTTGTCACGTTTCCAATTAAAACAGCACGTAGTCAAACTTATAATGGGATTCTTTAACAGATGGCATAAATTAGATGCGTTTTTATTGACTTCTTACGTTCTGTAATTTACTTGTTTTGCAAGACCAGTTTGTTATGGGCACGAATAATTATTAATGCGTCGAGTTTAAAAAAAATCGTTTCATGTTTGTTTGACTTTAGATACTTCTAATTTGTATTTAGTTAAAGTTTCTGAATGTTGTTTCTGATGCATGTTTATTTAAAGTTTATAAATACATTGCTAAAAAAATGAATTGGATTGCGTACAAAGTTATTTATTTTACTAAATGTAATTGAATTCTTGAGGAATGAGCTTCCTTTCATTGATTAAAGTGGGTGGTGAATCTTATAGTGTTTGGTATTTGCTTTTTGTATAATTGGCAAATTGCTTACTCTTTTTGATAAAAATGTTTAATTTTCTAGACTTTGGTGTCGTTTACCTGAAGTGTACAATCCTTGTGACCCCATATATCCTTAAATAACCCTATTATCATAGCCATATATATAATAATAATAATAATACACATAAAGTATGTCAAGAATTTTTTGGGATATAGTTTAATAATAAAATAATTAAATAAAAAGTTTTAATTAAAACTTGACGTTGCGGTAGTTTTTCCTACCATAAGGTAGTTCGCTATAATTTTAAATCGCGTCCTTCATTAAATCCTCGAATTTGGTTGTCTATATTCTTATCTCTAACTAATACAAGTCCACCTGTTTACACTCCGGTTCCTTATTTAATACAAAAACTTGATTACGCGTGCTTCAAATGTCGAATTGGTTTTTCCTGGTATTGAATTTTAAAAATAGTTTGTGAATAAAATAAAATTTCCTTTTAGATGTAACTGAAAAATGTACTAGTTTGGTGTTGTTAGACGTTTGTGGAGCGAAATAGCATCCTTGCATTTTTATAAAAGTTGGCGTTTACTTTTGAAAACAAGATTTGTATTTTCTTCAATTGTTTGTTTATCTTATGTGACACAGACAATTTTAATAATCTTTCGATAAACAAGTGTTCGCTTAGTGTTAAAAACATAAAAACAACTTCAAATGAGATATGACTCGATGGCCAGTGTTACCAAGCAGTTTTTGAATCCTTCAATAACAGACTACGTGTAAAATGGTGTATTATGATGGTAAGCAAGTGATTGTTTTGTTTACGTTTATATACATGACATTTATTTCATAACAACGAATGGTGTTGTTTATTTTCTTTTGGTATGATTTTTTTACGATAGACTGCATTGAAGACTAAATAAATCACAGATAACCATAATTAAAAAGGTTGAGTATTGAGATGAATGTTCGGAGATGGAAGATATTACAAACTTGAACTTGAACTACTTGTTACGTTCAAAACCCTGCAAATAATTTTTTCTGCAATCATTTTTAAAACGCTCTAAAATTTCTCAACAAGCTCGAGTTTCCGTCATTTGAATTAGTGTTATTTCATAAAATCTCTTAAGTAATTACTTTATGTAAAAGTTTGTCTTATAAAAATTAAACAGCTGCTTAGGAAACATTGCGTTACAAAGTAGTTGCAATATTTCCTAGCACCTGCAGTGATTACATTTTAATTGAAAGCTGTATGTAAATGCACACCTTTCTTCTAAAAGATAAGACCACTTACCACCGGCCTACATCTGCTTACAATGGACTTGTTATCTGATATTCTGCAGCTGTTAAGATGATACAAAGTAACAAGATTGTTTTCCTTTGTCTAAAAATCCTTTGATAATTGCGTTATCTGCTTGTTGGCAAGCTGTTACAGTTTGTATTTTGGCAGCTGTTGTCTGGAAATTCTGCACACATGATTCTTCGGCGATATCTTTGAAAGCCAAATACCCCACCCTCATACATGATTCTGTCCTTATAAAATAGAGACCGTGCGTTGAAAGAGACGATTGAAGACAACATCTTCTTACTGAATATACATGATGTAAAGTCGCGCTGCAAAATGCTTTCTGTGTTAGCATGAGTTGTGTTAGTGGTTCCGGCAGCCAGCCCATAGAGAAATGCAGCCGCATTTTCCCAGCCCTAAGATGAGACCAGCACGAAACCGATTGCTCAAATTACAGTTTCCTGTTTTTGTAATTTTGTTTAGATGCTGCTGTGGAGGATAGACATTTTATTTGCTGTTACTCATGAATATCTAATAAATTACCAACACCACCTTACCAAACACAATCACAATGCACGAGCGACGATGTAATAATCATTCTTCAAATTAAAAATTAATTATTCGAAGTTTGTGTTAGAGTTCGGTTTACTGTTTCTTTTGTCTTTTTACGAAAAGAACTTACGCCTCAATTTAAAAGTAGTTAATATTTGATTAATTTAAGTTAGGGTGTCTAATTTTAAGGTTATACTATTTCTTGATGAGGTGCACTTCAGAAAGCAGCCTGAATATATAATTTAGGCATATTTATTTTCCCAGATTTACCGTTCAGTTTATGCTTAATTTTCTTTTATATGAACTTAAGGTGAATCATAAAGTAAGTATTTACATTATAAGATGTTATATTTATTTTGCTTACCAATTTTATATGCTTATGTTATGAAGCTTTGTTTACTAGCACGTAACAAACGATTACGCAACTTATTGAATTTTATTGTTTTGTAAATAGTCTTTCGAGATTGGATGTTAAAAATACAGTTTTACAGAGGTTTTCAATGTGTTCTTTCTACTTCACCCACGCCCCTCTACGACGTTTTTGCCCGAATTCTACCATTCTGTCCCCGTTTTGTTGCGGTATTCGGTGAAAAGGATTTCTTTACTTATTCTTACTGTTTTTTTTTGTGTTTGAGCGGAATACCGTACCATACTGTTTTCTTTCTTTTAACAACCCCCCACTCTACGATTAGTTATTTAGCACTGTGTCCGTCCTTTGTTTTTTGACTACCTACGTTACTCTCGTTGCTTTTTTCTTGTCCCCACAGCATACCCTAGCATATTGACTTATATCTTGTAGTGGTGTGTCCTGCTAGATACCACCATCCGCCCTGGTATGAAAAGTCAAATTTGTTTTTTAGTAAAATGTATATGGTACCCAAAACCACAAAAAGTAAAAAGAAAACTTTGCTTTAGACGTCAACACCAGTTGTTGTTTATAAGGATTCTTGATATAACCCATTCCGAACATTTTTAATATAAATATCTATTTCTTTTGAAATCTATGAAAAAGTGCAACTTAGTGTAAAGATGTGAATGCTATCCGGACTACTCAGTTATTACCATTAAGCCTATTTAAGTTTCAATAGAAACCTTCACTGGTTTAACAACATGTACTTAAGAGTAAGGTAGATACGAGAGAGTGAGTAATGAACACTCGAAAAAGCGCCCAGCTTGTCACCGCTCATTTGTATAAAATATATTTTCAGTTAGAGATTACATTAAATAGCATTGTTACTAGCACTCTCCATTGTGTCGATTTGCCCTGGTTGATTACCTACAGTAAAAGCTAGTTAATAGCGTAATCGATCAGAATTACCTTAATAAATCAAGTTTAGAGTAAACAGAAAGCCGAAAAAGATTTTATGATTGGAAACAGCAGGACGTTAGATTTGACTGTGGGAAAGCAATTTTGTTACAGATATTAAATATATTTTTAAGTCTTAATTTTAAGCAGATATTTATTAAGAATTTGTCAAAAATCACGGCCAAATATACACTTGAAATCATTATTGCGAGGACTATAGTAGTAAAATTTTGGTGTTATATACGCACAATTAAAGATCTTGTATAAAATGGATGATAATCCAGGAACGCCACGGGAATAATAATCACTATATTACGTCTTGAATTATTAAACACAAGCTCTCCAGCTCTATATTTCTATAAACTTGAATTATTGGGTTTGGTTAAGAAAAATTAAAGAAAGTTTCTCGTTCAACTCTCGTAGCTACCTGCATTTCTAGATAATAAATAAATAATAATTCGATGGATTCTTTTCACTACTACAACCGAGAAAAGTTCTGTATGTATGTTGAGGTTTAGTAGCTGTTTAATCCAAAATTTATTTATGTTGGGATTACAATTATATACTGTGCTTGCAATTGCACCTGCAACAAAAAAAGTATTAGAGAAACGAGCACATGAATCTACCACCTTGAGATATATCAATCTTTATTCATTCAACAGAGGCAAAATACCGAACAATTAATCACTATTTAAAATTATATCAAAAACCTTTTCAAAGGAGTAACTAATGTTTCTGAAAATACTCCTTACGGAAAATTTATACGCATATGGATTTTTATAATTTAGACAAGTACGTCACGGTTGATAATTGCTTGGGTCTAAATAATGTCTTTATTACATCAATTATTTCTACATACTATAGATTAAACTATCATTCTGAACGGACGTGCACCTTGACGACGTTCTAAAATATTAGAACAGGTAGAATGGCTTGCGCGTTCCAATGAGCTAAAGAACCAAACTATAGGTTTAACCAAAGTAGTGGGGTCTTTAGCGAGGAACCAGACTAAGACAGGTCCCCGAAAGACGGCAGCAGCTTTTTCGGTACTTAGAGTGGCAGAGACCATAGGAGTCGGTATGACATTCTAAGACACAATACTGCGATGTGGAAGGCAACGGGAAACCACCACATTACCTTACAAGAACACCGCGTACAGAAATTATTAGTAAACATGATGGCATCCTCTGGGGTAAAAGATTCCGGAAGTAAAATAGTCCACCAATCGGATCTCCATAAAGGAACTACTTCGGGGGATGTGATCCGAAAGTATAGAAAAAGATCCATGAACTTTCTGCGAGTCGGAGCGTGGAATGTCAGAAGTATGAAACAAGTAGGTAAGCTAGAGAACCTGAAACTCGAAATGGATAGGTTAGTACTAGACATAGTAGGAATCAGCGAAGTCCGCTAGCCAGAGGCGGGAGATTTTTTGAGTGGAGATTTTAGGGTAATTCATACAGGATCAGAGAAAGGAAATTCGGGTGTGGGGATAGTTATGCGGAAAAAGATAGGACGACGTGTAGAAAACTACTTTCAAAAAAACGATAGAGTACCCATGGTTAGATTTGAATCTAAACCAGTAAATACAGTAATAATACAAGTATACATGCCCACCTATAGCTACAGTGAGGAAGACGTAGATATCGAATACATGCTAAGATACGTAAAAGGACATGAAAATTTAATAATTACGGGGGATTTTATTGCAGTGGTAGGTGAGGGTAGGGAAGGAGCGATAGTAGGTCTGTTTGGTTTAGGCACGAGAAATGACAGGAGAAATAGGCTGCTAGAATTGTGCGACAAGAACAATTTAATCATCAGAAATACATTATTTCAACATCATGCTAAAAGACGATACACGTGGAAGATGCCAGGAGATATAAGAAGATTTCAAATAGATTACATTATTGTTAGACAACGGTTTAGAAATCAAGTAAAAGACTGTAGAAGCTACCCGGAAGCAGATATAGATACTGACCACAACATCGTAATTATGAAAGCCGCACTTAAATTTAAAAATTTGAAAAATAGGAACGGAAAAAGGCACTTTGACTTTGATAAGCTAAAAGATAAAGATATGCATGAAAGATTTGAAAAAAGTCAAATGAATTGTTGAAGTAGAAACAGAATGGAATAACATTAAATCCAGCCTAGACATGGCGGCCCGAGATATTCTGGGGTATACACAAAAAGAAAATAAGAAACCATGGATAACAAAGGATATCCTGAATTTAATAGAAGAAAGATGAAAATACAAAAACAGATCAGACAAAACAGGAAAACAGATACAAAGCCATAAAATGGGAAATTATTCACAAATGCTGGAAAGCTAAAGAACAATGGATGAATTTCAGGGATATAAAACCATATAGCAGAAATATAACGGACGCGGAAAAAAAAGTCATTATAGAAAATGTAGCAAAAGTAGCTAGATGGCAGAAACATATAGGGAATTTATATTCAGGAGAGGAACTAACAGCATTAGAACAGAAATCAGACATTGAAAATGATGACCTGGGATATCCTATGAGATGAGTTTGAATTAGCATTAAAGGGTCTGAAAATAGTAAGGCGCCGGGTACAGATAGGGTGCAAGCAGAAACTCTAAAACCCGCTGGACAAGCAGTAACAGAAAGTCTCTTCCGACTTGTGAGCTATATGTATGAGAGGCGAAATACCCAAAGATTTCAAACGTAACATCATAGTAGCTATACCAAAAAAAAGAGCCGCCGATAGATGTGAAAATTATCGAACAATAAGTTTGACAGCACACGTATCAAAAATATTAACTAGAATTGTATAAAAACGATTGGAAAAACGAGCTAAAGAAATACTGGGAGAAAATCAATTTGGGTTTAGGCGCAACAGGGGAACACGGGAGGCTATTTTAGCTTTGAGGGTGATAATAGAAAAACAATAGAGGAGGGGAAAGCGTATATATAGGATTTGTAGAACCTGAAAAAACATTCGACAATGTAAAATGGAAAAAAATGTTCGAAATACTCAAAAAGATTGGAATAAGTTTTAAGGACAGACGGATAGTACATAGCTTATACAAAGAGCAAACGGCGGTAATAAAATTAGAGAAAGAAAGTAGAGAAGTAAATATTAGGAAAGGGGCGAGACAGGATGTGCCTCATCCCCATTAATTTTTAACTTGTACATAGAAGAGGCAATGAATACTGTCAAATGCAGGAAGACATTTGGAATTAATATGCGGGGACAAAAGATTGATATGCTTAGATTTGCAGATGATATAGCGGTATTAGCATCTAGCAGAGAAGAGTTAGAAGCTGCTCCTAATGAAATGGAAAAAGTTCTAACGGAGAGATATGGTATGAAAATTAACAAAAATAAAACTAAAATTCTAGTTTGTAAAAGAAGGAAAAAAATCGTAAACAAGAATACAAATAGGTAACAAGAACTTATAAAAAGTTAAGGATTTTTGCTACCTAGGAAGTCAAATAACGCAAGATGGAAAAAGCATAAAAGATATAAAACAAAGATTAGCACAAGGTGGTGCTACGTTTAAGAAGAAAAAGCAACTACTGTACTCAAAGACTATAAACATAGAAACAAGAAAAGGATTCCTTAAAACATATGTGCGGAGCACAACACTGTATGGCTGTGAAGCCTGGACAGTAGGAGAAGCAGATAAGAAAAAGGTAGAAGCCTTTGAAATGCGGTGCTACAGACGTATGATGAAGATATCATGGACAGACAAAGTTAAGAACAAAGAGGTACTGGAAATGGTAGAGGAAGAAAGAAGTATGTGGAAAACAGTAAAAAATAGGAGAGATAGGATAATAGGCCACATACTAAGACATGAGGGAATAGTGCGGAATATATTAAAAGCAGAGATATGAAAAAGAGAAGTAGAGGTAGACCTAGGTTAGACTACTGCACACAGATAGTGAAAGATGTAGGCTGTGAGAATTTCAGGGAAATGTGTAGGCTAGCTCAGAATAGAAATCAATGGAGGCATGCTTCCAACCAGTCGCAAGATGGAAAACTAATGACAAAAATAATAACTGTACTTAAACATGGTGATTACTATTAACAACTACAGATATTGGTTTTGCAATACTCTCAACTAATATTAATTGTGTGAAAGGATTTACTGGAAAACTATTAATTTGGCAAATGTCTAATCGGTGGATCCTTGGCAGCCACAAGCTGCATAACCTCCTTCACATACCACTGAATCTCGGTGAAATAGGGCATATAATTAGAAAACAATAGAAGGGAATCGAACTGTATATCGGCTGTTGTGAGAATTGCAGGGAACTTGGTAGGCTAGCTCAAAACATGAATAAGCTGAGGTACAAGTCCAACCAGTCTCAAGACGTAAAACCCAAAGACGAAAAAATAAGTGCTCTTAAATCTGAAAATTATTATAAACAACTACAGGTGTTACTTGTGAAATATTTTCAACTAATGTTGAATGTGCGAAAAGATAAATTGGAAAACTATTAATTCGACAAAGTTTCAAGTGATGGGGGAACTTGACAGCCAAAGGCTGCTTACCCCCCTTCACATACCACTGAATATCAGGGAATAGGGTATAAACTGTAAAACAATAGAAGGTGACCGAACTGCATCAAACAAGAAAGAACAGCAGCTATGTTCAAAGACAATGAACATAGATAGAAGAAGAAAACTGTTCAAAGGATAGTGTGGAGCACAGCACAGTACATCTATGAAATAGGGGCAGTAGGAAAAGCAGACAGAAAGAGATAGAAGCCTTCTGGAATGTTGTGCTTCAGATGAATGCGGATGGTAGCATGGGCAGACAAAGTTAATAACAAATTGGTTGTAGAAATAGTAGAGGAATAAAGATATCTGTGGAAAACGAAAAATAAGAGAAATAGGACAGGATACGTTCTAAGGCATTTCTGGGGAATAGTACGGGATATATTACAAGCGGAGATAGGAAAAGATAGGTAGGGGTAAACCGAGATCAGACTTTCACACACAGATAGGGATAGATGCAGACTGAGCAAATTTCAGCGAAATGTGTAGGTTGGTTCAGACTAGGAATCAATGAGGGTACGCGTCCAGTTCTAGAACTGAAGACTTAATGATGATGAGATTAAACTAATATAAATAGTTCCAGTTTTTAATTATAACATGAATTATAACGTATACAGTTTGGCCTGGTACGAAATTCAAAAACCAATTCTTCAATTAAGACTAGAAAATGTTTCAAATTAATAAATAAATAAATTAAGCAAGTGCAGTAACTGTACAGGAACCAGCAACTTCTGTAGTAACTAAACGTCGTATATTGGGATATTTATAGTTCTCAATTACCTTATTTTTAAAAATTCCTATTTATAACAGTTATTTAGTTTTGTTTTGTATCACGTTCTTTTTTAGGCTACACACTTTGGACTTACTCTACTTTGTCATTTCCTAATCCTTCCGTACTTTCCGAATATTATAATCATCTAAATTTGATCTTATGTGAGAAGCCTGTTAAGTATTCCATTGAAACATAGCCATTAAATGTGGATCTTGTAATACTTAAGTTAAACAATTCGTTGGGTCTTCAATTGCATGTCTCTTCAAGACGCTTCAAAACTGTCATATAATTTACTCATATGCCAGCGTTTACAAAATTGTACATTTGCACACTGAAATTTTAGTACTAATCATCAAACACTTTTGTCGGACAATATACCTTAATGCTATTTTACTTTCTCCCGGAACTAATTGTTTCCTTAACTTCTTCGGTTTTGCGTTAATGGATTTTAAACCTGCTTCTTAATAAAAAGCTCTTAGGCGATCCCTACGCTTACCTTTCATACTCAACACACATTATTTTATGCAACCTTATTTACACTATCGGCAATCTAATAAAATTGTTAATTTTATAAAAAATTGTAAAGATATCTTATTTGATTGAAAAAATTTGGGAATTAAATTGAATATTTGATTTAAACTAACATTGTATACTTGACATTATTATTTAATCGAATTATTTCATTTTAATATTTTTATTTTATCTAGAAGTAACTCATGTAACTTGTAATGTGGTTTTTGAAGGTAAGTTTTCGGTTAATGCGTACATTACAATCTCAATCTGCTATTATATGGTTTAAAAATTAAAAATATTAAAACATTACATTTAATTAAGAGTCAAAAATTTATAATCTTCTAGTGCACTCGTTGAAACACCAATTTCTTCCAATTAAATAAAGTATGCACAATTATTTGGTGTTTACAATTTAAAATTACTAAATAATACAGTTTCGGATACATATATATATATATATATATATATATATATATATATCACACATATATATTTATATATTGCTATGATAAGGGGGTTATTTAGGGGTGTATGGAGTCGTATGGGTCGCGTAGTAATTGTAAATTTAACACCCTGTATATAGACCGCAATTAACTTCAATTAATGCCAGTAAGCGTATCTTTAAATAATAGAACACATTTAGCTACTTCAAAAAGCGTTCCTTAATTTATAAACAAACAGATAAAATAAAACCTAGTAAGTCTTCACGTAATTACGCATGTGATAAAGAAAGAATAATAAAGCGTTTTAATAAAAAATAAGTTTTAAATACGACACATAAACAGAAACACGTGGATTTACATCACTCATGTTACATCAGTTATTTATTCAATTCCCCAAAAGCTTTATCTACACAAACAACAACCATAAGCTAAATTAAAGACGGTTAATAATAACAAAACAAGCGGTCAAAGATCGTAAAATGATAGAAATACAAGCATAATACGTAACCACAGAATAATTTCATCAGAAATAAAGCTTGTAAACTCCTAGGAATATCCAAAACAATCATGGTTGGTTACAAGGGTTTTGTAAGACGGTTCTAATAAGCCAATCAAAATTTAGATAGCGAAATCTATATAACGCCCAGAGTTGATAAGGAGGCCCAGTTTCGATTTGAACCACGTCGAACCTGCATCGCTGTTACTCGAAAAATTACGGGTCGAAATAAATTTCAAATTAAATTATTAAATTTTGTGAAAAGTGGTGTTGTATAATATTTGATGACAAATTACATTGAAGACATACGAAAAAGCTTTCGCCGTTTGCTGAAAACGTGAGTAAAAATTTGGTAATTAATTTAAATTAAATGTTTATAATAATGTAGGGCTCTAAGTGGCATCCAGAAGGATCTAAGTTAGGATATCTAAGTGGTATCGAAAAATCTAAGTAGTATTCAGAAGGATCTGAGTTGTATCTGAGTTAGGATATCTAAGTGGTATCGAGAAATCTAAGTGGTGTCCAGAAAAATATAAAGTAAAGCACGAGGTAAATTTTGGAAACAAGGATTAACAATACTGAATAAAATTATTGGTTCAAACTTACGTGAAGGAGCACAAAGCAGAGTATTGTTTTTCGATTGAAGATAATAACGGGGTGTTGATGCACAACCCGCAACCGCAGACCAAAGGGGAAAAGGACTCGCCAGGAAATCACAGGTCAGAGCTAACTAGTATAAGGAATCATTACAAATTTAAATTTAAACACTGAATATATTTCTCTAATTTGTAACGAGTCAACAAAAATATTTAATACGTAGAAATTTACGTAGAAAGGATAAAACGTTCTAAATTTTTTTCAGTAAAGGATGTCGTTTTTGGTGGCCTTAAATTGAAGAAACGGAGATACAATTTTTGAGATAAATAATCTAAGTAATATTAATTGATTGAAGGGTTTATTTGTCAGATTACAAAATTGTGAAGTGTAGATATTATTTTCTTTCATTATACGAATATTGATTGACTTCGTTTTATCATTCCAAACAGGTAAGATTTGAAGGGGTAAATTATTTGATCATCCTAACGTTGTGCACTCTGTGTGAATTAAACTGGACTATTAGAATATTAGACAAAAACACAGAGCGGTGCGTTCAGCAGGGAACTGGACGTTTATTACATCGGCGTGCGGCGTTACCTGTAAATCTTGCCCACGGCTGCTCCCTATTGATCTCTATTAACTCAAATTTCCTAAAATAATTATTGACACCTACCTGTTACATCCAAAAACTTCCTTTTAAGATCCTCATGCTGAAACGTAAATAGAAATTCACACCAATCACACACGCAAAAATAACTCAATTGACCAAATATATCACACTCTATTTAAATTAGATCCAAAGTACATTTTAAAACACCATTCCTTTAGGTACATTCATAAAGGTCAATAATTTTATAACAAAAATCATGCAAATTGATAACCTTTTAAACACATATATTTTTATTAAAGTAATAGGACGTTCCTCATACCTTGCGTTACCCTTTTGGCCTTTGCATGAGCTCATAATAAAACTCTATAACTCTATAAGCCCTCTACACCTCGTTACAACATCTGGTTATCTGTAAATTCATTAATTATTTTCAAAAATCAATTTCCTTTTAAAGTCCCAGAAATGTCTGTTTATAAAATATTAAATAATAATAAAAACACATCAAATTCAAATCCAAATAATCACAAACACCACAAAAATATTCATCAATCAATGTTCTATTTTATCGTCTACCTGGTTTTTATCTTCTAAATGTGCTCCACCACCTAGCTCCTTGGAGATGCTGCCGTCTAGTAGATACCCAGTCCATCTGCTAACTCCCTGGTCCAATTATCATATCTGCCACGCATGCCGCAGTTTACAATTTGCAATCCAAAAATTTTAATGTCCAAAATTAACTTTTATTATTCAAACATCGCTTTTTTTGATCATACAAACAATTTCAAATTATAATACTTCCGTGCATTCCAATATCAACATAATAAGCTTTGTACTTACATACTACTTTAACGTTTTAACACAAAGATGCTTTATTAGCTTCTACATAAATTTTTATTAAATTGCACCAGTTCACTTGAAAGTAACTATTATCGCCGATGATGGATGAAATCAAAACGAAAGAGAAAGAGAAAGAGAGCTCGGCCGCACTCTGCCAGTGATTAAATAAGTAAAATTTGCCCCCCCCCTATTTTAAATTGGCACGTACGCTTGTACACCCATTCCTATAATTCTTGAAAATATTTTCTAACCGCTTGTTGTTCCAGCGAAAGACCCCTAACGAACCTCGGATTCTTGTGAATTTTTCATAACGAACATAACAATACTCGGTAAATCGCTTCAAACCGTCAACCGCCGTTCTAATTTAGCCTCTACATTTTCATTTGTCTACGTCTCCAACTTGAACAAACATCTCTCATCTCCCTTGTATCTATAGCTTTATCTCACACATATGCCCCTACCAGCTGGATCTCTGCCCTTCTTGTACAATTCACACCAATCCCCTTGCTTGGCTCCATTCTTCCGCATTTTAACAGACGTATGTTTGCTTTTAAATATTTTTGAAATTATTGATTTTATTTAGGTCTCCCTACTATACTGTCTCCTGAATTAAGTATACGCATCGGTCTTGTACTAAATACATTTTTATTCTGTCTTGGTTTTTTCTTGGCCCTTTTCTATACTACTTTCAAGATTGAAATCAATATTTTTACCACCAAACCGCGTTTACATTATTTCCAACGGCTGTTCTTTTCCAATAAACCATTAAAGTTTGTTTGTTGCCAAGCTTACCGAGAAATATTATCTCCCCTCGTTGTTTTGTTTAAAATGTGTTAGATTTTATGTTTGAAGATAGAAATGTTATTTTAACACCTGCTCCACGCTTTTAGGTTGTCATATAACACGCAATGTAGTACCTCCGTGTGGAGCATTGGGGACGTGGCCGCAAGTATAGCGGCCGTTATTCAAATTATAATGTCATATAACACGTTACTACTAATATAAATACGTTAAAATGATTTTACTCCAATTATTATTTATTATGCCCTGTATTTACACAATTATTATGTTACATTATCCTTGGTTAAATTAAATTGACCCTACAATATTATACCCTACTTAAGTTAAAAAAATAATTGTTAAAAATATCCCAACTCCCTAACTGAATAAATTTATTTTATCTTATTCAAAAGCTCTCAAGCTATTAGTTCACTTGTGCCCTTATATATCTCTATAACCCCTTAATTACACGATAATATATATATTACTCATATTTATACCAGGGTAGAAAATTAAATAATCACATCAAATAATTTTAATCACCGTGTATAATGAATATTATTAGATAATACGCGTTATTAAAACCGTGAAGCATAAAAATTTATTAGTTTCATTAAACATAAGAGATTTAAATCATGTACAAGACGCTTTATATCAAAAGAAGCAGTATTGAAAAGCTCTGCGTGTAATGTAATTATTCCTAAACAAAGAGAAATTACGTGCAAAATTTATCTTAATTAACTCTATTTTAAGTAACCGGTATTGAACAAAACGTACAGATAATATCTACAGAAACTTGTAAAAACCCAATGAAATGCAAATCCTAGAAGTGTTAGTTAGAAGTAGGATGTTTGAACACACCTGCGTATTTTAAAAGGCAATTTCAGTTTAATTTGTTTAGATAAACATGTCGATTCTAAGGATATTGGAAACGGTCAGATGCTTTAGCACGAAATACAAAACAGGGTTTATTTAAAAGCTCTGAGAATTAATATTATTTTGAACACCTGCGTAGTTTAAATATCACGTACGGCGAAAATTGTGTAGATAACAAATGGTTTCAAAGAATCTTGGAGAAACCGGGGCTTAATATTCACGAGAATGTGCGATACGGGGTTATTAAACCCAGATAGTCCACATGGACTAAAATATAATCGATAATAAAGAATATCAATTTGCACCAATACGAACAGGTTAGAAAAGGAAAGAAAAATGCGTCAAGCAAAGACACATATAGTAAAAGGCGTGATTTAAGCAACGTCACGAGGGTCACAATTGGTTGAAAATAGGATGCAAATATCAGAGGTAGAAACAACAATTTCTGTACAAAATTAATTAGTTTTTCTCGGACATGTTTGCGTGCCGTGTGAGAATTTCTGAGATTTAAATGGGGCGAGTGAAAATTCGTAAAACCGACGCGCGAGCGACGGACTGGGAACATAGAATGAGAAATTCTTAAGAATTGTCTGTTTTGGGGAACAGACCGACGTGCCGGCTATTCGCTATATATAGAGGGGGTAATATGAGTTTCGGCCTCTTAGACTTTTGACTATTCGATGCGTTAAAAGCTCTTACATCCGCGACTTGATTCAAGATGTTAAACAGTGCATTTTAGTTTGATAAAATAATTTAAAATTTTGCTCGTATATTTTAGTGATTCAAAATAGTTTGTTATTTACGTGCTAACATGAATGTACTTCAGTGCACTTAGATACAAAGTAATAAAATTTAGTATCACTGTACCAATGAGCAAAATTTACAACGACAAATGTATACACAAAAGTAGGCAGTTTTGGCGTATATTGGTGAAAGACGCATGAATTTCTTTGCTATTTTTCGGGGGTGTTAATAATTAAATGGTTCAAATACGTGTCTGGATCCACGAAACAAGGGTCAGATATACACAGATGAGTTCCGGAAAAGCCCAGAAACAACTTTAAATAAATGGCGATGGAGAAAATTTTAAAAGCGTTGAGAATTAGAAGCCGTAAATATAATCCTGTTGGAATGGTGTGATTAACTAAAGGGACGATGTACATTGAAGCTTCGAGGACAGTAACCTTCAGGTAAATTATACTATTTTGTTTGACATTTTGTGTGTGTTGAATAACTTTATAATTGATTTACTTTAAATGGACATTAGTGAAATTGTACTAACCATAAAATTTTAATTTTAAGATGAAATTTGCTTGTTTAAGTAGAAAGGGGTATTTAGTATTGATGTTCGGGAATATGATGAAACTTTGGGTATGTCTTTGAGCTCAATTAGACGAACCTGGTTAATTAACGTAAAGGGGTGGTAGATGCTCCTTTTATACTCAGACTCCGGTCTGCTTATATTGTTATATTAATTAGTAGGCATCCAACGAGGACTTTAATTCTGGATGCACGTTAAAGTGATAATAAAATTAATCTTGAAATTCTTTTTAAAACTGAATTTTATACTGAAATTTAATTTGAAAATTTAATGTATTCTGAATATTGATGTAAATAGAGTTAACGTTGATGTTTGTGGTAGGAATGTGTTTGTTTTTTTTATGTATGAGGATGAAAGCTATCTAGAGGAGCAGCCGAGGCGATTAACAGAAGAAAATCAACAGACCAGGTAATTCAAGAGGTTTCACAGCATTCTTGACGCCCAATCTGTGAGGCTCGATTCGAAAAGCGGAGTACCCAGATAGTGGAGGTTTCACAGCATTCTTGGCGACCCAAAAGTGAGGCTCGAGTTCCAAATAAAATTTTTGTGATTTTATTCCAGGAAACTGGCGATCTGAGAGAGAGAGTTTTTGTGTGTGTATAAATTTAAGAGTATTTTAGAGTGTGTGAGTGATTTGAACGTATGCAGAGAAAGGAGTGGTTAGGGAGTCAAGGAGTGGAAATTGGAAGTGACGATAGTGCATTGTGCGAGAAAATTTCGAAAATGGAAGAAGCTGGAGGCAGTAGAGATCAGTCGAGGACGGAATCAGGAGAAACAGGAAATGAGTTAATGATAAGAATGTTAGAGGAAATGCGATTAGCTAGGGATGAATCGAATAGAGCGAGAGAGGACTCAAATCGAAAATTTGACCGAATGAGTGAAGAATCGAACAGGAAGTTAGAGGAGATTAGTCAGAAAATAGATAAGACGAATCAAGAAGTTTCAGAATTTAAAAATAGTCTTACCATAAAGATGGGGAAGTTGAAAATAGGGTTGATAAAATGAGTGTGATATTACAGGTCTTCGACAGGAAATGGGACATTTAAGGTCCGAAGTACGCATTTTTGTGAAGAAGAGATTAATGTAAAATGACTGAAGTGACGGACTCATGTAGGGATCAGTTAGGCAGGGTAGAACGCGAAGTTAGTAGTATTAAATACAACATGTCAAATTTAACGGGGATGGTCCCAGATTTTCTACAGGTGGAGTATCATTGGACCAACACATGAAGTTTTATGGCGATAACAGGGTAAATCCACAAATTTTTATTAATAGTGTAAGAAATCTAGTGGGAAATTTATTTGACGAACAGACTAAACTAAATACGATAAAGGCTTTATTAAAGGACAATGCGGAAGCGTGGTACAATTTAGTAGGACAGGACATAGACACGTATCAGGACTTTGAAAACAAATTTTTAAAGCACTACTGGAGTGATCACAGACAAGACCAGGTACGAGACGACTTAATCACAGGAAATTTAAGGAGAATTTTCAGGAAGTAGGGAGCAATATGCTATACGCAAGTATAGCATAGCAAAGCAACTGAACCCACCACTGACGGACCGACAAATTATTAAGTATTTATCACGACACTTCGAGGTAGACATAAGACAGCACGTAGCACTACAGAACATAGTGGACAGAGAAATGTTTTTGGAATACCTGCAGAGGTACGACGACGTAAGTAGTGGACGACCTCGGGATATTAGGGAAAGACAGATCAACACAGTTAGGTTTGACAATAGACGGGACAACTATGCTAGAAGGGGGAATAGTTACGGATACCAGCGACAGAATTGGGAACAGAGACGACCATACGTTAGAAGTAATAGTTTAGGAAGGGGACCTGCACCGAGACCGGAACCTACCAGAAGGGATAGTTCACCGGACATGAGGGGGACTGCTAATACAGACACGGAACGAGTGGAAACGCCTAGGACATACGCTGAGGTGACGGCTAGACCAGGACCAAGTAGGGAAAACAGACCTGGACAGGATTTTTAGGACGCGACAGACCACTAGATTTCAGTGTAAATGTATATGAACATCCACGTGAATTTTTCAAAATTGAGGAGGAAGTAGAGCCAGAAACTGAGGAAAAATTATGTTTGCCAATTATTAATATAGAAATTTTTGAGAATAATGTAGAAATATTACTTGATACAGGGGCAGAGGCGAGTTTAATATCGGAGGAATTCGTCAGCAAAATTAGGGATAAGGTTTGTGATAGAATTATGCCTATAAAGCGTAGCCATTTAGTAGCTCCAAATAAAAAGAAGTTTGCTGTAGTAAATAGTGTTGTGGTGCTTAGGATAAATATAGAAGGTTTAAGCTGTGAACAGGAGTTTGTAATTGTACCTGGACTGAAGTTTCAGAGCATTTTAGGTGTTGACTGTATGATGAAGTTAGGGGTGTTGATAGATATGGAACGGAAGGTAATAAGGATTAATGATAGGGTAGTGCCATGGAAGGGCAGTTATGAAGTCACAGAGGATGACACGGGGTTATTAAGTATTAATGTAGTAGAGGTAGAGGATGATGAAGTTAAACAGATCAACACAATAAGATGTCCAGAGGATAGGAGAGTAGAGGTTCAAGCTTTATTACAAAAACATGCAGAATTAGTGGGGGTAGGAGCAAGCACAGCGTTAGGCTATGAGCACAGATTGGAAGTGGATAATTCAGAACCGTTCAACGCAAAGGTTTATCCAATTCCAGCAGCATATCGGGAGCAGGTGAAGGCAGAATTAAATAAAATGTTGGAAGATGGCATAATAGAGGTATCAAACACTCATTTCATAAATCCGTTGGTGGTAGTTAAGAAAAAGGATGATAGCATTCGTTTATGTTTAGATGCACGAAAAATTAATCAACGGACCAAACCGCAATTCCATTGTCCACCATCCATGGACACGCTTTTGACGAGATTAAGTGGCAAGTTTATTTTTAGTAAATTAGATTTAAGGAATTCATTCTGGCTGATTCCATTACACAAAGATTCTAGAAGGTACACAGGATTTTCCGTAGAGGAAAAATCTATAATTTTAAGGTAGTACCGTATGGTTTGTCAACGTCAAGTGCAGCATTAATTAAGGCAATGCAAGCAATTTTAGGAGCATATGAGCAATTCTGCATACATTATGTGGATGATATTTTAATTTTTAGTGAAACTGAGGAACAACATTACTCTCATTTAGAACGGATATTATTAGAGCTTAAGTTAGCAGGATTGAGGCTGAATATAGAAAAATGTGAATTTTTTTCAAAAACCGTTAAATTTCTGGGGTATGTGGTGAACACTCAAGGTATGTGTATCGATAAAGAAAGATTGTCCGAACTTTTGACATATCCGAGACCTAATAACATTAGGAAATTAAGAGCTTTTTTGGGGGTCCTTAACTTTTATAAAAGTTTGTACCGGGATTTGCTGAAAAAGCGGGTCCATTGTTTAAACTTCTGAAGAAGGGAGTAAGATGGAGTTGGACGGAAAGTCAAGAGGCAGCATATCTAACACTGTTGGAACAATTTCACGACCAACTAATTTTGAGGCATCCCAGATATGATGTTGGTTTCGTACTGAGGACGGATGCATCGGATAGTGCATTAGCAGCAGAGTTGTACCAAGTACAAGAGGGGGAAGAGGTGCCCATATCTTTTGTTTCACGCACACTGAAGCCGCATGAAGTAAATTACACGATTAGTGAAAAGGAGATGGCTGCAGTGGTGTTTGGTGTTACGAAGTTAAAAATTTTTTTGATAGGAAGACATTTTGTAATCGAAACGGATCATTCGGCGTTGTGTGCGTTGATGAATACGAGATTTTCTAACAATCGAGTATATCGATGGGGGTTGTTACTACAGGAGTTTGACTTTGAGATTAAATATATTAAGGAGAAAGTAATTTTATAGCAGACGCGTTTAGTAGAAACAGGGACATGGATAACAAAAGACCGTGTGACATCTTGATTGCCATGAACAGTCTACTACAAAATGATTCAGTATATGGAGAAGAGGAGATTTTGAGGAACCAGAGGCAGAGTGAGGAGCTACAGATTGTTAGAACGAAGTTAGAAAACGAACCGGGATTTAAAACTTCCATATGATAAACGGCTTTTGTGTAAAAATTCAAGAATTGGAAGTGTATGTAGTGGATAGGGTACAAGCAAAATTAATTATCAAAGATCTGCACTTAAGATATGGTCACATAGGGATCCGAAAGACATGGTTAATTTTAGGAAACGTTTTTTCAACTAAAGACTTAGGGTTAGTAAAGTCAGTCATCAACACTTGTCACTTGTGTACTTTAGGAAAGTACAAAATAGTACGAGTCAAGATGTGGTACAAAGTATACACGTACAAAATCCCTGGACTTAGTTGCTATTGACTATTTGAGTAATCTAGTCAGAAGTACAAAGGACATAAACATGTGCTGATTGTGACTGATGTGTTTTCGAAATTTACCAAATTATATCCCACTCGGGATTGTAACACAGTCGGAACAAACAAGAAATTGGAACAATTTTGTAGGAAGTAGGAACTTTTAAACGAGTATTAGCAGACAATGCTACTTATTTTAATAATCAAAGATTTAGAGATTATTGGGAGAGGCAAAACATTAAAGTGGTGTTTTGTAGCATAAGGCATCCTCAAGCGAATCCAGCTGAGCGATATATTCAAGAGACGGTTAAGTTTTTGCGTTTAGCTTCACATAGGAATCATCGTTTATGGGAGGACAATTTGTCCAAGGTTGAATCTTTTATCAATGAAACCCTAGTACCGTGACAGAAACCAGTCCCATCATGCTGATCAAGCAACAGTATCCCGAAAGACCATGGCAAATTGTGCCTAGGGACGATGAATTCCAACAACTTTTGGTAGATGTGAGGGAGAGGTTAAGGAAAGAGCTGAAAAATATACAAGGAAGATGAACGCAAGAATTAGAAAGAGGGTAAAATTTAAAGTGGGAGACCAGGTAGTAGTAAAAGCTTGAGAGTAGGGAAGAGAGATAGGATGACATGTGCTAAACTACACTTGCCATATGAGGGACCTTTTGAGATAGGTGAAGTAGTAGGGAGTGCACATATTTATTAAGGAAGTAGGTACGGGAAATGAGAGGGACGGTTTCACGTCAACCTACTATTCCTTATACCGGAGAACCAGCACCACAGGAGAAATAGGTGTATAATAGAGTAAAATTTAAATAGGATAAGAATAGAGATAGGTGTATATAGAAAAGTAGAAGTAAGTGGTTATAGAAAATAAAGCTAGGTATAGGATAAATATGGGAGATAATTAGGAATAGGTTTAGGATGAGAATAAAGAGTAAATGTAGGAAGAAAATAAGATAGGTTAAGTGTAGATATTTCATAGAAGATTAGTGGAGAGTTAGGAATAGAGTAAGAGTAGGATAGGCATATAGAATTAGGTGAGAGTTAGGAATAGGATAGGGATATAGGATAGGTGTAAATATTTTTTTGAATTGGAGATAAGGTAGGTAAGTTAGATAGATAAGGGTAGAGAGAGATAGGCAATTTTTTTGTAATTTTTGGTCTTAATGCTTTATATTTGCATTCAAATAAGTGGAATTATTTGTATTCAAATAGGGGGAAAATACTCATATTTAGACCAGGGTAGAAAATTAAATAATCACATCAAATAATTTTAATCACCGTGTATAATGAATATTATTAGATAATACGCGTTATTAAAACCGTGAAGCATAAAAATTTATTAGTTTCATTAAACATAAGAGATTTAAATCATGTACAAGACGCTTTATATCAAAAGAAGCAGTATTGAAAAGCTCTGCGTGTAATGTAATTATTCCTAAACAAAGAGAAATTACGTGCAAAATTTATCTTAATTAACTCTATTTCAAGTAACCGGTATTGAACAAAACGTACAGATAATATCTACAGAAACTTGTAAAAACCCAATGAAATGCAAATCCTAGAAGTGTTAGTTAGAAGTAGGATGTTTGAACACACCTGCGTATTTTAAAAGGCAATTTCAGTTTAATTTGTTTAGATAAACATGTCGACTCTAAGGATATTGGAAACGGTCAGATGCTTTAGCACGAAATACAAAACAGGGTTTATTTAAAAAGCTCTGAGAATTAATATTATTTTGAACACCTGCGTAGTTTAAATATCACGTACGGCGAAAATTGTGTAGATAACAAATGGTTTCAAAGAATCTTGGAGAAACCGGGGCTTAATATTCACGAGAATGTGCGATACGGGGTTATTAAACCCAGATAGTCCACATGGACTAAAATATAATCGATAATAAAGAATATCAATTTGCACCAATACGAACAGGTTAGAAAAGGAAAGAAAAATGCGTCAAGCAAAGACACATATAGTAAAGGCGTGATTTAAGCAACGTCACGAGGGTCACAATTGGTTGAAAATAGGATGCAAATATCAGAGGTAGAAACAACAATTTCTGTACAAAATTAATTAGTTTTTCTCGGACATGTTTTCGTGCCGTGTGAGAATTTCTGAGATTTAAATGGGGCGAGTGAAAAATTCGTAAAAACCGACGCGCGAGCGACGGACTGGGAACATAGAATGAGAAATTCTTAAGAATTGTCTGTTTTGGGGAACAGACCGACGTGCCGGCTATTCGCTATATATAGAGGGGGTAATATGAGTTTCGGCCTCTTAGACTTTTGACTATTCGATGCGTTAAAAGCTCTTACATCCGCGACTTGATTCAAGATGTTAAACAGTGCATTTTAGTTTGATAAAATAATTTAAAATTTTGCTCGTATATTTTAGTGATTCAAAATAGTTTGTTATTTACGTGCTAACATGAATGTACTTCAGTGCACTTAGATACAAGGTAATAAAATTTAGTATCACTGTACCAATGAGCAAAATTTACAACGACAAATGTATACACAAAAGTAGGCAGTTTTGGCGTATATTGGTGAAAGACGCATGAATTTCTTTGCTATTTTTCGGGGGTGTTAATAATTAAATGGTTCAAATACGTGTCTGGATCCACAAAACAAGGGTCAGATATACACAGATGAGTTCCGGAAAAGCCCAGAAACAACTTTAAATAAATGGTGATGGAGAAAATTTTAAAAGCGTTGAGAATTAGAAGCCGTAAATATAATCCTGTTGGAATGGTGTGATTAACTAAAGGGACGATGTACATTGAAGCTTCGAGGACAGTAACCTTCAGGTAAATTATACTATTTTGTTTGACATTTTTGTGTGTGTTGAATAACTTTATAATTGATTTACTTTAAATGGACATTAGTGAAATTGTACTAACCATAAAATTTTAATTTTAAGATGAAATTTGCTTGTTTAAGTAGAAAGGGGTATTTAGTATTGATGTTCGGGAATATGATGAAACTTTGGGTATGTCTTTGAGCTCAATTAGACGAACCTGGTTAATTAACGTAAAGGGGTGGTAGATGCTCCTTTTATACTCAGACTCCGGTCTGCTTATATTGTTATATTAATTAGTAGGCATCCAACGAGGACTTTAATTCTGGATGCACGTTAAAGTGATAATAAAATTAATCTTGAAATTCTTTTTAAAACTGAATTTTATGCTGAAATTTAATTTGAAAATTTAATGTATTCTGAATATTGATGTAAATAGAGTTAACGTTGATGTTTGTGGTAGGAATGTGTTTGTTTTTTTTATGTATGAGGATGAAAGCTATCTAGAGGAGCAGCCGAGGCGATTAACAGAAGAAAATCAACAGACCAGGTAATTCAAGAGGTTTCACAGCATTCTTGACGCCCAATCTGTGAGGCTCGATTCGAAAAGCGGAGTACCCAGATAGTGGAGGTTTCACAGCAATATATATATATATATATATATATTTTTATTTATTCAAGTGACGTCAATGATTAGCCACAAGGGCATCCTGTCGACGCGTTTACGCCCTATTGGGGCTCATCAGGACAGGAGTAGCAGATAATATTTAACAGAACACATATGGGAAGTACAAGTATCACCTAGCACCAACAATTTGGAGTGCGCTTCGTGCATAGTTTCACCTGACTTTGCAGGTTTTATCAACAGTGGCACGGAGGAGATCCGGTTCAATTGCCTTTTCCATAGCCAAGATTATAATTATAAAGAATATAAATTTAATGAGTCTTAAAATAATATTAAAGAATGATTTATTGGGCTAAGGGGACTTAATATTACCAACAAAGGGCATCCTGTCGCGCGTTTGCCTAATTGGGTATCAGGCGGAGTAGCAAAGTGTTTTTGCCAGAACAATTATGGGAAGTACGTGTAATGATCTTAAAATTTTGCATAATTTTTGCTTTTCATATTTGAGACAAAGGCAAACCGTCGCGGTGCCGGTTGTATAGCTCAAAATTAATACAAAAATATTTATAGACTCCCATTAATTTCTTTAAATATTAATCTTATTGGATGACCAATTGCAAACCGTCGACGGTGCCCTTGAATATAGTCAGGTGCCAATAAATTTCACAAATTATTTTAAGATCCTAATTTTTTCTTTATTTAATCTTTGCTATAAAGCATGAACCCCTTGGCTGGAAACCTCAAACAGGTGAAAAGACGAAGGCAAAATTTCTATATTATTTAAGTTTATTAATGTTCTTTAAATTATTAATCTTTTATGGAAAAGGCAATTAACCGAAACCCGTCCGACGGATCCTTGCAAGTATGAGCACAAGAAATTTGGTTATATATTATTTTCCATTAATTTTCTTTAATTTATAATCTTTGGCCTATGGAAAGGCGAAACCGTCGTGTGTATAAATTGAAAGTCATTGCCAAAGAATTGTGGTATATTATTAACCTAATTTTCTTTAAATATTAATCTTTGCTTAAATCTGCCTGAATGGCAAGGCAAATACGGTGCCGTTTTTGAGTCTGTCAATATTTCCCTTCTTAATATTATTTTAAGACTCATTAAATTTACATATTTATTATATATATATATATATATATATATATATTAATCTAATTTAGACCAGGGTAAAAATTAATAAACGACATCAAATAATTTTAAACACCGTGTATAACAAAGCAGTGGAAAATAGTACGCTTAATTAAAGGCCTACTGTGTAGATTTAAATCATTCAATTAGAATGTAGGGTTTGTATATAATCATAATCAACGTGTAGAGGGAAGTAATGTAGAATTTCATTAGATAATACGCATTATTAAAACCGTGGAGCATAAAATTTATTCGTTTCGTTAGAAATAAGGGGTTTAGATAATTCACTGGACGCTTTCTATAAAAAGAAGCCGAGCTAAAATGTTCAACTTGTATTTAATTTAATCTTTCCAAGTACTAAAACTATCGAGAAATTATAAACGACGTGGGGAAGTCACGTCGGAACCTTCAGCGTATTAGAACTAAGAACACCTGCAAGAATAACGATGTATATGATAGTCGATAAGCTTCAAGCTATATGAGTGCAAGTAAGAAAGCAAGTTTGTGTCATAAAGACAAGCGAGATGGAATGCATTGGTAGTTAAATGAGGGGAAATATGTAAAACAAGAGCACAGGTTTTAGATAGAACGAACAGACTAGATTGGCGATTAAGGTTGAAATAAGGTACAAACATGAGAGGTGGAAGCATACGAGTTTCTATGTAAAATTAATTAGTTGTTCTCGGACGTGATGCGAGGCGTGTGGAAATTTCTTTGATTTCAACTTGGACGAGTGCAAATTTCAGTAGAATCGTTGTGCCGAGCCATCGGAAGGGAAAATTGAATTCGAATTTCTTGAAATCGTCCGTCGCGGGACAAATTCGACGCGCAAGCGAGCCATTATATAAACCCGTGCTGATAGGAGTTTCGCTCTCTTTATTTTCGATACTTTAAGCAGTTTTGGTCTCTTTATTTTTGATTTTATTCGATACTTCAAGCAGTTTACATGGTGATTACGTGCTACGATAAAAGTTATTATGCATTAGCGCACTTAGAGAAGATAGATAAAGGTAATAAAGTCTAGTTATATTTGCGGGTATTACTATACCAATTATCCAAATTAGTAACGATAAATAAATAAATAGAAGTATGCATTTTTGGTATAGCGTAAAAGAATTATGAACTTCATTGCTATTTTTCGGGAGTGTTAGTAATCAAATGTTATTCGTAAACGTGATTGGATCAACAAAACAAGATTTCGATATACATAGATGAGTGCCTGAGAAGCCCTGAAACCTTTTGGACGAATGGTGGTGTAGAAAATTTTTTAAAGGCGGCCAGAGATCCGAAGACGTAAACATAAACCAGCTGAAATGGTGGGATTAGCAAAGACGATGTACATTGGGGCCACGAGTGCATTAACCTTCAGGTAACTTATGCATTGTTGTTCGATCTTAGATGTTTTGGTGTGTGTTGTACATCTTTATAATTTGCTTGATAAAGATGGACAGTAGTAAATTTGTATAAACAACAAGTTTTGATTTTAAGGTAAAATTTTCTTGTATAAGTAGAAAGGAGTATTTATCAGGGTTATTTTTTTTTTATTATGATGAAAATTTGGGTCTGTCTTTGAGCTCAATTAGACTAACCTGTTTAATTAACGTAAAGGGGTGAGAGATGCTCCCTTTTATTTAGACTCAGGTCTGCAAATATTGTTTACTTAATTAGTATGCATCCTACAAGGACTCTAATTCCGGATGCAAATTAAAATGATGACAAATTTGAACTTGAAATTTTATGATGCTGAAATTTATGCTGAAATTTAATTTTGAAATTTTAATGTATTGTGAATATTGGTGTAAATAGAGTTAACGTTGATGTTTGTGGTAGGAATGTGTTTTTTTTATGAATGAGGATGAAAGTTTTATCTAGGTGAGCAGCCGAGGCGGAAAGAGTCAAGAGGCGATTATCAGAAGAAAGTCAACGGACAAGAGAATCACAGCAATATATATATATATATATATATATATATATATATATATATAATTCTTTATACTTTAATGACCTTTATATTTATTATTTAGATAAGATGTTATAAATTTCTTGGGATGATTTTGGTCAAAATAAATAGTAATTTAAAAATTTTGTTCTATTACTTAACGTTTCGGCAACACATTTTGCCATAATCATAAGTCTATAAAATAAAAATTTGTAGTCAATCAATTACAAACATGATAACTTACATTAACTGTTGTTCATAAATATATAATAATTTAGTTAATGACAGTGACACTACTTCATTTAATTGAAAGTAGTATACACAATAAACTGATATAAAACTGCTAGATCTCGATTGATAAATTGACATAATCATTGACACATGACTAACATAGATGTTTTAAGATAAAAATAAAAAGTTCAGTAATATTATTGATTATAAAAACGAGAATATACTATGCTTAAATTTTCCATATCTTGTTTGTTATTCATAGAGCTGGCGTCTTTGAGTATGTGGAAGGATTCCAAGAACAAGCGTTTTTTATAATTTTCTTCAGTTTCCATAATTTTAACTTGGTTATACTCCGGATTGTGTTTGGTGGCATACACATGTCTAGCTAAGGCGCAATTGTTTTTACCAAGTTTTGCGTCACTGCGATGTTGTGTCATTCTATTGCGTAACCACTGATTAGTTTGTCCCACATAACTGAGCAAGCAACTGCATTTGATCTTATATACTACATTGTTACATAGTGGTACCTCAGTCTTATCTTTTAATTTTGTAAACAGGCTTTTTAGTGATTTGACATAATCATTTGTAATTATAACATTAGGTTGTTTTAGTATTTTAGTAAGCAAAGGAGTAAGTTTTTCTATAAAAGGTAGTTTTTTATAAATCAATTGTGTATTTATAATTCTAGGTGTTCTTAATGTGTTAGAAAAAAGAAGTTTTTAACAAGTAATTTGGATAACCATTATTTAACAAGGTAAGTTCTAATTCTTTAAGATTCTTAGTGTAAAAGAGGATCAGAAATTCTTTCAATTCGAGTTTTAGATTCAAAACAGTATTAATTTTATGATGCATTGAATGGTTCGAATTAAAATTGATGTATCTGCCGGAGTTTGTTGGTTTATTGTAGCAATCAAACATCAAAGTATTAGAATCTGATCTGATAACTAATGTGTCTAAAATGGAATCTTTCCTTGTATTTCATTTTCAATGGTAAAGTGTAATTTTGTATGGAAAGTGTTAAAAAGTTAAGAGTAACTTGAACCATGTCAGAAGGAACTGAGCACACAATGTCGTCTACATATTTAACCAAAAGACCATCTGAAACGGTAAAGTAGGTATTATTGTATCAAGTAGTAAATCCATGACCATTTGGGCTATTATAGGTGATAGGGTGAACCCATCGGTGTACCAAATAATTGGAGATAGTAAGTGTTCTTAAAGGAAAAATAAGTATTATTAAAAATCAGATTAATAGTTGCTAAAAACATGGTTTTGGTTAAGGTGCAATTACGTTCAATGATTTCATTTTCTGAAATGATATTAATTACTAAGTCTAACGGAATGTTGTTGAACAAAGAAGATACATCTAGTGATAACAAGACATGATTCTGTGGTAGTTGGAAATATTTATATGTTTCTACAAAAGTGAAGCTATCTTTGATGTTGTAACCTTCTGTTGGAAATGATCTTTGTAAAATGTCTGAACAAAATTTTGCAATATTGTAAGTGGGAGTGTTAATAGAAGATATGATTGGACGAAGCGAAAGAGTGGGTTTGTGAATTTTGGTAGACCATAAAATCTGCCAGGTGTAGAACTGTTATTGATTAATGATTTTTCTGACTATCTGTTAACATGTTCTTACTATAATAATTTTATGTGATCATTAACTTTTTCTGTGTAGTAGTGGTGGGATCTCTGACTAATATTTTGTAAGTGCTAGTGTCAGATAATAATTCTAAAGATTTTGTGTGTAATCCTGAATATTCATAATGACTGTTACTTCTCCTTTGTCTGCTTTTAATACTACTAAATCTTTATGTGATTTTAAAAACCTGTTTACTTTACAATAAGTTTTTTGTTCTATGCTATTGCAGTTATTGTTGCTTGGATTCTGAATAAAATTAGTAACTACATTTGTCACTTTAGCTCTTAACTGGTTTTTTTCTTGAACTGAACTTTCAAAAGTTTCTATGATTGATTCTACATCAGCTAATAATTTTCCAATATGAATTTCTGAACTATTTACTTTTAAATTAAACTTTGGTCCTAGCGATAACAAATTTTTTATGTCTTCTGGAATGTCAACACCACTTAAATTCACTAACCATTTTTGATTATCTATAAACCGACTGTTATTTTGTAACTGATTGAGTTTCAAATTATTGAATTTTTTTATATGAATTAATTTTGCTTTATGATATAATCTGTTGATTGTGAAAATTATGTAATATGTGTGGCGGTAAAGAATCCTTAAGGGAGTCCTTAACATTTCTGATCTTAATTTGTTGATAATGAATTTTTGAATGAGTGATTTTAATTTCCATATTAATTAAAAATTTGTTCAACCTATTATTGTGACGATGAATCCTTTCATTTAGTCTTGTATTCTCACTCATAAGTAGTTGTTGGATTGGTTGGGTTGTGTTAAAATGTGTTTTGGTGTTAATACATCTCTTCTGCATCGTTCTAGAAATAACCTGCGATTATATAAATTGGCTAGCTTTTTATTAGAAGTTGCCCATAATTTTAGTTGAATGACTACCTCTTCTCCATATATAAAACGGATCACTTGGTAAAATCCCATTTTTCTGTAGTTAATTCTTTATACTTTAATGACCTTTATATTTATTATTTAGATAAGATGTAATAAATTTCTTGGGATGATTTTGGTCAAAATAAATAGTAATTTAAAAATTTTGTTCTATTACTTAACGTTTCGGCAACACATTTTGCCATAATCATAAATCTATAAAATAAAAGATGTAGTCAATCAATTACAAACATGATAACTTACATTAACTGTTGTTCATAAATATATAATAATTTAGTTAATGACAGTGACACTACTTCATTTAATTGAAAGTAGTATACACAATAAACTGATATAAAACTGCTAGATCTCGATTGATAAATTGACATAATCATTGACACATGACTAACATAGATGTTTTAAGATAAAATAAAAAGTTCAGTAATATTATTGATTATAAAACGAGAATATACTATGCTTAAATTTTCCATATCTTGTTTGTTATTCATAGAGCTGGCGTCTTTGAGTTGTGGAAGGATTCCAAGAACAAGCGTTTTTTATAATTTTCTTCAGTTTCCATAATTTTAACTTGGTTATACTCCGGATTGTGTTTGGTGGCATACACATGTCTAGCTAAGGCGCAATTGTTTTACCAAGTTTTGCGTCACTGCGATGTTGTGTCATTCTATTGCGTAACCACTGATTAGTTTGTCCCACATAACTGAGCAAGCAACTGCATTTGATCTTATATACTACATTGTTACATAGTGGTACCTCAGTCTTATCTTTTAATTTTGTAAACAGGCTTTTAGTGATTTGACATAATCATTTGTAATTATAACATTAGGTTGTTTTAGTATTTTAGTAAGCAAAGGAGTAAGTTTTCTATAAAGGTAGTTTTTATAAATCAATTGTGTATTTATAATTCTAGGTGTTTGATTGCTACAATAAACCAACAAACTCCGGCAGATACATCAATTTTAATTCGAACCATTCAATGCATCATAAAATTAATACTGTTTTGAATCTAAAACTCGAATTGAAAGAATTTCTGATCCTCTTTACACTAAGAATCTTAAAGAATTAGAACTTACCTTGTTAAATAATGGTTATCCAAATTACTTGTTAAAAAAACTCTTTTCTAACACATTAAGAACACCTAGAATTATAAATACACAATTGATTTATAAAAACTACCTTTTATAGAAAAACTTACTCCTTTGCTTACTAAAATACTAAAACAACCTAATGTTATAATTACAAATGATTATGTCAAATCACTAAAAGCCTGTTTACAAAATTAAAAGATAAGACTGAGGTACCACTATGTAACAATGTAGTATATAAGATCAAATGCAGTTGCTTGCTCAGTTATGTGGGACAAACTAATCAGTGGTTACGCAATAGAATGACACAACATCGCAGTGACGCAAAACTTGGTAAAACAATTGCGCCTTAGCTAGACATGTGTATGCCACCAAACACAATCCGGAGTATAACCAAGTTAAAATTATGGAAACTGAAGAAAATTATAAAAACGCTTGTTCTTGGAATCCTTCCACATACTCAAAGACGCCAGCTCTATGAATAACAAACAAGATATGGAAAATTTAAGCATAGTATATTCTCGTTTTATAATCAATAATATTACTGAACTTTTTATTTTATCTTAAAACATCTATGTTAGTCATGTGTCAATGATTATGTCAATTTATCAATCGAGATCTAGCAGTTTTATATCAGTTTATTGTGTATACTACTTTCAATTAAATGAAGTAGTGTCACTGTCATTAACTAAATTATTATATATTTATGAACAACAGTTAATGTAAGTTATCATGTTTGTAATTGATTGACTACATCTTTTTATTTTATAGACTTATGATTATGGCAAAATGTGTTGCCGAAACGTTAAGTAATAGAACAAAATTTTTAAATTACTATTTATTTTGACCAAAATCATCCCAAGAAATTTATAACATCTTATCTAAATTATATATATATATATATATATATATATATATATATATATATATATCATATATATACAAGGTGAGTTTTTTTATTTTAACTATGAGCATCTTGGAAACCGTTAGAAATACAGAGACGCTCAAATGGAAAAAGTAATGCGGTTTTGTCTGCTAATCTCACATGTGCTTTTTCCTTTTAGAAAAAATCCACGGATATCTAGATATATTGAAAAACTAAATATTGCAATTTTCTTCAAATCCATCTGTCGGCTTTATTGTTGACATTAGAGTAATAATGTAATTAGAAAACTTGTAGATATTTTTATGCTGAATTAGAATGAGTGGTTAGAAAAATTTAATTTTTTTTGTTTCATAGATATGTCCATAACCTCAATTTTTTTAATGAAGCATAGTTGGCTATGGGCTTGTTTAATAGCGTATGTTGCGCAGATTTTACTGAAATAGCACATGATGGAGTTACTCTTGCAAATGACCGAAATATTAAGGTTTTTTGTTTTTATTGTTCATAATTATCAGACCACCCATGAAAAAAATAAAACAAGCCTATAGTATCGCACTTTGTATTTTGAAGTAACTGTCATTGGTGTGATTGTTCACATTATTACTAATAATTAGGTTCTTTTATGCTAAAATGAATTATAGTAACGAGGAGAAACTCGACATGTTAACTTGTTAAATTGAGTGTAATGAAAATTCTACTAGAGCAGCAGATCTATATTTTGAACGCTACTTCAACCGCCGTCAACCATCTGTTCCGATATTTCGTAACTTGTATATAAATTTAAGAGACTATGGTAGTTTTATACAAGGAAAGGAACACATTGTACAAAAATTGATGAAAGTATGCAAATAAATGTCAAAGTCAATCCTTCTACTTCTACAAGAGAAATAGCTTTATCCAGTGGAATATCGCAACAGTCTGTTGTTCGGGTCCTGAAAAAGAATAAGTTCCATCCATAGAAAATATCAATTGCTCAAACATTGCATCCAGGAGATGAAGACAAGCGTATAAGATTTTGCAGATGGTTTGTGGAGAAATTAAAGCAGAATCACAAATTTCCATTTACCGTTTTATGGTCAGACTTAACAAGGTACATAGATTATGGTATTTTCAATAGGTTCAATGAGCATCTATGGATGCAAAAAAAATCCGCATGCAGTTTAGCAACGAAGACAAATAAAATTTGGTTTTAATGTATGGTGTGGTGTTCTAGGCACAAATATTATAGGACCTATAATATTTAATGGAAGTTTAAGAGGAGGGAAATATTTAAATATGTTGGAAACAAATATAGAGAATCTTTTAGATAAACTTCCTTTACGAGTGCGCGGGAGATTCAAATGGTTCCAGCAAGATGGCGCACCTCCGCACAACACCCGTAGTGCTACTGACTATTTAAATCGGTTATATCTGGATTCTTGGATTGGTAGAAATGGTCCAGTGCAGTGGCCACCCTGAAGACCGGAATTCTTATATTTTATATTTTATACATGGACATGTGAAAAATAAAGTGTATATTAAAAAATTTCATACAGAAGCACAACTATGTGAAACTGTAATTATTGCTCATAGAAGCATTACTAAGCGTTCATTACAAAAAGCAATGCATTCCAATGCTAAAAGGTGTAGGCTATGTATTGCACAAAATGGTGAATTTTTTGAGCATTTGTAATTTGTTAATGCAATATTTATTCAGTTTGTGTCCGTTCGTATTTTAGTTTTGTTTCCATCTATTATACTTTAAGGTTTTGTGATTTTCAATTCGCATAATATTAAATTGTTTACATATTTTTGTTGTTATTTGAATGAATTTTATTTTTTATAAGTTAATTGTTCCTGTTACCAACATGTTGTTAAAAATAGCTATCAAGTACTGTTATGATAAAGAAATACAGTCGTTAAGTCTCCTTTTCTGATTGTATATTGAAACACAGCTATATTATTAAATAAACAAAAAAAAAACCTTAATATTTTGGTCATTTCCAAGAGTATCTTCATCATGTGCTATATCAGTAAAATCTGCACAACATAAGCTACTAAACAAGCCCATAGCCGACTATGCTTTCCATTTAAAAGAAATGAGGTTATGTACATATCTATGAAATAAAAAAAAATAAATTTTTTTAACCACCTATTTTAATTCAGCATAAAAATATCTACACGTTTTCTATTTACATTATTACTCTAATGTCAACAATAAAGCCGCCAGATGGATTTGAAAAAATTGCAAATTAGTTTTTTCGATATATCTAGATATCCGTGGATTTTTTATAAAAAGGAAGAGCTAGGTATAACTTTTAATTGTGATGTTATTTCTGGGATGCACTCGTTCGTAAAGCAAAAACTAATTAGTCAATTGTAATTTATTTTCTAACGTTTCGGAATGAAATTTATGCCTTAATCATAGACTAGAATTGGGTAAAATTAGTAAAATATAAAACAGTATAGATATAAAACTTACATAATTACTATGACTTAAAATTGCTATAAATAGGAACACTTATTCATGACACAGTTTTGAGTGATTGAAAATATTTTGACAACAGGAATGTAGCAGTTAACAAAAGTAAACTAGATGTAATAAATCATTTCGGAAAATTTAAAAGTTAAAAGGTAAGCATTAAGATAAATATAAACTAAATTAACTATAATTAAAATGGAAAGAAGTAATTAAAGATTAAACAGCAATAAGTAATTGATATAAAAGTGTTGTGAATGTAAGTATTGTTGTCACTTTAATCTGTAAGAGAGGATTTACCTGAGTCAGTAGGTTTGTTATAAATGTCAATTTAGATTTGGAAGATCTAAGAACTAAGTGTCTAGGAATGGGATGCTACGGTTGGTTTCTTTTCATAGGTAAAAATTAATTAAATTTACCTATGAAAAAAAAACCAACCGTAGCATCCCATTCCTAGACACTTTAGTTCTTAGATCTTCCACCAACAATCTAAATTTTGACATTTATAATAAACCTACTGACTCGGGTAGGTACATAAATTATCACTCAAATCATTCTTTTAAGCACAAAATCAATACAATAATATGTCTAAAACACCGAATTCAAAGAATCTGTGAACCGTGTTTCTTATACAAAATTTAAAACAATTAGAATATACTTTACTAAACAATGCATACCCTAAATCTCTTTTGAAAAGACTATTATACTTTAACCACTTACTAATCACATCAGACCGACCTCAATTCATCAAGTTCAAGACATTACCATATATTCAAAATTTAACACCTCAAATTACCAAAATATTAAAGCAACCAGATATTCTTATGACTTATACCTACAATAAATCAATAAGAAATTTATTCACTTGACTTAAAGATAGTACTGACAAATCAATGTGTAGCAACATCGTCTATAAAATTGAATGTAGTTGCAAAAAAACTTACGTAGGTCATTCCAAGCAGTGGTTAAAAAATCGCTTAACGCAACACAAAAGCGATGCCAGGATAGGTAAATTATGTTGCGCACTTGCGTCTCGCATTAGTTCAACAAAACATATCGCAAACTTTAATAATACAAAAATACTAGACATTGAAAACAACTATAACAAACGATTATTTCTAGAATCCTTCCACATTCATCAGCAACCTAATCCTCTTAACAATAAACAAGATATTTACAACCTTAGTGCGGTTTATTCCTCTCTTTACAGATTCAAGTGACAACAATACTTACATTCACAACACTTTTATATCAATTACTTATTGATGTTTAATCTTTAATTACTTCTTTCCATTTTAATTATAGTTAATTTAGTTTATATTTATCTTAATGCTTACCTTTTAACTTTTAAATTTTCCGAAATGATTTATTACATCTAGTTTACTTTTGTTAACTGCTACATTCCTGTTGTCAAAATATTTTCAATCACTCAAAACTGTGTCATGAATAAGTGTTCCTATTTATAGCAATTTTAAGTCATAGTAATTATGTAAGTTGTATATCTATACTGTTTTATATTTTAACTAATTTTACCCAATTCTAGTCTATGATTAAGGCATAAATTTCATGCGGAAACGTTAGAAAATAAATTACAATTGACTAATTAGTTTTTGCTTTACGAACGAGTGCATCCCAGAAATAACATCACAATTAAAAGTTATATATATATATATATATATATATATATATATAAAATAGTGAATAAGATGAAATAATAACTTAGACTTTTATGCAAAGCCCAAATGATCATGATACACAGGTTCAAGTCCTGTCCAAGACCTTGTATTTTCCATCTTTCAATTACTAGCTCGATTTGAAATGATCATTTGGGTTTTGCATAAAAGTCTAAGTTATTATTTCATCTTGTCCACTGTAATACGATAGTATTTATCAACTTACCTTGTGTAATTAACTATCTAAAATATTTATATATTTAATACTTGACTTATAGCCGTAATTTTGAGCGTCGCCTACTGTCTATAACTGACATAAGTCAAAAACTTGACAATGTCAGATATGATTGACAAATATGCCAAACGTAATTGAAAGTTAGGTTTATGTATAGTTGTGTACACGATTTAAATTTGTAAATTTCCCAATTGCCGTCATCGGTCTCGGTGGCGTAATTGGTAAACGCATGGTTCCGGCAAAACCAGGATACAGATTCAAGTCCTGTCTAAGACCTTATATTTTCCATCTTTCAATTACTAGCTCGATTTGAAATGATCATTTGGGCTTTGCATAAAAGTCTAAGTTATTATTTCATCTTATACACTGTAATACGATAGTATTTATCAACCTACCTTGTGTAATTAACTATCTAAAATATATATAATATATATATATATATACAAATATATATATATATATATATATATATATATATAAAGACAAGTTATTTGCAGTCCGCAATAAGAAAATTGTATATAAATTCCCTATGAACTAATAAAGCTAATGTTTTGTTAATGGCTATATAACTACCAGCCCTGTTTTAAATTTGTCAATGGCTTTTATTATTTTCATAAGAGTTTGTTTACAGATACATCTTACTTTATATATATATATATATATATATATATATATATATATAAACAACTGATTTGATTAAAATTTTGGGATACACTCGTTCTACCAGATAAAACTACAGCGTCAAATTGTAATTTTTATTCAACGTTTCGGCATTGACTTTATACCTTCTTCATAGACTGAAAAATTTAATGAAGATTATTACAATTAAAATCAAACAGTTTAGCTGTGTACTTACATAAATTACTATGACTTAAACCTGATTTAAACTTAACAAACAACACTTATTCATTTCATACAGCTTGGTTAAACTTTTAAAAATTAATTACGGCAACACAATTAAAATGTAACACAGTCAATTGAATAAAATAAATAAATAAATAAATAAATTAACATATAACAACATGCATTTAAACCTAATCATACGGCGCAACAAGCATAACTAAACTAATCCTATTTAATAATCGATCATGTTGTCACATGGTCATAATCTAAAACCTGTAAGTCATAATCTAAAACTTATATCTTAATAATTTAATGGACAAATGGAACACACTAATAAATGAAGCACGCTAAACAGAATACATAATTAAACATTTCTACACTATTTGCGAAAATGACCGTTATTAAACTTGTAGAGCGCAGAGTAGACCGTATTCAAGTTGTTCATATCCACTTTGTTATTTAGTGGATTCGGTTGTTGCTGAATATAGAAAGATTTCAAGAAAAGTCTCTTATAATAATTGGATTCTATATCTAATATAGTGGTATTCTCAAAATTCGCCAAAATTTTAATCAAATCAGTGGTTTACTTACTTTCGTTCGAAAAATAATACTAATTATATATAATTATATATAAATGATATTAAAATAATTGCTTTTAGCAAATCTAATAAATAAAACAGTATATACGATATAAATTTTCTGGCTATGCAAATTACTAGCTTGCTTTGTATAGTTAGAAACTCTCTTTCGATTCTTCGTAAAGTGGATGTTTATTTATATATTGTATATACTGTTTTATATATATAGATATATATACATATATATATATATATATATATATTAATAGTTATTAAGATGAAATGAAAACCCAACTTTGTATTTAAAGTTGAATTACCATTTCAAATCGAACTAGCAATTGAAAACCACTAAAAGAACGGGTACAGCAGGACTTGAACCTGCAACCTCTGATTTTCCGGATCAGTGCTCTAACCAATTGAGCTATCCAGCCTAATATCTTAATAACTATTAATATATATTAAGCATTCATTTGCATTCCAAATGTGGATTATTCTTCTCTATTAATAATTATATATATATATATATATATATATATATATATAAAAGATGAGTAAGTTTAATGAGTCTTAAATTAATACAAAGTAAAAAGAATTAATGGCAAGTGATTCAAATTCAGCCACGAAGGCATCCTGACGACGCTTTCGTCCTAATTGGGGTTCATCAGGACAGAAGTAGCATAGTTGTAATATTTAATACAGACAAATTATGTGAAGTTCAGCATTACCTAGCTCACAGTTTGTGCCTACGTGTTGTTTCACCTGACATCGCAGGTTTTAGCAACAGTCGACACGGAGAAGAACCGGCTCAACTGTCTTTTTCCATAGCCAAAAGTTATAATTTAAAAGTAAGTTTAATGAGTCTTAAATTAATACAAAAAAAAGAATTAATGGCAAATGACTCAAATTCAACCACGAGGCCATCCTGTCGACGCGTTTCGCCCTAATTGGGGCTCATCAGTACAGGAGTAGCAAAGTTGTGATACTTAATATAGACACATTAATGGAAGTACAGCATCATTTAGCTCACAGTTTGTGTCTTCGTCTCGTTTCACCTGACATCGCAGGTTTTAGCAACAGTCGACATGGAGAAGAACCGGCTCAACTGTCTTTTTCCTTAGCCAAAAGTTATAATTTAAAAAATAAGTAAGTTTAATGAGTCTTAAATTAATACAAAAAAAAAGAATTAATGGCAAGTGACTCAAATTCAATCACGAGAACATCCTGTCGACGCATTTCGCCCTAATTGTAGCTTATCAAGACAGGAGTAGCAAAGTTGTAATATTTAATACCGACACATAATGGGAAGTTCAGCCTCACCTAGCTCACAGTTTGTCTTTACGTGTCGTTTCACCTGACATCGCAAGTTTTTAGCAGCGGTCGGCATGAAGGAGATCCGGGCCAACTGTCTTCTTCCATAGCCTAAGGTTATAATTTAAAACATAAGTAAGTTTAATAAGTCTTAAATTAATACAAAGTAAAAAAGAATTAATGGCAAGTGACTCAAATTCAGCCACGAGGACATCCTGTCGACGCGTTCCGACTTAATTGGGGCTCATCAGAACAGGAGTAGCAAAGTTTTAATATTTAATACAGGCACTTAAAGGGAAGTTCAGCACACCTAGCTCACAGTTTGTATTTTCGTGTCGTTTCATCTGACATCGCAGGTTTTAGCAACAGTCGGCACGGAGAAGAACCGGCTCAACTGTGTTTTTCCATAGCCAAAAGTTATAATTTAAAAGATAAGTAAATTTAATGAGTCTTAAATTAATACAGAGAAAAAAAGAATTAATGGCAAGTGGCTCAAATTCGGCCACAAAGGCATCCTGTCGACCCGTTTCGCCCTAATTGAGGCTCATCAGAACAGGAGTAGCAAAGTTATAAATAACTACAGGTGTTGGTTGTGAAATATCTGCAACTAATGTTGATTGTGCGAAAGGATATATTGGAAAAAATATCAAATTGGCAAATGTTCAAGTGCTGGGAGAACTTAGCAGCCACAGGCTGCTTAGCCCCTTTTATAACCACTGAATGTCGTAGAAATAAGGTATACATTTGTAAAACAATAGGGGAACCGAACTGCATCTAACAAGAAAGAGCAGCGGCTATGTTCAGAGAACAAACATACGAGGAGAAAATTGTTGAAAGCATATATGTGGAACACAGCACAGTACGTCTATGAAATAGGGGCAGTAGGAGAAACAGACAGGAAAACGGTAGAAGACTTTTGATGTACGAGAAGGATAGCATAAGCAGACAAAGTTAATAACAAAAAGGCTATAGAAATATTAGGAGAATAAATGTGTCTGTGGAAAACAAAAAAAGAAGGAAAAATAGAAGAGGAGGATACGTTCTAAGGCTTTTTTTTGGGGAATAGTGCGGGATATATTACAAGCCGCGATAAGAAAAAAGAGGTAGAGGTAGACCTATATCAGAGTATTGCACACAGATAGTGAAAGATGCAGACTGTGCAAATTTCAGGGAAATGCATAGGTTAGTGCAGAATAGGAAACAATGAGGGTACGTGTCTAACGAGTTCTAGAACTGAAAACCCGATGATGATGATATCTTTCGGAAGCCCCAGAATCTGCCGTGTCCCCTACTTACAATAGACAAGAATGTTAAACATTCCAGGAACTAAGGTTTTGAATTAAAGTGTCAACATATTTGAATTAGGACGTATAAGAATAAATTCTTCCGTTTATTGCCTAATTTCATAGCACCTAAATACCCATTGGTATAAAATTGCATTTTTATACACTGTGTACAGATATATAAAAGGACTTGCTTCATTTTCATGAATGGTTGTTTTTATAAATGAATGAAAAACGTGACATTTGTTTATTTTTGTTTAATTATTTTAACTATTGTTAGACACACTGATATCTTGCTAACTCAATCGTCACCCAACTTTAATAATAAAGAAATTAGCCACGATGTGCACATTACATTAAACCTAAACCCACTCTAGCATATACATATTTCAAAGGATTTCACCATTAAAAGGTCTGTTCTGTTTAACATGGAGACTTTTGGTTCGTTTATAATATTTCAAAGTTGATACTTCAGATTAAGTGTAAATAGAAAGCGCTGAGATAATGACAATTTATTCACAACTCCGCAACCCTCGAGCATAACTAAAATTAACTTCTTTTGTGTGGAATGTTAGCATTACCCGCAGGTCGGTCTTCATTTTCATTTTAGAGCATGTCTTTATGTTAATCTATGCCATATACGAAATCAAACTTATCTATGAACTTTTATCCGTAGCTTTAAATCTGTTTTCGTTAGAAAGTTGAAGATCTTTAGACCAGGATTAATAAAAAAACTTACACTGAAATGTATCTTTCAATTGTTAGAAAGCGCAAGCGTTTTGCAGATGCGTCTAGAATCATTAAATGGATACAATCTCTTACCCTCAGCCTTTAAGAAAGTTACAAAAAGAGCACGTAATTAGAAAAGTATTAGGTACTTCGTGTTTAACCGAATGTTTTAATTTTCAACATGGGAAACTAAATTTACTTCCTTTACGTTACCAGGGTAAAGGGTTTCCCAAAAGAAAAAGGAATTTAATTTAGTTTTCAAGATACTAAAACTCGAACTCTAAAGTGAAAATTTCATTTAAAGTAGAACCTTTTAGCGTCATAAGAAAATTCAAGCCACCGTAAAAGTGTATACTTTGCTAATGAACTCAAGACTTTTGTGCACCACAAGCTGCAGATAGTTTGTTCATTTGCAGGTGTATAGCGTGTAGTAAAATCTAATCTAAAATTATTTATACTGATTTATTTTTGAAACCATTGCAGTGGGATTTGTGTGAGCTTTAATTACTGCTACAAACCAATGTTGCGGAAAGAGAAACATGTAGCGAGGGTTAACTACCATAAATAAAAGAAACCGATAGTGAGGAAATACTTGTTCGAGTTTCCACAAAGTAGACTTCATTGCAGTAGTATCGTTGTACAAGCACAGAGTAGGAAAAAATTAAGATCTCTGATATTCTATTAAACATATTTTTATATATAAATGTAGAGGGTGATTTATTATAAAGTCGTATATAGCTATTTTTGATATTACTCAAGATATAAAAAGGATAAACACTCTATTCAGTGCATTTGAAGTTGTAAAATAAGTTAGTCATTCCCGTAAACGATTATTTTAAAAAATATTTTATTAGGTCGAGAAAATTACATTACGGCAGTCGTACATATTCTGATCCGATAAATCTAACGCTAGGTCTACGAGGGTTGTCTTTTAAGTTTTGCAAATAGAGCTGGAATGAAACAGTAGATAGATTTTAAAGACTTAATTATTTTTTGAAGTATCCGTCACGAAGATTAATGATCTTTTGCATGCGATCAAACCAACTCCTCAAAGTAGTTATTCCACTCGTTTGTTGGTAGTCAAAATTGCATTTTTAAAAGCATCGACTGCTTCTGCTGACGACTAGAACTTTTGACCACGCAGTCCATCCTCGACATTCGGAAAGATATAGAAATCGTTAGGATTTAGGTCGAGGCTGTACGGAGGATGGTCTACTAATTCGACGTTTTGTTGCGTTAAAAATTCAATTATCTTACGAGCTGTGTGCGAATTTGCATTGTCTTGGTGGAGGATGATTCGTCGTTTGAGGTTGGTTTTTCCTAACTTCGTGATGACTTGCGACAAACAATTGGTTATATACCAATTGGCAGTATAATTTCTTTGATCTTGTAGAGGAATTCTTACTACATGACCTGCTTTCGAGAAAAATGTTGCGACTATCTTTATGGAGATACGAAGACGGTTCGATAAGTACTTAGCCCCACCGCCCGATGGCGCCACTATCGCAGGAAGATTCTATTATCGCGTAGTACATTCTCGTAGACAGCTACTGTCGAACTTTCAGCCGAATCGGACTCATAGTTTTGTTTTGACCGCGTGTGGAAGCGGGCGCGACCGCGGATTTTAGAAAAATGGAAAAAGAGCAATATCGGTAGGTGATTTGATTCTTGGTTTTAGAAAGAAAATCGCGCAACGAAATTAAACAGCGCTTGGATGCTGTGTATGATGACTCTTCTCCTTCGATGGCGACCATCAGAAAATTGGTTTAATGAGTTTCAAACTAGTCGCAGTCGGTTTTTGATGAGCTATGCGCATGTGCCCCGAAAACGGCTACTCCGGAGGATAACAAGACAAAAATCCACGATTTCGTATTAACAGACCGCCGATTGAAGGTGCACAAGATAACTGAGACAGTAAGCATCTCAAAGACCGTGTGGATCATATCCTGCATGAAATTTTGAACATGAGAAAGCTGTCGGCGCGATCGGTATTGCATTTGCTCACTCCGGATAACAAACGAAACCGCCCCGGCCATGGCCAAATTGGTCGAATTGGGCTACGATCTGCTGCCCCATCCACCGTATTCTTCAGATTTAGCCCCGTGCGACTTCTTTTAGTTTCCAGCTTGGAAAAGTCATTCGTCAGGCAGAAATTTGAGTCGAATAAGGATATAATCGTCGCCACAGAGCTCTACTTTGCAAACCTCAAAAAAGGTATTTTTCAGACGGCTTAAAAAATTGGAGCATCGCTAGGTCAAGTGTACTGAGCTAAAAGGAGACTATGTTTAGAAATAAATCACCACTTCCCAAAATTTTCGTTTTTCTTTTGTAGGCTAAATACTTATCGGATTTCCCTCGTACTTCAATAACGGGTGACTTTTGTCCACTTTTCTTCAACTTGGAGCACCCAAATAAACGACTGGCGTTTATTTTCTGACTAGTATGAGTAAATTCAAGATTCATCACCACTCACGATGTTGTACACTTTTTTTTTGGTTTGTTACGTTGAAAGGGTCTAGAGTTTTTGAACACCAACACATCCTAGGTGTTTTCTGTTCTTCGGTCAACAGATGCGGTATTTTTAATGGAAAATTAATGTTTTTACACACAATTCTTCACGAAACATTTCTTGAATTGATCTTTTTGAAATCTCTGATGATGTCTCAATTTCAAAAATAATGCAATTTTAATGAAAAAAATATAAAGGACCAAAACACAAAATAAATAGTCAACCACTGCTTTGCATTACACGCAAATTAGGTATACACTTACAATATCTTTATACAGGCAAGACTTTCGTTTTTTGTAACAGAAAATTTATTATCAAAAGACAATAAACGTTATTGGTAAGGGTGCGAGTCACTAGCCAAGAAAACATTTTTTACAAAAGAAGTTCAAACTCGCTTTGCTTGCCAGAGTAAAAAAAGGGGTAAGGATTTAGAAAATGAAAAGCGGCACGGAAATTTACTACTATTACATAAAAACCAATAGCTATATAAAAAACACTTAATCTAAAATTAACAAAAACCATGTAAAATAGAATTTATCAATTTCTTTGTGTTCCCATTCATAAATCTAAAATTAACAAAAACCATGTAAAATAGAATTTATCAATTTCTTTGTGTTCCCATTCATAAGTTGACGTGCTGCTGGAGATAACGTTTATCATCTTCATCTGATAAACTGACATTATTAATAAGTTGGGTATATAGTTCATGCTTTTTACTCTGTATGCATACCATCGTATGTATGAGGGCATCCATATTATTATTTATAACGTCCTTCAAACTATCTACCGCAATTCCCGACATCACACTGCGGTTAGCCCACTAAATTTTGATTTTCATTTTATGTATTTTGATTTAGTGTTTTAAAAAATTCTGTTATATGGACGTCTATGTCACCTGGATTGTTTGCAAACTATCTTGTTTCTAAAGCATTGTTTGGTATACCGAATAAACCGTCAGCATTAGTGTTACATCTTCCTTTCTTTTAAAGAATTTTATAGTCACGTTCTAATTACTTTATTCTTCATCTTGTCAATTTAGAGTTCGCGTCATTTAAGTTGACAATTAATGTCGGTTCTTTGCGAATGAATTGTGAATGAATTGTTCTGCTCGAGTTCCCCCTTTTATATTAAAATTTTAACTACTCACTTTTTTCCATACCAATTCAGATTTAATTGGAAGAATTACTCACCTGTGTGAAGTAATTTTAACAAGAATGTCAGCATTTAGTGATCGATTAGTGTCAAGCTACGTGATTTAGGAGCATCATAAAAGGTCGTCGATCTTTGCCTAACGTACAAAGTTGATGGCTGCGTCACATACTATCTTATAATAATGCAGAAAACTATAAAATTAATTATATGAGTTTTTAATAGTAGCGCGATTTCCTTGAACACGAGTTTATTCACACTTAGTTATTTAATGGTTTTTAAAAACATTTCTTATGATTTGGCGTATTCGTTTTTTTTTATTAACACCGAGAATTCGAGAAAAACTCTTTATTTAATTTTTACAATATACACCCACGGGATAATTATTAAAGTATGTGTTTGTTTTTATGATTGATTAGTAAACTAATAAAACCACAGATTTCAATAATTAAAGCCTCAATTGCTTTCATCCTTTAACAGAAGTAAATATTCTTAAAATCTAAACACGGAATATGCTAATAAAATGAAGCTCGTTTTATTGAGTATAGAATAATTATTTGTACCAGATATCTCACACGGCTAAAAAGAATTGATTTAAAATTGGGACTTTTACGTTCATAATCTTTTTACATCCTATAACAAATATAGTACACAGAAATATAATAGTATAATTAATAAGGGCTTTGTCTCTTAATTTCTTGTTTTATACAGGATGGAACAATAAATATTCGGAAATTTTAATTTTTTCGATTTCTTTCTATTTAGGTAAGTTTAATTTATGGAACACTAACGTTAACTCTATTTACATCAATATTCACAATACATTAAAATTTCAAAATTAAAATTCAGCATAAATTTCAGTATCAGAAAATTTCAAGATTAAATTTGTTATCATTTTAATGTGCATCCAGAATTAAAGTCCTTGTAGGATGCCTACTAATTAATTTAACAATATTTGCAGACCTGAGTATGAGTACAAAGGGAGCATCTCCCACCCCTTTACGTTAATTAACCTGGTTCGTCTAATTGAGCTCAAAGACAGACCCAAATTTTCATCATAATCAAGAACATAAATACTAAATACTCCTTTCTACTTAAACAAGAAAATTTCATCTTAAAATTAAAAATTTGTTGTTAGTACAAATTCACTACTGTCCATTTTAAGTAAACAAATTATAAAGTTATTCATCACACACCAAAACATCAAAAATCGAACAACAAAGCATAAGTTACCTGAAGGTTAATGCACTCGTGGCTCCAAAGTACATCGTCCTTTGTTAATCACACCATTCCAACTGGGTTATGTTTACGGCTTCTGATTCTGAACGCTTTAAAATTTTCTACACCACCATTCATCTAAAATTGTTTCAGTGCTTCTCAGGACTCATCTAAGTATATCAACATCTTATTTTGGGGATCCAATCACGATTACGAATACCATTTCATTATTAACACCCCCGAAAAATAGCAAAGAAATTCATACTTCTTTCACGCTATACGCCAAAACTGCCTACTTTTGTGTATTCATTTATCGTTGCAAATTTGGATAATTGGTACAGTAATACTCGCAAATATAACTAAACTTTATTACCTTGTATCTTCTTTACTAAGTGCACTAATGCATACTAACTTGTATCGTAGCACGTAAATAGCAAACTGTTTTAAAGTATTCAATCAAAATCGACAATCTAAGAGCACTTTTTAAAGCATCCAATAATCAAAATCTAAGAGAGCGAAACTGTTTAACGTCCGGGTTTATATAATGGCTAGCCTGTTCGTCGCTTTTGTCCCCAAAACGAACAATTCTTAGAATTTCGCATTCTACGTTCCCTTTTCGATAGTCGGGCACGCGATTCTATTAACTTTGCACACGCGCCAGTTGAAAATCTCAGAAATTTTCACACGGCTCGCAACGCGTCCGAGAATAACTAATTAATTTTGTATCGAAATCGTTACGTTTACACCTCATATCTGCATCTGACTTTCAACCAATCGCCGCTCTCGTAACGTTGCTCAAATCACGCCTTTTACCATCTGTATCTCTGTCCCGCGCATATTATCCGTCTCTATCTACCCTGTTCTGAGTGGTACAAATCGATACTCTTTACTATCAGTTATTTCAGTCCACGTGGACTGTTAAATAACCCACTTTATTAGCATTTCCCGTGAATATTAAGCGACGGTTTCTCCAACATTCTCTGTAACCATTTGTTATCTACAAAATTTAAGCAGAACGTGACTTTTAAAAATACGCAGGTGTTCAAACGTAATACTTCTAAATAACACTTCTACGATTTGAATACTATTGGGTTTTTACACGCTTTTATGCATATTATATGTTACTAACGGTTCAATTAAAATAATAATGAATGGCGTTGACTTTTACCCTTTAATTTTTAGTGAATCCTAATTAAATATTAATTATTATTTGTACATTTTGTTTAATACCGGTTACTTAAATTGAGTTAATTAATATAAATTTTGCACGTAATTTTATTTGATTCTATACTTGGAATAATTAAACTACATTAAAATTGAGCATTTAATTCTGCTTCTTTTATATAAAGCGTCTAGTAAATAATTTAACTCCTTTTTAATGAAACGAATGAATTTTATGCTCACGGTTTTAAAACGCGTATTATTTAATAAAATTCCTTATACACGGTGATTAAAATTATTTGATAAAATTAATTAATTTTCTACTCTGGTCTAAATTTGAGTAATATATATATTACTCATATTTAGACCAGGGTAGAAAATTAATTAATTATAGCAAATAATTTTAAGCACCGTGTATAGGGAATTTTATTAAAAAATACGCTTTATTAAAAAAACCGTGGAGAATAAAAATTCATTCGTTTCATTAAAAATAAGAGATTTAAATCATGTACAAGACGCTTTATATCAAAAGAAGCAGTACTAAAAAGCTCTACGTGTAATTTAATTATTCCTAGTAAAGAAACAAATAGAAATTACGTGCAAAATTTATATTAATTAACTCAATTTTAAGTAACCGGTATTAAACAAAGTGTACACATAATAATTAATATTTAATTTGTATTCGCTAAAAATGAAAGGGTAGAAGTCAATTTTAGTTGGAGTTAATTGAACCATTATTAATAATAAGCATAAAAGCCTGTGAAAATCCAAGATTAAAATACCATGAAATAAAGCTCTGAGAATTAATAGTACGATTGAACACCTGCGTAGTTTTAAAAGTCACGTACGGCGAAAATTTGCAGATAACAAATGGTTTCAGAGAATGTTGGAGAAACCGTCGCTTATATTAACGGGAAGACTAGATACGGGGTTATTTAACCCAGATAACAGTCCATGTGGACTGAAAATAATCGATAATAAAGAATATCAATTTGCACCAATAAGAACAGGTTAGATAGAGACAGATAATATGCGCAAGACCGAGACACCTATAGTAAAAGGCGTGAGTGGAGCAACGTCAGTGGGTTTTGATTGGTTGAAAATAAAAGGCAAAATTGAGAGGTAAAAATTACATTTCTGTATAAAATTTAGTTAGTTATTTCCAGACGTTGCGAGCCGTGTCGAAATTTCTGAGATTTAACTGGTGCGAGTGCAGATTTCGTAAAAATCGCATGCCGGGCTGCGGAATGGCAACCTAGCATGCGAAATTCTAGAAACTGGCCGTACTAGACCGACAGACAGGCTAACCTCTATATATACCCAGGTTAATATGAACAAGCTCTCTTACATCTGCGACTTGATTCAATGCGTTAAACAGTGCTTTTTAGTTTTCCGAGTTTGATAGAATAATTTAAAGTTTGCTCGTATATTTTGGTGATTTAAAACAGTTTGTTCTTTACGTGCTACAATGAATGTACGTTAGTGCACTTAGAAAAGAAGATACAAGGTAATAAAGTTTAGTATCACTGTACCAATTAGTAAAATTTACAACGACAAATGAATACACAAAAGTATGCAGTTTTGGCGTATATTGGTGAAAGAAGTATGAATTTCTTTGTTATTTTCGGGGGTGTTAATAATTAAATGGTTCATAAACGTGTGTGGATCCACAAAACAAGGGTCAGATATACACAGATGAGTTCCGGAAAAGCCCTGAAACAACTTTAGATGAATGGTGATGGAGAAAATTTTAAAAGCGTTGAGAATCAGAAGCCGTAAATATAACCCAGTTGGAATGGTGTGATTAACAAAAGGGACGATGTACATTGAAGCTACGAGTGCAGTAACCTTCAGGTAAATTATACTATTTTGTTTGAACTTTGATATTTTGGTGTGTTGAATAACTTTATAATTGATTTACTCGAAATGGACAGTAGTGAAATTGTACTAACAATAAAATTTTAATTTTAAGGCGAAATTTGCTTGTTTAAGTAGAAAGGGGTATTTAGTATTGATGTTCTGGATTATGATGAAAATTTGGGTATGTCTTTGAGCTCAATTAGACGAACCTGGTTAATTAACGTAAAGGGTGGTAGATGCTCCTTTGTACTCAGACACAGGTCTGCATATATTGTTATAGTAATTAGTAGGCATCCTACAAGGACTTTAATTCTGGATGCACATTAAAATGATAACAGATTTAATCTTGAAATTTTCTGATACTGAAATTTATGCTGAATTTTAATTTTGAAATTTTAATGTATTGTGAATATTGATGTAAATAGAGTTAACGTTGATATTTGTGGTAGGAATGTGTTTTTTTTTTATGAATGAGGATGAAGGTGTAACTAGGTGAGCAGCCGAGGCGGAAAAGAGTAAAGAGGCGAGTAACAGAAGAAAGTCAATGGACCAACACAGTTAAGGTAATGAATAGCTTTTTGTAGGATTCACAGCATTCTTGACGCCCAATCTGTGGGGCTCGATTCGAAAACCGTAGTTCCCAGATATAGGAGGTTTCACAGCAATATATATATATATATATATATATATATTTATATATATATATATATATATATATATTAGATCGTAATTGATCGTTATTTAAAGTTTTAATAAGAATCGTAACGTTATTTTGATTGTAATTTAAGATTGTAATGGTAGTTAAGATGACAATTAAAATGATAATCAAGATGGTAATTCGGATGTTATTAGGATGTTATTAGGAGCCCTGTTTTATTTATTATTAGAAATGGTATAATTTCACTAAATCTTATCTACTTACGTCTTCAGAAGTACGGCTCGCTTGTACAATTACACACTCTTGAATTTCACTTTTAATTAAATTTACTATTCACGCAAATATTTAGCACTTTCAAGTATAGTAACTGCCCAGTTTCAAAGTATACTCACTCGATATTCAATTGTCAAGATATTTATAGGATCGGCCCCCTTTTGTTTGCGATTCGTTCACTCCACGTGCTGGGCGAGACCAAGTGTCTTATCTCTTGTTATTTTGGAAAAGTTTACCAATTGTAAGTATTTCAATTGCATGAATCGATGCTCTTGGTCACGTAATTTAATGTTATACCTCACATCTAATTCAGAAATCCCAGGAATTTTCGTTCATAAAAGCACGTACTAAAGTTCTTGGCCTTATTCTAATCTGAATGGAATAAATTTGGTGTTTGTTTATTTCTTAATCAATTGGATTTTTGAACAAATGTGATTCTTTTAGATCACGTACGCTTTTAAAATAATGCATAATTTCTGCGTGCGTTTAAGGTGATATATTAACACACTTTTTGAATGTTTATCTAGCCAATTCATGCAGGTTTTCCACTGATTTATTTTCAATGCGTTTCGTTACATTTTTAAAATAATAATCTTTGCTCGTAGCTACTCTTGGATGTGTTCTAATCGCTTGTACTGCTATATACAGTGTGCTCTCAACTAATAATATGTATAATGACCTATTTACTCTTCTAATATCTGTAATTCTGTGCTTCTGTTACTTGGGAGTTTCTCTTGTTTATTCTACGACTTAACCTACCCCTAAATTAACCCTATAATTTCCCAATTGTGTCATCGGTCTCGGTAGCGTAATTGGTAAACGCATGGTTCCGGCAAAACCAGGATACAGGTTCAAGTCCTGTCCAAGACCTTATATTTTCCATCTTTCAACTACTAGCTCGATTTAAAATGATCATTTGGGCTTTGCATAATAGTCTAAGTTATTATTTCATCTTATTCACTGTAATACAATAGTATTTATCAACTTACCTTGTGTAATTAACTACCTAATATATATATAATATATATATATATATATATATATATATATATCACAGCTGTGTTATCGGACGTTATATCTATTAATAATATAAATTTTTATGTTGTTAATTATTTTCTTTGAGCATATGTTCGTCCACTAGTCCATAAAAAACGCTCATTTATACATTTGTCGACGTTTCGGGTAATTTATGCCCTTAATCATGACCTATGAATATTAGTTATAATACAATTTTACATAACTGGTGTTACTTACAATCTATGCGGCTTTATTTGTTAAAAAGCAGTAATTCAGAAAACAATAAAATAATGACACTGACATGTAAAAAACAACTTTTCACGTTTACTATTCATTTCGACCATAAAGTTAATTTTCAATAATACCTATTTTTCATTCGATAATCAATTTTATTTACAAGTCTCCGGTACTCCAATGAGTTCACCCTTGTCACCGATTATTGCGCAAATTATATTGGCTCACATAATCAAAACCACCCTACCTGTAATCTCATTTCAAATGCCTTTTATAATTAAATTTGTAGAGGACATTCTGTCTGCAATACCAAATACCTCTGTAACGAAAACCATAAATACTTTTAATAACTTTAACCCCAATTTAAAATTCACAAACTCGGGCATTTCTCCGAGACTTGGCAGTTTCTAAGCATATCACCGAGGAGAATGCATTTCATTGTTATTAAATTAACGATTTACTAATGGAAACCACTTATAAGCTTATCAACGTTGTCCACTGTCCTCGCTATAATTACAAATACGAGGTCAGTTTTGCAAATATTATGAAAGTGAAACTTTGTTTCCCTAATACTAGTAATATTTAATTGTATTTACCGGAATTAAAAATTGCCATCGGCCTTACTGATCATTTTGAAAAAAATTCCCGTACAACTTTCCTAGATATTATTAACCGCGTAATCGCTCCAGGTAGCAATTATCGTTTACGTTTCTAGTATATATTCAAAAGGAACGCGTTGTATGCCTATAGTTTTTTTTTCGTAGCTTGTGTGATAAGTGTTTGCGTTTGTTACTTGTAATTTCCTGCAATTTTTGTTCTAATTTAAAAGAGTAAGTTTTCAATTACTTCTTTTCTAAATATGAAGTTAAGTGCAATGACGATTAACCACTGGTCGACTGGTTTTCCCAACTAAGTCCATGCAGATTTTTCTGGAGCTATGCGCAATATTTCTTTAAATTTTCGTTCAAGTAGGTGGACTCCAAAGGCAGAGCCAATATTTCGTGCCACAATTTATTATTTTTCACATCCAAAATCGCTATTTCCTTTATATAGAACTGACTGCTTTTGAATGGAAAACCTTGAATATCCAGGATGTAAGCCATAGTGCTGCGTTTTTGTCGATGGTTGATTCTCAAATAACCAAACTTGCGGTAACTCCATCAATATATACTAAAGCAAGTTTGTTTTCTTAATCCAGCTTTTACCATCCCCCAATCACGACACTAATAGTTTACGTCCAGGGTTCCGTTTTCGCAAAACTTTTTTCCCTAGGTACGTGTCAGGTGTCGCTGTGATTTGAATTTATTCAGCGTAGAAACATCCTAGAATTGGTTGTCCATTTAAATCTTGGAATAGATAGGTCATCGGCCCCGTTTGTTGAACTTTAACAATTTTGAACAGTTCTGTACTACAATTTGGATGAAATCCTCGGTCAAACACTACTTTATATTTTGATATACACACAATTGCTCCAACGTGATGTAATTTCTTTTGGCTAGTAACACTTTTATGGCTGATTTGGAGTGTTATTCTTTCAGGATGCTCTTTCGCTTCCATAGGCGCCATGTTAATAGCTCGATGTGGTGTGTTATTGTATTCTTCCATAACCTTAAGCAAAATATCCAACCATCTATGAATGCCTTGCAAGTAAAATCTTCTGTACAACTTGTTTTTGATTGTTCTTATTTGTCTTTCGCAGAAGCCTGTTTTGATTGCGGAATACGTAGAATAATGGTTTATTTTATATTTTTGCATAAATTGCTTAAAGGAGCGGTTATAGAATTCAAGCCCCTGATCCGTTTGTAGATTGACTTTTTCATATTTTCGTGCAACATTTTGTTCAATATTTTTTCATTGACGGCTTTATTTTTACGTTGTATATCATCTGAACTTTTTAGACAGTATGAAAAGGCTTAATTCATGAGCTTGATTGCAAATTTCTTATTAACACAATCACTATCGTCTTTAGGCTCCATTACATCAACTAGCCTTCTTTTACGAAAACTAAGTTTTCTTCTCCAGGCTTGAACACTACAGTGCTTCTCTGATTAACTAGATCATAATCTTTCTTCGGATCTGATGAATTCACTAGCCTTCTTTGGTACATATCGTATCCATCACCATTGACGTTAGCAGAAATCGTTGATCTGGACGTCCACGTCGTATATCAGCATTTTTACGCTCTGAACGTCCAAAGCGGTCGATGAGAATTTTAAAACTGTGTAATTATTTACTGAGCTTACTGTATTATACCTTCTTCTCTCAACTCTAATCTTAAAGTTATGGAAGAATACAATAATACACCACATCGAGCTATTAACATGACGCCTATGGAAGCGGAAGGGTACCCAGAAAAAATAAAACTTCAAATCAGCGATAGAAGTGTTACAAGCCGAAAGGAATTACATAACATTGGAGAAATTGTACGTATATCAAACTATAAAGCAGTATTTGACCGAGGGATTCATCCATACTGGAGTACAAAACTGTTCAAAATTTTTAAAGTACAACAAACGAGGTCGATAACCTATCTATTCCAAGATTTAAATGGATAGCCAATTCAAGAATGTTTCTACGCTGAAGAAATTCAGACCACAGCGGTACCCGACGCGTGCCTAGTGGAAAAAACTTTACGAAAACGTAACCATAGACGTGAACTATTAGTGTCGTCGTTGGGGAATGGTAGAAGTTGGATTAAGAAAATAGATTTGCTTTAGTCTATATTGATGGACATACCGCAAGTTTGGTTATTTGAGAATCAACCATCGACAAGAACGCAGCACTATGGCTTACATCCTGGATATTCAAGGTTTTCAATTCAAAAGCAGTCAGTCCTTTATAAAGGATATAGCTATTTTGGATGTGAAAGATAATAATTTGTGGCACGAAATATCGACTCTGCTTTTGGAGTCCACCCTTTTAAACAAAAATTTCAAGAAACATTGCGCATGGCTCCAGAAAAATCTGCATGGACTTAGTTGGGAAAACCAGTTTACCAGTGGTGTATCGTCATTGCACTTAACTTTATATTTAAAAAAGAGAATTTCGCCAAGTGTCACAGTGTACGTGAAGGTTACACAAAACAAAATATCGTATCCAGATATTTACAGCACACCATATTGAAAATATTGAAGAATTTAACGTTTCGAATTTGAAAACGTTGAGGATGGGTCTTGGGGGATTTGGTCATTATCTTATGCATATGAATAACCATTTAGCAGGCTCAAACAAAATGTTTTACTTATTCAGAATGCATTGTAATATGTATTTAAGTTTAATAAATTTTTGACTACTTGGTTTTATTATATAAAATTCTACAAAAACATAAATATTGGTAATAAACAAGCAGGTAGAAAGTGCAGTTAAAAATATAGAAGTAATTGGAAAACTTACCCTTTCAAATTAGAATAAAAAATTTTTCTGCTGGAAATTACAAGTCACAAACGCAAGCACTTACCACACAAACGGCAAAAAAAAAACTATAGGCATACAACGCGAGTACGTCTTAGACCTTGGGAGCTGCCTTTTTAAAAAGTCTTCTTCCAAAACTTCTTGTAATAAATTTATTTATTTAACAGAAATTACATATGGAATTTTGACAAACTATATAAATTATACTCAGTAAAATTTACTAATAATTGAATTTAAAGTAGGGCGAGTAGCCTAAGCTACCAACAATGTAAAAGCTGAAATACTCAAGACTGACTGATTGATTTGGGGCTCCCGGGATATTTATGTTGTTCTTGCCCCTCACATTTCTGTGGGAACTGCAGAGCTCATATCTGCTTATTTCTTTATTCAATTCATTATACAATGTAACAATCTTAATTCTAATAATTGCGGTTTCTTAACCGTCTGTAACCTGCACCTGCAGTATCACTTACGTCTGAAATACAATGTATTCACATCCGTTCTCACAACTTGCTTGTAAACTTTCATTAACTTTTTCTTTATTTATCCTTGAATTACAATGTTGCATCTAACTTAAGTTTCTTAATAATTTCTTAATAATTTCTATTTAATTATACATATATGGATTTGGAGGATACGTAACTCGCGTTTTTTTTGAATATATACTGAAAACGTAAACGATAATTGCTGCATGAAGCGATTACGCGGTTAATAGTATCTTGGAAAGTTGTACGAGAATTTTTTTCAAAATAATCAGTAAGGCCGTTGGCAATTTTTAATTCCGGTAAATACAATTAAACATTACTAGTATTAAGAAAACGTAGCTTTACTTCCAAAGTATTTGCAAAACTGACCTCGTATTAGTAATTATAGCGAGAACAGTGGACAACGTTGATAAGCTTATAAGTGGTTTCCAATAGTAAATCGTTAATTTAATAACAATAAAATGCATTCTCCTCGGTGATATGCTTAGAAACTGCCAAGTCTCGGAGAAATGCCCGAGTTTGTGAATGTTAAATTGGGATTAAATTCCGGTAAATATAATTAAACATTACTAGTATTAGAGAAAGGTAGCTTCACTTCCAAAGTATTTGCAAAACTGACCTGGTATTAGTAATTATAGCGAGGACAGTGGACAACGTTGATAACTTATAAGTGGTTTGCATTAGTAAATTATTAATTTAATAACAATGAAAGGCATTCTCTTTGGTGATATGTTTAGAAACTGTCAAGTCTCCTATTAATACCCGAGTTTCCACTTCTAATGAATTAAATTCCGAGTTTGCCGGTATTTAAAACAATAATTATAAGCTTCCTACATTAAACACTAATTAACTGCGGTCGCAAAATGAGAAACTAATGGTTAAATTTAATAACAATGCACTTTCGCTAGGTAATTCATTAGAAAATAGGCAAGCCTGCAATTTACAAAAATATAAACAAAAAATTTAGAAATTTTGGGTTTTAAAGGAATGTAACTCTTCGGAGTCGGTTCGATTTTAAACATTCAAACAGGGTTGCATGAGAAAATTCTAGATCAGGTTAAAATGGTTTGTCGAAGAAAACTTTGGTTGTAAACGTTAATTATGCATAGTCGAAGAAAACTTTTATTAAGAGGTTTGGGGCTTTAAAGGGATGTAACTTTGTATGGGGTTGTCCGATTTAAAAAATTTAAACAGGTTTAGATTGTCTACAAAATTGTAGATTAGGCTAAAGTGGTTAGTCGAAGAAAACTTTTACCTAGGTTAGATATGAATGCAATGAGCAAAAAGCTGACTGATTCAACCATTAACATTTTACTCATGTGAATTTTGAATTTGAATTTACAGCTAAATCAATAAGTTATTTGAAATTCTGTTTAAAGAAATAAATCAAAATGTACAATATCTATAATTCAATTGTAACACGCACAATACAGGAACTTTCTTTAAGATCCGTTGAATAAAATTAATTTGTAGAAATTTCTGATTCTAAATCGAATTCATCAACATATAGCATTAAAAAATTGATGTAGTGACGACACGCTACAACTTACAGTTTTAGTTACCTTCTTTACATACTCCGTAGAGTACCACTTTATTTTCAAGGAATTCGTCATATAAATTACACTAAAAACTAAAACTGTGAAACAAAAGCTTTCAGAACCCCTACAACACTAAAGCATTTATGCACAACACTCCTTTGAAAAACATATAGGACATCTCTAAAAACAAATTTATAGTACACCATTAGCACCGTTCCGCTTAATAAATAAAGTTAGCACAAATTCGCATGGCGTTACACTTTGCACCATGTACAGAATGACTTTTACAGTACACAGGATAATGAAATTACGCATCGTTAACCATTGCTGTGGATACTTTTATAGCTTGAAGTATCTTCTTGTCGGTAGTACTTTTTTCCCAGAGAGCGACGTGAGGCTGACCGCTATACGTTAATTGTAAAAGCGAACAAACTTTTTGCTGTTTAAGAACTATAAATTTGAGTGCCTGTGCAATATGTGTGAATAAGTACCTTTTTTACAATTAACTAGTATTCCAGGTAATTAAAACTGTTACTGTTACAATTATTTTTAGGCAGCGAACTGTTCACCATAGATTCGGTTCAAACAGCTCTTGGTTCACTGTATAATGCATGACTTAGAATTAAATTCACGCTCAGCCAGACCACTTTTCAAGTGAATCCAAACCACGTAGAAGAGTGATGAGAGTAGGGTCAACAACGTAATCTGCGTTGTTTGTTCAAAATCCAAAGCTAACAAGTTACACTGAGAAATGGCCTGTTAGAGTTGAATTCGATACCTACATGAATTTCAAAGCATTGCAAATTTACGTATTTCTAGATAATCCGCATTAATGCAGCAAAGAGTTTTATTTTTATACGGAGCAGAATTCAAGCTGATACAAATACTGAGCATTCATTAAATGCATTTGGTTTCATTTTATAAAATTTACCACAGCCTTGCAGGTTTTTCATTTTGACGTCTCGCTTGGAAGTTGAGTAGAAGCATTTTATTCTGGATATTGAACCACCTATAAGGTTTTATTATAAACGAGCAATGCACTTTATAGTAAAAGTAATTAATTTTACATTTGCTGTTACTTTAAATATCGATTTTAAAAGCGTTTTGAACGCGACTCTGCTTGTAATACACAAGTTGTAACTACTCTTCGTATTTGTATAAAACTAATTCAAGTAGTGCTGTTTGTGTGCATAAGATGTTTGCGTTCAGCTTTCTGAAATTATATTTCGTAAGAAATAAATTAGCTTCTTTAAATATCGTTATCAGCGTCATCGCCTAACAATTTTGCTGTTAATTAGTAGGATTTTCAAATTTTTCTTAACCTATTGACCACTTTAAATTGGGCTTAGATGTTATATTCTAAACATGTTTTGTTACAATCTATTATCTTTACTTCTATGTAACTATCTTGATTGCTAAATATTAATCTTTGCCGAAATTTTGAAGTGCTCACCTTCTATTACTAATTGTACCAAACTTTAATACTGTTATTTATGGCCTACTAACTTATCCTTTTTTTTGTATTGTTCTTTTTGTAGCGTCATCTTTTTGGGGTAGCAGAAAATCACCTCATATCTTATCCGGCCCATTTAGATAACCCATATCATATTTCTATAATACAATATCTTAAAAGTTACGATTTTCCTTCCTTTTCCGTATATAGTTGGAACCCTATATAGTGGCAATTTAAATACAAGCTCGTAACATTTGTTTAAAATGTTTATTATCATATTTCATTTTAATAGTTTCTGTATTGTTAAATCCCAACAATAGGGTTAGGGTTGTTTCATTTAAGAAATATAATTCCTAGTTCACATTCATTCTTGATCTAAGGAAGGATTATTATTGAAATCAATCTTGTTTATACTCAAAGGTTAACAAATTCATTATGGCAGGTTTTAAGGTTAGGAATGATATCTAGTGCAGTTTTATGATTCGTTTGTTTTGATGAATAATGTATAACGTTGCCGTCTATGACATCAATGTACTTGGGCGAAAAATGTTTAACGCTAAATTATGGTAATTTAGAAAATGGAAAATTCTTTCTTCTCTATGGGGCTAACATTATTGGTTCTTTCTATTTCCCGCCTCGGCGTGTTGTTTGCACTCTAATTGCCTAATTGGATCTAAAACCGTTACCATTGTAATAATTATTATGATTCCTACTGAAATTTCCTCCATAGTTGTTATTATTACCGCGATAGTTAAATCAGTCCGTTCCAACATTTCTCTGGGTCCTGACAAAATTTACTGGTTGACTTCTTGTCCTATTGTCCCGAAACTTTCTAGTTACCGCTTGAAGCAAGCGGACGTGTTTTGCAGTGCTTCCGCTTCAGCAACTAAGAAGTAAGTTTTTATCTAGGGTTTTTGCTATTTATTGTTATATTATTTTATTTGAAGCTTTGCTTTTTATCGTGTTTTATTTTTATAATTGTGTGGCATTAAATTTTAAATACAAAGCAGTAAAATAAAAATTTAAAAACAGAATTTAAATCGAATAAATATTAAATAAATCCCGTTTTTCTTTGTAATTTAAACTAAAATCCGCGTTTTAAAATATACTAACTAAATTTCGGGATAATAAAACAAAAATCTACTAAACAAATACTCAAAAATAATTTCGAAATAACTTAAAAAGGCGTTTTTAATAAATTTAAAACAAAAACCGTGCAAATCGAGTTAAAAAACCGGGCAAAACAACCAAAAAGTGTGTGAATTTTTTATAGTGCGCGTATAATCAAATAATAACTTAAAAACAAAAATCTAGGCCCTTTTAAATCAAATAAATAACTCAAAAACTGTAAATTTTAAAAAAATTTTAATATAAATTTTCCGTATTTTAAGTACACGCGTACTTAAAGACTCCTTTAAAACGATTTTTGGTGTAATTAAGCAGTATAACAGTTGAAAGTGCGTTTCCGCGGCCGCATTCCGATAGCGCTTGACCTTATTTGTTAATGACACATTTAAAATTAAAGTGTTATTATTTATAAATTAGATATTTTGAAGTAATTAGCTTATTTAAATTTGATTTGGCAGTTTAAAAATTTAAACTAAATAAATAGTGTTTGTTAGGGTATATTTATTAATCGAGGTATTTTTATTGGGTTAGCGATTTTATTTGGTTCTAGTTGTTATTTTGACGTTAGTGTTTATTGCATTTTAGTTAAATTTGAAATTTAATTGGACGGTTCAAAGTTTAAATAAACACAGGGTTGTTTACGGTTCACCCTTAACCAAAATATTTTTATTGGACCAACGTTTTGTGTTCTTCTAGCGTCGTTCTTTTAGCGTTGTAACGGTCAGGTCGTTTTTTGAGCTGCGTTTTAGGTGTCATTCTTTGTAGTTAGTTTTGCCAGCATGGTAGTCCACCGCGATGAGGAGCCGCTGCCCAGGAGGAAGAGGGGCGATTGGTCGGAGTCTGCTAGGTCAGAGGCTGAGGGCGCTGTTGGGGGAAACAGCTTAAGGTTATACTTAAGGACATCATGTTAGAGATTCAGGAGGAGGTACAGGAGGTAGAGAAGGAGCCTGTGTCTGCGGTGGTCGTGTCGGGGGAGTCGGGGCTTCCCGTGGTGGTTGCGGCGCCAGAATTGCTTTTTACTTTGAGAGCCCAGCGCACGATGTCGACTGGCAGCAACGGTAGCGTTGATGCTAGCGACCTCCATGAGCTGGAACTCTTGAAGTTCAGGGTGAGGAAGGCGCACGCTGCCGTCTATGGGAAGGTGCCGACGACCTCCGCTACTATCGTCGTGGAGGATAGGAAGATGGTTCGGCACGCCGTGGATGATATCCGCGACGTGACGAACTAACTGATAGGTATGGTTAGGGCGCTGCGTCTTTGTTTAGATGGTTCAGGGAGAGCAAGTGTTGTTGGGGGAAGTCCGGCGGTGAATTCTGTCGTTTCAAGAGGCCAGAGTCAGAGTGCGTCGATGCAGCGCAAGGTATCCTACGCCGCTGCGGCTTCAGGTTCTGCCCCAACGTATGCTGTCAGGGTGGACGCCAGGCCAGGCCAGAAGGACGACGTGATGACGACCCTGAAGCAGAAGGTCGATCCCGCTCGAGATGGGTTTGTTGTTGTCAAGGCTCGTAGGACGCGCCGGGGCGGTGTCGTTGTGGAGTGCGCAGGTCGCGACGACGCCAAGAAGCTACAGTTGAAGGTCGGCGGGAACTGCAAAGAACTCGTAGCGAAGACCATCGAGAAGAAACGTCCACGGGTCGTTCTTCCGGGGCTCGAAGCGGGGATGAAGGCTAAAGAGCTCGTGCGGTTGATTGCGAGACAGAATCCCCGCTTCGGCGATTTGAAGTTAGAAGACCACCTGAGAGAGAAATTCACGTTTGGCGGAAAGGGCCCTAGGGATCCCTTCGCCAACGTAGTCTTCGAAGTGACCCCCACACTTCGAAGGCGTATATTAGCTGATGCTATTAACCTCAGGTGGCAAAGAGTATGGGCCCGGGACCACTTCTCGATGACCTAGTGTTACCGGTGCTACGAGTTCGGCCATCGATCGATGGAATGCAGGGAGAAGGTACAGTGGTGCGGTAACTGTGCCGAGGTCGAGCATGAATTCAAGAATTACCGGAACGCAGTCCCCTGCTGTGTGGTTTGCGCCAGGGCAAACGACAGAACTGGCGGTGGCGTGAAGGTTGATACGCGCCACGACGCCAAGTCGAATAGATGCCCCACGATGCAGCGTCTGAAGAACGCAATCACACGAAACATCGATTATGGACTGTGAAGATAAAACAAAGTCCATAAGAAGCAAGAAGATTAAATTCGCGCAACTAAACCTCGAAAAAGGTAAAAGGGCAACAGATAACTCGTAAAGTTATTCATCGAAAATAATATCGACATCGGGCTTATACAGGAACCGCACCTGTATAGCCACAAAATAACAGGTTTTGGGAGGGGGTTACCGTCTTAAACGCGAATAGTGAACGACCGCGTAGCGGGATAATAATGAATAATGGGACGTGCGCCGGAATTATATTAAATAATTTATCGAACGAATTTTTAACGACGGCCGAAATCAAATCAGGGGGGAATGCGTTCTACGTAATAAGCGCGTACCTCCCGCCGGTCGATTTCCGGCGGGAAAATCCCCAAACCAAAGACTTGATAAATCAAGTAGATAATATTATTCGTAAAATCGGCAGGAATAAAAATCTAATCATCGGGGGAGATTTTAATGCCAAGTCGCCACTATGGGGCAGCCCTATCGAAGACGATAGAGGCTCGCAAGTTGCCGATCTTTTTACGGAATGGGACCTTAGTGTGATAAACACTAATGATTCACCTACGTTTGAGGGGCATAGAGGCAGCAGTTCTATAGATATTACTGCAGTCTCGCACGAAATGTTAGAAACGATTTGTAATTGGAAATTAAGGTCGGACGAGGAAACGCTCTCTGACCATAAATTAATAACATGGGACGTTGAAACCAAAACAAACGCAAACGAGCAGCTAACTATATTTCCGCGGTTCTGTAATAAAAAAGCAAATTGGGAGCGATTTAAACAAAAATTTGGCGAAAGTATCCCTTTGCTCGAAAATGAGCTATTTAACTGCCGAGAGGCAGACGAAGTAGAAACACTCGCGAAAACAGTAAACGACGCGGTGGTAGACGCGTCATCGTATTCCATGCCGCAAAAGAGAACATTTTAAGACAGCGTACCCTGGTGGACCCGGGAACTAACCACTAAGCGGGCAGAAACGCGTAACCTAAGGCGCCGCTATCAACGCGCCTCGGGAGATATACGAGAACAACGGAGAATAGAATATAATCAAAGTTACCGCGAATATAAAATATTAATAGAAGAAACGCGAACGAACAAATTTAAAGAATTCTGCACGCGAAACTCAGAGAAAGAACCCTGGGGAACCGCATACCGCGTAATTAGAGGAAAACAACAAAAAATCGCGCTCAATAATATAAAGAAAACAAATGGCGAATACACGGAAGGTTTTAAAACCACGGCGGAATATTTACTAGAGAAATTTTTCCCATCGGATAATCCCGAGGGGGGATGAAGGGTCGCACGATATAGTACGTCGGGAAGCTGCAGAGGCGCAAGGAACAGGTGCCGATAAGGCAATCCTAGTTCACGAGGTCGTCAGGGCTCTTAGGAGGGTGAACCCTGAGAAAGCACCGGGGCATGATGGAATCACTTCAGACGCAGCTCTGTAGGTGTGACTGTTAGCCCCGTGTTTCTGAAACGTTTTTTGTTTGTTATTTGTTTTGGCGCAAGTAATACTTATTGTTCCAAAAATCTTCCGACACAACTAGGGGTCTATTCCTGGGTAGAGCAATGAGAAATGGGGGGGGGGGGTAAGTTGAATTCTGTTTGCAGATCAAACTTCGAATACTTCGAGAACCAGTCACCGACAATTAATAACCATTTATGTCCGCGTTTGGAACGAGGGAACGGACCCATCAAATCTAAAGCAATGGTTTGGAATGGAAGTCCAACCTCTTTTTCCTTTCCCATTATGCCAAGGGGACCTTTATTTGGTGGTTTTTGAGCACCACAAATCACACATTTCCGACAAAATTTACGTACATTAAAAATCATCTTTGGCCAATAATACAATTCTTGGACCGAGACAAAGTTTTCAAAGAACCAAAATGTCCTGCTGTCATGACATGACTTAATGACATCTTTACGCTGAGATTTCGGTACTAAGTGCTTTCACTCTACAATATTTGCCGAATGAGGTAATTTGGAAGGAATAAATTTAAAAATAAAATCTTCCACTTTCCATTGTGGGTAGCTCTTGGGTGACAACAAAATTTTCTTTCTTAAAGATTCATACCACAAGCCTACATTATCAAGTTTGATCTCTACTAAATTAATTTCTGGATTTTCTATAGGAATAGCACGACTAAGACAATCTGGAACTATATTAAATTTTCCTTTCCTATGTACCAAATCAAATGAATGTTGCCTTAATCGAACAGACCATCTGGCAAGTTTTCCAGTAGGATTCTGAAAATTACACAACCAAAGTAACGAAAAATGATCAGTGACAACTGTAAATCGAACACCTTCCACCCACGGATGAAATTTTTCAATTGCAAAAATGACTGCTAAACACTCTTTTTCTGTGGTGGAATAATTGCGCTCCGTACGGCTTAGGGTTTTACTTGTGTACGAAATTACACGTTCTTCTCCTTTTATATTTTGTATCAGAACAGGACTTAACCCAGTGTTACTGGCGTCACATTCAACAATAAAGGGTGCCGAATAATCTGGCTGTGAAAGAAGAGGTGCGAAACTAATACTTGTTTAATTAACACAAACGCATTTTCTGCTTCCGCGCTCCAATTTACAGTTTGACCTTTTTTCTTTTTCTTAACGAGATCATTAATGGGCGAAACTAATGACGAAAAATCCTTTATAAAGCGACGATACCAGCTGCACATTCCTATGAACCTCTTAACTTCCGTCGTGGTTTTCGGTCGAGGAAAGTTAATCATAGCTGATACTTTATCGGGGTCTGTACGAAGTGAATTTGAACCTACTAAATAACCCAAAAATTTAAGTGTTTTTTTGAAAAATTCACATTTTCCTATATTTATAGTAAGGTTGGCCTCTTTTAAACGTTGCTTAACCTCCGACAATAATTTCAGATGTTCTTCAAACGACGACGAACATAGTATTATGTCGTCCAAATAGCAAAATACATGAGGTTCAAAACGTGGACCAAAAACGCATCTACTAATCGCTGTTGAGTCTGCGCAGCATTCTTCAACCCAAATGGCATGCATGTAAATCTATATTGTCCTCGCGAAATAATACTAAAAGTAGTCTTATCTTTAGATGGCTCACTAAGAGGGACTTGCCAAAACGATTTTCTAAAATCAAGTGACGAAATATAGTTTGCACCTCTCAACATATTGAGAATTCTATCTACATTCGCAAGGGGGTACGAATCGTGAACAGTTAGGTCGTTCAAGGCTCTACCATCAAAACAGAAACGATATTCTCCATCTGCTTTTTTAACCAACAATACTGGAGATGACCACGGAATAGTACACGGTTTTATAACTTTAAGTCTAAGCATATCGTCCAACTCATCATTCAATATCTTGCTCATATATGGTGACATTACATATGGTTTCTTATGGAAGGGATTGACATTACCTGTATCTATATCCATTTCGATCAGGTTAGTACGTCCCAACCTATCATCACTGCTAATTGAATGAATCTATAATCTCCTGTGCTTGCACACACTGAGCATCCGAAAGGTCATGCAAATCAAATAAGTAATCATTAGTGTTCAAAGGGATAGAAGATGAACCTAAATACACAATACTGTTCTCAATGTTACTCTGAATAAACCAATTATTGTTCCTAAAATCGGCAACTACACCAAATAATTTTGCAAAGTCACTACCGAATATAAAGGTATGAGGTAAGGACGGGACCACCAATGCATTAAGAATACGACAATCATTACCCACACAAATTGGTAAATCAACAGAACTTAAAACAGACTTTACTGAACCATCAGCTGTAGTATTACTTGTTTTTGCTGAACTAAAAATTTTTAAGTCTAATTTTCCAATTATCGAAAGAGCTAAGGATCCAACCCAACCACTGAGGTAGTGCATCCTGAATCTAGAAGACCAGTAATATCTCTATCAAGTAACTTCACCATAATGTAAGGTCGATTATCACACTGCTTTTCAATGAACAAGGAATTATTCTTAGGCTTCGTAGAGTTCTGACAAAAATTTTTTACAACTGTAAGCGATCTCTACCAATCATCTTTACAAAAATATTTTTCTGGTTTACATATCATAACTGTAGTCTATCACGCGGAACAGAATGCCGACCACTATGCACCTGCCGCCTTACTAGTTTTTTGAACATTGTGGACACGACGTTGCTTTAACACCTTTTCGACCACATCCAAAACAAAAAATCTTTTTGGTTGCTCTACAATCTTTAAACCAATGTCCATTACGGGAACAATTCCAACAAGCAAAATTATTTCTCTTATCAAGACTAAAAGAATTGAAAACTGAAGACTCCGAAGTACTCTTATCCGCTACTGGTGTTTGAGGATTAACTAATTTATTTTGATAAACCCTACTCTTAACTGTATAAATTTTTTCATTTACCACGGGATGTTTAGTCTCGAATGGATGCTTAGAAGGACTACAAGTCTTGTTAGGCTTACTAGAAGATGCAGAAACTAAGTTTAGTTTCATCAAAGAGGCTTCTTCTAACTTTTTGCACAAACTTACTAGGGTAGATACATCTTGAATGTCCGACAGCGCAAGTGCTGAAATAAAATCAGGAATCAAATTTTTTCTTATCATCTTAACTTTAGTGACTTCTGCTGGCTCGTTAGTAAGTCTACTAAATAAAGTTTGCATATGCGCAACAAATAAAACAATCCTTTCATCTTTACCTTGACGACGATTTTTAATTTTTTCCCAAATGTCATCATCAGAAAAACCGGGTAGAAAATCTTCCTGTAAACGTTCTAATAATGAATTCCAATCTCTCAACGAATTTTTTACAGTTCTAAACCAAATCAAGGCATTTCCCACAAAAAGTTCACATGCTGATCCAAATAAATCAGCTTCGGGTACCTTATGAAATTGTGCTAAATCGCTGACTCTATCTAAAAAAGAATATAGTTGTTTAGGGTCTCCTGAGAATTTTACGGGCCATGAACCTATAGGTAAAGAAGGTGTTACATACGAAATAGAATGGGTAGGCGCACTAGCAACTGAAGGAGATACTACAACAGACCGATCAAAATTGGTGGACTCTGTTACTCTATTGATTTAATCATATAACTCAGCTTCTAGGGTTAGTATGGTTGCTACGGTCTCCTTTCTGAACTTAATTGCTTCCTCGGAATTTATTGAAGGAATTTTCATACGCTTAACTCGACCAGAAAGGTGGATCAACCTTGAACAAGCTTTCCTAAAGATTGAATCTGACGAATCACCTTCAAATGCGGACAAAACATTTCGAACTGACTCAACTGAAACAGAAATCTCGTTACTTTCCGTTGCAAAATCTACTTCATAACACGAAAGATCAATCAGACAACCAGACTTATCGATTTCTTTAACTAACAATCTTCCTAAAATTTTTCTTTTCTCCAAACCTGGTCTCTCACTCACTACTCCTCTGATTCTCATTCATACTCCAGCTTCTCTTTAAGTAGACAAACAATGTGGAATTTTTCCGACATGATTGCAATAGTCTAATATTTTAATGAAATCAAATTGATAAATCTAAATGATTTAAGCCTTACGACAATTGTCAAAACAAATTTGGGCAACTACAGGTCAAAATCAAAAAGTGTATTTGGTAAAAATAAATTTTGCCAAAACAATATCAAAAAAAACTTTATTGGGTCAAAACAGAATGAAAGTTAAAAATAAATTTGACTAAGGTAATTAATTGACTGAAGGGGGGTCAACGTCTTAACCAAACTCATGCCAAAACAAATTTCAAGAACATTAGCAAATTTAAACAAACAAATATTTGAAACTAATAGCAAATTTAAACAAACAAATCTTGATGCAAAATAAATTTTGAGCAAACAAATTTCGAAGCAAAATAAATTTTGAGCAAACAAATTTCGAGGCAAAATAAATTTTGAGCAAACAAATTTCGAGGAAAAATAAATTTTGAGCAAACAAACTTCGAGGCCCTACAACAAACTACAACAAACTAAATCAGGAAACGTCATTAATTTAAATAAGTGTATTAAATAAAGAAATAATAAAATAGAGTGAAACCGCGCATTCCCCCAGGACTTAAAAGTGAAGTGATAGTGATTGTGATCCCCCCAGAACGTTTAGTGCATATCCACCAGGACTTTAACAGTGCATATTCAACTCCCCCATAAAAGTAGAAAACCAATAGATGTAGGTAGACGACCAGATCTTCGGATGCTGTAAAAATTTATATTGAAGGTAAGAATAAAATTGTGGTGGCTGTACTCGCATGAGCATTGATTTGTGATTTTAAACAGATTTTGAAATAATCTAACAGGCACGTTTTTGTGTAATGGCGTTAGTCGATATTATGCTCATGCGAGTGCACCTGATAATGTATTTGCTTTTGCTAATATATGCACTGTTACATGCTTTTGCTTATTCAGATTTATTTATATTCATTATATGTTTGTTTATATATTTATATCATATTTATATTTATTTTTACACTTATATTTTTGCCTGCATTGTATTGTTTTGTGGCTTTATTTGATTTGTTTGACGTTCTGTCGCCAATTTTTGGTCGCAGTATATATAGAAAAGAAAATTGTATATATAATATGTCAGTTAGGGAATGATAGGGAACGTTAGGGACAAATTTAGGATAAAATACTTAGATCAGCGAGGACGAATTTGTAAATTTATAAAGCAGGCAAAATAGCTGGATTCACTATTAATACATTTGGCAAATGCTTAGAAATTTGAATCCATTTTAAATTAGCTAGCTAGATTTGGATAGTTTTAAGTCGACCTTTCAGGTCGAAACTGGTAGTCAGAGCCGGCGTCTGCTATCCGGTATTACGGATCCCTCCCCTTTCATTTTTGCTCGTCTTGTTGATCGGGCACACTCCAAAGTCAACGCTAGTGATATCATTATTTAAACCCTGTTCTAGTTTTTGTTTCAGTTTGTTAGACTTTTATTTAGATTTTATTTAGGGTGGATTAATTATGAAGTTAGAATTAATAAGAAGCACGTTTATTTTTCACGTTTAAACCCAATGTAGTACCTCCGGGTGGAGCATTGGGGACGTGACCGCAAGTATAGCGGCCCTAATTCAAATTATAATGTCCTATTGTCCATCCGACGGTTCGGTACCACTTCATCAGACCGTTGCAGAAATTCCTAAAATACATCCCGGTCCACGATAGTTTGAAGTGCAATGTACTGTCTCACTTCCGCCTCAAAATGCTCTGCTAAATATTTTATTATTTGTTTTTTCTTTTGTGGAGGATCTTGTTGTTTCGCGATACTAAACTTCTTTATCGCATATAATTCCCGGATTACTATTAATTCCTGGTTGTACTTGCTCATAATTAAATCTTCCCTTACTCTGAAGTGTTGATTATCCCCCCAAGAGTGCTTTGAAAATTTATGTTCAAATTCTAAAAATGTTTTTAACTCGCTTTTTATTAAACCAAACTATGTTTTTGAGCCACCTTTTAACATCGATCTGACCAAATTTAGTTTATACTGTTCATCCGATGATCCCTATATCAGCGTTTTAACATTGTTCAAAAATATCTTTGGGTTTAACTTATTAGCACCATAAAATTTTGAATATTGATCTAATGAGATACGTGGTTGGTTTATTCTAATGTGTTCACGAGAATTTTGTACCGCGTTTCTACTAAAATCCGTTTTCAAACTTCCTAATTCCCTATTGACCGTCCTAAAGCCTATCTCACAATTTTCCTAGACTTCTTGTACTTTTACGGCTAAATCCCTAATTTTCACGTTGGTTTCTCTCTCGCATGTTTCTTGATCTGACTTAACTTTTGTAATTTCATCCCTCATGTTATCAATGTCCACCATAATTTGTACAACTTTATTCTGCACTTCTAGCTTCATTTCCGCAATTGTCTGATTTGTTTGTTTTAAATCCTCGCTTAATTTTTTTTACTTTTAAACCTAATTTTTCCCCCAATTTATCCAAATTTTGCCCATTTTCATTAATTTTTATAATAATTTTTTTTCATACTGGCTTTATTTTTGTCCAAGTGCTAACAAAATAGACCTCATTTTAGACTCTTGCGTATTTTGCTTTTCTTTGCTGTTACTTCTTTCTAATACTCTCCCTGCAGTTTCAGTCTGTGTATCTTCTAAGAACACATTTTCCTATCTCCAGCCATTCAGTCCCCCCCCCCAAACAAACCGCTTTTCTTTCTTTCATAACTGTAGGAGAGGATACAACCGCTTTGAAAAATTCTCCACGAATCTCCTTTCAAAATTAATTAGTCTCAAAAATGAATGTAATTCGTTTACATTCCTGGGTCGCCTAAATTCTGAACCGCTTGCACTCTTTCGAAATCTACTCTAATCTGTTCGAATTAATTGAGTGACCCAAATATTTCACTTCCCGTTGTGCAAAATTGTACTTTCTCAGCTTCAACGTCGAGCCCGCACTCTTGAATTTTTTTATGATAATTTCTAGATGTTTTAAATGTACACCCACGTTTTTGAGAAAACCAATAAATTATCCACACATGTCACTGTGAAATCTTCTACATCTCCTTCCAATACTATTTTTAAACCCCTATCAAAACTCCCCACTGAGATTGACCAACCAAATAAGAGAACGTTAAAAATATAAGTTTCTTTTTCAAATGAAAATCCCACATATTTCCTACACCCAATCCTAATGGGCATTTGTCAGTAAGAAGCTTTCAGATATAGGTTAGATAGGAACTGATGCTCAACAAATTGAAACCAATTCGTATGGAATAGGTGGGACAACATGGCTGCTTTCCATCATAGTGTTCAAATGACGTGCGTCCACCCACACACGCGCCGACGAATCCACCTTTTTAACGACAACCAAGGGGCTGACATATTCAATATGACTTTTCTCAAACTCCCCCCCACCATGACATCATTTCCTCAATCTACTTCCTTACTTCCTCTTTGTATGCGTTTGGCATCGGCTAAAACTTTCCAAATAAAAAGGGGTGTCATCTTTCATGATTATTGAGTGCTCGTATCCGCGCACTAGACCCGGTTCTAAAAATACGAAATTATAGACCTCTAATAACCCAAACAATTTTTTGTTTTCAGTTTGATTAAACATTTCGGCCTTTCGGAACACTTGCCGCATTTCTTCTTCAGAATATCTCTGCCTTTGACCACTTCTTACCATGCCACTACTATATATCCTTAATTCGTAAACCCCTACCTTTAAATCTTCCCCAATACTCGTTTTAGTCAATTTTATTCTACATTCTTTTCAATTAAATTCATCGTCCAACAAATATTTATCAAAATCCACACGAACCGCCTACTGCGCCATTCAATCGCAGCCCAGTAGCACATCTCTTATTAATTTTGGAATGACGATACACGCAAACCCAAACACCATCCAACTGACTTTAAAATCCAAATAAACTTGTTATCTTACTATTTGTTCCTCATCCTGGAGGTTACACCTGACGCAGGCAACCGCGAAATTTTGGGATCCCTTTTTAAAATCTTTTCAAAGAATTCCTCACTAACACAGCTCAATCGTCGATCCAGTGTCCATTAAAATATTTGTTTGCAGCATTTGCACCTTGGCTTTTATACCGGAAGTAAAATATCCTCTCTGTAACCTTTTCCTTTTCTACTAAATGGTCCCTACAACGGTTAAAAAGCATAGCTACTACTCTACATGTGATTTTCCAATGCTTCACCCGAAGGTCCTACATTGGCCAGGAAGCGAGTGTTTTATTACCTGGAAAATTTGAAATTTTGCCGAACCCTTGCTGTTCCAAGCAAGGTAGGGATCTTTAACGTGCGTTACAACACTCACACGCGGGACCTACTTTTTACCTCTCATCCGAACAAGGGCGTATTTTTGTGAAAAATGCTCGCCTAACATTTTTCAAGCGGACCGTGTCGGGATTCGAATCCGGGCCCTTGGGCGTAGTAGTCACACACATACCAACTACGCCACGGAGCCGCATGCATAGCTATTACTATGTTTCTTTCTCAGTCTTTCTCGGGCCAATTTTGACTAGCCTCTCTCTCTATCCTCGGTTCCAGAGGTCTATCATAAGCTCAACGAGGATTGTCAGGATACCAACCTCTCAATCTCCCTTCATAAAGCTGGTTTTGCCTCGAATTACTACCGGAATACGCCAATCTCGTATTGACATCGACTTTATCAATCTTATGTAAAAATTGTTTCGCCTCATCTATTGTTTCCACTCCTGAATTTATGATACCTCTACAAATATCAACCTTAAAGTGATTCGCCAAAATGTCAATAATTTCTTCCTCAGCTATAGGTTCCTCTAAATAATCTGCTTCTTTAAATCGCGTCAAAAAATAATCGCTGCGCGTTCCTCTCTTTCTCATCTTTCATATTTAAAATCCTGGAACGCCCATCAAAAAATTTTCTCTTAAAATCTGCAAAATTTCTACATGATAAAGGTTTAATCTCCTCTGCTTCTTGAAATAGCGATTCCGACTTATTAATAAATATAACTGGCTTTGTTCTCTCGCCAAGTCTGAAAACTATTTGTTCTCCATTTAATTCTTTTCATATACTCAAACACTGAAAATTGTTTGTGCTTTGAGCGATAAAAGCTTTGTTCTTCCGTTTCTCGACAATATTGCTCCTCCCGGCTCTTTCTCTGTACCCCACCGTACCTTTATTATCGATATTTCCTTGCTCCGAATTAGTTTTTAACGATCTAATTCTCATTCGAATATCCTCTAACCCTCCGTTTAATTTCTTTCTACTTTCAGCTAATATTCAAAATTAATACGTAAAACTTCACTGTTATCACTTAAACTCGAATTAATATCTTTCCTTAATACTTCTTCATTTTAATACTTCACCACTTCATCGTTTACAGCTTCTACTTCTACGACTGCTTTCTTTGATCATTTTTTTCTTGTCGCTACCGACATTGTTACAATCTTTACCCTTACCCTACAATAAAACAAAATAAAATACAAGTTCAGTTTTTTCTTCCCTACAAACTAAATTTCATGACCCTCAATTTAATGAACTAGATCCAGGAATCAATAACTCTTAGTGGGGTTTAATACGTGAGGTTCTTGGGGTCATGAATAAAAAACCAAAACAGGCTAACTTCAATAAAATTATTTTTAATAAACTTATCAAATTACGTACAAACTGCACGAAGATATTAAAAAAAATTGATTCCTTTACCAATAAGTCTACTGACCTAACACAAGAACCAACCCTTAAGGTCATTTACGGTAAACAAGGCAACTACGAAATGCAATTTCCTAGCACCTACTTATTATTTCTAATTACTGGTAGATAACAGTTACTTGAAAGGATATGTTATCCTTGATTAAGTGGATAGATTTAAAAATTTATTCTTTAACTTTGCTCATCACACAATTATCCGTTGGTACCAAAAACATATAGCTCATTGTGGCACAATGTCCCATTTGCGGAGGGGCCCCAATACACCGACGCCTCGGAAAAATAATAGTCAATTGTTCTAATAAAAACAATGGATACTCACCGACAATCAAACAAACGTATACAAAAAACTTCAGGTAGCGTGGTTACACTTCGGAAACGCCCCAAACTAGCACGAACCAGCATTTCAGGTGTTGGCTCGAGTTTATGAACTAAATAAAATAGAAATACCTGAGTTGCTGTTGCTGTAAGCTTTCTACTTTTATATATCCAAGTAACGTACATTCTCTATAAATTCTTCAATATTTTGCTGAATGATTCAATAACAATCCTTGAGCAGTAGACAAACAGGATTTACACTACACAATCCTGAAATCGCATACTCAGACGGTATTCGCTTAACTATATTAATAAATATCTCACGCTTATCGATCTACCCCCTACCCGCAACACCAGTCAGGCAAAACATCATTCAGGGTCAATGACCTACCAATCACTGCCCGTCCTATTCACCAGCGCACCCCTAACAAACTAGTTAGCTTGCCCGTACATAAACCTTTTTATAAGAAAGCGCGTGCTAACTCTTACTACCAAACAGAACAACATATTAAAATTAAAGAAACGCAACGTGTGGTTCAAGGAGAAAAATACAAATCCAAATAAATAGCAAAAATAAATATCCAGTGCCCGTTAAGAAATCTAATAAATGACAAAATATAGCTATTAGTGAGACTCATCAAAAGTTCAATATAAGTTTCATTATAATAACATTCATTGCATATCTTTTGAAGTTTAGTCCTTCTGAAAAATAATTCGGAATTATTTTTTATAGTTACATAAGCTGCAACCAGTTATTCAAACTTGTGCAATTTTGCACTGAATCGTATTTGAAGTTTATGCTGTTTCTTCATAGCGTGACGGTATTCGTTTTCATTATCATCAGCACCCATGATGATAACCATGGAGGATAGTCGTTTTCATCAATAGCCATTGGCATTCTTTTTTCTGTATGCAGGATAATATTGGCTTAAATCTGTAGTAGTATAAAACCAAGCCAATCTGAACGGACCTGCATCTTGAAGAACTTCTAAAATACTAGAACGGGTAAAATGGCGTGTTGTTTCAGTGAGCTAAAGAGCTGAACTATAGGTATTACCAAATTAGTGGGGTCTTTAGTGAGGAACCAGACTAAGACAGGTCCCCGAAAGAAGGCAGCAGCTTTTTCGGTTCCTAGAGTGGCAGAGACCATAGGAGTCGGTATGACATTCTAGGACACACTATTGCGTTGCGGAAGGTAACGGAAACCTCCACCTTAACTACCAAGTACACAACGTACATAAATTGTTACTAAGGATGATGGCATCCTTTGCGGTAAAAAATTCCGGAGTTAAAATAGTCTCCAAAATTCGGATCTCCGTGGCGGGGGGAGGAGGGGCTATTTCGAGGGATGTGGTCCAAAAGTATAAAAACAGAGTCGTGAACATTCTGCGAGTCGGAGCGTGGAATGTCAGAAATATGAAGCCAGTAGGTAAGCTATAGAACCATAAAATTGAAATGGATAGGTTAGTACTAGACATAGTAGGGATCTGCAAAGTTTGCTGGCCAGAGGCGTGGAATTTTTAAAGTGGGGAGGTAATTCATACAGGATCAGAGGAAGGAAATTCGGGTATGGGAATAGTTATGCGAAAAAAGATAACACGATGTGTAGAAAACTACTTACAAAAGAACGAAAGAGTACTCATAGTTAGATTTGAATCGAAACCAGTAAATACAGTAATAACACAAGTATATATGCCCACCTCTAGCTACAGTGAGAAAAAGGTAGATGCGATCTACAAAAATATCGAAGACATGCTAACATATGTTAAAGGACATGAAAATTTAATAATTACCGGGGATTTTAATGCAATGGTAGGGGAGGGTAGGGAAGGAGCGGTAGTAGGTTTATTTGGTTTAGGCACGAGAAATGACAGGGGAAATTGGCTGGTAGAATTTTGCGACAAGAACAATTTAACCATCACAAACACAGTATTTCAACATCATGCTAGAAGGCGATACACGTGGAAGATGCCGGGAGATATAGGAAGATATAAAATAGATTACATTATTGTTAGACAGCGGTTTAGGAATCAAGTAAAAGACTGTAGAAGCTACCCAGAAGCCGATATAGACACTGACCACAACATCGTAATTATGAAGGCCGCACTTAAATTTAAAAATTTGAAAAAACGAAACGGAAAAGGCACGGCACTTTGACTTTGAGAAACTAAAAAATAAAGATATTCAAGAAAGATTCGAAAAAAAGTCAAATGAATTGCCGAAAGATATCAGGAAAGTATCTGATACTAAGGAATTAGAAGCAGAATAAGTAATCATGGATAACAAAGGATATCCTGAATTTAATAGAAGACGAAAATACAAAAACAGACTAGACAAATCTGGAAAACAAGGATACAAAGCCATAAAATGGGAAATTATTTACAAATGCAAGAAAGCTAAAGAACAATGAATTGATGAAAAGTGCAAAGAACTAGAAATCAAGAGGGAAATAGGAAAGACAAACGAAGTATACAAATTAATTAGAATGAATTTTAGGAATATAAAACCGTATAGCAAAAATATAAGGGACGCAGAAGCAAACGTCAATATAGAGAATGTCGAGAAAGTAGATAGATGGCAGGAATATATAGGAAATTTATATGCAGGAGAGAAACTAACAGCATTTGAACAAGAATCAGACATTGAAAAGGATGACTCAGGATATCCTATACTTAGAGATGAGTTTGAATTAGTATTAAAAGGTCTGAAAATCGTAAAGCACCGGATACACGTTAAGTGCAAGCAGAAACTTTAGAAACCGCTGTACAAGCAGCAACAGAACGTCCTTTCAACTTGTAAGCTTTACGTAACACCATTGTCACTATACTAAAAAAAAGGGTCGCACAATAGGTTTGACAGCACACGTGTCAAAAATATTAACTAGAATTGTACAAAGGCGAATGCAAAAACGAGCCGAAGAAGTACTAGCAGAAGAACAATTTGGGTTTAGGGGAACACGGGAGGCTATTTTAGCTCTGAGGGCAATAATGGAGAAAACAATAAAAAAAGGGGAGAGCATGTATATAGGGTTTGTAGATTTGGAAAAAGCATTCGACATTGTAAAATGGAAAAAAATGTTCGAAATACTCAAAAGAATGAAATAAGTTTTAGGGATAGACGAATAGTACATACCTTATACAAAGAGCAAACAGCGGTAATAGAATTAGAGTAGGAACATTGAGAAGTAAATATTAGGAAAGTGGCGAGACATCTATCTGCCCTATCCCCGTTAATTTTTAACTAGTACAGTATTGCCCGAAATAAACAGTACTGAAATTGTAATTGTTTTGTATATTTAAAAAATACATATTATTGACACTTTATTATATGTTCTAAATGTGCACCTCCTCGTTCGAGACAGACTTCATAACGATGTTCTAAGTTTCTGGTCATGTTATTGAATAAGGGTTGTCTCAGGGCTGCGAAGAAGACTCTAACGGCATCCTTTAATTCATCGATGGTTTGTGGTGCCCGTTTGAAAACGGCATTTTTAGCCATGCCCCAAATGTATGCGTCTGGAGGTGTGAGGTCTGGAGAATGTGAAGGATAAGGAAGTCAGTAAATCGTGATATGAATTTGCTTGGAAAATGTTCTTGAAGAAATTGACGAATTGCGGCAGCAGTATGGCAAGTTGCCCCGTCCTGCTGAAAAAATTGGTTTCGAAATGCCAAGTTACGTGCACGACAGAATTGACGTAGATCAGGGATAAATCGTGTTAAAATTTGTCTGTACCTCTGTTGATTAAGTGTGACTTGCCTACCATTCTCTTCGATAAAGTACGGACCAATGATTCCGTGTCCGGAAACAGCACACCAGACACTCACTTTTTCACTATGTAAAGGAACCTCTTGAACCTCATCGGGTCTGGCAAAGCCCAGAAATCGATTTGTGCGACGATTCACATAGCCTGACAAGTGAAAATGTGCTTCGTCTGAAAACCAAACATTTTTCAAAAATTCAGGATTTTCATACTGTAACGCGAGAATTCTGGCGCAATATTCCACTCTACTGCGATAATCCCGAGGATGTAGTTGTTGATGTACCTGAATCACATACGAAAATGTACCCAGCTCCTTCAGGATTCTTTGAAAGGAAGTTCTTTTAAATCAAGTTGTAACGCTGTCCTTGCCTGGCTGACTTTCGGATTTTCTAAGATTTGCTCAAAACACGTTCATGGTTATTGTTGTTGTTAACTGTCCTGGGACGCCCGAGTTTCCTTTTCGTTGGCACAATACACTACTTGTATTTTTAAACTTTTCAATAACCTTCAAAATTACAGCATTACTTGGAGAACGTTTATTAAACCTTTGTGTGAATTGATCAGACACGTATAGCAAACTTGCACCATTACGTCGGCCGATTCCGTATGAACGAAAATAATGCTCTACCAGAAACACTTTCTCCTCTGTACTTAACACCATTTTTAACAATTAGGCCCTACTAATTACTTGTTTGAGGTTTACTTGACAGGTCTATACTAGCTAACTTGAGTGTGACAGCGCACGCATAAAAACACCGCCAACTTAGTTTCAGTACTGTTTATTTCGGGCAATACTGTACATCGAAGAGACAATGGATACTGTCAAATGCAAAAAGACATTTGGAATTATTATGCAAAAAACCAAAGATTGATATGCAAGGATTTGCAGATGATATACAGGTATTAGCATCTAGCAAGTAAAATTAGAAGATGCTCTTAATGAAATGGAAACAGTTATAACAGAGAGATACGGTATGACAATTAATAAAAGTAAAACTAAAGTACTAGTTTGCAAAGGAGGGCACAATAAATTAAAAATTGGAATACAAATAAGTAATGAAAACTTACAAGACGTTAAGAATTTCTGCAACCTAGGAAGCCAAATAACGCAAGATGGGAAGACCACAAAAAATAAAAAACAAAGATTAACACAAGGTCGCTACATTTAACAAGAAAAAGCAACTACTGTGTTCAAACATAGAAACAAGGAACCGATTGCTTAAAACATATGTGTGGAGCACAGCTCTGTACGGCTGTGAAGCCTGGACAGTAGAAGAAGCGGTCAAGAAAAAAGTAAAAGACTTTGAAATGTGGTGCTACAGACGTATGATGAAGATATCGTGGACAGACATACTTCTGAATATTGGGGAAATGGGGAGAACCGAACTGCATTTAACAAGAAAGAGCAGCGGCTATGTTCAAGGACAACAAACATAGAAACAAGAAGAAAATTGTTGAAAGTATATGTGTGGAGCACAGCACAGTATGTCTATGAAATAGGAGAGTAGGAGAAGCAGACACAGAAATGGTAGAAGCCTTTTGGAATGTTGTGTTTCAGATGTATGAGGATGATAGCATGGACAGACAAAGTTAATAACAAAGAGGTTATTGAAATAGTAGGGGAAAAAGGATATCTGTGCAAAAAAATAGGAGATGTAGAAGGACAAAAGACGTTCTAGGGGATGATTGGGGAATAGTGCAGGATGTATTACAAGCAAAGATGGGAAAAAGGAGGTAGAGGTAGCCCTAGATCAAACTATTGCACACAGTTAATGAAAGATGCAGACTGTGTAAATTTCATGGAAATGTGTAGGTTAACACAGAATAGAACACAATGAGGGCACGCGTCTAACCAATTCCAGGACCTATTGTTGATGATGATAAAACCAAGAGCATCTCTTCACATTACCAGCGACTACTCGACTGAGATATTACTGCATTCGAATGCGCTCAGTTGGATTAAAGACGCAGTGTTATGGTGAGTCTCATGACTCGCATTCAGCTAACTGAACACGGAAATCTTCTGAATTACTAATTTTACTGATTCTAGTTTTAGCACTGTAATGGATTTCCTTACAACCATTTATTGGACGTTAAATCTTTAAAGAAGTGGTTGGTGCCTAATTAATTTTGCGCTATTGTAGTTCACTGTTTATAAACGAAGCGATTGAATTTTCTAGATTAACCATAGGTTAATTCCCAATCCAAGGCAAAAGACAGTTTTGATTAATTTTCTCATAGTAGTTATCATCTGTGGTTTTAGAACGATATATAAGGTTTGCATTGGGAACAAATTCTATATCACATCTGACGAAAATAAGGATAAATCTAATAAAGCTACAAAGGTTTAATACATCTTATAGTTATAATAAACTCGGTCTACAATGCTATTTGTAAAATGTAGTGCAGACTTCACATAACAATAGCCAAACATTATTTTAATAGAAGTTGCCCCACGCCAGCGTTTGGAATAATAAATTTTTCAATAAATGGTTTCAAAAGTAAAATGGTTACGTTACCTTTATCCCGCTGCATGTTCAAATGTGCAAATTAATTTTAGTTTGCATTGTATACAAGACATGAGTCGCAGCTAAGTGCACATTTTACGGTGACTTGAATTTCCTTTTTGGCGCTAAGAGGTTTTACTTTAAATGAAATTTTCACTTTAAAGTTGGAGCTTTAGCGTGCTTAAAACTAAATTATTTTCGTTTTTCTTTCAGAAAACCTCTTATGCTAGTAATGTGAAGAAATAAACTATTTTGTTGTTGAAAATTAAGACATTCCATCAGTATAAAGTAACAGTAACTCTATTTGGAAATGATTTTCGTGCAATAGTTATTGGTATTTCAATTCCCAAGTATACGGTTTGTTTTTGTATTGATTTTCTGAGCTAGTCAGCGGCAACACAAACGTAATATAATCAAACATTTTTACTTTCGAATAATATATTTTAAGCCTTGATATTATTATTAAGAATGGAATAGTTCCCTCAAATCTAAAACTGGCTATGATTAGGTCTATTCACGTTTTAAACTGAGTAATTATAGACCAGTATCTTGTTACAATTAAAAAAATCTTTAGGTTGTTAATTTTAAAGTGCCCGGAAAGGGCGGGAATTCCGTAACAAATAAAGGGTGCATCGGTTAACTACGTTAGTGCAGGAGTGAATCACCATATAAATAAATTGATAAATTTCAAAATCTAATGAGTAAAATTATCAAGCTATGTTACCATAGACACTTATCTTGAAAGATTTTTGTAGTGCTTTAATTAACTGGCGCTAACTCACATTGTCTAGGATTCGGTCCCGTGGAATAGGAGTTTTCCTAGTGGATCCAGATTATATTTTATAAACAAAGAAAACAAACACACTAGTTTCATTACTGTGATGCTCACAAAACAAACAATAAGCTTAGCAAGGTAAAGAAATGCTTTTCCGGGCAGCTGTAGCAATCAGCTTAACATGCCTTGGAATAACCCAATGCCGAGGCAGTGAGTGGGTCAACCATAGACCGACCTCTTGCCAAATGAGCGTCACCTAAATCTGATAGTGTATATATATATATATATATATATTGCAATACGTTAGTATTCATCAACTTACCTTGTGTAAAAAAACTACCTAATATATTATATATATATATATATAGTGTATATATATATATATATATATATATATATATATATATCTAATACTATGGATAGATAAGTCAGATAAATATTTATGACAGGGTATTTGAAACATTTTTCTAAGCTATAGTATAGGGATTTATAATTTAAAATAAGCTTTAAGGTTAATGTTGCTTCATTTTAGAGTTAGGATAAAAATTAATTACAATTATTAAATATAGGAAGTGTAAATCCGTAAGGTAAACACCTGCATTTAAATGTATAAGTACCATGCAAAGTTAGTAGTAGGAAAGCTTTTTTCATTTCGTGTCATAAAAATCAATAATTTGAAGAGGGTGAATTTTTTAGTGATATCAAGTAACTGATATTCAAAGTGTAATTACTCTAGTTGTGTACATAACTTAATGTAGGGTAATATGAAGTTGGAACATTTATAATTTTTCAAGAGTTCGTATTGTAATAAATAAAAATTCGATGGAACAAATTTTAAAGTCGTTTCTATTTGTTACTACTTTGTGGTATCTGATTATTTTGTTTTGCATAATAACCTTAAAATAAACAATTTCATAATAGAAGTGAATGTTATTACTATCTAATTTGCGTTGGATTTACTGTAATAATTTATTCAATTATAAAAAATATCTTAAAATTGCCCAAGAGCAAAACGTCTTAAAATTATTTTATACGCCACTCACTCGTGTTGCCTAATTCGTAGGCGTCTGCATTCACTTTGAAGGATTACTGGGTTAAAATACCGCTTGCGCAGAGTGTCACGAAGTGACGTTTCTGACAGATCAGCTGTTCCTTCAGATTGACAGTATCAAAAAAAGACTCGGCTATTTTGTTCGAGAAGATGATGGCATTTCTACGTGCCATCTGGTGTCTCAGAATAGCCATCTAGGTCGAGGTCGAGAAACGGAGAATGAAATGACAACGTGGTCACCGGTCATCGAAATTCATTAACCGTGAGGTGATAATTTTTAGGAAATATTAAAGCTAAAAGAATCTTTAAGTTTCTCAGCGCATCGGTAGATTACGAAAAAATTTTAGAAATAAGAAGAATTGCAGGTCGCCCATATGGTGTTTATTTAGTTGAAAACATGACGTAAGCTTTTGGTTGGGAACTTTTTTATGGAGTTGGAGCTTTTATCGTACGTACGAAATTCAGGTATTTACAATTCTAATGAATACAGGAATCTATTCCCGGTGTGTTTCAATTCGTTTGTGTGGTTACGGTTGAAGCTTTAATATCAAGATTATGAACTTTTAGAAATGCTCGTAAAATTGTTTGAGATATTGCATTTGGTGAAAGTATAAATTTTGCATTTAGGATCTAGTATAAAAGATCGTGAAAATAATCATATTTCAATAGTAATATATTAAATTCATTTTTTTACTTGGTGTCAAAATAAAAGTCTAATAAAAAAGAAAGCGAAATCTTATTCCGTAGATGTAAATCGAAATGTTTAGGAAGCACGAATGTGACCTTTATAAAAAGTTTATAAAGTCAAATTCTATTTATTTATACTATGTCTGATAATTAGTAGATTTACTGTGTTATTCCTGTACCATGCTAAATTATTTAAATTTGTTTAATTTTTCTGATTTCGAATACTATTTCTGTAACAAATACTACGTGTTAAATTTATTTAAAGCTTATTGTAAACCAATCTAACAGATATGTGAATTGGGGTTATTAAAAATCTTTTTGTTCTTGAGAATAGTTCTTAATATTAAAATTTTCTTATTTAAAGAGGAAAGTTCTGAATCCTTATTCCATATGAAAAGATGATTTTACTATTGAGTAATATACTTGAGATTTTGTTAACATATACTGGAGAGAAAGAAAAGAACTACTTTAAATTATATTTTGGTTCAAAGCAATGTCTTTTTATTTCTAAGTACTTAAATTAATGACGTTACCACTCGAAAAAATAAAATTTGAGTAATGAAACTTGAGAAACACCCAAGAAGTGATGAAAATGATCTTTTTGAAACCCATTTTTAGGAATAACACTTTTACAGTGGTAATTTCATGCTGTTTAACTTACGAATTTTGTGTATTTCTTAGTGTCTTTAGATTAAAATTTATTGTGTACTTTTTTGTGCCAGGATCATCGTGACAGAAGTTGAAGTAGTTATTTTCGAGAGGTTTCCAGCAATGTTGTTTTGATTAACTTGTATATTTTTTTAGATAGTCACTACAGCTTGTGGGTTTCTGCATCTTTTCACAGGATACTTCTCTTTTTATTCCTGTTTATAGTTGAGTTTACTTTACATACACGCCCACTCTCATTGCTCACCTTTGGGGTAATTCCCAGACTAAGTGAATATTGTGAAGCTGGTGAGTCTATTGGAAGTGAACTCTAAGAATAGTCTTACCAAATAAAAATCGCTTCACTTACTCCCAACGTCAAAATCATAGTATTGGTGTTTCCCACACAAATTTTTCAATAAAAAAGAAAGTTCACTTCAATATTAGTATAAGATATAATAGTGTTGTCAAGAAACAAGTTAACGATCATTAGTTTCTAAGAAGAAACGTGCAGCAAACGAAACATTTACTGTAAAGTTTAGCATTGTAAATACATTCGGCGTATTAATTTAACACCCAGTAAACAAGCGTCAAGGTTTTTAGGAAAAAGATCGTTAAAAATGAACAGCAGATTTACGTTAAAGGTTACATACAAAAATGGATCGATAAAATAAAGAGAAGGAGTGTGTTTTGCATGAAATGGCAAGGAATGAAAGATAGCATATTGTTAGTTGTTGTTGACTTTGAAACATTTGTACGACAAGGAAATTTTAAAAGTAAATAAGTAAGACTGAGATGGAACGTCTTTTCAGAAAACATCGATTTGGAAGGGAATTAAGAAGTACGGTAGAAAGATACAGACAGAGTAGGACTGTTAGATTGTGTATATAAGAATGAGAAAGGCGATAGTGTAGATTGGTAGGGTAGAATAGAACTTGTAAATTGCGGGGATAAAGGTAAGAAGATATAACATACGGGTTAAACAAGGATACAAAAAACGGATAACTGACAGAAAAAGAGTACAAGACAAAGGACAGAACATTTTGGGTGCAAGCTAGAGAGAGGTGATCGTATATACGCATATGAGACGCGCGTTTTAGATGCTTGCGTGGGTCCAGTTGACGGGGTGACTTCAACAAATTTGATAGCCGCTGGAAATTTTAACGAGGGTTTCGGAGTAAAATGTTTGTTCGTGATAGAAAATTCTGAGATTTTCGAGACGGTTGGCATACGGCTGCCAATGATACCGCGAATAGCTAGTTGAAGGTTAATGGCTGGATTTGAAGAATTGGACGACGGTTAGGTGTTGTTGTGTGCATGGGTTTGTGGAATCAATAGACCGTTTAACAAAGTTTACCAAGAAAGCGTGTTTAGTGGAGTGGTGTGAAAGGATTCGGAGGACATTTTTGAGTCTATATAAACCAAAAGGAGGCGGTAACCGCTCCCTGTCTTTTTCGATCTTCAGCCAAGCTTCTAACTACAATAGCTAATTAATTAAGTGACTAGTGAGTTTGAAATTTTTAATTACAATAAATTAGACATCCACAAGTTGGTGTGAGATTAAAATAGCAGTCGTGAATTGATAAAGTACAATTTGAAAAGCGAAGCTGGATGTACGTAAGTAAACGTTTTCCTATTTTTGGTTGGAGGTGCTTGTTGTGCACTGGCATGGAGTAGTGGATATTGATAAACCAGTAGCGGATGTACGTGAGTTTGGAAGTACCGTACATTGGATACAGATCTGGGTAGAGGATTTCTGTTCCTGATGGTGGGATTCAACTTGGGGTGATTCCTGTACGTGCAGTCGTGAAGAAAGACTACGTCAGAGAAGATTTCAAAGCAGAGATCTAGTTGTGCTACATTCCAAGTAACTGAATTTTCTAAAACTGTTTAACTCTTGTGATTGTTTGGTGATTATGACATTTTGTGCTTTTTGGGTGGATGTCGTTGAATTTTATGGACATAATAATTGATTATTTACCTTCGATTAGGTTTTATTCGAAAAGGAGCTTTTACAAAGCATATATATGTATTATTTTACATACTGCAATCCTACCTTATAAGTGATAGGCCTAGTATATCTATCTCTCACTCCTTGTCTTATTTCAGAGCCTTGTTGAGATCTATCTCTAAATCTATCTCTAAATATTTAACACGGCTGCTGCACTTATATATTTCACAGGGCCGTCAACCACGTAGCGGAATCTACCTAGGGTGGGTCCGTCTTAGGCAAACCCCTCTCAACTAGACATCCAAACTAAAATCCAAGGGGTTTTCAAAATAATTTAAAAAGCCAAAAGTATCCCCAAACACTAGTTCCACTTTTATTAATTTTATTAAACCATTGCGTAGATATTAAATACTAATACCTAGAAACCAGATACAGGCGCCGCTTTCTAGCCGTCCTGAAGCCAAATGACCAACTGCAGGCACCTCCTGAAAAACGAGTAACATCGAACAACTGGTAAATCTCCTAACTATAAAACTACTACTACTGCTACAAACTAAATGTTATACTAATACTCCGATGTTGATTTAAACCAATTTTACTGGTCTATCCTTTCTAAATGATAATTGTGCCGATGATAAATCGCTATTCCAATTACTTTTCGGTGACTGCTCTTTCAATGTATGAATACCAACTTGCTTTTCTTTACTATACTCCAGTACCACTAAATCTACTTCACTTTACCTTGCTATCCACAGATATCGACGCTGCTTCCCAACTTCTTCTGCGTATACAATAATTACCGCTGCGTGCTCTCCTTTACGCTATTTGCTAACTTCAGGCACAACTTAACTTTCAAATTTACTTGTAACGCTTTTCAAATGGAATAAAGCTCAGAACATTACAAAAACACGTCTATTTTTCTGTAATACAAATTTGAAGTCGATTATAAATACAGCCCGTCTCCCCTAGTTTCCGTTGCCTTAACACCTACGTATACGCACACTATGCAATTCATAATTATTAATCATATACGTGTCTAGACCTCTTGCTAAACTGAATGGCTTGATAATTCAGCGATTTATCTATATTGAACTTTTTACAATATTGAAAATATCTAACAAATTTCGGTGGTTCAGCTTTTAAATTGTACGTAACAGGCAGTAATGTCTTATTCGGTAAACGTCCTGTTATTACATAATAAATCTTTAATTGTTAAAACATTTTCAAACTGAAATTGATTTACAAATATTTTAGGAGTATCACTTAACTCTTCAAAAGTTTTAAAACGCGTAGTGTACAACACAATTTTGATATTTGTTTCCACATTTAAAAGGTTCTGAATACGCTAACTACAAATTAAATTCTATATAAATGCAACTTTAATAACAACTAGCCTAGCTTGGTATCTGGCCGGTATACGTTGTGAAATGCAATGCAGTTTTAAAAGCTTTATAAATTTATAAACGTGGAATAGTTGTTAATTTATAAACCAAAATACCTCAAAGAAAATACCCTAACAAAACTAAATATACCCCCATCCCAGCAAGTCTTTTCAAAGCCCTATTTAAACATTTTATAAGTCCATCCCCTTCTTGACTGTATAGTATATATATATATATATATATATATATATATATTTTGCTTATATATATATTGCTTCGAACTCTCATGCTGGCTCTAAAAGTTAAACATTCTACTAGTCGTGCCCCAGGAATTGGATTGACAAAATGCTGCGAACTCTCGCTGCCGTTCGTTACTTATTACTACAAAGAGTACCACTTTATGGATGCCAATAATTGCTGCGAAAGCCCCTTTAACTTGCTATTAATAATGATTCGAGCCACACCTTTGGGAGTCAAAATGCTGCGAGCTCTCAGATACTAAAGCCTCAACTCTGCGAACTTTTTGCTGAGGATTCGAGCCTGATTAAGTTTTCAAGCTCTATTGGTAGTAAAGCACCTAAAATTGGACCTCCAAATATTTTGATCTCTGGTTCTGATGAAGTCCCACCTTGATGGGCGCCAAAATACTACACACCTTTGATGCTGCTCATATCTAGAAAAGTTTAAAATTTCAGCTTTGAAGTGAAGTTTGCCTCGGCTGCTCAGCTACCTCTGAAAATAAAACTAACTATTCAACAAAAGATAACGCTGCTATAGTAACTCACCCAAATTTACGTACATACTTTGAGAGAAATACTCATCAAAAATCTCCTTGTACACACATCAGTTACATAATGCATACGTCCACTTTTTAAACTATTTCATGATCAAATATTACTCCAGATTAATTATTACCAATTAATTATCATTTAAAGTAACAGGGCTTTACCATAGATCTTTTAAATATACTGGGAAACTATCGCCTTCCACAAATGTTTAACAAATAATGTAACGATCACTGTGCTTTTATCTACAATACTTAGAACTAAACACGGTTTGAAATGAAGCTAAAAGCTTTTAACTAATTATTCCTATACTCTAATCTTATTACATACAATGATTAAATATGTTTAAAATCTTTCACACACCGTGAATATTTACATCTGCCAGATTAAAAAAATTAATATTTAAGCTTGCTAGCTTATTACCTTAGCATTATTGATTTCTACTTGAAAAGCGTTTTAACAGCACGAAATAAATTACCAAATGAACCACTAATGCTCTTATACACTCAAATATTACAGAAATATATATCTGGTAAACACCGACTTAAATTTTAAGGTATTAAAGTATATGTTCACCAACATTTTCAAAGAAAAGTTTTATTTCCATTTTGCTTTTCTTTAAGAATACTTATTTGGATTAGGTACGAGAAACGACAGGCGAAATAGGCTGGTAGAATTTTGCGACAAAAACAATTTAACCATCACAACACATTTTTCAACATTATGCTAGAAAACAATACACGTGAAAAATGCCTGGAGATATAGGAAGGTATCAAATAGATTACATACTTGTTAGACAACGGATTAGGAATCAAGTAAAAGACGTAGAAGTTACCCAGAAGCAGATATAGACACTGATCACAACATCATAATTATGAAGGCCGCACTTAGTTTAGAAATTTGAGAAAAACGAACGGGATAACACACTTTGACTTTGAGAAACTACAAGATAAAGATATTCACGAAAGATCTAAAAAAAAGTCACATGAATTGCTGAAAAACATACGAAAAATTTCTGATACTACGGAAGTAGAAACAGAATGGGCTAACAATAAATCCAGCTTAGATCTTGCTATTTCAAGAAAAGTAGGCACTTATAGTGTGCGTGACGGCACCCACGCATGTGATTTACATTTTACTTCTCATCCGAAGAAGAGTGTACTTTTGTGAAAAATGCTCGCATTGCATTTTTTAAGTGGTTCGTGTAAAAAATCAAACCCAGGATCTTAAAATCAGCCGTCATACGCGTACCTGTCTGATCTACTGAGCCGTCTCACCGAATACCACCACAGCTTTGGATTTACAGTTATAGAATTAAATACTCAGTAAACATGTATGGGTGAAACGAGAAGAAAATTTACTGTTGTTCGGATGAATTACGACAGAGACTTCGTATAAGCGACCGCTGTGGTGACCAGAATTGCAACAAAAAGATAGCGGCATTTGTAGTTATATGTTTACATCATGTAAGTGCGGTTTAAAGCTTATTAGGTATAACTTCTTGGCTAAAGATCACATATCTATCTTGTGACAGAGATTTTGAAAAATATACCAGGGATATATATATATATATATATATATATATATTGCTGTGATAAAGGGTTGTTTAAGGGTGTATTTTATAGTAAAGGTCGTGCAGATATTAGAAATCATAATAGGAAGCAGAAAACTGCATTTATGTAATAGAAAAGTGAGTAATTGGGATAGCTTGTAAATAGTAAGCAGTCAACACCCTGTATATAAAGTACAAGTAGTTTTAAGCGACGCAAATAGACACATCTTAGGACAAGAAGACGCATAGTTAGCATAGAAATAAGCAATACATGCATTAAGTAGATAACGAATATTTAACATCCTGTAGATAGAGTTTTAGTTAATTTAGGTAATGCAAATAACGATATTTTTTAGTAGAAGCACGCGTATTTATAAGTAAACATAATAAAGGTAATTAGACACGCATTCAAAAGAATTCAAATCAGTTATGATAATACAGAGATAAGAAATAAAGCTTAAAGAAGCGTAGTGCAAGTGCGTACAAACAATTAACAATTTTGATAAGTAAAGGTGATTAAAAATTGCGTAAATAAACAAGCCTATATAAAAATTGAAAGTCGCATTGCATCAGTTATTTGTGTATAATATGGAAAAGCGATAATATTTATCAAAACACCGCATGTCTGATAACGAAGCAGCTGCAAGCAAATAACAATTATTTGGGAGGACGAAAATGTTACATCAGAAACTACTTTAAATCAAGAGATTTGATTGGTTAAAATTAGCGACGAGCTTGTAGGCCATGCCCACAGACGAAGTGGGATATCAAGCATATATTAACAGCGTCATGATAACGAAGTCAGTTCTCAACTTAACAAAGGCCAAGGCCAAGGTGAGAGTAACGCGTAATAATATTTAAAAGTGAAAATTGTTCAAGTGACAAATAGTGCGACGAAGATAAAAATTACTATTGCCGATTAAACGGCTCTGAGTCCGGTGAGAATAAATAACAAGTCTGAGTCTGGAAAGAAAAATACTCTAAGTTGAAAGCGGATGAAAAGGTTTTGAAGCTGAGGCTGGTGAGAAAAAGTAATATAATAATTCAAATGATAGTCTGAGGCCGGGGAGCATGAAATCCAAGTCTAAGTTTGGGGTGCATGAGTCTAAGTTAAATAATAATAATCCAGAGGGTGATGACAACAATTTAAATGCAATAATTCAAGCGTGTGGATAGATAAAATTTTAAATGGGTATATAATAATTCTGAATTGGTGGAGAATAATTTTGATCCAAATGGATGGTATAATGCATGGAAAATTCTAGTTGATAATGGATGCGTCGATAATCTTGGTTGCGAGAAGGAAATAATGAAGTAAACAGACCAGGTTAGATTTTTAGTTTTAAGACAATTTTTTTTAAATACTGAATATTGAATTTGATTTATTAATATAAATTACTGCATACTTGCATACGTAGAAAGCACGTAAAATGATAAAGGGGTTTTGAACGTTCCAGGCTTCTTTTTATTAAAACAATAAGATTTTGGTGACTTTAGATTGATTAAAAAGCATATGATTTTGAGATAAATAAGATTTACAACATTAATTGATTGAAAAGTGTATTTTAAATAACCTGTACATAATATTTGTTTTCATTATATGGAATTGAATTAACTTCATTTTATAATTCAAAATAAAAGCTAGTCGAGGCCATACGAATGATAAAAGTTAGTGGGAGTGTAATTTGATAATTTAAAAAGAGAGGCGGAGTTATAAGCTGAATACACCATTGATATCGAGGAAGACGTTATCACATCAAGTTTTGTTATTGGTCGATACAAGGTTGGTCCACGATAAAATCCTGTTAATTCCTGTTAAATCATAGCAATATTTATAGACCGCCCAAACTGTGGGGCGCGAATAATAATTGGAAGGAGTTCATAGCAATATATATATATATATATATATATATATATACACACATATATATGTAGAATAAGTAATTTAATGAGTCATAAAATAATATCAAATAATAAAATTTAATGGCGAGTGACTCAATATTAGCCACAAGGGCATCCTGTCGACACGTTTCGCCCTTGTTGGGGCTCATCAGGACAGGAGTAGCAAAGATGTAATAATTAACACGAACACATTATGGGAAGTACAGCATCACCTAGCCCGCAATTTGTGGCTAATATTGAGTCACTCGCCATTAAATTTCATTGTTTGATATTATTTTATGACTCATTAAATTACTTATTCTTCATAATTATAATCATTCGCTATCGAAAAAAGGAGTAAAACATCTTTGCTACTCCTGTCCTGATGAGCCCCAACAAGTGCGAAACTCGTCGACAGGATGCCCTTGTGGCTAATATTGAGTCACTCGCCATTAAATTTCATATATATATATATATATATATATATATATAATTAATAAGATAAAATAATAACTTAGACTTTTATGCAAAGCCCAAATGATCATTTCAAATCGAGCTAGTAATTCTATGAATTTACGTATGTATATCCTAAATGATTGATTTGGGACCACTCTGACTTCTATGCTCATTCATATACTTGCAACTACTCTTGAATACGTGATTTGTAGATCTGCCACCCTATCCAAAAATATGCTACCAGGCCGATCCATTTCAATTTGTGTATTAAACTAGACCTCCTTTTTCTTCATACATTCTATAGTTATTATATATACCAGACATTTGTGCTGTAAATTATTCCTTCCTTTTTGTCCATTTTTCTAAATTAGATAATTTTCTTGTACTTGGCTTAAAATTGCTTCGTTTATAACTTTGTTTAACCAAATATTCCTCACCATTCTCCTCTAGTACTACATTGTAAAAGTTTCTCTTTCTCTTTCTTCATATTCTTTACCTACGTCACATGCCAAAAATTTTGCAGGAGAAGAGTTTTTCGATTTTAGAGTATAAAGTTTCTGACAGTGTATGTTAACTAGAAAAGATATAAACTCTATCGAATCTTGAAAACATTTTGGGGTTAAGTATTTAGGATTTTCTGGATGTATGATTAATCTGAAGGTCATGCTTCCAAAGCTCAGGGTTATTGTCCTTTAAAAAATGTGACGTTTTACTCTATAAAACTTTCGAGGTGGGGGCGCCTCAGTTTGAAGGCGAAGAGTTTATTCCAAGAAAATGAAATGTGGGGCTCGGCTTTTAATTAACGGTGCGTTAGGATTTTCGCTAAGGATGTGTTCGATTAGGGTTAATTCTGGAGTCAAACGACCTCTAGAAACAAATTCTTGGCCTTGGATCTTTAAAAATGAAGGATTGACGTTCCAATTTTAGGAGTACAAATTTTGAAAAACGTTGTCACATGTTGAAATATCTTTGGAGTGGCATCCGAGTTTGGGTTGTAGGGTTAATCCAAGAGCTAAACTTATATGAGAAACGAAATGTGAGACCTGGCCTTTCTTTGAAGGCATACCAACTTCACGTGCTTGGATATTTCGAATATCGATTTTACTATTTTAGGGGTGAAGGGGGTTAACGCCAAGGTATTCCACTAGAAACAGAAACAGAAACCTAGATTTTGAAATTTTGAGAAATACTATGACTCATGTTCGGAAAATTTTGCGTGGCGCTTTCGATTTTTAAGTGAGGTGAGACGTTGAGCCCAGAGAAAATCTTTTTACAGAAATAAAATCTTGGCTGGCAGTTTAAAAACGAGAACATTTTTGATTTTTAGAGAGGGTGAAAAATAAAATCTTTATAACAAATTACCGCAAACATACCTTTAAAATGCTGATTGATCTGAGGATTCAACAATTCAATTTTTAAAAGTCTTTAGGTAATATTGTCTTGGCATGTAGTATATTTTCTTAACATCTATTAGTATAGGCATTTTCTAACTTACCACATAATTATATGTTTATATTGATATGGGGGGTCTAAAAAAGATGGTCCGGTTGGCATTTAATTAGGTTGTGCGCTATCCACTTGTTTAAACGATACTAATAGTTCCGCACATCACATCGTTGCATCACAAGCTCAATGACTCCATCTTGTTTGCTATAATTGTGCAGGGAAAGTGAATCGACTTGCTTGAGTTGCCTGTGACATCACTGTCTTGAGGTTTGGAAACTGAGCAATATATCTACTGTAGCTTTATACATGTATCACGCATTTGACTCACAGTAGGAATGTCGTACCGTTTCCAAATCAAATCAAAAAGTTAATTGACTTATTAGGGGTTTCACATTAAGCAAGAATCCTCTTAATTTCGATTCCGCTCTACCGACTCAGGTTTCAATAAAATATTGTACTGTTGGAGCACAAAGCTTCTTCGTTGTATTAAAGTTGCTGCTATTTCATTTACAGATTCAGAAATTTTATAATCCGATTGACCTCTATTTAGATGTTTAGCAACAAGGACTATTTTTCTGATTAAACAAAATTTAAATTCTCATTAAATTACAACGCAAAAACTCTAAAGCTTTTTACTTCCGGGACGCAAAACCTTCAATTTACCTTCTTTTGATCTGATTTACATTAATAGCGGAATCTAAAGGTTCACATCAAAGCTGGCAATTACAGCTTTGTCTGAGGACAGCTGAAGTGTGAAATGTGACTCCCTCAGACTCAAAGCCCTTAAAATTATAATTATTCTGTAGGCAACGCTCCTGGTTCACGCATTTTATTGCACTTTAAATGACATTTTAATTCAATTGGCGTTCTACTTTTAACTACATCAGACCAATTTTCCGGTATCACTCCTTTGCATTTTATCAAAGAGGGAACAAGTAAAGGTTTTGTAATACTACGAAAGCTAAATTAATATGATTACGTGAGATGAAATTTCAAATGTAAGTTCTAAAACAAGTCTCACCAAAGGTAAGTTTAAACACAAAAAGGATACTTAGCTGCAAAGAATCTCATTAAAGCTTAGAAATATGGAATCACTTGGTTAATTGTCTAAACCATAGTCGTAACTAACTTAGCTAATTGCGTTTTATGCAATGAAGGAACTGAGCAGGAATAAGCAAGAGCAGTAAAATATCACTTAATTTATTTCGCAGTTTATTATGAAAAATAGAAGGGATGCTGCTGCATTTGTATTTCTGAATTAAAGAGAATGATTACAAAATAGTCTGTGTATATATAATTACAACGCTTGGAGCTGCGTATTCTACATTTTATACAATCTTTCAGGTATGTTTCTACAGTGATTACTCTGATTGAAATTTATCCCATAGTGACTGTCACGATAGTTTAAATCCAAAACCGCTAGACGGCATGAGGCGAGTCCACATGTAATAAGGACTTTGTCCACTTTAACATGCCCAAGTTTTGAGTAAACTCTAATAGAGGGCGTATTTTATGTCGGCCACACAAATTGGTTGTGCTAAGAATATAATCTTTATTTTTATAATTTCAATATGCATACCTGTTTATAATATATATTGGGTGCACCAATTTAAGTTTCCTTTTTTGGCAGCAATATAAATCAGTTTCAATAAGCCTGTGTCCCAAATGTAAGTTTATAACAACATATTTACTAAATGGGCAGAAAAAATCTTTGAATTAACATTATTCATTGTTTTACAAAAGCAACAATTCTGAACAAATTGTGTGTTGAAAAAAATTACTCGAAGATTATGATCATTTGAATCATCTTGCTGAACGAATAATTCCCAACTGAGTAGAATATTTAAACGAATTGGAAGCATTGGGCATAGGGTAAGGCCTGCGTGTCATCGACTGTTCCACTAAAAATATAGCTATTTAAGTGAAAGTTGTTACGCTTTATTTAATAAAGCGTTAACATTTATTGTATTAATTAGGTCTAGGGGATTTTTTTAAAACTCAGTGTTAGAAAATTCCCAGCAGACTAACATTTTAATGCCGACGTAGGTGAAAACTACACAAAGTTGTGGTCCACACGGAAAGTTAATACTTGGCTTATCTTTGTGGTCTGAGAGAATGCTAACATTGCACTTTCTAACGGTTTAAACGGCATTGTACCCACCAATGTGCGTCTGAGAACTTTAATCTCTCTTGGAGGAGATAGACATTTTGAAAAAAATGACTTTGGTTACCGATTTCCTTTTGGTGTTGACGTATTTGTAGTCCTATCGATCAAGTGATTCTCATCTTCTGTTTCCTATTCCCTATCGTATCAGCACGTCGATAACGAGGTCTACAGCGAGGCAACAACAGAAAAAAGAGGAATCCATCCCTTTGAACTAAAGAAATTGCTGCATCAGGAGTAAAATACCGAGTGTAAGTGATATCCCTAATAATTTTGCAACGCATTTCGTCGCCTCGAGTAATTTAATCCACGAGTAAATTTGAGGTTATATATGTGTGATAGTTACAGTTCTATTTTACTCGAGATGCGGTGGTTTATAAGGCTTAACAAAGTGTTGGTGCAGATCTGGCATTTGCAGGTTTCGCGCATTTCTTATGACTTTCTTTTACGTCATTTTACATTAAAACTTGCACCTACATTCGCAATAACGTAGTAACTGCAGCCCACCTATCACGGACAGTAAAAAATTTACGCAAATTAGATTTTAGAGAAACAGGAAGTTGAAACTGGTTGTGCAAAGGAAATTTTCTTTTTGATGAGGCACATTTCCAATTTTCTGTGCATGTTAACAAGCAAAATTGACATACAGAAGTGAAGAAAACTTTAATGCGATTTACGAAGCACCACTATGTGCATAAGACGTAACTATTTGGTGAGATGGTGTCGTTAGATTTTACTCTTACGAAAACGGTAAAAGTCAGACTGTAACAGTCGATGGTGAGTAGTATTGGAGACTCATAATCGATTATTTTCGTCACCAAATTGAAGATACTGACGTGGAAAACTTGCAGTTCCAACATGGTAAATATTTTTAATTACACTCGATAGAGATGAACGTCAGGCACCAGTGTTACCTAATTAATTTTATATTTAAGCAGTGCGTGTAAATAAGTTCGAAGTCCTTGTAACAAAGAAAGGGAAATCGACAGTCTTCCGACTAAACTAGGGGTCTATTCCTTGGGTAGAGCTATGAGGAATGGCCGTGGGTTTTAAAACAACAATTTGGAACTGACGCATCACTACAAAAAAATAAAGAGGTGCAGCGGGCGCCACCAAGTTTTAGGCTTGATATAGGCAGGGGGTACCCTAAAAGAGAACTTGGAAACCCTCAGAGGAAAACATCGCATTAACTGCAATAACGCAGAATCTGAAAGAAAACAGTATTGTTAAAACAAATAAAGTACACAAGAGATGCACATGGTTATTATTAATATTAGAAATTTGAATGTAAACGTTAAAAAGAGTTTTAAAGACCAAGCTTCTTCGAAACGCCGTTCAAGTAATTTATTTTTAAGTCACAGCTAGTAGTCTTATCCTTTTTAATAGAACAGATTTATGAATTATAGTTTTGGACGCACTTGCCCAAATTGAAACAGTTTATTTTAACTCAAATGATATTCTTTTAATTAATAATTATTCTTTTTTGCTCATAAAAAATCTTTTACAAAAATATACCACAAAAGGGATTGTCTAATCTTTTAGACATAAGTATTTATATAAATTTTAAATAAAAGCACGATAATTATCTTAACACAACCTCCAATATGTCCAATTGATACTCAGATTTGTTTATCTTGGTGCACAGTTACTACTTGTATTTTTAGTTCAAGATTAAGGGTATTTATCATGTTTAAACATTAGAACTACTTTATTTTCTGTAAGTATGAATTTGTAAGTTTACTTAACAGGTTTCATAATTGTTGAGTAACCAACATTAACATTTTTGAATATCACTTTAAAATAGGTGTCAGTGTTTTGTTAGACACTTTTTGGAACGCACTGATGATGAGAGGTATGTGTTAGGTTAAGAATGAAGTGTGGTGGTTATTGTCAACAAGGTTCCTGATTTATGTATGTAAAATATCTAAGAAAATAATATCAATCAATAAAGGTATAATGAATGTAATCTTTCAATTGTCTGTAGTTTAACAATAATTCCAGGTAATAACCTAAACGACGCATAATGTAAACAGTAATGTGGATAATATTATTATTTCCAAACAGCAATTTTTATTGCAATCTTAATGTAAACAAACGTTAAGTTTAACGTACTCACTTAAATATGAACATTGATTTCTTTAACAACTTCTATGAGAACAGCTGTTCCAGGTCGCGTCATAAAGCTAATCGCTTACCTTTGACTGTTAAACGTATGAGGAAACGCCACAAGAAAAACACTTTGCTGTCGCCATATATTCCGACAATTATTGGACAAGTAACATTTATTGCAGGAATTTTCTGTATCGGCAACTAATGAAAGTGTAGATAATCTTCCACATGATTCTCCTTCATGTAAATAATTCTTCAACAGAGTTAGTTTCCGTCTTTCACGAACTACCAAAGCAAAACAGCTTGCACAAGGACGCCATATTTTCCTTTAGAACAAAACGATACTACATAATTTCTTAAAAATTTAAAGTTGATTTCTGATGAGCGCGCCAACAGGAAGAAATTAGAGTCAAGTGCATTTACCACTTGAAGGCACAACTTGTATGGCTATTCTCATACCGCTCGAGCGATTCCTTTCAAAACTCCTATTGCTGCTATCGCAACGAAAACCCGAGAGCGAATGAGTACGAATTTACGAACTAACAAGGCGACCGAATATCGCATGTCATTTTAAGCATAGTTCTAGTAACCCTCAGTTAAAAAATGAGTCTTTATTATTTGTTTTAAATAGTACTCGACTCGTGACTGGATAATAAGGTAAATAACTGAATAGTAATTAATATTAAAGAACTAATTACTAGCTTGAATAAGTGTCGCATTAAATATAGTAACTAAAGAATATACGCATTCCTGAACGTCAAAAAATATGTTACAAAATAACTTTGAAAATTGCCACATATCAGGTGTAATGTTAGATGTTTTGCTTGAAAAATTATCAGTGGTGTTGTTTTTACTATTAGTTGATTTCTAGTGACTTTCGAGATCGCGCGATTTATCGCCGTAAGGTTTGCTTTCTATGGAGTTATGTTAAAGGTCGTGTTTATGCCAACAAACCCGATACTTTTAGGCACCTAAAAATTAATATTAGCCACACTATTACTGAGATATCACCTAGAATTTACGGTAAAATGTAGTGAAATACTGGGTTCTCACAGTACTGTAGAACGACTTAGCTACTTAGCTACCTTGTAGTAGTCGTCCTATCTGCCTCAAAATAAGAAGTTAAAACTTTAACCCATATAATGATGCGTTGAAGTGTGTTATAAATTACAAGTTATAATTTAATGTTAAAAGTTAGAAGGACGATCAACTGCAGACGCTTCAGAGATTGTAATTTAAGTAATACTATTGTGATAGGTACGCCCCTGATAATATTTAGGACGGTGGGGTTAGCAATTAGGAGTGGGTTAAGAAACGCAAGGTCAAAGTGTGGGCAGAATATGGGAGACAGTCGTGGTAAGAGGTGACCTTGTACCGATAGCACTTAATTGTTAATAGATATTAATTTGATTATTGATTGAAAATTAGATCAATAAGTTGTCGTAATTACGCGGCGGTTTCGTGGCGTAGTTGGTATGCGTATGGCTACTATGCCCAATATCCTGGGTTCGAATCTCGAAATGGTAGGCAAACATTTTTCAGAAAAATACGCCTTCGTTTGGATGAGAGATAAAATGTAGGCCCCGTGTGTGTGTTTTCACGCACGTTAACGATCCCTACCTTGCTTGGAGCTGGAAGGGTTTGACAAAATTCAAAATTTTCCTGGTAAAAAAACTCGCTTCCTGACCAATGAAGTACTTTCGGTTGGGGCATTGGAAAATCAAACGTAATGTCGTTATGACGCGGTTCAAATAAAGCATTTTACAGAATTGTTAGCACTTGATTGTTTTCTTTTGTGTAATACTTTTCCGTTTTTTGCAAACTACAGTAAAACCTTATTATAACATCGTGTTTTATTTATTGGTTCCGAACCCTGAACTTGTATGTTAATATCGAGCGTAACATCTGTTGACACACGAATTAATTAACATCAAAAGCGCTACATTGGCGCCCATGTTGTAGGAAGGTACCTGAATTTTAAGCAGACACAATTTAAGGCAAGTGATTAAAGTGTCAACATATTAAAAGAGGTTTGTCTGAACAAGGTAGGAGTTTTATTTCTATGCATGCATCTTATGAAGATCGTGTGGTAGACGACCGTCAACGATCGTTTGTTTATCTACAAGTTCCTATCGGTGCTACTTTGTGAAAGGCTGCGATGTGAATTACGATATGTCACAGACGTCAAGACACCTGTAGGTGTATGCGAATTTTGAGTTTTATGGTAGGATTATACTGCAGGATTGAGGTCAACGATGATTAACAATGAAATTAAGAAGCTGTTATGTGTGCGATTGTATTTCACACAATGCATATTTATGTTACGTAATATTTTAGGAGATAATCTTATTCATTTATGCGATTTTAAATAGATGCCTTTTGTACTGTGAAACAAGCTGCGGTTATGAAGTTATAAAATGCTGCCAAAGAAAAGTACAAGTTAACGGGATGGGGACGGCGGTGTTTGTCTTAATACCATAAGGCAATTATTAGAGAGCAACCGTGCTTTGTTGAATAATATCAGTTCGACGCAGAAAAATAAAACCAAGTTAGTTGAAAAGTTTGATCATTTATTGGAATCAGTTAAGGAAAATGTAACTTCTAATTAAAAAGAAATTACTAGAGATGCGTCGTTGAGAGTGCGCAAATGGTTGATCAGATGTTACTTAGTTTAAAGAAAATTAAAGAAAGTGTAGGAATATTCCGATTGCGGAGAGCAGTTTTGCTGAAATGAACGTGAAAACGGCAGTTAGTCTTAGAAATAATGCCAATATGCAGAATAGAGATTCGTGTTATATTACGTTGCTTAGAAAACTAGGGGTTTTAAATTTGTTATCGGGAAAAGTTGATATACTCAGATAGGTCTGGTAAAATTAAGTGCATTTTAACGAAATAAAAATGAAGAATCACAATCCCTTTTACATAAAACCATATTTCGTATCGCAAGTGTACTGCGATAAAGTTCGGAAGCAAATTAGCACGATGGAAGAGTGGGGGGTTATTTGGTAGGAGCAGACTGAATACGTTAGTCTTCTTGTCGTGAAAAAGAAAAATGGAAGTCCGCGCGTATGTATAGACGCAAGGTATCTAAATCAGGAAATAAAGAAGGATCACGTTATTTCTCCCAACCCGTTTGAATTAATGTATGAAATTACACCTGAGGCGGTTTATAGTATACAAAACTTATCGAGTTTATATCGGCAAGTAAAATTTTACGAGCCGCATAGAAAGTATACGGGATTAATGTTTGGAGGAACTACATTTGTATTTCGGTTGCTACCGTTCGTATTAGCCACACCTGTGACTAGCTTTATCCGCGTATTGGAATGTGTATTGGGGAAAGAAACTAATAAGTTTTGTCATTCCCTACGTCGATGATTTGTTGGTCTCAGTCGATAGACCAGCATTTACAGCATTTAAAAATTGTATTTAAAAATTGTCGCGAGCGGCGTTTTTTAAAGTTGAAGAAGAGTTGTTTTGTAAAAACAAAAGTTACTTTCGTAGGCCATGCATTAAATCCAAGCAAGTCGAGATGGAACCAGTTCGTATTCAGCTAATTTTGAAATTTCAAGCACCAAATAATGTAAAAACTTTAAGAGCCTTTCTAGGCTTAGTAAATTACGACTCTCGTATTGTAGAAAGATTTTCATACTTGATCCTAAGGATAAATCATTTACTTAAAGATGAACGTTAAAGTGGTGTTGGTCTGAGATGGAGAACCATGTATTTAGTAAGTTTATAACGGCATATTCCAATGTGGTGATGTTGCATCATCCGCATCCTCATGCAACATTTTATATACGGACCAATGCGTCCGCATACGCTATTGGAGCGTGTTTATACCAAAATAACTAACAAGGTGGTGTGAATGTTCCTGTTTATTATTCTTGAGTCCTCCATGGAGCGAAACGGAGTTATTCAGTCTTCGAGAAGAAAGCGTTGAGTGTGGTAGAGGCCTTAAAACATTGAAACACCTTGCTGTTGAGTCATGATTTTACGGTTGGCACTGATTGCTAGATAAGGATATTTTTAAATATCTGTCGCCTGTTGAATTCAAGATTTCTGAAATGCAGCTTATTTCGGCAACAGGTTTCATTGAAAGTAGAATACTGTATTGGTGCGCGTATTGTGTCAGGCCTACAATAACGCTATTAATAACATTTTGCAACTATTGCTAAGGATAGAGCTTTGAAGCGAACAAGAAAATGGTTTATATGCCACGAAGGATTGATTTTCAGGATGGGAATGAGTACTTTTTCCAGATATAAGTTATGGGTGCCGAAAAATAAAATGAGAGAGTCGTTGTCTCAATTCCATATTTGAAATGGGCATATTGGATCCGAAAAGTGCTACTTAGCATTAGAAAGTGATTTTTATTGGCCAAAAATGCAACGAACCGTTAGCGAACTGGTAGGAGGATGTATAATGTGTCAGAAGTCAAAGTTTTCTCCTCAATGTAGTGGTGAAATGTAGGCTATATCAGTAGATGGACCTAATTGAATGATCGGTGTTGACTTTATAGGACCATTACCGTTCACGCGAGGGTGTGACATCTATTTTTAGTGTTGGATGTATTCAGCAAAAGGGGTCCCTTGTTTCCAGTGGAAAAAAGTCAAGGCGGTTATTGTTGTAAGGTGTTTTCGGAATTAGTTTGTGAGTGTTGGAAAACATAACGTACTTTTATTTGATAATGCAACTTAGTTCCGTAGTAAAAATTACCTTAGAGTGATGACATCTGAAGAAATCAAAATTTCACATCTTCGGTATATTTTCTTTCAAAGCATTGTGGTAGAACGAGTAAATAAGGAAGGTTTTCGCGGACATATTGTCATTCTAAACATAGCAAAATTTTCGTTCTGTATCGAGGACTTTGCGCAATTTAAAAGATTGTTGATAAAAATGCACGTGAGATTATTGAAGACTCCTCGAGGGTCCAGCTTGGAGTTCAAAGTAATTATAATGTTGCAGTCATTACAAATCCTAAGAAACTTTATTCATATATCATTGTTCATACACGTGCCCTGTGCTAAATTCTAAGTAGAATACAATGTAGTAAATTACAAATTAGGCTGCGACTCCACCACTCAGATTTCTTATTAATCAAAAGGACGTAGGCTAACTAGTCCTTATTTGTAATCAAGCCAATATCCTCATCAAATGAGATCAACACGCAATCAGGCGGGATGTCGGTCACTATTTAAGGACCAGAAGGAAGTCTCCAAGGGACAGGCAGTAGCGCAAGTAATTAAGAACAACCGTTCGTAGTCTGAGTGCTGGGGTCCGCCATGTAAGTTTAATTCTTTAATTTTGATCTTGCTTATTGTGTATAGTTATGTGTTAATTACTTTGTATGCTTTACAAATATGTGTTTTATACGATTGTTTCAATAAACTTTGCTAGTGTTGTCCTTTAATTGCAACCATTATTTCCGTCGGTCCCAACTTTGAGGCTTTTCCCTAAAGCAAGTCACAGCTCCTACTGCAAGCGCGAGTACTCAGTAGAACTTAAGTTGTACCAAAACATACTGTGACAATAACCTTAACCCTTATCGTTTTCCAATCAATGATTGGGACTTTTAGATCCTTTAGTCTTTGTGAGTAACTTCCAGCTTATTGTAGTTTATCAATTAGTTAAAATTTATTTAGGGAATAACCGTTTTTAAACTAAATTCAAAATTGTGTACGTTAATAATTATCGTTGTGGGCGAGGGAACGGAGGTGGTTAATAGGTACGCCCTTGATAAAATTCAGGGCGGTAGTGTTAGCAATAGGAGTGGCATTAAGACATGTAGGTTCAGAGTGCGCACGGATTATAAAAGACTTAGTCGGGAGGTCGTGGAGTATGGTGATTTTGTGCCGACAGCGCTTAATTGTTAGTAGATATGAAAATAAGATCGATAAATTGTCGTAACTATGCGGCTCAAATAGAGCGCTTTACAGAATTGTTGGCACCTGTTTGTTTTTTTTTGTGTACTACTAACATCGTATTTATTGACGGGAAAGCACGATAAATGAAATGTCGATGTACGTGTAAGTGGATCAATAACTCTAATAACTCTTTATCGTGCACAAGTATTCAGGAGGAAGAGATAGAACACAGCTTTAAACACTTCTGGACAATTTTAGAAAATTGTTCTGGTAGAGAACCACACATTGTGTTTTTAATAGAAAAAGTGCCAATAGTAAAGAGGCTTAAAACTACCTTGTTGACTGAGATAACTAAAATGTTTTTCAGTACGTTTACATTAGGAGAAAAAACAGTTTAGTTATGGATTAAAGAAATGTTCATTGATAAGGAGTCTTATGATAAACCTACTTTGAATCACGATGCGGCATAAGAAACACCAATTTGGGTAGTAAGGTAGCCCTTTACAAGCAATACACGGAAAGATTATGTCCAGACAACAACAAACCCAATGCATGTTGGTCACTATTTTGTAGAGTTATGTACAAATTAAATATCGAGCTTTTTCAGCCTAAAAAAGATCAGTGCGAAACTTGCATACAACATAAACTAGGCTCCATATCTAATGAAGAATTTTTTCATCATCAAAATAAAAGTGTTCAATCCAGAGAAGAAAAACAAAAAGATAAGGACAGCGAAAAGCGAAAAGTTTAGATGCGACGTAACTTTAATATCCTATGGTAGTTCAGACTTTAAGATCAAAGCCTTAGGAAAGGTTAACTTAGAATGCAGTACTCAAAAGTCGCTGGTGTTGGTCCCGTTTGTAGTTATAGAGAGTACAGATCAAATGCCGCCCTTAGGACTTTCTGAGTGTTTAGCTCTCAAATTAGTTAAAAGAATTGAAAGCATGACTAGGAAAATATTTAAATCTGTGCACGATATTACATCTAGATACCCTACTGTATTCACGGGATTAGGGCAGTTCCTAGAGAGTATAATATTACTTTCAAACCAGATGAGATATCAAGTATTCGACCAGTGAGACGCATTCCACATGAATTACGTGATAGGGTTAAATGCAAGCTTGATAGTTTGTTAGAACAGGAAATAATAGAAAAAGTGGATACACCATTAGAATGGTTAAATCCGCTAGTGATAGTAGAAAAGAAAAATAAGGATTTCCGGCTTTGTTTGAATCCAAAAAAATTAAACGACTCAATTCTCCATGCGCTAGTAAATTGAGCAATAAACAGTATTTTTCAGCGTTAGATACGAAAGACTGATATTTTCAAGTTAAGTTGGACAAACACTCAACAGATTATTGCGCTTTTGGAACACCATTCGGTAATTACAAGTTCTGTCGGATGCCATTTGGCATTTGCGCAGCACCCGAAATCTTTATGAAAGTCAACTATAAACTATTTGGTGACATTAATGGAGTCGGCATTTATTTTGATGACTTAATTGTAACGGGAGGTACAGAAGAAGAGCAAGACGAAACACTAAGACAGGTGTTGGAGAGTGCTTTGACATTTAATGTTAAATTTAACAAGTCCAAAACACAATTCAAGTCCAGTGAAGTGAAATTCTGGGTCACGTATTTTATAAAAATGGCGTGAAACCGAATAAATCGTATGTTAAGGCAATTATAGACATACCAACTCCTAGGAACAAAAGTGAATTGCTCAGGATATTGGGATTGGCCCAGTTTTTAAGTAAATTTGTACCCAGCATGTCTAAAATCACAGTAAGTTTAAGAAATCTTACGAAACAAGACGTTGAATGGATTTGGTCGCAGGACTGTGATTCCGCATCATCACAACAGAATCGAAGAAATTATTGTCGACTGCTCCCGTGCTAGCGTTCTTTAATCCGCCAATGCCGATAGAAATTGAAACGGAAGCATCTAGGGATGGTTTAGGGGCACGCATTCTTCAAAATGGGCACCCTATAGCTTTTGCATCTTAAAGTTTGAACAAGGGTGAAGTAAATTATGCCCAAATTGAAGAAGAGTTGCTGGCTATACTCTTTGGCTGTCTAAAATTTCATTATTTTATATATGGGGTTGAAGATGTCATAATATCATCCGATCATAAACCACTAGACGCAATTTTTAAAAAACAATTACAGTCAGCGTCTCCAAGATTGCAACGAATGATGTTAAGACTACTAAACTGTGACATAAAAGTATCTACATTTCAGATGCATTAAGTCTAGCGTATTTGTTAGAGCCTAGCCCTCCAGCAGTAGACTTAGAATTAGAATATACTACTCATTCATGAGTGAACTATCTACCTATGTCAGAGGAAAAAAAGTAGAAAATTATAGTTGCCACTAGAGATGATATTGAGTTAAAAACCATTATTTCTTTTTTAAATTCACAATGGGTAGATAAAGATGAATTGTCAGAAGCTGCTCATCATTATTATAGGCTGAGAGATGACTAAGTCTACTGTGATCAACTTTTATTTCTTGGTAATAAATTAGTTGTGCCTCTAGGATTGAGACACCAAATGTTAGAAAAGTTAGACCAAGGTGACTTTGGAATAGAAAAAACGAAAACTAGTGGAAGACAAATTTTTTATTGGCCTAACCTAAGCAAAGATATAGAAGACTTTGTGAGACCATGTCAGGTTTGTGCTCGTTTTCCAAAAAGAACCCCCGAAGGTCACTGCTAGCATATCTCATTCCGTCACGGCCTTGGGAAAGGATTAGTGCAGATATTTTTTCCTATGCTAACATTGCGTATCTCGTAGTAATGGATGCATACTCCAATTGGTTAAAAATGGCAGTACTTCAAAATCAATCGGCATCTGAAGTTATGTTTAAAATTAAAATCGATCTTTTCAAAATTCGGATGTCCTGATATAATGGTTTCTGTCAACGTACCGTTTAACAGTTTTGCATTTAAACAGTTTGCGAAGGAGAGGAATTTTAACATTGTAACAAGAAGCCCTTATTATCCGAGGTCAAATGGTTTAGCAGAAAAGGCAGTGGATATAACAAAACACTTACTTAAAAAGTCCGTAGAGGAAGGGAAAAATACGTATCAAGCCTTAATGCAATATCGGAATTTACCTCTGCAATACTTGGGATACTCACCATCTCAACTATTCACGAGTCGCAATTGTAAAACAAACTTGCCCATCTCTGTCGACTTGCTAAGACCAATTGTTGTGAATTAGTTACTTTCCTAGGCCCCTGCTACTTTGTACTAATGGATACTTTTTTGTTGTTACTATAGCTTTAGGTTGTTGATACTGTTATGTACTTACGGTTTGAGTATTTAATGCAGCCGGATTTTAACACATTTATTGGTAATACACATAATATACATTCATGAGGTGCTATGCACTCTTATACCATATATTTTATATATTACAACAGACAGCCCTCAATCTATTAAAAACTACTTGTCATCTGCCTGAACAATCACCATGGCAATGATCGATAAACTATTCCAAGCTACCGTTTTACGTCTTTTACACAACACTTCTCCCCTGCTAAAGAGAGAGCTTACTTGGAGGTTTAATGACCCCTACCAAATCTGGTCATTGTTCGTGATGATGACTGTAATTTTTCATGGGGAAAAGGAACAGCGCTAACAGTGGTATTGAACTCTTTACTAGCATTATAGACTTTGGAACTATAACTAGTATCAAGACTATGCTCCTTCCCCTGAGGTATTACTGGACTACTATGAATTAGGCGGTTGACTTTTATTATACTACCGGCTTCACTAGAGTCCCTACTGTGTAGCGCATTTTTGGACTGTTCTAAAACTTCCGGTACCATTACTGTGGCTGTGGCTGCCCTAATGAACTCAGCCTGAACAAACCTAATGACACTATTTACACTTACTAGATATGTACTATAGCTAATGACTTTAACTATTTTCCCTAAGTTCCATAAATGAGTATGAACATTCTTAATATACACTGCATCATTAACATTATATAACTTATTATTTTTAGTTTTTTTTTTCAGAATTGTAGAATGACTATTTTCAGCGGGTTTTAGTAAGTCATACCTGGTTCTAGGTCTAATTTTAAACATGCATTGAGCTGGTGAGATTCCACTTACTGTTGAAGGTGTGTTTCGATAAGAGAAAAGGAAATTGGTTAATTTCATCTTCATGTCATGCAACGATACTGGACCCATGCTAGTAAATAAGTTACGTTCTAGTGCCCGTTTTACCGTCTGTACACCTCTTTCTACTATACCGTTTGATTGTGGATGGTAAGGTGGTGATTTAATCGGTTTTATGCGATTTATCAAACAAAATGATACAAACTCAGCTGAATTAAAGGGTGGTCCATTATCGGAGACCAGCTCCACTGGTAAGCCAAAAACAGAAAAAATATCTCTAAGGGTTGTCATAATTTCCTTAGCGTTAGTACCCTTTTCCTTTATTTTACTTCAATTTATTATCTATTATCTACCAATATTAAAAACACGAAATTATTCTTTTGAAAGAAATTAACATTTACTCTATAAAAGATAGGTGGTCTGAAGGCCAGGCTTGACCATTGCTATGGTTAGAAAAATTTTGGGCGGCTTGACAAATGAAACAGGACTGGACAAGCTGTTCAATATCGTGATTTATTCCGGGCCACCAACAATATGAACGCAACAACATTCTCCTTCGCACTATACCTGTATGCTGTTCATGAAATAGACAAAGGACTTTATCCCTTAACGTCGCGGGTATTACCACCTTTGTGCCTAATATTAAACAATTTTGTTCAACTGATAACTCATTTCTGTACTTAAAGAAAGGTTTTAAGTCTTGAGAATCTACAGAATTTGGCCAACCTGATAAAGTCGATTCAATGACTTTTGATAATACCACATCACTTCTGGTTGCACGTGCAACATCGGCAAAATCCAACGGCACTTCATTAAACATATTAAATGAATACATATCACAAAAGTTACATTTGTACCAGTTTCTGACGGAAAACGTGAAAGGCATCCGTATTAGAAATAGAACTACCTTTCTTGTACACTATATCATAGTCATATGCAGATAACGTGAGAGCCCATCTCGTAATTCTAGATGCAGTAGTAACAGGTATTCCTCTATTTTTCCCAAATATGTATTGCAACGACTGATGATCACTTACCAGGATAAATTTACGACCATAAATATATTTATGGAACTTACGCAGGGCAAACATAATAGCCAATGCCTCCCGTTCGATGTTTGAATAGTTCTGCTCGGCCATTGATAGAGTGCCAGATGCAAAACAAACTGGTCTATCTTCGTTATTTATTTTGTGACTTAGAACAGCCCCCACTCCGAACTCACTACTGTCACAGGTGACATAAATAGGTAATTTAGGGTTGTAGATAGTGAGCACTCTATTAGATAAAAGCAGCTTTTTACTTCTTTCAAACACCTTCTGACATTCTGATGACCATGTATATGGTACTTCCGACTTACACAATTTGTACAAAAGGCCCAATTCTGAAGAAAGCATTGGAACAAACTATGAATAATAATTAAGTAGACCTAAATAAGATTTTAATTGAGTTAAATTATTTGGTGGTTTTGCATTTTTAATGCACTCAACCTTTTCTTCTGTAGGATGTATTCCCGTTTCATCTATTTTATGCCCTAAAAATTCTATACTCGAATCATAGAATTTACATTTTATTTCGTTGATTTTAACATTAAACTTCTTGAGGCGTTCACAAACCTTTAAAACATTTGCATGACAATCTTCAACTGTTGCCCCGTAAACTAAAATGTCGTTGATGTAACATTTTGTGTTAACTAAACCCGCAAGGATATTTTCCATTATTGTTTGAAAAATTCCAGGTGCTGAACTGACGCCATACGTTAGTCTGTTAAACGTAAACAAACCCAAATTGAGTGTTAATTGTCAAAAGCTCCCTGGCACTTTCGCTCACCTCTAGCTGCTGATAGACCCCTTTCAGATCTAGAACCGTAAAAAATTTATTGCCAGGCAATCCGGAAAATATATCTTCCGGTAAAGGCAAAACACAATGATCTGTTTCAATAAATCTATTAATAGTTTTTTAAAATCTACACACACCCTAAAAGAACTCTTTTCCTTTTTTGGCACTTTTTGGGACTAGACCATTTAGGTGTGTTTACTTTACTTATAATTCCTACTTCCACCATTCGTCTTAACTCTTCCTCTATTTTAGGTTTTAGAGCACATGGCATCTCATAAGCTCTATGGAAGATGAGTTTCACATGTTCTTTTTATTTAAATTCTACTTGAAACCCTTTTATAGCATACTTTGGGTCATCTTTAAATAAACAGGGAAAAGTTAGTTTTAATTCAGACACATTACGATTTTTACTGCTAGACTGGTGTTCCATGATATGACTTACATTTAAGTTACTATCTGGTACTAAAAAAACTATTTGCTAATTTTTGTTGGGGCTGCTTCTCGTTTACGTTTACTACAAGCATCAAAATATCTGAGTTAGCTACTAAAGACTTATAAAAAATGTTTTCCAAAACGGGTTAAAAACTGTAAACCAATTTCTTCCCATTAAGGGTACTACTCTAGTTAAGCATTGAACGACTATTAACGGCAGTAACACTAATTCATTTGTAAATAACACATGAACCTCAATTTGCCCTAATACAACAACTTTGTCTCCAGTTACAGCTCTTAATTTAATATTTGTCTTGAATAGTTGACAATGGTTAAAATGTTCTCTAAAATCTGCTACATGAACAACTGATTTGCATGCCCCACTATCAAGTTCCATAACTAAAGGCTTACCTTCTATATGAACTTTAACCTTCAAAGGTTCATCCACCGATCCGCTGATTGATGAAATGTAACCTAATTCAAAGTACTCTTGAGTGTTATCTTCCAATGCTGCTCAACTTGCTCAAATTGATTAACATGACGGTTTCTGCACATTCCACTAGTGTGGCCCTCTCTTTTACATTTGAAGCACTCCTATTTTATAGCTGGACAATTTTCGGACTTGTGCCATCTTCCACAACGAAAACAAGGTTTTAGCTTTGTATATCCTGCATCATTGTTAAACGTTTTTGTCTTGGCTTGGTTGAAAGGCTGTTTTTTGGATGTATGTTCCTGTAACTTACATAGTGACATAGCTGAAAGCCCAAGAACTAATTTACTTTGAGCTTAAGCTGCCTCTTGACTTAGTGCTTTGTTGCAAGCCTCTTCAAATGTTAATGCTTCTGATTCCGTTAAAAATCTGGTTTGGATACTACTGCTACTAAGCCCACACACAAGTCTATCTCTCATTGCTTGGTCTAAAAATTTTTCAAATTTGCACAATTTAGATAGATTTTATTTTTTTTATGTATTGCTCCACCGATTCTTCGGAATTCTGTTTCCTATTATGAAATTTATACCTTTCAACAATCATACTGGAGGCCGGTGCAAATTTTGCCTTTAAAATTTGTACTAATTCATCATAAGATTTAGATGCTGGAGTAGTAGGAAATATATATGTTTTTAAGGTATCATAAGTTTTTGTTGGTTGTAATTTCATTAACTATAAAATATTATTGTAGGCGTTCTTCCCACGCCTCAAATGACTTCTTTGTGTTATCAAATTCATCTAACTTTGGCATACTAACTTTATGCAATGTTTATTGTGTGATGGTTTATCCTCGTCGCCAAAATATGTTATGTACTTACGGTTTGAGTATTTAATGCAGCCGGATTTTAACACATTTATTGGTAATACACATAATATACATTCATGAGGTGCTATGCACTCTTATACCATATATTTTATATATTACAACAGACAGCCCTCAATCTATTAAAAACTACTTGTCATCTGCCTGAACAATCACCATGACAATGATCGATAAACTATTCCAAGCTACCTTTTTACGTCTTTTACATAACAGATACTGCTTGTCACATTTCTGTAAACTAATAGTGTCATATTATTGCTGAATAAAGCTTAATGTCAGGTTTATACTTCACCAACCTTATGCGAAGATGTTACGAAAAACTTAATTCGCAGACAGAAAATTAACAAGAACTACTTTGACAAGCATACCAAGGACCTCAGTGAATTGAGCCCAAATCAAAATGTCAACATTTTTAATCATATTGCCGAAAAATGGGAGCCTGCCAAGGAAGTCAGTAAATACAGTACGCCTAGATCATACCATTTGTTAAATGAGTCTGGGCAAGTGCTTAGGAGAAATCGGGTGAACATCAAAATTAGGCAATCCAGATAAATACACACGTCACGAAGTTCCCACGAGGAATGTGCATCAAGCCAAAGATAACAGCCGTAAATGTCATGTGTCTGTAGATTATAAAAGTATTACGGCTAGTCCTATTAATGGACCGAGCAGACCTCGAGATGTTCAGTCCAGTAACGAACTCAACACCCTCGAGAGCTATAGAACAAAATCTGTAACAAAACCTGTAAAACTTAATTTATAGTTTAATAGTTCTCTTAAAAAAGAAAGATGTATAATATAGTTATGTAGTGTTTTTGGGGATACTCAAGGAGAATGTAATCAGGTTGGCTATGAGTAGGATGACAGGCCTGGCAAATGTGAATGTTATAATCATTCATGATATTTACTAAATGCTCAGTATATAATTTAATTTGTTGTGCTTAAAATATACATGCAAAATGTCATGTTTCCCATGCAAAAGGTCATTTGTGACCATCTTGGATGCAAAATGTCTTATGCCAACATATTTTTTTTTGAACAAGCAACCACTTAAACAAGTTGATTCAACTGGTTGCTAATGTTACTTTGTACAAGTTGCAATATGAACATCATAGGTTTTTAATTTCAGAAACGTGAAGTATTTTTTGTCACCTGAAAAGTGCACTTTTTAACATACGATATTTTGCATTAACAGCGACGATTATTCGGCTACCGTGTTCGTCGTTCACTGATCAGTAAACTGCCTCCATATGTTAACAAGTCTTCATGAGGAGTTAACTTCATGTTCGAACACTATTATCGCAATAAACTTTCTTCCGGATATATATAATACCAGCACTTGACCTGTATGAAATATTTTGTGTAACTTGACACCAATTCATAAACTGTCAAGTTGATTACTCAACTGCTTCCATTAAATGAAATGGAATACTTAAAATACATACTTTTCCACAAAATTACATCAAAGCTTTGAAAAATGTACATCATTTATATCTTCTCATCAGAATGGAAAAATAAAACGAGCGTAAAACTTTTTCTATCCTCATAACGTGTATTTTATTAATTCTCGGTCTGACAACGTCGTAAAATAAAAGCCTGCTGTTACCATAGAATAACTCTTATGCTTTTCATACCATTTCATGTTCCGTTGCGGTCGTAATTTATATACGTGATTTTGATTTTGTATAGAAAATAGCTTCAGTTTCAACGACCTATTTTTCAAAACATCTAAAGATTTTACTTAGTGGATCATCTTTCTTATTATTTCTTTCATATTGTATGTACGAGTAGCTAAACATATTTTTAGCTCAAACGAAGTGGAATCCTCCGCTCGTTATGAAATACAGTTATATGTTTGCACATTTTGTAGCTGCTACTGAATTGGGCCTGAAAGTGTTTACAGACCGTTTCTTTATATCTACTGTATATAATTTATTCGTCGCATCGGTTAAGCTTTTGGTAAATGTGGCCATTGAAATCCCTCTAGTGGAGCAATGTTGTTTTCCGTTACGAAATGTGGAAGTTCCTAGATCGGTGGGCTTTTTTCTTAGTATTAAGCAGAAAGTGGATTTTAGTAATATTAAAGGTACAAAATAAAGATTTTGAAACTATTCAATGTCATACAATTTAGGGACACGCAGATGTCTATGCCACTCATAGTATCGGGTACCCCAAATATTTGGCTTTGGGATACATTGTTACGTGTAAAATTGACGCAAATGACTTTTTGAAATTTACGTTATCACAAGGACGTAACGCAAGAAGTGTGTAAGCTAGCTTACAGTGGCGAGGGGCGAATTCAATGAGAACAAATGCAATATCTTTTAGAAGTATAGAACTCTAACACTATTACCTACCTAGAAATGTTTTTGAAGTTTCAATCCAATAATAAAATGCTGGGCGCCAACTCACCTGACACTAATCTTATCTCGCTAGATGTGAGTAATCTCCTAGATGTCGAAATTTAGTTAAATTTCGACTTCGATCTCGAAATTTATTAAATTTCCACTTCAATGTCTAAATTTAGTTAAATTTCGACTTCGATCTCGAAATTTAGATAAATTTCTACTTCCATCTTGAAATTTAGTTAAATTTAGACTTCGATCTCGAAATACCAACAAGAATAAACTTTTGACCGTAAGTTAAAAATCTAGCAAAATTTCGAGATAGAAGTCGAAATTTAAGTAAATTTCGGCATCGAAGTCGAAATTTAACTAAAATAAGTGAACGATTTTTTGTGGTCCTTCTACGCCTTCCTAGAAGAACTATAACCGCTTTAAAGATAAGAGTGGTTTTTCTACCGCTGCCGCGGTTGTAGGTATTGTTAGAATAAAAATTCCTAATACATCAATTTGTTTAAGTTTCATATTTTTTGTTAAAATTGTGAAATCTTTAATTTTTAGCTTTTTTCTAAATGCATGCTTTGTTAGTATATTGAATCTTCTTATTGATTACCATTAATAGCACAAGATAAATCTCTACCAAACAATAAGGGAAGTGATAGTGGTAGAAAACAATGTTGATTGTAGACTTAAATGAGATATAATGATAGCACGTACACACATGAGGTACCAAAATAATCATACAACGACGCTACAAGTTGTTAAAAAATTCTTTTGCTCCATCTACCGTTTTGTATTAGTATTTTAAGTTCGCCGATGAATTGATTCTACTAGTCTATTTGTCTTCGAATATCTGTGTTGTTAAGAGAATAAACTCCTTCATTTATTTGTGTTGACCAATCACGTGTCTGAATATTTTTGTATTCAAAACTAGCTGGCTGTTAAGAACCCTTTCTTGAATTGACATACTCTAGCCATAATCTACTTTCAAGTTTAAAATTAATAAAGCTTCTCTGTGACTTCGGCTCGCACAATATTTTTTGTTTTGATTGTTTCATCACTTATATTTTGAAAAATGTGTTTTTTTTTTGGTGCTTGACACGAGAGAAAAATACCCCTACTACCCATATCTATCACGAATTTTAGAAAAAAAATACCGAGTGGGGTTAGGTGGTGAATGAAACCAGGTCCACGTCGTTCTCTTTCAACATGCAAATATCAACAGGGATAGATGGTTTAATAATTTCAGCGATTCGTATTTTTTGAATTATGTTTTAGCGTCGGATTCGTGACTAATCTCAGCTTGTTAGTACGTTCAGTTTGGGGTTAGTGTGTAACATGTCAATTCGCCGTTGCCACGCCATGTTACATTGAGCATCCCACTTTTTTCCATATAAGAGTATTTTTATTTTAATTTTATATTAATAAAGTTAACAATTACAAGTTATTTTTGATTTGTGTAACATTTTCCTTTAGTATTATAAAATAATACACTAAATACGTCGATATTTAGTTTTAATTTAACACTCCTTCTTTTGTATAAATAATATAAATAATTATGAATAGATCTAGTTTTCTAATTGGTAAACCTCTGAATAATGTCCATAAATACATAACTGGTGTATACATGAATCTGTCATTTAGGATGGTTTTCTTGTTTGGCCTCTCTCAAAATGTGTGGTTATCTTCAAACCAGAATACATTTTCGTTCTTTCGATATCTGACTGCCTTCAAGTACACATGCCTTTCCCGATAAAGAAGTTTCTTCTAAGTCCAAGATGTCGTACCTGGTATGTAAAAAGTGTCTTTCCTTTTATTCTTGTTGAAGTACAAAAATATCGTTCTAGAATATTAGTATAATGCATACAAAGAAAGCTGACCTGAATAACCCATTCAAAATTTTTAAGAATGGTAAGTTGATTACAGATAAATTTTCAGACCGTTCCTCGTGGCGTATTATAATACTTAGTTCTTGTAACGCGTTTATATCCTAGGGTTCTCTGGAGGAGTATTCGCTGGTGATTTTTCTCTGGAGGAATATTCTCTGGTAATTTGTTCTCTGGAGGAGTATTCTCTGATGAGTTGTTCTCTGGTGTGTTGTTCTCTGATGAGTTGTTCCCTGGTGGAGTATTTAACTATATATGTTAGGCTATCTAAACCTATGCATTAATTCTTCTACCTTACAAATATTATCTATTATCGTACAAGAATTTCACGTTGTCGTTTAATTACCTTCTAAAAATAAATTAAGCATACGTTAACAAAACATATGGTTGTGGAACAAAAGGATTGCTTCTTACAAATTTGAAGTTTGAGGTTAACAACCAAACTAAATAGAAATGGTGTTCGCCTTACAAGCCGTAAGAATAAACTAAATATCCAATAATTCTGAACAAGCCAAAGCTCAATACTTAAGTAAACGTTTTTAAACTACATGAATACAGTTATGAGTTTGATCTTATTTACTTTTGTGACGGAACAATGTGCATGTATTTCAGTTTTAATCTTAAATATCTAGAAAAATAATGCATTTCACATATAAAGTAATACTTTTACTTACCTATTATCTTAACTAATTTAACATTTCATTTGCTTTCCTAGTATAACCTTACGAGCGAAAACATCAAAGTTTTTATGAAACTTTTTGTGTATTTTGAGGTTATGTCCAATTTGGACGTTTAATACAAATTCTCTTAAATATGTTAAATACAACAAAGCGTATTTATGATTTTTTTTTACTTAGAACGTTAATTTGAAATTGTGTCTAAGAACAATAATAATTTTAGATTTTCTAATATCTTATCTGGTAGAGTTTAAGACAATTTTAAAATTATGAGAAAGTAGATATATATATATATATATATATATATATATATATATATATATATACTACACTTAGTGATTTTATCACATGAAAATTCGGTTGTACGAAATAAAGGAATATATTTTGTTTTTCTAATGTTATTAACTAAACGTCAATATATAAGTTGTATTAAGGTATTTTCTTTTGTCATATTTTAAATTACAACCCTGTAACTTGTCTGGGTAAAATTTAGCTTTGTTCTTAAAATATCTAAGAGTAAAAACCCCTGAGATATAATTTTCTGCAATCTACCGCAACAATAAGAGATCGATGCTAATCCTGCCAGAGTTTTGTTTAGACGCTGAAGTAGACCCATTCCTACCTTCTAAAAGGAAGGGTGCAAGTGAGTAATCTATTCTAAAGGTACCTTTACTGCTATGAAGATTTAGCGATTTAGATATTTGGGGAATTGGAAATTTTTGCTTTTAATCATCTAGGGTATTTTCTGCTTCAGGTATTTGGAGAAAATAGTTTTGACAGATGACATTTGTTATTGTTTTGGGTTGCTGGATATTAAGTTTTCAATGTTTGTTCCTAAGCTATGATTATCTAAAAACATAACGGATTTGCTATTCATTTCCAATATGTTTAACAGGCAAAACATATAACGGCGAATTACACGAAAAGGTAAAGTTAAGGTAATAACAAAACAAACAAATCATGTGATTTTCTGAACAAATATGCATGCTCCCATCTCAAAATAGCCAGAAAAGTTGAACTTGAACCAACTTTTGGGAGATCGGAGATTCGGTGTTTTTGACGTTTCTCGGCGGCGTCACGTGATCACTTTAACCAATAGGATCATTCTCCAAATTCCCAAATCGCCAAATCTCTGTAGCACTAAAGCCACCTTAACAGTCGTAGTGTTGAACAATCTACTTCATTTTAAAGCTTTTTCGAGCTTTGTCCCAGAATTACTGGTAAATGACTAACCTGTAGATTCTATCCGTTCTAGTAGATATCGATAGGAAACACATCGGGTGATTTACTTCACACAAGACACCGTATAGACGAATATACAATACATAGGAATTCAGGTATGTCGAGCCTGTTTCTAATAAATATGGCTGCTCTTGTTGTTGTTCCTGCAGGCCAGTAATGGAAACCGCTGACTAGACTTCCCACGAATGTTATTCTTTTTGGAACCACTTGAGTATTTCAACTGAGTAGCCCAAATCTTTAAAATTTTGTTACTTGTGCGCATATTAATTGTGCGTTTCTGTAACGTTCCTTAGTTTCAATGCGTTATTGTAGCCAAATTTTAATTGTCTCTTTAGAATTTTAGTAGGCGTATTGCGTATGGTTAGTAGTAATATTTTTTGGGCAATTTAAGAAATTGAAAGTTTTATCTCTCAATCGATTCATTGTAAGCATATTAAATAATGTTAAGAACGTACCATAGTTTGTTTGTAGAGCAGTTTTTTTTAATGAATGACTGGATGTGGTCATATCTTAAGTTGACGTGGGATTATTGAGAGTTTTAAGAAATTTGGTCCTAAACGAATGCAGCTAGTTGTACAATTAAGATTCAGTAACAGTTATTTGAAAACTAGGCTTCTAAAGGCTAGTAATCTTAATTTAGTTTTATGTTAAGTCATATTGGTGACGTACCCGTATAGCGCGATGATACCATGTCGTGTTATTATAAAGGTGTATTAATCATTGTGTTACTGTGAGTTAGTACATGTTACAGTGGAAAACTTTACTGTTTAGTTTCTTAAGTATTTTATGAAATCTACTGCAATTTCTTTAAGACGATCGTCCCACTTTGCTGGAAGATTTGAATACAACAACGAATATGTGGATTCAACAGGTTGGTGCTCCTGTACGTAACCACAGAACTGTACGTCGATTTCTTTATGAAAACTATTCTCATAGGTGAATTGACAGAGCTAAAATATTATCTGTCAAGCTCGTTCTCTTAACTTAACCCTGCTGAATTTCTTTTTATGTGATTTTGTTAAGGAACAGGTTAACAGAATTCGTTCAACAACTCCTGATAATATGAAGAATAGAATAAGCACAGCATTTTGTGCAATTGACGAAGCAATGATGACCCGAGTACAAATTTCTTTCATTAGAAAACTAGCAGTCAGCATCAAAGAAAATTGTGCTATTTTTGAGCACTTTCTGTAGTAAATTTGCCTTTTTCACTACATTACACAATTATTTTTCGACATTTATTGTTAAAATTGGTTTTCTGCCATTGATAAATAAAAGTGTGTTATCTGCTATTATATCCTATTGGCGCTGGATATTTAATGTCAGTCTGTTTAGTTTTCTGAATTTTGAAAACCGCAATTTTTCAGAATTTTTTCATGTAACTTATCAAAGTTTTATATCATTATGCACCTTACTCTTTTTTCGATGTTATAAAAAGAGTACGAAGAAGAGCACGACGAAGTATAAGAAATACTTCGGCACAGCTTGCATAGACCTTTATGGTTTCGGAGGCTGCATGAGACTTGAAATCACAGGGTAAGGGGAATGTTTAGAGAATACCTGAATGTTAAAATTTAAATATCAAGACACTTGTTTACAAAACTGTAAAATAACTTAGAGAAACAAAAGTTAAAACACGATAAGAGAAATTTGACTAAATATGTATATTAATACTCAGTTATTACAATTCCAAAGGCATGTATAAGCTATACGTATGTGTCATTAACATTGTAGACATTGCTATATATTTTAACATGGTATAATTCCTATATTTAATAAATGTACACGAGAAAATTTCTATAGAGAACTTAAAATAAAAATCTCTGTTTAAAAACTCAAAATTTAACTTAAGACGAGAGTAAATTCAAAAAGTGATCATAATTGTAATAATGTCATGTAACAAATGCACATGAAATGAAAGTTCAAGTAATAAACCTTTTCACCATAAGAAGCTTAATGAAGTTCGAATGTTTACATATTTTTAGGTTATGTATTATAGAATTTTATTTGAAATCAATTAAGGTAAGTAAAAGGTAATTAATAATCAAAACAAAATATTTGTAGTGACAAAGACAAATTTAATTAGAGGTTAGGCCTCTTTATTTTAACAGAAAAACGATAAGGTAAAAGTTTTAATCTCATACTACCTGTAGTATCAGTAACTGAACTAATACTAAGTTACTTAATTTATAAGGATCCTTCAATATCCAGGAAACTGAGACATCCTGCGTTGGAGGATCTCCTAGAATAGGTACAAAACAAACATGTGGTCGACTTCAAATGTTGTCTTTAACAGACTTCTGTTCCATAAAATTAAACTTGTAGATATTTTTCAATAAGATAATAACTGAGCAGCAATATGTAAGGCAGAAGGAAACGACATATAAAATTCTTGTGATGAGTATTTATTTTACATCATCTGGTTGTGCGAATTCCACGAGCAACTTTTCTATGTAAAAATTCTGAATGAGAAAAACACGTTGCCGTGACATCGGTAACCCGAGCATAAACCGGAGCATATATATCCACCGGAGCACCATAAAAAATTCAGTTGTGTTACAAAAGTGAAAATTTAACACGAGGTGCAAAGGAAAATTAAATCCATTAATATCTTACCATCAGTATAAATATTTGATGGGCTTAACGAATAAACAACGTCTTTATCCATTATACAACACATCTAAAATTATATTTAAATGTTAATTTAGGATTTATGATTAGAAAATTTACATACCAGGTAAGCACATGAGGCAAGGTAGAAGTTTAAATCAAAAATGCTCAACAGTGCCAGATAAGCAATCAGATATCAGAGAAATGAAAATTTGACACTTCAAATAAAATATTTTCGGCCATCTTCGGGATGGACGATCTCTAGCGATTATTCTCAATAATACAGAATTTAGAACCACACCAGTTGTGCTTTTGGAATAAACACTTCAAAAATAACCAATAGGAAAATTTCATATAGATATAATTATAATACAGAATTAGAACCACACCAGTTGTGCTTTTGGAATAAACACTTCAGAAATAACCAATAGGAAAATTTCATATAGATATAATTATTTGTACTTATGTAACAAATTAGGAATTTGTGGGTTAAAACTAATAATCCAAGATTGTGCGAGATAAATTCTTATAGAAAATATTATTATATGACACTTCAAATAAAATATTTTCGGCCATCTTCGGGATGGACGATCTCTAGCGATTATTCTCAATAATACAGAATTTAGAACCACACCAGTTGTGCTTTTGGAATAAACACTTCAAAAATAACCAATAGGAAAATTTCATATAGATATAATTATAATACAGAATTAGAACCACACCAGTTGTGCTTTTGGAATAAACACTTCAGAAATAACCAATAGGAAAATTTCATATAGATATAATTATTTGTACTTATGTAACAAATTAGGAATTTGTGGGTTAAAACTAATAATCCAAGATTGTGCGAGATAAATTCTTATAGAAAATATTATTGTGCGAGATAAATTCTTATAGAAAATATTATTATATAATAAAGAGAGTAATTTTATATTTAAATGAAGATATAAGCATTTATATGCTAATAGTGCCAAGCACAAATGTAACATGCTAAAATATACGCAAAAAGGCATGTTACAATTAGAAAGCTCGCTATAAAAGCTATTCACTAGCAACATCCAACATGGAGAGTGTTATTTGAAAAAAATATTTTTGTTTATTTTGCGTTTTGAATAACCATGTATAATAGAAAGTATAAACATGCACCATATGCTATGGGCACTGATATTTCAGGATATAGAAAATCTTGTCGTGAGAGAATTGACCCTTCAAGTTTGAAATTTTTTAAAGAAGAGATGATTTTGACATAAAATGACTCATAAATAAATAACCGTTCATTGTAGACCCATGGTACCTGCATCATTTTTATCATCATCAAAAGGACTCTCAGAATAGAGTATCAAATATAAGGTGTTCCATTTAAAAAAACACAACTATGGATTGGCAACTATATTAGCACTTCATGTATATAAGGGAAAATACTTTTAGATTGAGTAGCCTAGCTGTGGTTATGGTTTCAAAAAACGAAAGTTGGTATATTGAACAACAAAAAAATTATAGAACTTTTCCGGAGGATTTGGATACCCTATATGTAAATGATTCTGCATGATCAATTGCATGCTAAGAAGCTTAGTAGTCGTTGAATGCCTCACAATTTTTATTACTCGCAAAACAGGCATGTGTCAAGTGTTGCGCGGTGAGAGAGCAGTATTGGGGGTGGGGGGAGTTGAAAGTAAGACGATTCCGTAAGAAAAACAAACGCGGCGTGTCGACTTATTTTTTTTAACCTATGCTTGTACGTGCAGAATACGTTTCAATTCACGTTTTGTAAAATTAATGTTCTCACAACCTGTTAAAGGGGTTAGGATTTGGAGAGTTCACCGTTGCGTTAATTAAAAATTTTGTGTTATGTTGAGTTAAGAGAGCCCCTGTTTGTTGGGAAATCGAAGAAATTAATTAAAAAATTGTTGGAGATCCTGAAGTTAAACAGTGAGGAGATTTATTAATTTTGTAGTAATAAACTGAAAATGACAATGGTTTGTATTTAAAAAGTAGAAAGTTAATTAAAGTGAAAGTAATTAGTTTGTTGGACGTAACTAGTGACAAAATTAGTATATATTAATTTTATATGTAAGCTGTATTGTTGGTAAAGGGTGAAAATTTAGTGCTTTTAATGGACATTGGGATGGTTACTTAAAAAGTTTATATTGCGCTATGCTCTTCGATGTATTGCTATAGCTTTTCCAAAAATGACATTTCAAATGCCGTATAAATCAATTCTAGAAACTAGAACAATGGCATGATAGTACCAGTTATGGATCAATGTTTTTTTTTAGGATTTTTGTTAGTAGTACCTGGCCAGCTGAATGTTACATTAGGTGTGTTTTTCTTTAACGTTAATGAATGTGTACTAAGATTTTAGGAATTTATTGTTAAAGAATTTAAGTTGTGATGGAATTTTATTTGAAATTATTTATAAAATGGATCAAGGTAGGAAAATTTATGATAGGATATCCAGCTATTCCAGTGATGGAGTCGCATTCAGTAGAGAAATTTATAATGCTTGGGTGTAACGGTACATAAAAATCAAACGAGAAAGAGAGCAAAATTAATATAAAAAGGATAAAATTGTTATTGATTCACCTTGTACAATGGATTTTACAAATAGCCAAGAGTAAACCATTATGGCATTCTAATTTTTTTAGTTTTAGATGATGTTATTTCAATAAGACCGTTAGTATAACTAATGTAATCAAAAATTGAATTGTTGTAAAATAAATTAATACAAGTTGATACAATATAAAGATAGCACATGGGTCATAGTAGGATACACGTTTCAACAATAAAAAAATCTAAAAGGAAGATTCCATAAATTTCAATATTACAATAACCATTTAATATACATGAGTCAGGAATAAACTGAAACCACAAAATTAAAAAGTTACATGTACATATTAAAATGAGCTTAGAATCATAAATTAACGTAAACTATAAAAAGGAAACCTAATATTTAGTTCAATTGACTTTGAAAACGGAAACATGTCATTTCAAAGAAGCTTTAACATTAGAAACTAAATAACCATAAACCTACTAGTATGAATATTTTCTACCATAATTATTACAAATATAATAAAGCTTTTACCCATTTCTAATTAAATGAATGTAGTACAATCTTAAATAGTTGCAAGATAAGGAAACATTAGACATAATTTAATGGTAATATAATGTATGAAAAATCCCAGACGCCTAGCATTGAAATCCACAGGTATTAAGTTCAGATTAATAATTACAGCATTAAATACAAAGTGACAGGATTTCAACGTATTCATATAGAATAACTACAATCACGCAGATCTTGACTGATAGGGTCATGATGATTCGCACTTGCTTCACGTGGTAGAAAAGACCACACAATGACATAATCCCCCTCCCCCTTCTTAAAAACACGCGAAGGAAATGAATGTAAATGACAAACCATTACACCTGACGGATGGGAAAAACACAGATTAATTACAACCAAGTCATAAACACCAACTAATGAGAGAGTAAACAGTAAAATGTTTGATTGTGGACTAATAAATAAAAGTCTTTGTAGTGAGCACAGATTTTTGACATAATCTAGAATACTGACAGATATTGGGACAGATTAGGGCCCAGCAAAGTTAGTTTTGGAATTAATTATCCAATGACTATATAAACACTCTTGGCTCTAAGGAACTTTTGGTTGACTATTTGCGGATCGCGTAATTGTAAGTCAGCTTTTAGTAAAATTAAAGGTTGTTTTTAATGGCATTAATGTATGACAGTTGGGGTAAAACGTATTGCTAAATGTATAGTGTTACTTTATTAGAAGTATAAAATCTGGACATTGCAAGTTTATTTGCAGCAAAACGTGATACTTAGCGATAAAGGTTGATGGTTTTTCTTGTATGTATTTTGTTACAAAAAATTTTGTCACTGACCCGGATAGTAGTGTAGCTAAATTTAAACTTGTTATTTGCATACTTGTTTACAAGATCGCTGAAATAATTTTATTTTAGAATAGATTTAAGCAAGGTTTTTTTATTTGTCAAACATATAGATGATCTTTTGTAGAGGAAGTCCATTTCACCAATGGAATATCCCATAATTAAAATCCCCTTAGTTACTGGTTATCCAGAGAAAATCATACTATACTCGACGAAGTGAGGGTCCATAAACTTGACGAATTAAAAACCTTACAAGGTAAGTGTTGTTAGTACCGTAGATTGAAATTGCGCCTAGATAAATTTTAGACCTCAATTTTGCTCTATTTTCTTTCATTTACTAGGGACCACTGAAGTTAGCCGGTGTATCTTTATTTTGTTACGAAATGCCCGTTCCTTTTGGGCAATTTCAAGTTTAATAACTTAACGCTTCAGACACCCATAACACATTCTATTTTTCAATTCTTTTTACTTTGACCATAAATATGAGAATGTTTACCGTATTTTAGAGAATGGTAAAGTATTATATGATAAATTGAATAAACCAGAAGCAAAGTTGACTTATTCGGAATAGCCATCTTCCGTATAACGGATAATATCAAAAAGGATTGTGAGCCAAGGCAGTTGGACGCTCCTTAATTATGACAGTAGAGGGTAATTTACAATCCTGGAACCACATTTCCATCAGCATCCACAAACATTCTGAATCAAACAGCTTTCTTCGACTAGCCATTTCATCTTTCGAGATAAATCTGTCTTGTGTGGTGTCAATTAATATTAGATTTTTCTTAGTTATTCAAATTTCTAGGAATTTTTAAGATAGCATCACCCCTCCGGAAGCTACACTAATTTAAAGATTTTCTACCGGTAGCGATTTCAGTCCATTTTTATAAATTTTTTAGCCATCCGACACATCAAATTAGTCTAGAATTTTACGCAGAATCCGAATTTGCAAACAAAACTGTTTGCATTTTTCAAATAGGACCATTTCTTACAAAGTTATACCCTGTTAAAGCCTCGTACCTTTGCAATGCACGGACAGCGTCTCTCAGTACGTAAATGTTTGCAACCCAACATACGCGCAGCTGAAACTTAACCATCAGTTTTTCGCTTTACTAGCGCGGTTAATTTGTGTAAAGTATAAATTGTTTTAAATAAAGAAATCAAATACTTGATTAGATTCACTCATTGTCGACTCATTAGTTTGAACAATTTGTATCTCATTTGTTGAACGTAAACCACTTATATGCTTATCAACGTCGTCTAATGACTTAGGAATAACTATTCATACAAGGTCAGTTTTGTAAATTATTTAGAAGTAAATCTCGAATATTCCTACGAGGTTATTAATTGTATTTACCGGAGTTAAAAATTGCCGTCGGCCTTACTGCTCATTTTGAAAAAATTCCCGTACAACTTTCCATACTGTTAACCGCATATTTGCTGACGCTAAAAGGAATGCAGTTATCGGTTATGCCACTTTAAACCTAAGAATAAAAAACAAGATAGTTTAATACCTCTATTAATAATTTTTGCTAATGTTGGTGATGCAAATAAGTACAACAAGCTTTATCAAGAAATATTATGTTTTTTTAATAAAATATATACATGTATTGATAACATCTATAAACCGCTGTTGTAATCAGAGTCTGGCGAATCTGGGATATCCAAATCTCTAAACATTTGCGCAAGCGATTGTCTCGCACTCGCATCTTCTAGGTACTGGATGGGGTAACATTTAATAATTTCCAACTCTGTCAAGTAATTTAAATTGCTGCAATTATTAGACAGAGAAATGCTCGCAGGGCTTTCTTTCCTCTAATAACGTCTAAACCCTTTCTTCGTCCATTCGTATTTCCACATACATTATTTATATCACCTACAAACTTTACGTAAAATTTTGGAAAATTTCTACACCTTAACTCCTCCATTTTATAACAGATTAATTCTCGCAAATTTAATAGTTTGATGCACTCGCACTCAGGTAGCCCAATAACATTCCGATCTTTTGTAACTTCCATATTATATAAATTTTCTTCTTGAAACTTATTCGCCACCCATACATTTCTATTAGATGTTTCGGCAAACAGTTTCAATCTAAATTTACGATCCAATTGTATTTCTAAAACACGTTCGCCAGAAAAACCATTCGATCTTACGTTTGCTGCTTCTTGGGTAAATTGTACGATTTTAAATTCCAATTGAAAATTGCAAAACTCTCTCCATTTAAAGTAGTCATTTTTATATGAATAATTATACCTAGGTCATTAGACGACGTTGATAAGCGTATAAGTGGTATACGTTTAACAAATGAGATACAAATTGTTTTAACTAATGAGTCGACAATGAGTGAATCATTGAATCTAGTCAAGTATTCGATTTCTTTATTTAAAACAAATTATACTTTACACAAATTAACCGCGCTAGCAAAGCTAAAACCTGATGGTTAAATTTTAGCTTCGTGTATGTTGGGTTGCAAACATTTAGGTACTGAGAAACGCTGTCCGTGTATTGTAAAGATACAAGGTTTCAACAGGGGGTAACTTTGTAAGAGGTGGTCTTATTTGAGAAATTCGAACAGATTCGAATTCCCTAGAAAAATCCAATAATAGTTGATGTCAAACAAGATATATTTATCTTAAAATAAACAAAAATAAACTTTTATATGCTAGCTGAGGATATGTATGTAAAACGGTAAGGGGTGGTCGGATCTGTTATAATCTCTCTCTTGTTAATAAAAAGGTGTTGGAAAAGTCAAAGATGAGTTTAACGGTGACTTGGTCCTAGAGTTTGTTGGAACTGGGGCCAAGTCATATTGCGTTATAAGCGAAAAGGACGTAGTGAAAAAAGTCAAAGGAATTTCTCGTAGTGTTGTCAGGACAATTGGTAAGGGTAGTTTTAGAGACATTGTAAATACCAATTCTAGTGCTCTCATGCATACCATGGTGTGTATTCGGAGTAAAAAACAATCTGTATACCCAATTAATCAATAAAGTTAGTTTATCGGGAGAGGATGATGAACGCTACGTCATTCCTGGTAGTACCGTCACTTATGCATGGGGGCACAAGGATATAGGTTAGGTGTATATAGTAGTTGAAAGTTGTATAGATTAAATGTACATAATTATGTTATGATATACGTTTAGAAATTTGATTGCTAGTGTTTTAACTATGGAATTTGTATTCCCCTAAATACGTAGTCAAGGATGGCTAATAGAAAGAAATTATATACTGATTTCGCGAGTGCCTTGTGTGATTAATAATCGGCAATAAATTAGTTCAGATAAGAATTGTATTTTCCAAGTACCTATTTAGCATTGACTTAACTACATAATTATGTTATGACATGCGTTTAGAAATTAAAATGTAAAGCTAGGAAATTGATAAAATTTTTACCCTGTTTAAAAGTCTCTCATGTTTTTGATAAAGTGTGTTGGGTTTAGAATGTTTTATTATAAAACAAGTTTCGAATTTCTCTATAATGCTTAAGAATAAGGTACATATATCTTAAACGAAACAAAAATAATCCTTTATATGTTCGCTAAAGGGGGTGGGTTATGTGTGTAAAACGGTAAGGGGTGGTTGTATTTTAAATCTGTTTGCAGATTCAGATTCTGCGTAAAATTCTAGACTAATTTGATGTGTCGCGCGGCTAAAAAATTTATAACAACGGTCAGAAATCGCTGCTGGTAAAAAATCTTAAAATGAGGGTACCGCCTTAGGGAGGGATGCCATCTAAAAAATCCTAGAAATACAGGTAGCTGAGAAAAATCTAATATTAATTGACACCAAACAAGATAGATTTATCTCGAAAGATGAAATGGCTAGTCGAAGGAAACTATTTGATCCAGAATGTGTGTGGAAATGTGAATGTTGGTGGAAATGTGATTCTAGGATAGTCAATTATCCACTACTTAGGACGATCGATAAACTATTCAGGGTAAGTGAATACTGTTAAGAAGTTTGTTTGTATTTCGTCCATTTTATTTATTATTCTTATTTTTTTATTTCGAATTTTTATTACTATCGTTATTATTTCTTACATAGGAACCCACTCTTGCACTACTGTAGTTAGCTAAACCACCTATAAATTGTTACGCGGTCCTCACCCCTTCAGGGCAAATCAAAATATATAACGTACCGCTCATTTTACCCGTAACAACTACTTTAAATGTTTTGTTAAGGATTGCAATTTCTGCCTAAGGGTTGAATATAGTATATTCGCTAGCTTTTGTTCCGTTCCACATGAGTTTGTGTAAAGACGTTAGCGTTTTATATTTTTATTTGTATGACAATTTTTGTAAAGCCAAAATATAGCCGTTCTAAATTTTAAGCCATATTATTGGGAACTCTTTGGCACAATCTACCGAAATTTGAAAGAAATTTTTTAATTTATAAGAGAAGTTTGCTGTCGATTTATACCATGTTTAAGTGTACTTGTAATATACGTGTTATCATATTTTAGTGAAGTGAAACTATTAGGTAATTTACTAGAAACTGTAAATGTTGAATACTATGAAAGCATGTGTTACCATTTTCAAGTCTAGCAGAACATGCTTTGGCACAAATTTCTATACCGTGGTAATATCATTAAAATCCAGTTAATTTCGTCATATACCCTAGTTAGTGGTTACACACAAAATGCCATCAGGCGTAATTAAAGCAAATCAGGATTATGTTTTACTAAAGGAGCATGTTTCAGTGATACCGTATGTCTATTTCTGAATATCCATTCAAAATATTGTTACCTGGGGATTTTCCCGACTTACATGTGACCCTCCTAAAACGTTTAACTAAGTTCAGGTTGCCACAAATTTATTATTATTAGATAGGAGTTAAGACGTGTTCAACTTCATGGGACTACAAATCCCCTCAACTTCGTATTATATAGTCAGGTTCTATTACATTCTAGAATTTCAGATAGGATTAGTTATAATTCCTCTCAAACTTTCAAAAGAATAAAATGACAATCAAAATGGCGTTTTCTCGTCTCAGCGTAGACAAATAAATGAGGAAAATCTGCTCCTTGTTGATAACACTGAAAGGCCATCAGATCCTTTATTTCACTTGCAGAAGTCAAACGATTTCAATGTTGATTTAAACACAATTGAGGAGCTTTAATGGAATTCTTCAAGTATGACAATGATAGAGTACACTCTTCCTTTAATGTGATGAATTTCATATGTGCAGCTCGTTTTATTAAAATTTTTACGAATATTGCATTTGTGTTTTATTAATTTTGTTTCTGTGCCCGTAACATGAACAATATTTATTAAAATCTCGTGTTCTAATTAAAGCGCAGTTATTACGAGATTTTTAACAAAACGTGAGGTCAAATGATGTAGTTTAAAAATTTAAAGGTCTCTCATGATAAAAAGCTTTTCGGTCGACAGCGCTTTAACTACTAAATTTCGTTAAAAACTACTAACAAGGTTTTTACATTCTAGGACACAAAATTTAAATTTAAATGTGAGGTAACAGAATTATCTAGTGCAAAGACTATACATATACTGCTCTAATTTCTCAGGGGAGTTGTGGCTTGGATCCTACTTCATTTACTCGCTCCTTTGCCTTACTGGCGGTTTGTTGTAATTATGCTGCGCATATAGACGCTTATTTTTAATTACACACGTACACCGCTTCCCTGCTGCGATTAAACGTAATAGCATACGCAAATTGCTGCCGAAAAAATTTTTTTAGCGGTATAAAATAAAAAGATATTATGTTATTACAAAAAAATTACGTTTGGGTAGGTGTTGTCTAGATTAGTCAAATTTCCAATAAAAAATCTAAAAATTCTACATATAAATGGAAATCAAGGCCCTTATTTCTACTTAAACTGCTATTACTGTTGGCTTGCCCTGAGTTTCTTCATAGCAAAGGTAAGTTTAACAAATAGTTTTTTTAACAACGGTACCAGAACATATTTAACTATGATTACGTTGCGTTACATTGTTCTTTTTCAGGTTCTCAGCTTGAGGATGATTAGCTGTGCAAACATGATTTATTTCAGGAAGGACGAGGGAGGGAGATCTAGCGTTAATAAATTTGTGGTAAACACATACTTAAAATAATACTCATTTATTTCCAACCCGCAACTTATTACTAGTCTTTGACGTGTCGGATTATTATATTAAAATAAAATTGCGAAAACTAGAGAAATATTATTAGCTGATGTAGAATCAATCATAGAAACTTTTGAAGGTTCAGTTCAAGAAAAAAACCGGTTACGAGCTGAAGTCACAAATGTAATTACTAATTTTGTCCAGAATCCAAGCAACAATAACTGTAGTAGCTTAGAACAAAAAAACATATTGTAAAGTAAACAGGTTATTAAAATCATATAAAGATTTAGTAGTATTAAAAGCAGTCAAAGGAGAAGTAACAGTCATGAATTTCGACGTATTTAACGCTCAGTTGCCTGCTGCTCGCTACCGCTCTGTGTTCCTAAATAACCTAGAATAAAATTTAAATTTTACACAGTTAAATTTATGCCTCGACTAGCTCAGTTCAACCCCACACAGAGTTTACGACGATGCGATAACAGAAAAATCCCCCTTTCTCTAACACTTCATACCCAAATAAGATAAACTGAATAACCAAAAAATTGTATAATAAACCAAGAAATATGTACAATTTGCATTTCTACAATCTTCGTAATATTATTTGCTATTTAAAACCCTCGAATCAAAGTAAAAATATAAATCTGTGCATCACAAAATTATAACCCTATTAAAAATATATTAAGCCAGCAAAAATAATTCTGTATTATATTGGAACTCTCGTTGAACGTTTATTAACCCTTTATTCTCTTAACGTAATTTCTACGTATTAATCAAAATTTTTGATGACCCTTCACATAAATATCTGAGTACATGCAAGTTTTAAATGTTCAAAAAAAAAGTATTATGCTATTAATTAACTACGATCGCTAACCTGGTATTTTTCTAGGTTGATTTCCTGGTTCGAATGTGTAGTTCTACGTACACCACAAACCTTTGACCTGCCGCTACGTGCTGTTAACCAGTGACCTTGGGCTGCTTTCAGCTTAACGTCCCGATTTAGAGTTTTTCCCTTTACTATATCTATTACTTGTAGTATTGGATTTCTACGTTAGATTTCTTATTGAATTTGTTTCGTGAATTGTTTATTGAATCGCTTAGTAAATCTCTCAGTTGATTTTTTCGTATATTTTTTTTTTAGTAGATTTCTTAGGTTCCTTAGAGCCCTAAGTTAATAAATGATACAGATCGTGTTTACCTTAATTAAAATTTGGACTTACGTCTTATGTCGACGGCAAATTGCTATTACACTTGTATATTTTAACGTGCACTTGTACTTGAAATTTTTAATTATCGACTTTCATTTATAAATTGTGGTTTTAATTTCACACTTGAACTTTGCGTAGTATTTTGTTTAGACTAGTACAGTTTGTGCTTCAGTTATCGAAAAACTGACCATCAACAACTTGGTGCAATATATACACGCAAGCCCTTCCACCTGCTGCCAATGGCCTGACCGAGCATAATTTTTGTTAAGGCGTTCCACTTGTCTTATCACGTAAGCCTTCAGATTTCTCACGGAGTTACCTATCATATATTTTGTTGAAATGATCACAAATCACGTAGGCATCAAAGCATTACATTATAAAGTTTGTTGGCTATGGTAGTTTGTACCGTTCAATATCGTATTTTAGTATTTTGTATAGGAAATTATTAGCCATTATTCTAAAACTATCACGTACGCCAAAACGTTCCATATTTTGTTTTCCTCATATGCTAAATTTTATTCGAATTTGTCGAGTTTACCTTTAAAAGATCACGTAGGAAAATTTTATAATGGGATTCTTTAACAGATGACGTAAATTAGATGCGTTTATTAACTTCTTACGTTCTGAAATATGTTTGTTTAGCAAAGCCTGTTTGTTGTGAGCACGCACGATTATTATTTTCCTTATTTAAATGTATTACTGTTTCTAAAATGAATTGGATTGCGTTTAGAGTTATTAATTATACTGAATGTGGTTAAATTATTAAAGAACGAGTTTTCTTGATATTGGTGTTGTTTATATGAAGTATACTAGCCTTTTGACCCTATATACCCATAAATAACTCTATCATCGTAGCTATATATAATACATATATATATATATATAAAGCTGTGTTAATAAGATCATTTAGAGGTAGTTAGGACTAATAGTATAGCGCACTTCACATAAATTACATGAAAGCTCAGAAAATGAGACAGTTTTCTGAAGAAACAAGAAACACCATGATTAGGATGGAAGTAAATAACAACGCCCTGTATATAAACCATAAACATAATTAATTTAGTTAATAAAAAATATTTTAGAAGATTTATTTGAATAAACAAATTCGCAAGTCGTAAAACAACATGAACGGAAGCTGAAATGCGACACGCATGAATAACGCATCATTATTACGCCAAGAATCCCAATTAAAACAAGCAGGTTTAAAAATACGTAAGATAGTAAACGCATATAATTTAATACATAAATTGTATTAAGACTACGTGACTAGAAATCGAAAATCAGCACATGATATATTGGAAACAAACACGGCATGGTAATAAAAATCAAAGTTCACTAAATTTATTGTACAAACAATGGTCTACGTGATCTAGAAATATAAAAATCCAAGAGAATGAATGCAATTAACTCTAAATGCTACGTGCCGAAATCAGCGCGTCAATTTTAATATACAACAAAATACGATAAAAGTACCTGGTATGTAAGGATCATGTATAAAAGGACCTCTGCGCTTGTCAATAGATTGGCGATTCTTTTAAATACAACCGGATTTGTAAACAAATCAGTTCAACATGAATTATGGCTTAGTCCATATCACTGAAAAGAAAATATTTAGGTGAAGTGATTTATTGTGAAGTAATAAATAGTACAATGGTAATTGTGAATAATTGAAAGTGGTTTGTCGTTTTCACCCTTTAAAAACGTAAGTAACTATAAGTTGTTTTAATTTAAATTCTATTATTAACATTAATAAAAAGGACTCTGAATAATTACTAAATCCTATGAGGAAATTCAACAAGCATTTAATTCAATTATTAATTACCAGAAAGTTTAAGAAAGGACGCTAAAATAATTTAAAGCTATGCTAAGAAAAATGGAGACCATATCTAAAGCAGATCTGGATTCAACGTTGGGAGTATTAAATCACTAAGCTGAATACGGGAGGAGTTGGCACAGGGACTGATTCGAGCTTGAAACAACAGGCTAGCCAATCTGAATGTTTTATTATTTTTATTTGTGAATATTTCCTTGTATATTTCTAATCTGAATAATTTAGAAATTACTTTCATGGTAATTTTATGTGAAGTTCAGCAAAGATCGTTTTTTTAATACACGTTATAAATTACGTAAATGTTTAAAAACGTCGAATGAACGTTTCTGGGGCTTCATATAATAATAATAAGAGTAATTTTTGCTGGCTTTCTGATTAATTTTGGGAATGATAATTATTGAAAGAATTTTTATTCAATTATTAAAAGAAAAATCTATTTAGAGAATTCTTAAACTTTTTGTACATTGTAAATATTTTTGAGAACATTATAATAATTGTGCTTAATGGTGTTTTGGTTTAAAGAAACAGGAAGTAGAGGTAGAAGGTAAATTTAAAGGCTTTGTGTGTCGTATTGTCGCAAGCACCGTGCGTAGTTAAAAACTGAGCTAGCTGAGGTAATTAAAATTATATATTAAAAATCAAAAATTGACAGAATAAAACTTTTAACCTTTTTAATTTACAAAAAGGGCGCACCAGGTTATTGCTACCGTACCACAATAATATAAATATATATATATATATATATATATATATATATATATTACTGTGATATTAGGCCTCTATTATTATTTTATTTTAAAACCCACAATTTGGGCGTACCATAAAATGCTGTGATATTAGGCCCTACGATTGGGCATGTCATAAAATGCTGTGATATTCCCCCTGAACAATCAAGCACCTATGATGTGGAATGTTAAATTAAGGTTTTTGCGCCGATTAGCTTATTTAATTAAAAAAAGCAATTCTACAATACACAATATAATGATTAAATATTTACAACTCTCAAAATTTTTCTCTTTTTACAGAATGTCTACATATACCAAATTTATGTTTTTTTGCCAACCAAGAAAACTATCTTTTTACTTATTTAGGGACCTTCGAACGTTCCAAGATGCCTATTCCCTTTGTCATAAATTGTTAAATGACCCTTTTATATTTTGTTGACTCATACAAATACAAAATAATAAATATTGAATTAAAAACAGTTTTCAATAATAAAATGTATTAAGATTGCTAACCTGGAATGGGTTCTGTAGTTACTTCCTAGTCTGTGATCTGCATACCCAAGAATTGTTTCGTACCAAGTCAGAATATGTCCAATTTATAATACTTTGATTCCAAAACTGTCTTCAATTGAAAGTCGAAATTAAACGTCAACATCAAAATCAAAATTAAAGTCCAGATTGAATTTAAAATCGATATTAAAATCCAAATTACATGTAGGTATTAGAACAATTTCAATGTAGATATTGGAATCCAATTTAAATATCGGTGTTAAAAGCCAATTTAAATATCAGTATTAAAAGCCCTGTTTTATTAATATTAGAAATGGATTAATTAAGTCGTTTTACTTACGTCTATTAATAGATCGGCTTATTTTCGTTACATAAAATCGCGTACTTTTCAAATCTAATTTCACGTAAATTTTTAGTACTTTTAAACATAGTCGTAGCCCAGTTTGAATGTATACTAACTCCGTCGCTTTGTCATTATCGTATATAAAGCCGTACCTCCACCTGCTTTTCATTGGCTTATTTACGTTCTGGGACGACACCTTGGCTTTATCTCACATACCTTGGAATTTACACCAATTATTTAGTTCAAATATTCGAATGCACGCCTTGCCAGTCACGTACTCCTCCCGCATATCCCGCATATTCCAACTTTTGCCTTTTATTAACTCACGCATTCGAATGTTTGTTATTTATTAATATCTAAATTGAATAGCGTGGTGCTTGTTTATTTCTACATAATATTGGATTTTTAAACAAATGTGATTTCTTCCTGTCACGTACGATTTTTTAATAATGAATAATTTAGATTGCATGTACAATGATATTTTTAACGCAATTGTTAAATATTTATAATGTCAATTCATATAGGTTTCTCGGTGATTTAATTTTGATGCAATTTGTTGCGTTTTCAAATTTTATCTCTACTTGTAAACTACTTTTATATATTTTTATTTTCTTATGCATTTAATCCCGTGTATTTTATACAGTGTGCTCTCAATTAATCAATATGTAGAGTGACCGATTTACTCTTAATATATATATATATATATATATATATATATTGACATGATCAGGGGTCACGAGAGGTCATTGAAATCCAAATTCTACAAATAAATCCCACCAATATATAGTAGAATCCAAAAAAACCCGGAAATTTCCGTAAATTTATGATTATGCCCTATATAATACAAGCGTATTTTTATTCATTGATGCACAAGCGATAAATGCAATTGTCCGTGTATAAATAATCACTCTGTATGATATATGCGTATTATAAATAAATAGCAAGTAACTTAAGGTGTATATGTAAAAATAATTAATTATAAAATACCGTAAAACGCATTCAATGCGAACATAAATCGATCATTTTAAATAAATACAAAGCCCTTTATTTTCATTTATTAATTATCAATACATTTTTGATAAAAATGCTTTTCATTTGTTGTAAATAGCATAGTACAGATGATCATTTTAAATCGAGCCACTAATCCAAAGATGAAAAATATGAGGTTTTGGATAGGATTTGAACCTGTATCTTAGTCTTTCTAGGACCATGCGTTTTTCAATTACGCCACCGATACCGTTTAGGCTTTGCATTAAAATCTAAGTTATTATTTCATCTTATTAACTGTTATACGTTAGTATTTATCAATTACCTTGTATAAATAACTACCTAAAATATATATTTGAGAGTAACGTAACTAGGCTAGATATAGAGATACTAGACTATAATTTTTTTCGACATGAGTAGTATAGCTGAGTAGTTGCTGCGATAACTTTATGAAAATTTTAGACCCCATGTTTTCCAGGATTGTAATAATTTAGAGAGGAACGTGCGATTATAAGATGAGTAATGTATGATAGTGAAGAGAATTTTGTTTGAAATGGACTTGATGAGACCGTGTGTAAATATAAAAGAGTGAGAAAAATAAGATAGAAATAAGTGGATTGTCAAAAGAGAAAATTTCTAGTATGAAAAGGTTATGTGTGTGTATTATAAAACTTATATAATCATTTATAGATAGCAAGTAGTTAGAAACAAAAATAGTAAAATTACCCATGTATGCGAAAAAATAACGCAGATTTGGAATTTTATATTTTAATTTGGGGAGAAATGAAGTGATAAGGGGTCACGAGAAGTCATTGAAACTCCAATTCTACAAATAAATCCCACCAAAATATAATATAATCAAAAAAAAAAAAATTTCCGTAAATTCATGATTACGCGCAGTACAATATGAGCATACTTTTATTTATCAAATGTAAACGCAAATCGATCGTTTTAAGATAAAAATAAGTAATTAACGTGTATTTAAAAATCTCAATTTTAATAAATTTTGTGTACTGAAACGACAGAGCAAATAATTTTATAAAATGCAACCCCTTTTGCATTAAAAAGCAATTAAAGTTTAAATTAGTTACCACGTGGATTTCAAAAACTTATTTTAAATAAAAAAATTTCTAGAATATTAGGATATAAAAAGATGAGTCATCGGTATTTAGAACTACATAAATATCTAATTAATAAATAAAACATTTTATTCCCAGAAACGACCCGGAACACTAAAAACCCCCAAAATGTAATAAAAATTGATAAGAAATATTAGTGATCTTCGCATTCAATGTACGATAAAAGGAGACCGCGAGCATTAACCTTAGGTGTTAAACAAGAACAAACAGCACGCGTCACGGATAACTGGATCCAAATAACAAGGTAACAAAACATTGCGATTTTAAACGCTAACGAGTTTTTCTGAGAACCTTACATCATAATGTTTCATACTATTCTAGTAACATTCTAGAAAATAATTTGTATATAAGAAGCGTTTATTAACAGGATTTATTCGATTCATTCATTCATTCATTAGATGCAGTCGATCCTTAAATTCGATCGCGAAATGTTATTTTAAGCCGCGAGCTGTTGCTTTGCGAAGATGATATTTAAAGTATACAGTAAGCATACCTTAATCTAATAATTATTATGTATATAGAAGTGATGTTTTAAACGCAAATTACATAAATAATGAAATTTATAGCTCACAATAAAGAAGAAAAATTCTTCAACATAGCGCTATTTAAAAAATTTTATTAAATAATCGAAAAGAAGGTTTAACCAATAAAGAACTTTGGTAACTGCCGTTTGAAACAAGAATTTTAAATATGGAAAATCTTGTAAACTGATTTTGACATTAAATTAAAATAAGAAGATACTTAATTACGAGAAACGTTTTTGTGGATTCTGCAAGTATTACTTTTAGAATTATTTTTAACTGATATTGGAGTGTTTGTATCTAATTTAAGATAGAATAATAAGTGTTAATCATACAATATTTTTTTGTAAAGGATTTTTACCAAAAAATTTTTTGATCAGAGTTCAAAATACTCTGACTTTTTAATAAATTATCTGTTAAAGATTTTTAACCAAACAAACCTTACAAGCGTGGCAAGAACAAAACCAAGTAAATCATCCATAAAAAAAGAGAAAAGTGGTGTGAAAGCAGCACCCGAAAATTGGCAGCAAAAATTACGATCTCGACCGAAAACAGGGTTTGTTGCATCAACGTTGCCAATTTGAACCACGCATGATTACCGCCTATATCTCAATTAGGCATCCAACTTTCCAGCTAAGATAGGCAGAGGCGCATATCAAAACACGTGGCTTCTTAGTCGTTTGGCGGATAAGACATGTGCTACGATATAAAAAACATTGCATTATGACATTTGTTAGAACAATACATCTCATACCACGATACAGCGTATTTTTCAGAATTGATTGTACCCCTCGTGGAAGGCTGATAGTAAATATCATACATCGGAAATTCTCACATACAGCGTGTTATACGTTGCCGTTAGGTCAATACAGCATTTATCAAGTTATGAAAAACCATTACTTTCTCGCGTTTATTAAGATAGATGTAACACTTTTCACGGCCAAATAAGCACTTTCCAAAATTGATAATAGTCCCCAGGGAAGGGTGATAGTTAATAACAAACTGGAAATTCTCATATATAGAGTGTAATAAGTCACAATTAGGACAATATGCCATTTACCAAGTTATCAAAAAACATACGTTAATTTCGGTTATTAGGATGAATACACCATATTCCGTGGCACAAAGCGCATTTTTCAAAATTTATTGTACCCCTTAGGGAAGGCAGATAGTTAATATCAAACTTTGGAAATTCTCATATATAGAATGTTGCAAGTCGCCGTTAAGACTATGTGGCATTTACCAAGTTATTAGAAAATATTGGTTTATCGCAGTTAGTATAATGAATGCACTACATACTACGGAACTAAACGCACTTTTCAAAATTGATTGTACCCCAGGGAAGGCTGATAGATAATATCAAGTTTTGGAAATTCTTATATATAGAAAGTTATAAGTCGCCGTTAGGGCAATATGGCATTTATCATGTTATCAAAAATCATTACTTTATCCCGATTACTCGGATCAATGCGCCACATTCCAGCGCATATAACGCACTTTTCAAAGTTGATTGTAACTCTCAGGAAGGCTGATACTCGATATCTTTTTTTAGAAATTGGCGATCTAATATTTCTGTGCCAAAATTGTAAAGTGTACTTAAATGTGTATTCGTGTTTCCACTTTCTACATTTTGAACAATAATGGAGATGGGTACAAAACTTAACCCGAAAAAATGAATTGTAAGATCTACAATTATGGTATATATTATAAGATATTATTAGAATATTCCTAGATACATCTGTAATACCCTGTCAAATATTCATAGAATAAACTTATGTCCTTTATTAATTATTCATGGGATATGTATCCCGACATTCAGTCATTTTGTGTCTGTTCGTGAAACGAGACATCATCAGTAATTCTATTACACACAATACATTTCAATCAAGAAAAGGTAATAACCGTTGATTATTATTTATAATTAATGCCACTTACAATGTAAGCAATTAGCACTTTTATCAATACCTATTTACCTATATATGTAAAGCATGAAATGATATAGCTGCAAGTTTCGCTACATGAGCAATCACACAAAATGACGTTCTACTGTCAGTTGTAATATAAACCAAAGGGAAATATAAAAGCTGTGAATTAAATATACTCAAATAGTAACCACGGTATAGCAGTGTTGTTTGAGAACTTGGTAAATCCCATATTGCCCTAATGGCGACTTATAACACTCTATATTTGAGAATTTCCAAAGTTTTATATTAAATAACAGCTTGCCCTGGTGGTACGACCAATTTTGCGTGTATTCATCCTTGTAACTGAAATGAAGCAATGTTGTTTAATAACTTGGCAAATGCCATATTGCTTTAACAGTGACTTATAACACTCTATATATGAGAATTTCCAAAGTGTGATATTAACTATCAACTTTCCAGTGGGGAAGAGGTGCAATAAATTTTGAAAAGTGAGTTTGGTGGCGTGGAATTTGGCATATTGATTCTATAACCGAAATTGAGCAATGTTTTTCGATTACTTGGTAAATGCCATACTGCCCTACCTACGACTTGTAACACTCTATATATGAGAATTTCCAAAGTGTGATATTAACTATCAACTTTCCAAGGGGGAAAGCTGCAATTAATTTTGAAAAGTGAGTTTGGTGTCGTGGAATGTGGCGTATTGATCCTAGTAACCGAAATTGAGCAATGTTTTTCAATTACTTGATAAATGTCAAATTGCCCTATCGCCGACTTATAACACTCAATATATGAGAATTTGCTAAGTTTGATATTAACTATCAGCCTTCCATGAAGGTACAATCAATTTTGAAAAGTGCTTCTTGTAGTGTGGAATGCGGTGTTTTCATTCTTGTAACCGAAATTGAGCAATGTTTTTTTGATACCTTGGTAAATGCTATATTGCCCTAACTGTGACGTTACAATCTAAATATGAGAAATTGAAAAGTTTGATATTAACTATCAGCCTTCCTTGGGGAACAATCAATTTTGAAAAGTGAGCTTTGTAGCGTGGAATGTAGTGTATTCATCTTAGTAACTGAAATTGAACAATATTTTTTAGTAACCATATTTCCCTAATGGCGACATGGCGACCTATATCACTCTATATATAAGAATTTCCTAAGTTTGTTAATAACTATTAGCCTTCAGTGGAGGTACAATCAATATGGAAAAGTGCGTTCTGTGGCCTGGAATTTGGTATATTCATCCTAGTAAGCGAAAGTGAACAATATTTTTTGATACCTTGGTAAATGCCATATTGCCCTAACAACGACTAATAACACTCTATGTATAAGAATTTGTAAAGCTTGATATTAACAATCAGCCTTCGGGGAGGGGAGGGGAGGGTTTACAATCAACTTTAGAAAATGCATTCCGTGCCGTGGCATGAGTTTTATTTTTTAACAAATGTAATAATGCAATGTTTTTGATATTGTGCTGCCTTAGCCGCCGAACGACTAAGAAACTACGGTTCTGATATGTGCTTTTGCCCATCCTTGCTGGAAAGTTGGCCGCCAGCTTTATAAGATGGCGGTCATCGGGAATGGTTCAAATTGGCAAAGTTGATGCAACAAACCACGTAATTTTCGCAACCAATTTTCGGATGCTGCTTTCACATCTCTGAGTTTTATCCCTTTGCGTTCGGGCGATAGTTGGGGTAGACTTATTGTGCGTTCCATCCCTTTGAGCCATTGCACAACTCACTAACCTTTTAAGATCTGTTATGTGTATAGACAATGCGTGTTGAATCCTTTCGTCTAATTTTGCTCAACACTAACTTAATTCAATTTAACTAACTATTTATGTACATTGTAAACAGATGTGATATGTTCGGGCATTGTACGCTCACACCCTTCGTTTTCTTTTTAGGTATGATAACCATCAGTCAAGAACCCGTTCACATCAGCAACCCGCTTGACAGACCACCATTTTAAGTTACTTTATTAAATTACTTGACACTGTTACATTTATAAAATCCATTAATCGAGTTTTCTACTTTCACATTCTGTCCTGTGTTTTCCTACAATATACAGGTGGAGTACGCTAATTCTAAGTGCAGCTGTTTTGAAGCGTGATACTCACCGTTCTCTCCTACTTAACGACAGAAGAAAAAGCTAGTTAAGGGAACGGAAACGACCTCTTCATTAAATACATCAAGCAGGTCGAATTCAAATAATATTACAAAAAAAATGCTTTTACACTCAGCTCCAAATCTTCATTATGTTTCATCAACATTTATGTTTTAAGAATGTCGACTTCATAGGTAATTTATATGTCTGTTATAAGAAAGTACGAGTGTGGTTTGAAAAGTTCGCGAAACGAAGAGGAAAATGAAAAAATTTGTTTTTAAAATATAGTTTATTTTTCAACATAATCTCCGTCAAGTTGAATACACTTCATCCAGCGATGTTCCAAACCCATTATGCCGTCACGAAAGTGCAATTCTTCAAGACTTCCACAATAGTCGTCAACAGCTGCTTTTACTTCTTCGTCCGTGGAAAATTGTTTTCCCCAAGGAAAACTTTTAGTCGTGGAAATAGGTGGAAGTCAGAAGGAATCAAATCAGGCAAATAAGGTGGATGTTGCAACAGATCGTACTTCGGATCATTCATATTTTTCCATTGCTACTACATTTATGTGTGGATGTGCATTATCCTGATGGAAAATGATGTTCTTCTTACGCAATGCAGGTATTTTTTCACGAATATTTTTATCCGGTTGGCCTGAAAGTTTAGCGAAATAATTCACCGTTTATTGCTTGGCCCTTGGGAAGATAGTCAACTAGCAGGACACCTTTAGCATCCCAAAAAACTGATGCCATAACTTTTCCAGCCGACTTTACAGACATTGCTTTCTTTGGTGGTGGAGAACGCCAATGTCTCCATTGTTTAGATTGTTGCTTGGTTTCAGGGGTATAATAGTGAACCCAAGTTTCATCTGTCGTAACAAATCGTCGGACAAAAACGGTTTTATTGGAGTTAAGGCGGTCTAACCTCTGTTGGCAAATTCTCTTCCTCTGAAGGTTTTGATCAATTGTCAATATGCGCGGCACTCATCTTGCCGAAAGCTTTTTCATACCTAACTCCGCAGTTAAGATATGAAATGCTCTTTCGGCTGAGATAACTGCATTCTAAGCAATTTCGGAGATCTTTAATCGACGAACCTGCGTAACCATACTATTAACTTTTTGGACGGTTTCAGGCGTGGTGGCAGTTTTTGGTTGTCCGCTGCGCGGGTCATCTTTTAGGCTCTCACGACCACGTTTAAACTCCGTCACCCACTTGTGCACAGTTGTAAATGATGGAGCGAGGTCTCCTAATGTATCCTGCATATCTTTATGTGTTTCTATTGCTTTCCAACTCTTTTTTAAAAAATATGTGATAATAGAGCGCGATTCAGTTTTATCCATTTTGAAAAACTCACAAAACTAACTTTACTTCATACCGCACCAAATTAATACTACTTGACAGAATAATGTTAAATTTAGTATCTACGCATTAGATGGTTGGATCAATCAATTGCATATATTTTATTCGAAATGATGCTGCCATCTGTGCTCCATTTCGCGAACTTTTCAAACCTCTCTCATATTATAAGTACATAGGTCTTAATCTGGGTTATGTGAATTATTCTATTTAAGGAAAGTCAACATTCCGGTCACTGAGTGCTTAAACGGGGCCCATTCTCGTGGACCATTATTTACACCTCATGTACTTCTAATTTTTGTTTATACTGACATGGATTTCTTACAGTTAAAAGTCAACCCCCAGGAGTTGATATAGACCACTATCGAAATCATAGGTTTGGATAAATGTACAAAACCCGGTCACTATTTTATTGTCAGCTTTACTTTGTCAATTCTTGATCATGTATGCTCTTAATCATTTCTGTGGCTAACATGGTTTCCACTAATGTGCACGAGTCTATATAATAAGAGTGCTTGGTTGAATGACTACTCGAAACAACACTTAACTAATTATCATTAGCTTTTGTTCCAAATGTTTGTTTTCAATTCCATTTATCGCAACTCATCTTCTTTCACATTTCATAAAGCATAAGCTTTTCAGCTATTTAAGTTGGCTGTTAACTCGAAGTTAATTGTGTGGAGTTTTGTTTACGATGTATGAACTTTATGATTATTGCGGCAGCTAAAGTTAACGACTTATTTACGTTATCCTGATCCTTTACTTAATCCTGCCAACTTGTCATAAAATTCTATCGTTAAATGTATTCTTGGGCGTTTAGTGTTACGCTACTTTACAGCAATACACAACAGGTTTATTTATTAAGTGTGATGCTGTGAGACGTTAACATATGATTATTTAACAGTGATTATTTCAAGATTTACACGATGATGAACAATAATATGTAAGATATTTAGCGTTGCGTTTAATGTTTCAGGTTAAAGAATTAAAGTAAAAATTTGATTCTAAACGAATAACTGGGTATTTTGCAAATAAACATTTTGAAATTTTGTTTTCACCTATTGCTAATACATCAGTGGAAAAATAATGGCTTTGGTTCACATCAGACGCTCTTTTTAAACTGCGCTTCTATTCAAGATTTTCAATTCGGTAGAACTATATTTACTGAATTTTTATTTTTGAAGAACCATACTTCGTATAGAATTTTCAAGAAACTTGTGTTCTGGTGGAATTTCGTGAAAAAAATCAGAAGAATCAATTCCGGAATTTTTCAAAACATTTCAAGTACCAATTCCTAAAAGCTGAAATCACTCTTTCTAAATGTTCCAAAATTTTTAATCTAGAAGCAACTCTTCAAACCCCGACAATTTGAAATTTCCTCCCTGAAATTTTCTGAGCATGGGAGTGCACGATCAAGTTCCAAAATTTCCTAAATTTTTTAATTGTGTCAACCCTTTTTAGGAATTCTTCTGTGCATGGAACATGTCATTTGTTAAAAAGTACAGATTTAAAGACCTAATGGTCTTCTTAGTTTTAAGTAAAATGGATCACCAACCCAGAACTAAAATATATATCATAAAACGTCTATCCAAAGAGATAAAAATGACTTTTAAAATAATTTTTGCTTGATTTGGACCCAGTCTTAATCTTTAGCTTTTTCGATAATGAAAATAGGTCCTCTAGATTCGATATTTTAAAATTACCCCAAAAAAATTTCTGCAATTTTATGACGTATTACTTTTCAAAAGCTGATGGCTTAGACCCCTAAAAGTTTTATTAGTTTTAAGTAAAACAAATCCTCAACCCAGGGAGGATATTTATCAAAAGAACTATATGTAAACAACAATGATATTTTAAAACGTTGTTTTTTCAAGAATATGGGCATTGTGCTAATATGTATCATATAACATATCTTATAACATATAAATAAGCTATCATTTTTAGTTACTCTGGAATGAGACAACCTCATTCCATAAATATCGGCAACACGATACACTTGTAGCCTTTGTACCTGGAACTAATTTCAATTTTCAAGAGCCTCTTTGCGGGAGTCATCATCAACATGAATTTATCTAGTAGTGAATCCACAATAAGTAGTGGGTTCAACAGCTGGCATGAAAATAGTATAACAATCCTTAAAATAGGGATAATTGGAGCCCTCAGGCTAACATGAATTAACAAAATAGGATTACTCGCTCAGAGACATATAATCACGAGTCATTCACTTCTTAGAGATGCCTGCTACCAGCCTAATATATAACTTCTTCCCACGATTATCGAGTAATTCACTTCTTATGCATTTAAGAATGGGTCAATAATTATACTCCTTATTCTGTAGATGTGATACCAGGACGGATGGTAGTATCTAGCAGGATACGCTACTGCAACTTATCAGGTAAGATATACATAAGTAAAAAAAGCATACACTTGCAATACTGGCAATTCATATACTACACTATAACTAACTATTTACAAGGTTAACACCTGTGCGTGTTAATAACAAATACATGTATATAAAAGTACATTAATTCGATTAATAAAAAAACAACGAGAATCTTTACGAGATTAACCCAAGTACGTGTTAATAAGCACAAACAATAACAACGTTCATATATTCCTATGTACGTTTATTGCAGTGGTCTGTAAATGATTCTAAATGATCCCCAGGTTGGGCGTCAATAAAGTGCCGTAGACTGCAGATGCCCGACGTTGGACGTCAATAAAAATTTTTTTGGACTGAAGTGGTTAATAAAAGTGTTGCTCTAATTATTTTTGCTTGCTCAATTTAAATGAAACCATTAGAATCAGACACCAAACTTATAATGATAAGAAATATTTTTTAACAAACAATTTTTCAAATAACAATTACTACATCCATAAAAAGTTTTGTCTAGCAAACAATATCTTACATAAAAAAAAATCTAAAAAATACTTTCATACAAATATTAAAATTCAAAAGTAGAATCCAATAGCGCCGCAACGGTTTTGCCTTACAAACAATATTTTAAATCTAACAAAAATATAACTCCTGAATAGTCACTCACTTATAGTACATTAGATTCTAAAGTCTCTTTTATAATTATGATGCATACTCTAAATGTTTGCGATTGCAATTAGAATTAAATTCCTATCGTTGTTGTTCCATTTCCGTCCAATAAAGTGTGGTCAAATACTTTATGCGCGTGTGCAAGTGCATTGTATAATGTCATTATCTATTGAAACGTGTACGTATAAGTGTGTGGAAGAACAGAATCCCGTGCCGATCACCTGAACTGTACTGCATATTGCCAAGCCCGAGCTGCTTACACATTACCTTCGTTAATTACGCACAGTATTGTGCCGGGGAGCGTAAATCCATTGTCCCGCACAGTAGAACCGTAGGAACGTGTTGTAGCAAGTAGGGCAATTGACGCTAGTTTTTAAGAAATAGCGAAGACAAAATCATGTGCGGTACAACCACAAACGGCTGCCATATACTCATACCTTCCTAAAAGATATTCCCTCTGTTATTTTGGCTTTCGTCGGCTCTGGCTGATGCAGGCGTGTTTATAAATGATTGTTGTGGTGCAAGTGAAGTAGCATCTGTCTGCAAAATACAGATACAGACAGTTTTGTTAGTTATACTTCTTAGTAAAGTCATTACTGGAGTAAGTGAATTGTAGCAAAATACATTTTGCAGTTATTATATTCGCATTTTTTCTACAATACAGTTACGAAAACATGGAATGCAGATTCCATAAAAAATTTTCAGCGAAATTGTGTACAGACTTGTATATTAAAACTGAAAAAGTGAAAAGTAACGAACAATTTCAAGTCATATTGCATGTAAATTCGTAGAAGGAGAGAATTCCGAAAAAAGATGTAATAATTAAGAATCAACATTTTCTAATTTGACTTATACCAACTGGATTACTAAAATACGTTTTGGAAATCCTACATGTTACATATTTCGGAAAATATGTTCATGTCAGCATGCAGAATTAAATTAGGTAGTTCTGCTGCGAAGAAAAGATTCTAGGAATAGGAATAAGAAATGTGACGCCGCAATTGATTTTAAATTTAAAGAAATAATTGGGACACTATCAGAAACGAATATTGTTAAAAGAGGAAAAACTGTGATCATAAACATTAATTTTTTTCATTTTTATAGTTTACGTTGCCAAAGCTTATAACTATCTACATTTGAACACTGATACTATAGAGATTTTTAATTCATATTTTAAGTCAGGAATGACGCCATCACAACCGCATCTCGATAAAATCTCGGGTAAACAAATATACTTAAAAACACACCCCCTGGGATTTCAATTGGGCGCGGATGCCGACCTCAGAGAGTTGGTATCTGCTGTCCTTGTGGATTGTAGTACCGCTTCAGGTGCTGCTGCTGGTGATGCCTCGCTGGACGATACAATAAAGATAGGTAAAAAAGGATGGAAACGACGATAGTCGAAGCACTCACGTTAGTACTAGTCGGCAGACGGTAAGGTAGTGTTCACTCTATGGAAGACAGTACGGTTATGTCCTGAGCTAGCTTGCATTCCTCACATAAAACGTCTATTTGATTCAACCGAGGTCTAAACAGTTTTGCTCGCGTTGATGGGAACCGAACTGATTCATGAAAAACTGGTATGTCAGCATGCTTGCGACCGCAAAGATAAGTTAATGATGTCAACAACCGTACAAACACCAATAAAGCATAGTTTTCACGACGTCATCGGTATTGTAGTAATCTACGGGGAATTTTCTACACAGAGTTCTAAATAAATCCCTAAATCTAAATCAATAAAATAATACATGAGAGCATTACAAAATAAAGCGTAACAATCTAAAGCATATCATGAGATAAAAATACTCGAAAGCGAGGAATACAATGGTTTATCTATGTTAGCCAACGTGCAAATCAATCCGACGGAAAGACAAGTCAAATATCTCTACGATCAGTGGCTGACATCTGAATATGGGGGTTGCGAAAAAAATTGCGTTGTAGAAATACTACGTTTAAAAATTACAGATTTTGAGAAAGCTGGTGTTTAAGTAGTTTTACGAGCAAATCCTCTTTAATAGTTGCTGTTACGCCAATTATGCAACGTATGGTGGCTGAGGAATTTTCTAACGATATTATTTTCATAGACATGAGCGGGTCATGTGACCAATCAAATACACGTGGCACATTTATGTTCACAGGTAGTAAAATTTGGGCATTATTTGTAGCGTGTATACTCCTCAGCGTTCAAACAGAATCAAACTACGCCTTGTCGTTTTTTTGCGGCTAAAGATACATTGGAACTAAGCGAAAAAGTATTTTCACCGCAAGTGATCATGACAGGCGATAGTGCAGCAGAGCGAAATGCATTAAAAACAATATTTCCAACATCTACTTTTATGTGTCAGGCTCAATGAATGTGGCTGTGGCAAAATAAATATAGTGCGTTAAAAGAGGATAGGCGCATTATTATCCAATGTTTAGGGATGTATTGTATTTTAATACATCGGAGAAGCCCAAGCAAATTTCGGTGTTTTAATGTTAAGTGAGAAAATAGTTAATCATAATTTGGTAACGAAACATTTTATGAAACTGTGAGAAAAAAATTGGAGTGGTGTATTACCTATAGATTCAATATACTTACAAGAGGAAATAATTCGAACAATTTTACAGAAGCGTCTATTCGTATCTTTAAAGACGCTATTCTAGAACGCTGCTAAGCTTTTAACAGTTGTGTACCTATTAATTTCATTCGAAGTACATTTGAGCGCTATTACAAGAAGCGGTTACGAAAATTTGCAAACGTCGAACCAAACACCAAATAGATTACAAAAATTTTGTATGAAGATAAAAGACATTGATAAAATTATAATAGAAATTGAAGAAAATGTATATCACGTAATATCCACAAAAGACATGTTATTGCTATATACTGTTAATACAAGTATTGCATTTTGTGATAGCCAATGGGGTAAAAGTAGATCGTTCTGTAAGCACCTATGTGCTTTAGAACAACGATGTGGATTTCATTTGAGAAATTCTCCAGCGCAATATTATGAAGACAAAAGGCAAATTCGAGCAACTGCACTATTGTGCACTTCTTTATTCCGACGTGTTCAATCGAACTTTTTAAGCGTGCACTTTTTTACTTTTGTCGTGTTCGAGTAGTGAGCGGTGCAATTCAGTTCTGAACTCGGTGCGCTCTTTTCTGAACGCGCTCTGGTAGCTCGTGCTGCTTAGTGCAAATATAGCTGCTTTCGATTATGAAGTTTTAAAACTCGAGGGTGACCTGAGAGAGCATTAAATGTTTCTTCATCTACATCTAATTGGAATTGTATATCCCCATTTACACAAATATAAATGTTGTTCATCACGATTAAAAGGTTAGGTTTTACTACAAGTTAAACTGCTAAAGCGGGAAGCCAGACTGAACGGTAAATTTGTGTTTGAAGCCAAACTGCACTCGCACAATGTGTCAATTCGCGCTTTTTCTTCATCTTAAGTTACTTTCAAAGAAACAACGAATGAGTTACTTTATACGTATAAAATAAAACGTAAATTCTATATTTATTCTTACGGTTCAAGATTTCAATACAAGGGTCCACTCACCTACTCCACAAGGTTGTTGACTATCTCTGGTCCAACGGCAATCACTACACTTCACTCGAACACCTCGGCTCCTCTACAGCGTAGAGTACATGAACATTCCTCAGGGTGGTTAGGCACAGAAATCCCAGATCGCCACTGGTGGGTTAACTTACCCACGAGTTTACAAAATCCTTGCACCCTACATGTATTTCAATCAACACCTTTATCTAATTGTAACATATATGTATCTCAACATTCATATCGAGTAATGAATTTAATAACCTTTAAGTATTTACTGACCTAGGAGTAAAGTGATACATCTGCATACATTACGTATATCGACAAACTTTTTATTTTCCTGATCTTTTACTCAAAAAATTAAAAGACATACATGAATGCAAAAACATATCTATCTCTTCACCTTTGACTGTTGATTCGCTTTTCACGAAACCAAATTGGATTGGGACCAAGTTTTCAAAAACCTGGTCCTGTTCATTGAGACTAGCAATTTCACAAGATAGTGAATCATATTGTGTTAGGGTATCACGTATTTGATAATGTGTACAGGGGTTATTTTTGGTAAACCACGAACCGTACGGAGGGGATTATTCTTTGTGACCCTCAAAACAATTTACCGGACTTCCACTATCCCCAAATAATGAAGGTGGTATTTCTTCATAAATTTTATATTTATTTTGCGTACTGTCTCCATCGCCAAACAATGAACCGTAGGCTGATGGTGAATCATCAAATTCTTCGCAATCAGTAAAATTGCGCTCCCTACCATCAAACGACTTGCGACTTAACCATTTAGTTTTCTTATTAAATTTAACTTCATCATTATGAAAATCTCCTTTAAGAGCCTAAATATATTGTCGATTAAGATCAATCGGGGTTAAAATATTTTACGTTAGTACCTTATTTTGTAGAATGGAGCTGATATTTATGTATCCTCGAATACTAATATTTAGTATTATGTCCACCACCAAATCCTTGAATTCCACTATTTCTTCAAGTACAAGATTCATCACCAGAAATCTCACCAATTATTGTTTGAACCAATATGAAACTTTCTTTGCCTTGCAGATTTATTAACTGAACATATACGTTGATTTAAATTCGAATATAACCAATGCTTCTAGGCGGCCATGCAACAACTCCGATAACAACCGTAACAATCCCCAGTCTAGTTGTATTAGTATTCGTATAATAATAAAAATTTTCTACTTCCTGTATTTATATACTTTCAGTGACTCGTGACTCGTCTAGCCAATCAAAAATCCTACATATTTCACAATTTTAAATCATCCCTACATATGCTTTCAGGTTAATTGATTAAATCAACTTTTATTTTTACCATTGCTGATTGGAAAACACCCTATATTTAAATTTAAGTTATTCTTCAATATTCCAAGTTACTTTGTGTTCATATCAACGAACTTCGTTTCAACGCACTTCGTTCGTTTATGAAATCGATTTGTCGTCCGTCTGTCTGTCCGTCCGAGGCCTTTCTAATGGTCGGACATCAATGTGTGATACATCAATCGATTCAGCTCGGTGTCCAGAGCTTAAGTTTTGATGTCAGTTAAAATCGGGCCACGGGGACGTCGATCCCGCGGGAAAATCTACAGGGATAATTAAAATTTTTAATAAGTTTAAAATCAATATGCGACACATATTTGAACAATTTATGGCATTTCATGCCAATTATTCCAATATTATAGACATTGTTTAAATTTTGATTACCGAAGATAATTAGATTCATATAAAAAAAAAAATTCTTATCTTATTGATGAGAACTAATATATAGCTTTTAAAATATTTATTCAATAAAATAAAATATATTAAAATGTCTCTTTTGTTGTTTATAAATTTTTGTATTTTATCTGAATACTTATAATTATTACAACATAATAATTTTAATTTCTTTAAATTGTTTTAAAGTAAGTCTACATTTGGAAGTTCGTTGCGACAATGCCTTGCATTTTCAACTTGTTTTTTATTGATATCGCGAAAAATTAAATATTATTGTAACACTTCCGGTTTCGAATTTTCTAGAACAAATAGCATTTCCTTTAGCGCCTTAATTTAAAAATTCCTAAATTCCAAGGGATGTTAGATATCAGTTGACATAGGTTATGGTCTTTTAGGTTGTCAACTGTCACCCAAGACCAAACTAGGGTTGGGTAACTATATTAATTCTTGTCAGTGTTGAGCTACATTTTAAGTAGAATTGTCAGTGATGGCAAAAAAATTTGATTGGAATTTGAGTTAATTTGAAAATGTTCTTTGGCGTTACAACTAACACCATACAAACCTCGTGGAATGCATGACGTCATCGTCGTGCAAATAGTGCTGGTAGCTCGATTTCGCGTAAAGTAAAGTTAGCTAAAATAGCAGTAGGGAAAGATGCTCCTATAGATTTTTTCAAGAATATGGAAATTGAGGAACCATTGAAACCACTAGATGAAGCTTTTTATGCAGAAACTGTCATGAGTCTTACAACATCAGAAAGCGAACAAATTATTCCTCTTCGCAATTTGCTCGACGACAATCACTTTTACCACCGGAAATTTGTCAAAGAACTTCGTGAAAAACTTAACAGGATTGGTAATATTTTTAAAGAAAATTGTTCACCAGAAGCTGTTAATAAAATTAAAATCAATGTTAGAAATGGATCACACTTCAATTCATGCGTTAAATTTTGCAGCGAATGCATTTACTTGGTCTAGGAAAAAATCGAGTACAACTAACATCAATAGCTAGACGCAAGGTTAGAGATTTACCAAAACAACTAATAGAATACAAGCAGATCGATCGACAAATATGAGACAGAAATCAAAGGCGCGTTCAACAAATATTATACAGTTATACTCGTTTAAGGTACTGTAGTGTTTTTGATTTTCTTTTTATTAAAAATATGTTATAATTCGTGATACTTTTCATTCAATAACAATTGTACTAATAACAGTGATTTGCATATGTGTTTTATGCATGCGTGGGTTGAAATGCACTGGGGTATGTCAGTAATAACGCCACTTTTGCTCAACCATTTTCAATGCGTGTACAACTGTGCTGTTTCGCCAGTATAGTTGTAGTGTGCGGGAATATGGTTTTACGCACGCTGCCGGGGAGTACCACAGATTTTATAACTTCCTTTTATTTCTGTTTTACCTATTTTACCCGCAATTATCAAGTGTACCAACCCTTACAGTCCGCTCTTAATACGTAACAAAAGTTCTGGTCGCAATCGATGCCGAATTATTAAAAGACATTTGCTTTAATTGTGGGTGAATTAAAATATTTATGTTCAATATTAAAATTAAAATTTATTGATAATCTATGCATATTTTCAAGTGATACACAAATTTAGAAGCATTCGCATAAGCACAGAGGTGTAGGTATTAACGTTATCTATCTACACAGCTGTTTTATCATTTCTAAAGAAACCTGTGTTTATCTTAATAAAGATAGTATATTGTAATTTCCATTTGGTAATTAATTCTTGTTTATTTTGATTACAATGTCAGAAAGGGAATTAAAGGTCTTGTTAGCTAATAGAAAAAAATTCTTTTTGATTTGTCAGAATACGTTTTAAGTGATCGAAGTAAAATTGATAATTTTGAATATGGATATTCAAAACTAGAAGATCCTTATCGTAAATTTGAAAAAATTCAAAACGCAACCTTGCGTAACCTTGCGTATTTCACCCGATCAAGAAGTTGATATGAAACCTCTATTGCCTTTTAAAGATCTGTATTTTCACATCAAATCGGTAGCGAAACGGATCTTTTCTACTGTAATATCAACTCCGGGACCATCTCAATTTTCTAGTAGTAGTTTATCAAAAATTAACCTACCGAGGTTTGACGGTTCGTTACAAAACTGGAAAGTTTTTCATGATAGTTATCGATCTTTGATTCATATTAATCAAAGCCTAGCTAAAATAGAAAAATTTCATCACTAATTAATGTTCTGTCATGACCGGCATTGAGTATTGCCAAAAGTTTACCGTTAACAAAAATAAAGTATAATATTCTTTTCGATACCTTGCTTGCGAAATATGAAAATAAAAGAATATTAGCCGGTGATTTGCTAGATAGTATGTTTGCCTTTAAGCAATTTCATACGGAAAATCTAAATAATTTTACGCAGTTTATCCAAACATTACATTTTATGAAGCGGTAGTATCATTAAAGGCCTTGTAAATACCTAATCTTAATAATTTTATTCTGCTTCACTTGGCATTCAGAATTCTGTCAAATGACACTAGAAAACAATTTGAAACGTCTAACGTAGGAGTCGAAATTCCTACATTTGACCCATTAGTTAAGTTCATACAAAATCAAATTCAAATTTTTGAGTTTTCAAAATTTACAAATACGACTCAATATGTTAAACCTTCACAAACAATAAAGGGTAACACAATTTCAACGCCAAACTCTAATTTTTAGCGTTTGTTTGTTACAACTTTTTATTTGAAACCGTGCCCTTGCTGCAAAAATACACATACGATTTACAGGTGCCCGAAGTTTTTGCCTTTGTCTTTTACTGACAGAAAGGCCAAACTTAAGGCCTATAACCTGTGTTTCAATTGCTTGAAAGCGGACTACTGCGTCCATAATTACAAATCAAAAACCAGTTGTCTTCACTGTGGTCGTAGGCATAATTCATTGCTTTATCCTACATTAGATTCAGATAGCGCAAATAATGCCAATTCCGAACCTAGTATTATGGCACATACGTCATTCGCTGCTGATAGCGAAAATATTGCTAATTTCAAACCTACTATTTCGACCCATGCGTCACCTTGTGTTTCAGTACCACAACAAAATCAAATTGTTTTTTTAAGAACAGCTATTGTTCACATAAAGGATTCATCCAATGTTTTTCAACCAGTTAGAGCTTTGATTGACTTGGGTGCTTAAGCTTAATTTTTAGCCGCCTCTTGCGGTCAAAAATTGGTCTACAGACTCAAAAGTGCAACTTTACTGTTGCAAGCTTGGGCAAAAAATCTATATTAAATGTTAAAGGTACATCTGATTGTTTAATTAAACCTTACAGTAGCGAGAAACCTCAGTTTAGTTTAAAAACTGTGTTAGTGCCAAGTATTACGGCCGAAATGCCCTCGGTAGAAATACCTACTAGTATTGTAAATCAGTTCAAGTATTCACATTTGGCGGAACCAACATTTTATTTGTCGTCTAGAATTGAATTGTTACTTGATGCTGACGTATATCCAGACCTGTTTAACGGAGAGAGGTTGCGTCATAGTTCTGATTCTCTATGAGAACTTTATAGTGTTTTTGGTTGGGTAATTACAGGTAAAACTAATGTACGCTGTAGTGTCTCTCCTACAAATATTCAAACTGTATTATTTACATCTCTAAGAGACTCGTTAGAAGGATTTTTATAAAAATTTTGGTAAATTGAAAATATTCCTGAACGTAAAATTATAAATTCAGATGAAGAAAAATGCGTACAAGTATTTAAGAAATTTTATACTTTTACGAAAGAAGGTGCATTTGTGGTACCCTTGCCTTTCAAAACAAACAATTATCAATTTGGAAATAATTATGATCTAGAACTTAACCGTTCATATAAGTAGATGGTTGATGGGAAAACCACCGCCACATTTCCTCCAGAATCCCACATTTCCTCACACATCTGGACCAATTTACATGTAAATTCCCATAAGGAGGAAATGTGGAGATGAATCTCCTCCTGCTCTACTTCTTGCTCTCCTCCTTGCTCGGACACCCCCAAACCATTTTGATTACGTCACACCCGCATTCTTTCCACCCGCGAGATAAATCTTTCTCCGCATCTCCACCCACGAGATAAACCTATCTTGTTTGGTATCAATTAATATTAGATTTTTCTCAGCTACCCAAATCTTTAGGAATTTTTTAGATATCATCACCCCCGAGGGAGCTACTCCAATTTTAAGATTTCTTACCTGTAGCGACTTTTGAGCATTCTTATAAATTTTTATACATGCGATACATCTTGCTAGTCTAGAATTTTACGCAGAATCCGAATCTGCAAACAGATCTAATATCCGACTACGCCCTGCAAAGTTATACCCCTTTAAAGCTCCCAAACCTCTAAATTTTGCTCTTTGATCCCACATCTGAACCAAATAGTTTTCTTTGACTAGCCATTGCATTTTTCGAGATAAACCTATCTTGTTTGGTATCAATTAACATTAGATTTTTCTCAGCTACCCGAATCTCTAGGAATTTTTCCGATTGCATCATCCCCCAGAGAGCTACCCTGATTTTAAGATTTCTTACCAGTTGCGATTTCCGACCGTCCTTAAACATTTTTTTAGTCATGCGATACATTAAATTAGCTTACAATTTTACGCAGAATTCGAATCTGCAAACAGATTTAAAATCGGACTACTCCTTACAAAGTTACACACATACCTTCTAGCGAGCATACCGCGACCGTACCACTACTCGCTTTTAATGTTACACCATACTTTCTATCTTGTTTAGCTCATCTTTCGAGATAAATGTACTTTGTTTGGTATCAATTAATATTAGAATTTTCTCAGCTACCCAAATCTTTAGGAATTTTTAGATAGCTCCATTCCCCAGGGAGCTACCCGAATTTTAAGATTTTTTTTATCAATGTCGATTTCTAATTAGCTATCCTTTTTAATATCTACAATCCTTTAACCAAACACGTAGCAGTATTAACATAAATTAAGCATGCAAAAATTTAATAATTTATTTTATCCGATTTACAGTTTAATAAACTAATTATAATTTTTACAAAGTATAACATTTATCTTCTTCGTTTAACCAAATCCAAGCAGGTTAAAGTAACCTGTAACAAAAAATAGAAATTAAGATTAATGTAAAAAGAAGGAGACGTGTTTTCGATCAATAAGACATATTGTTGTTAATCTAACAATATGAGAATAATGTAAAAACATTCCAATGTAATGTGTTTTAAATATGTAGATGGGAAGGTCGACTTTTGGCGTAATCATCCTCCGAATTACATGTGAAAGCTGTATATAATTTCTTTTAAAAGTGTATATCTTCTCCAAACAAATGCGATTATTACAATAGGAAAGTACGCTAAATGCAAGTCAATTAATAGCAATTTAATATTGCTTACTGACCTACCTTAATTAGGTTGCTGTACTATAATGATGTACTACCTGGTTCGCATCGTCGATGGTGCGAATACCGTTAGTAGAAACATCGGAAACGTCTTCCATGTTATACGGATCGCGTGCATATTAAAAATCCAAAAGGGTGATAGTACACGCACACAAATTGTGTGCAAGTCGTGCTGTAAAAGATGCAGTGCTACGTCAATTAATAGCAATTTAATACTGTTTACTGACCTACCTTAATTGTTTGTACAAGGAAACACAATAAAATATACACAAATATAGTAACTACCTTATATATTTATGCCCCATGTGTAGGTCGCTGTACTATTAGGACCAGGGTATGCAGACTTTAACACCTCCATGTCGCACACGTTACACAGAATCCGTGGTTGTTTTGTACAAGACCCTTTAACAGCTGGCGAAGCTGAACGTTTACTGCTTAATGACATACCGTTCTGTTTTTCCTTGTGTCGCTGTAAGTTGTCCATTCTCGTAAAAACGATACTGCAAGACCCAGAGTTTAAGTACTTTGCTGCCGACGGATGTATAAGCTTAACCGTGGACGATGTTACACCACGACATTTGTTCTGGTGCCGTTTGAGAGCATCCCTCCTGGTAAAGTAGACGTGACAGGGCTCGCAGTTAAAAATGTTTGCAGATACCATTTTAGTACAAAACAAAATCCGCACTATAAGACTTGACTTGTAAGCGAACTAACTTATAACTAAAGAGTTTACTCTAGCGTACCTGATTTATGTTCCTTATAGAATGCATACCGAAGGTTTCCGAAGACGGCCGAACGATGTTGAGGATTCAGCGGGGAACTAAATGACGTCATAATCCTTGCTGCTCGTCCAATACATTTAGCGCCAATGCATGCACCTGGTTCGCATCGTCGATAGTGCGAATTCCGTTAGTAGAAACATCGGAAACGTCTTCCATGTTATACGGATCGCGTGCATATTAAAAATCTAAAAGGGTGATAGTACACGCACACAAATTGTGTGCAAGTCGTGCTGTAGAAGATGCAGTGCTACTATAAATAAAAACACTTTAAACCATTACTAAGGAAATACCAACTTGTTGTCTACAGGATACTTACTAATAAAGCAATTTAATTTTAAATAACATCTACGTCATACTTTAGGAAATGGTAGGCTTGAATATTTTCTAAATGAATCACCAAGCGAAAGTATATGCTTAGCGGTATTAAAATTAACCATTAATTTCCCATTTTTACAAGCGTGGTTAATTATAGATTAAAATTTAATTTGTTCACATTTGAGCTACCCGTAAACTAACATATTTTATAGTAACAGTGCGCTGTATAATACATGCATACCCCTTCGCCGCGCTACTGCTATTCTTGTAATTGCTAGAAAAAGTCAGTCTCCTTTTTTTACTGCTAGGATCGATGCAAAGCACCATTTTATACTTTATTTATAAGTATAGCACATCGCGCATTTTTTCGTCTGATAATTAAATTTTGCTTCTGTAGGCTTTTACACTTTCGCATAGCGGTCGGCCGCACGTAATGATTTCTAGAACTGGTAAGTGCGCGATATCGTCCAAATAGAGAATTAGATGCTCGATGTTTGTCAACTTCCGATTCTTTCGTAAAAGGTAGAAAAAACTCGGTCAATCGTCCATCTAACTTAAACTTCGACCCGCTCCTGTTCTGATAATTTCCAAACATTTTTCAAACGACAATGGGCTGAGAATTTTTAAACCTCCTAGGGATCTTTAAGTCGTAATCAATTACACGTTCGAGCTACCCGTAAACTAACAATGCACTGTATAATACATGCATACCCCTTCTCTGCGCTACTGCTATTCTTGTAGTTGCTTGAAAAAGTCAGTCGCCCTTTTTACTGTTAGGATCGCTAAAAAGCACCATTCCATACTTTCTTTATAAGTGTAGTACATCGCGCACTGTTTTGTCGGATAATTAAATTTTTGTTTATGTAGGCCTTTACACTTTCGCTTATTTAAACATCTAATACGATCGATTAACCACTTTCGATTATTCTAACGGGGAGCCACCATACATCCCGCCGCACCGTTCTTTTTGAATCCAACGATCCTATGGCTTCCGCACACTAACACCTGACGTATCTTTCCTACTATTTGTTAAACAAAAACTACCGGTATCGTCATTGTGGACGTAAACAGATGTTTGTGGATGTGTACGAGAGTATGTAACCATATACATTAACCAGACTAAGCTATTTTATTTAGTCCACGAAAACTATTATTTTTCTAAACCACAATTAATAATCGCCTTTATAGGTTCCACATTTCGGCCATTTCCCAATGACTGGTGCTACGTACATGAAAACTTTAATTTCTTATTAGAGAGAATTCTTATTCTCCCACGCACTGCTGCGTAGTTGCATGCCCATTCCTTTTGGAGGTATATGCTCGTTATAGGTTGTAAGACCCTCGGTTTTACTTAACTACAATTCGTGAGACCCCTTTAATCTTTTTAATCGTATCTTTCTCGCCTACAATACAGTAGGACTTAACATTACTACCAACAAATTCTAATACTGGACCCCCATTAAATACGTCTTTGATTTTCCCTGCAACTTTTTTGTTGACAAGTGTTATATTGTATTTATTATCCGAGGGGTAGTCACTCTTTTAAGATAAATATATTTTGCTAGGTATCAACTAATATTAAATTTTTCTAGGGACCCCAAATCTGTAAATAGATTTTAAATAGGACCACCCCATATAAAGTTATGCGTTTTAAAGACCCAAATTACTAATTTTTGCTCATCTTTATTTAACACCATCTTTAGAACCTTTTTTTGCTACGCAAGACATATGCCTTAGCCAACCATCTCCCGAGAAATCTAAACCGCCGTGTCCCGCAAATACCACGTGGAGATAACACGTATACTCTGTCAACTAGGATAGAAGCCGGAAGGATTTGGAAGGTGGGAGAAGAACTTAAAAATTATGCAATCTTAAAACTAATATATACAATAGATTTACAAAATCCATACAAAAATTAAACAACTATCTTATATCTTTACGCCCCCATGCGTAGATTGTTGTACTATTAGGAATGATGTACCTTTTGTCATCTTCCTTCGATAAACTAATTTTTTTAATAAGCTGCGTATGCAAATCGTATTCTTTTACTCCGGATACATACGCAGACAAGTACTCGATACCATCCAAATAAAGAATTGGATGCTTGGTTACTGTTAACATCCGCTTCCCTCGTGTACGCCCAGACACATCCCAGCCCATGAGCACCCCTGCACATGCACACCCCTGCCCATGCGCACCGATGCGCGTACGCACCCCTGCCCATGCTCGCTGTCCATGCGCACCCCTCTCTGTGCGACTGCTATTTCGGGGTAACGTCACAACCTTTTATAAATAAAGAACAATGTTATATACTATTATAAAATGTTTATTCTGACATTATACATAACAAATTTAAAAATATTTAATGCCAAGCATGGAATCATTTAAATTTAATTTTAATACAAAGTTATACACAGAAGACAGTCCTTTCTTTATGTTTGTTTGCAGTGGTTTTAATTTTATCTAATTTTATTCGCAGCTTAAAATTTAAATCGACACCCAAGTCTTCTATCTCCTTTTCTAACCAATAGTTTGATACATAAAGACCGTCTAGGTTTTCGAATTGTAAAATGTACTGAAGTTTGCCTCTATATTTAAAGTCTTTGATTCCTCCGACAACCAGATCCATTCCTTCGTGTAATTCTTGCAGCTTGTGACAATCTTTTAATCGCAGCTTTCCCACTATATCCTGCATACGTATCTTGTTAGCTTGATCGACTTCTTCTTGTCGGTATTGGAGGAAATCCTTTTTCTCCCACACACTGTTGCGTAGTTGCATGTCCACCACTTTTGGGAATATATGGTTGTTATAGGTTGTAAGACCCTCGGTTTTTTAATGATCCGAAAGGTTCTTTACTAGGTAAATATACAATGTTTAGCGGAACCCCTTTGCGTGTGGTGTACGCCAAGGTTACGAAACCCGCATTCCTTAGTTCGTATTTGTTATCTGCCATTTTGATAAATACGTTTTTAGAATAACCTTTTAAAAAGTATACGGATTTAGTACCATCCTTTTCTGCAAGAACGCCTACATAACTAAAAGAGTCTTTCTTACTAACCGCAAATGCATACAGCTTGTACAACCCGGATGTATCTAAGTCAGTCCATCGGCACATAAAATAATCTTTTAATTCTTCCTCATTTTCTCTAATAAGATGTTCTTTGTCTAACACATCTTTGTATTGTTCGCGTATTGTCGCAGTGTTTTCCATGTAGTCCAATTTTCGCCTTTTTGCATCCATTTCCTCTAATTCCAGTTAGTAGGTAAATAAGGCCGGTCCTAATTTAAAACGCGACAGACGTATTTTCCATGTGTAAAATACGTCTGTCACGTTTTGAATTAGGATCGGCCCTATATAATTTCAATGTAAAATAGTTGTGAAAACATTTCAATGTAAAATAGTTGTGAAAACATGAATTCTTATATACTTTCAATGTAAAATACTTGTGGGCACGTTTTGAATTAGGATCGGCTTTATATTACTTTCAATGAAACACACGTATGTTGAAAAATGTAAGTGCGGAGAAGAATGTGTGTAGCTGTTTTGAATTCGGTTTTCTAGCGAGAAGTTACACGTGCACCGTTTTGAATTAGGATCGGCGTTTTATACTTTTAATGTAAAATGTGAAAACCTGAATTCTTTTCAAATGTAAAATACTTGTGGGCACGTTTTGAATTAGGATCGGCTTTATATTACTTTCAATGGAACATATTTCAAAACACACGTATGTTGAAAAATGTAAGTGCAGAGAAAATGTGTGTAGATGTTTTGAATTTGGTTTTCTAACTAGAAGTTATAAAGTATGACAGATGCAAAATATCGCATTCAAGTCAATTGTGTTTAATTAAAGTGGATTCTGATTTATGTTTAGAGGCTGCAAATACACATGGGCCGGTTTTAATTCAAAATGTGTTCACTCTTGTGACAGGTTGAAAAGTGGGTTGGCAAAGTACGCAGATGGTGGTAATCTGCTATATAATGAGATTGCTCCTAATATTAATTTAATTAGTCGAAGTTTACTGCATATATTTACATACTAACATGTATATAATTGATATTCAGGGATTTAAATACAAGAAAAACGAGTTTGTGTGCAAAGAAATTGCGGTTTTGGACTTGTTGGAAGGTGTTGTTTGGCATCAAATTTTTAAACTGCCAATGCAGTCTAGTTGTTTGAGTCAAGATCATATAAAACATAACGACTGGGTGACAAGGAATATTCATGGTCTTTCTTGGGATGAATCTTCAACGGCTGGAATGGTGTTGTCATATATAGCGCTTTATTTGAAGCAAATTATCCAACCCGGTGAAGAAGTATTTCTGAAGGGTCTAGAAAAGAAGAAATTGATTGAAACCTATCTAATGCAAAAAAACGTTGTAACTGATATGCTTGCACGAGGTTGTCCTATGCTATCGGAGTTAAAAATCAACAACCGTTTAAAATATAACATCCATTGTTGTAGACACAGCAATAATAATCTGTAATGTGCAAAACAAAATACCTTGTTATTAAAAGAATGGCTTGATAATAAAAAACAATAGAAAGATTGTGTCTGTATTATTTATTTTAATATAATTTTACAATGTTTGCCAAAGCAAATTATCCGACCCGGTGAAGAAGTATGTGTGAAGGGTATAGAAAAGAAGAAATGGATGGAAACCTATCTATTGCAAAAACAAAATACTTTGTAATTAAAAGAATGGTTTGATAAAAATAAAAAAAAACGATAGAAAAGATTGTGTATGTATTATTATTGTAGTCAGTAAGAAATTCTTTAATGCTGATGTATGCAGAAAAAACAATTAAACTCAGACAGCACGAATGAGACTCTCAACCCTGAAAGCAATTATAATGAGATCAACGCAATAGCTCTTTACTGGTTTTACAACATTTAACAAATTGTACAGATATCTCGAAAAATTTGCCAAAGACAGACAAACAGATAGGCAGACTGACTGCACCAATTTTCTCATTCTCGCTTTTAAAGAATAACAAGTCGTAGTTATTTAAATCGCGAACTCAGTTTATCTGCAAGAAATATATAAACGTGGAAATTTATGAAATGCTCCAACTTTAAAAAAAGCCACTATCATTATTCTTTCCTGACAAGGGTAATTTTAACAAAAGTTTTCATTTTTTTTTTTTGATTTGTTCTATAGAACACAACTAGAACTTGACAATAAAGATTGAGCGAATATCACACACATATCTTGAGTATATATAAAGATATTAAACAATAAGAACAGCAGAAAATTCAACCCATGTCAGACAGCTTTTTTCTTGTCAACGATAGTCTAGTCTAATGCTTCTTCAGCATTTGCATTTCCATATTTACGTACTGAAGGCAACTCTGCAATTTTAGATCACATGCATTTCTAATTTCAATTACAAAAATATGAAAGCATCTATTTGAAATGCATTTCTAACTTTAATCGCAAAAAAAATGAGAGCATCTATTCGAAATATGCACTCATATTAAAAGTCAAAAATTGTTTTACACCGTTCTGTAAACTGAGATTACGTAGTTATTAAATCGGGAGTAATGTGAAATGAAACACACAATGTATTTTTCTTTATTGTAATCTATAATATATATATATATATATATATATATATATATATAATGTTATGTACTCTAGAATAAACATACTATAATTCACTTAAGTTCCCAAATATAAAAGAACAGTTCTAATTCACTCCAACTCTAAACGGTTTAAAAAAATATTGCATTATCAATTCTATGAGGGCTGTCTTCTTCATCTTTGACGCGCGGTCGTTTCTGGTTGTTCTTATTCGTGTTAACTAAAAAAAGATTCAAATGAATATTATATCAAGTAAATGCATTAAGAAAAATTAAATCTATATATTAAGCTAACGAATACATACTCTGTATTGGTGTCATTAGGTCGTACGTTGCAATTGGTGGATCTGCTCACGGCGTCAACAATTTTTTCACCAGTACTTAATTTGGATTGACTATAAACTACTCAATAATTTTTAAAAAAAAAAAAAGTTTTCATTTTTGATTTGTTCTATAGAACACACAACTACAACTTGACAATAAAGATTGAACGATTATCACACACACATATCTTGAGTATATAAGGATATTAAACAACAAGAACAGCAGAAAATTCAACTAATGTAAGCAAGAATTTAATGCTAAGGTATTGTCTAGATAGCAATTGTAGAAAATATGAAATCTATAGAAAATTTAATAAAGCCAGTCATGCATAAATTTTTTTAAATGCTGACATCCACAGGAAAAATAAAAAGCGAGAAATTTAATGCTTACATCAACAGAATAATAAATAAATCCACTTAGTCAACATTAATGGAAGACCGGTCTGGCTTCGAAACTGTGCACGCGTATATACCATATTTTAAAATTAAAGTTGTCAATTGCAAAACAAAAAAATTAAATTTTACCTAGAAATCATTTTGAAATATTTACTTTTTTTCAGTACAACTGAAAGAACTTGACTTTTATACATTTTTTTAATCGATATCATAGACTTTTTTCTATACTGTTGGTAAAAAATCTACGTGAAGTATTTATATTAAATAATAAACTGACCTGTTAGAAAAAATTAAAAATTTGCATCGTTTTCTGAAAAAAAATTGCGTACTTTTTCAGTACAACTGAAAGAACTTGAGTTTATACATTTTTTAATCGATATCAGACTGTACAGAAACAGTAATGTTTAATTATATCAGTCAAAAACATGATGTGTTTACTATTAAACAAAACAAAAATTGTTCTTAATCCAAGTGATGATAAAAGAATTCTTAGTACCTCAACCACTGATACATACGACCAGCGAGTACTGTGTTAAAAATTGTTTTCGTTGCAGAAAGTAACATCAATTCCCGTCAATATTACTGTATTAGTCGATTAAGGCATGAGTTAATTTTTTTACAACGTTCTTTTTATTCGCTTAGGGCAATGCAGAAAAGAAGTTAGAATTGAACACATTTTTTTATAAATAAAATAAACCTTAATACAAAAATCACATTCAGTTTTACTGAAAAAAGTATAGGTACTGCTCAGCAGAAATAATGAATTACATTCATTGACTGAAAAAAAGAAAATTGCAAGAAGGCGCATAATAAAACCTAAATTAGATTAATTTCGTTTTATATTACTGCTAGGATAATTTATTTTCCATAAAAATTAACAAAAATTGACTTTATATGCATATATAGGGATATAGTAATTTGTGCGGGTTTATGTTTTACGCTAATCATGCTGAATAAGAAAAATTCTTTTAGTTCTATCAACGTACTAGAAAATGTTTTTCTTAATATCGGGTTTTTAAAAAAACCATGAGTGCGTGTAAATTAGGATATTTTTCTTATTTTTTTCTTTGATTTATAGTGACACAGCTTGGCCTTATTGAGTTGAAAACTGAGCTTTGTTATCATTCTCGCTGTTAATATATGTATTATTCCCCTTCTTCTGTGGGTTTGGCTTACAAGCCCGTCGCTAATTTTAACCAATAAGGTCTCTTTATGATGGAAAATATAAGGTCTTGGACTGGACTTGAACCTGTATCCTGGTTATGCCGGAACCACGCGTTTACCAATTACGCCACCGAGACCGATGACACAATTGGGAAACTTAACTTTCAATTACGTTTGGCATTTTTGTCAATCATATCTGACATTGTCAGGTTTTTGATTTATGTCAGTTATAGACAGGATACAGGTTCAAGTCCTGTCCAAGACTTTATATTTTCCATCTTTCAATTACTAGCTCGATTTGAAATGATCATTTGGGCTTTGCATAAAAGTCTAAGGTATTATTTCATCTTATTCACTATAATACGATAGTATTTATCAACTTACCTTTTGTAATTAACTACCTAATATATATATATATATATATATATATATATATAATAACTAGATAAGATGTTATAAATTTATTGGGACCTTTTTGGTCAAAATAAATAGCAATTTAAAATATTTTGTTATATTTCTTAACGTTTCGGCAACACATTTTTGCCATAATCATAAGTCTATAAAATAAAAAAGATTTAGTCAATCAATTACAAACATGACAACTTACATTAACTGTTGTTCATAAATATATAATACTTTAGTTAATGACAGTGACACTACTTCATTTACTTGAAAGTAGTATAATACAATAAATTAATGTAAATCCGCTAGATCTCGGTTGATAAATTGGTATAATCAGTGACACATGACTAACATAGATGTTTTAAGTTAATAATAAAAAAATTAGTAATATTATTGATTATAAAAACGAGAATATACGATACTTAAATTTTCCATATCTTGTTTGTTGTTCATAGAGCTGGTGTTTTTGAGTATGTGGAAGGATTCCAAGAATAAGCGCTTCTTATAATTGGCTTCAGATTCCATGATTTTAACTTGGTTATACTCCGGGTTGTGTTTGGTGGCATACACATGTCTAGCTAAGGCGCAATTGTTTTTTCCAAGTTTTCGTAACAAATAAATAAATTTTTTAATAAATAGGTGTTCTCATTTTAAACACCTCCTGTTTATTTTGAAACACGTCTTGTATGTCTATCCCTCCTACACTCATATAAAGCCCATATACAGAAAATTACTTTCAAAATCATCTGCACCGTAATCGTGTTTTATACATTTGAAAATACATTTACAGATTTTTTACCAGACGGTATTTTTGCCTTGTGTTGCATAATAGTATTACACCGTGCATGAACGCATTGGCATTTTGTTTCCGCTAAGAAAGCACCGTGCTACTCTTATTATAAACTTGTACGATAGTAACCGAATGAGATGGATAAAACTATTTTAAAAGTGTTTATATTGGAAAAACATCTACACATTTTTGCACACTTTAGAAGGGATATAATTAGATAATGCAGTATTTTTAGCATTAATCGAACTAGTGGCATTATTGCTAATCACAGGTTCAACCAATCTTTAGAAACATAATTTTCAGAACAAAGAACAACTTTGAAGTAACACGCAAATTGCTTGACTGCGCGTGTTCATAAATTTGCAAACTCGATTTGCAAAGATAAAGCAATTATCATAAGCGGAAGTGATACTAGTAAAGTACACAAGCATAAGTGGACATACCATCAGAACTTAACTACCAGGAAATGGACGTAAACGACATTAGTGTCCTTTCTACGAAAATTTTATATAGATGCTCCTAATGCTTCTGCTACATCCAATAACAGCGACCCTACGAGAGCTAATATAATAAGCCTTTCTTCTGAAAATTTCTTGAACTTTGCAGCTACTTCATTTCAATTATTTTTACATCGTATAAAATCTTATTTTTGTTGCGTTATGATTTAAGGTTCCTTCGCTTTCAGATTTTTCACTATAACGTTGTAATAAATAGCAGCAATAAGAAATCCTTCTGCTAAAGCTCCAGGAACTTCAATAAATTAAGCCAAAGTTAATAATAGGACAAGTTAAGGACGATATACCAGTCGGGGCGCTTTATCTCGATTGGAGGTTCCCAGCAGGAAATACTGACCACAACCAGAATATTGCTTCCTCGCTGAACTATATATACGTCTTACAGTTTCATGTACTAATTTGCTGGAGCATTTATATTTACACGTAATGTACAGCGGAATGATCGTAGTGAACGCAAACTGTCTGTGGAATTAAAACATTTTAGATGCGCTAATCCTTAAATCAAATCTTCAACTACTTTACAACTACTTATTCTACTCTTTTTGCTATTATGGCTATTTGAAATTTTTATTTCTCTAGTGCACCAGATGGCTTTTTTCAACAATCCACATCGGCTAAACTGCTCCAAGGTTTGAACCCTGTTTTGGGTCGATAAAAGAAAGCATTAAAATATACATAAAGACACAGTTGGCTTAGGTTTTTAAATCTACAAAAGAAGGATACTGAAAAACTAACGCATTCATTATATGGTAGCGTTGAAACATTTTCCTTGATTACAAAACCAATTTTTGCGTTTTTTTCTCAAAATATTTGAGACGCAGTTTATTATCCATTGCATACATAACTAATTTCAACAATTGTACTCTCGTAGATTGAAACTTAATAATCTTTGAATACGCGTAGAAACAAATTTTACTACCTTAAACGCAGTGTACTGCACAAAGAATGTACAACAATCACCTGAAAGTGTTTTTATCATTTCTTATTATTCGTACTTCTAAAACCATATAAATGCAATAAGTGGGTTACTATTGTTACGAACTATTAAGCAACCCATCAAACACGAAAGCTGCATAACCGAAGTATATATTCTACAGAAGTCTTGAACCTTCCAGCAAACACTAGAATATGAGTCATTTATTTAATTATAGGGGATATATAAGATCGCTGATGAGTGTACATAAGTTAGTCTATATTACAATGTCGTATATAAATTATCTCGTGTATAGTTGGTTGGTCATTACGTTTTGAAATATAATAATAGTATATTACATTACTAGCGTGGAAAGTGACCCATTTTACACGAGTGGAAGAGTATTGTCGCACGAGGCGTCAGCCGAGTGCGACTATTCCACGAGTGTTAAATGTCACTTTCCACGCGAGTACTGTACACTATTTTTCCGACGACCACCACTAAAAACAATTACGAAATAGTTATTTTTATGCTTATTTGCAATAAATGTGTACGCAATAATGCAAGACAGACAGACACCTATAAAATTTATTTGACGTTTTGATGTTAAAAATTCGAACACCTACTTTGTTTTTATAAAATCCGCGAATCTGTTGCTTTTAGCGTACGCATTCTCAATTTTTAATGAAGAAATCATTTCAATTACAAACTAATATGAGTAATTACATCTTTAAGTAAAACGGTATCGATTTAACTATGGGTATTTTAAACTGTTATTAGCCAAAACGAAACGAATGAATGCAAAAAAGGTAGAAACCGGTAGTCGTTTGGGTTGCCTAGGTAACTAGCATACTAACATCAGTCATATCACTCTAGAGTTGAAAAGTATTTCAACACTAGAGTGATATGTATTTTCGCACTCTAGAGTGATATACTTTCCTTTCTACATAAATAAGTAGTGTGTAATCTGTTGTTTTCACAAGTAGTCGTTGGAAAATATAAATTTGTGTTATGTGAACGTGTATATCGTACCGCCAGCTTGTACATAAATAGACAAAAGTGTAAAAATAAATTATAGTAGTGTTTAGTGTTGTTAAGAAGACTTACGGTTAAGGTTTTACTTTAAGAAGGTATTAGTGCTTGTAAATAGCACTAGTGTGATAGTGCTTCCTTGTTAATTGGACTGAAACATCTATAAATAAAGCATAAACTGTTAACTAGATTTGCAAATAGTGAATAATAAAGACTTTTGTTATTACGTGTTCTAAATTGGTGAAACGCGTTAATAGTAGCCCGCAACATTAGTGTCAGGCTGTGTTGGGTGTATAGTGATTAATTACAAAAAAACACAAGTCTAATGACATTTGAGTAGTTTGTATATGCCAGTTACAAAAAGCCAAAATAAAATGGACCCAGAAACTTTAATGAATTTCCTTAAGGATTTTAAATCCGGTATGGAAGAAAAGTTAAGTGAAAATATGAGAAAATGGAAAAGTTAAGTGAAAATACAGCCACGTTAGAACAAAGATTAATGGAAAGCTTCATTGCATTGAAAGAACATTTCACTGAATAGGTAAAAACAGTTGAGCAAAAGTTGGATAGTAAATTGGTAAAATGGAAAAAGATGTGTTGAGGCTGCAAGAACAAATGATTGCACTAGCAACGCGGCCACTTGAATTAGCAAACCAAGTTGTAAATTAGAGCATCCCAGAAATAAGAAGCATTGAAGTAAGCGAGTCAATATCGTCAGAATTTAAAGTAAAACTACCCACATTTGATGGTAAAACATCTTGGCCGACATATTGGAAACCAATTGAAGCTGATACGTTATCCATGCTTGGTGCAACAAAGAGAAGGCTATCTCCTTAATAGTGGCCTTACGGGGGAAGTTCTTAATATTTTGCAAATGATTCCCGATCACCAACAGAATGATTACGGCCTCTTAACATCGAAGCTTAAAATGAGATATGGAGACGCTCACCTTTAACAGACTTACCATGCACAAGTTAAGAACCACTCGCAAAGACAAATAAAAGCCTGCAAGAATTCGAAGCTGACATTGTCAGATTATTTAAATTGGCTTACACAACAGCACCAGATAGCTTCCTTGAACAACTGACTGTTCAAACATTTGTGGATGGCGTTAAAGACGGCGAAATGCAGCAAGCGCTAAGATTAGCACGGCCAAAAATTTTAGATAACGCACTGGCGTATGCGTTTGAATTTGAAGCAACTAAGCAGACATCACACAGGGTGAGTCACAAAGTTCGGTATGCCTTAGAAGAACGTGGTCAATTGCAGAACAGCATAGAAGGAATAATCAACCATGTGGCTGAAAGTTTGTAAAGACAACGACCGAGGAGATGGGGTATGCGATGCTGGAGTTGCGGTGAACTTGGCCATAAACAGAAACGCTGTACTCAATTAAAAAAACAACCGGTTGAGCTAAAGCAGGTCGACGTAAAGAGGCGGACGTCGACAGCACAACGTTGTGCATCGGAGACTATCATCCGTGGTGCATCGTCGATAAGAAGTCTGGACAGCATTTATGTCGATCGTAAAATTAATGGTAGGGTTGTCCGATTACTCGTGGATACAGGAGCGATAAGCACTATTGTGAGACCAAATTTGGTGGATCGTGAAAGAGAGCTACCTGCATCGGTATGTCTTCGAACGGCAAGTGGTGAGAAAATTTCCACTCACAGAGAGACTGCCGCCACGTTGGTAATTGGAGACAAACTAATTGATCATCGGGTGTTGGAGACTAAAATTACAGAAAAAGTTATCTTGGGAATGGATCTCATGAGAGAATATGCGTTTCATGTGAACATGAAAGAAAATGTGCTTCAGATAGATGATGATGTGATTCCATTTCAAGGGACAAGTAACCAGACGATGCAAGTTCGAATGATTTGTGATACGAAAATACCCGAGAAAATGGACATGATCGTGATGGGAACCCGGATGGTACGCTCCAGGAAGGACAAGTATGCATGATGGAAGTAACAGAATCAGAAATGGGTCAGGAGGGATTACTGATTGGAAGAACACTAGTAAAGTTTCGAAGTATGATACCAGTAAGGGTGCTAAACATTAATCCGCATACGGAGTCCCTGAAGAAAGACATGATTGTGGGAAGTTGTATTCCAATATGCCATATTAAACGTTGTGAGACGACACACAAGATAAACCAACCAACGGTTGCTCACAAAAATTGCTGGATATGTTGGTAGCTTCGTGTCAAGTATTAAACAGCGACCAAGTGAGCAGGGTAAAAGAACTGGTCGGACGATATCGAGGTGTGTTTGCATTGGATGTTAATAAAAAAGGAAGGACAAATGTTGTGCAGCACAAGAGCAATACTGGAGATGTGCAACAGATACAACAACGTCCCAGGCGGCTTTCTTTGGCAAAACGTAAGGAAGCCGAGCAAATCACAGACAGGGAGTAATTGAGCCCTCGAATAGTCCATGGGCATCTCCGGTAGTGCTTGTCAAGAGAAAGGACGGGTCAACAAAGTTTTGTGTAGACTACCGGCGGCTAAACAATGTTACAAAGAAAGACAGCTATCCTTTGCCCAGAATTGATGACACCTTGGATCTCTATCCGGATCTAAATGGTTTTTGACCTTGTACTTGAAAAGCGAATACTGGCAGGTAGGCTTGGAGCCAAACGATAAAGAGAAAACTGCGTTTACAATTGGAACTAGATTACGGCAGTGCAAGGTCATGCAGTTTGGATTATGCAATTCCCCTGCTACTTTGAACGTTTGATGGAGTCGATATTGCGTGGACTGTCCTAAAAACATGTTTTGTGTACCTATACGACGTGTTAGTGTTAGACTGGTCTTTCGAAAAACATCTTAAGAACCTAAAGGAGATATTTTAAAGATTACGCGGAGCATATCATACTTTGAGCCCTTAGAAATGTCACGCATTTAAAGAAGAAGTGAAATCCTAGGACATGTTGTTCCGGAGAGCGGAATAAGAGCCGATCCTGACAGATAAAAACGGTACAAGAGTGGCCTACACCAGCAGATATACACCAACTACGCAGTTTTCTGGGGTTGTGTACATATTACCGACGTTTTATACTAGGGTTTGCAAACATTGCCAAACGCTGACGAAATTAACCGAATATGGACAAGAATATAATTGGAATGACGACTGCCACAGCGCATTTAAACAACTAAAACGGTTACTAGTTACAGCATTGATTCTGAGATATTCACGGATGGAGAGTAAATTTGTGTTGGATACCAATGCCAGCAATACCGCACTTGCACGATGGTATTTCCGGAGGGAACTTTGGCGTAAAAGGAACTCTCGAAAGAGTGAGAGAAAGATTATATTGGGTATACTGCAAACAAGATGTGAAGCGGTGGTGCCGGAAATGTGAGTTGTGTGCCTCTGGAAATGGCCCGTTCACAAAACGAAAAGCCCCAATGAGACAGTATAACGTGGGGAATCCTTTTGAGAGAGTGGCCATCGATATAGCTGGTTCGTTTCCTAAATCAGAAAAAGGAAATAAATACATCTTGGTTGCAGTGGCTTATTTTACAAAATGGCCGGAAGCGTATACTATACCTAACCAAGAAGCCAAGAGAGTTGCAGATGTACTAGCGAAAAAGTTGTTTTGTCGATTTGGAATTCAATTGGAATTACACTCCGATCGAGGTCGGAATTTCAAATCAGCGTTGTTTCAGAACGTCTGCAAGCATTTTGGAATCAGGAAGACTTGAACCACGCCTCTTCATCCTCAATCGGATGGAATGGTTGAAAGAATGAACAGAACGTTAAGAAAGTACCTAGCCAAAGTTGTCTCTGAACATCAACGAGACTGAAACCAATATTTACATATGTTTCTACTGGCCTACCGATCTCCGGTACATGACAGCACATAATACTCTCCCGCTTGCACCATGTTAGGACGTGAATTGCGGTTACCGATTGATCTTCAGTTTGGATTTCAACTGGGAGAAGAGGTCGCAGATGAAGATTACGTTAGTAAGCTTCGTGAAAGATCAAATAGCATTTACGAAAGCGTCCAAAAGAATATTCAGCCGGCAAGCGCTCGAATGAAATCACAATATGACACGAGAGCACAAGAAGGTGGTTACCAACCTGGTGATAATGGGAAGATGCATACGAAGTGTTAAAAGGAATTAATGATGTAGTGTACCGGATCAGAAAATCTCCCCGTGGCAAACCGAAGGTGCTACACTTTGACCGTTTAACATCTTATGCTGGCAATAACTAGAAAAACTCGAGTAAAGAAAATGGTGTTTAAAGAGTTAGTAATCGTGAGCCAAATGTAGATTTTGAGAGCTTCATAGCGGCGATTGGTGGTTCCACTAAGGCGAGATTTGGCGTTGTTGTTGAAAAACAGCATGATCTGTTTAGAGCGAGCACCAGAAGAGTATTCCTTTGCGCATTGCGTAGCCCAAGATCTGCAAATGTCAGGAGAGATAGTTGTTGTTTTCAAGAAGAAGTTTGGATGTGTGGATGAATTAGTACAACAGCAGCCAATTATGGGAAAACCTTTGGTTCTTCAGAATGGAAATCGTTATGTTTACTATATAGTCACCAAAAAGTCTTCATGGCAGAGATTTACTTATGGACATCTATGGGAGGCTTTGCTAAATCTTAAGACTCAGATGTTGGAAAATCGAGTAACGAAACTAGCGATGCCTAACTAAGCTGTGAACTGGATTGCTTAGATTGGAGAATAGCTCGAAATATGCTAGGAGTAATTTTCCAGTGAACCAGCATCCAGGTTCTTGTTTGTTGTTATCAACCGGTTGCCTATCATTCCAAGAACAGAGTGTTGACTGTTATTTTCGACGACGTGGTGCATGCACCAGAGATAGCTGCCGATATCGTCATCAGTCATCGAATTGACGTCAAGGTATTTTTGCAGTTACGGTACGTAACGGTTTTAAATAGGGGGCAGTGTTACGAACTATTAGGCAACCCGTCAAACACGCTAGTTGCATAATCAAAGTATATTCTACAGAAGTCTCGAACCTTCTAGCAAACACTAGAATATGAGTCATCTATTTAATTATAAGGTATATATAAGATCGGTGATGAGTGTACATAAGTTAGTCTATATCAAAATGTCGTATATTAATCATCTCGTGTATAGTTAATTGGTCTTTCCGTTTTGAAAGTCCTATAAAAATATAAATTTGTGTTATTTCAACGTGTATATCGTACTGTCAGCTTGTACATAAATAGACAAAAGAGCAATAAAACAATTACAGTAGTGTTTAATGTTGTTAAGAAGACTTATGGTTAAGGATTCAGTTTAAGAAGATATCAGTGCTTGTAAATAGCATTAGTGTGATAGTACTTCGTCGGTAATTGGACTGAAAACATCTATAAATAAGGCATATACTGTTAATTAGACCTGTGCATAGTAAATAATAAAGACTTTTGTTATTACTTGTTCTAAATTGGTGAAACATGTTGTAACGGGCATTTTTGTAGTGTAACATTTTTCGCTTCCTTTCTGTTAACGTACTTAAAAATACATCGTTTCTTTGAGATCGCTGTTTGTATAAAGGAAATACTTCAGAATAATTCAGATTTGTATGCAATTTAACTCGTCGGTATTACTTTAAAAGTAGATAATTTGAAGATTGATTTTCATTAATAAATAAATTGCAATGAAGAATTGTAAATTGGATTATTCGTAAAGTACTTTCCAGCTTGTCGGAAAGATAAACCGCTGTAATTAATTAGTAGATGTAATGGCTGCATTCATTTATTGGATGTTCCTTATGTGGATATACAAGTTTAGGTACGAGTCGAGTTGATAGGCGATAAGCGGTTGTAATAACAACGATTTTATATCTACAGACTAGCAGTTGTCGTTTGTTCTTCGTTCCAATATATTGTTTACGTTGATAATACGGTGTCCTGTTTGCTCTGAAAGTTGTCGTTTGGTTCTTGTTCCTATACATTAAGTACTTTAAAAATACGTTTTCCTTGTTGCTTTGAAAATAGTAAGAATGCGGTATAAATTTTTCGAATTGTTCATGAACAAACACGACACGATTTTTAGTTGTTTTTCCTGTGAAATAAAGTTGTATATTAACTGTAGCAGTGTAGTTCTGATTACATTGAAGGAAAGATGCTTTATAGGCGAACGTTTTTTTACTCGACCGCACGTGCTTGTTTACGGAACATTGACTTAGTGATGCGCGTTGCTTTACTAATTGGTTTTTGTTGCTTTTCTGTTGGAAATAAAAGTAGTAGAACTTGTCGTGCGTTCTACGGAAGATTGACTTAATGATACGCGTTGCTTTACTCATTGTGTTTTTTGTTGGTGCTTTGCCTTTTGCTGTTTAAACTGTGTGTGCGATCTAGTCTTCGTGGTCCTTTTTTTTAAAGCCTTAGATTTTTCTTTGTTACCATAGGTAGCAAATAAAACACCTCACGTTACTGTTAGTTTTAATGCATTACATCGTGCCTTGAAAGCCCGTGATTCTAAATTTTTATTACCTTTTTTTTTCGATTTGTGTTACCAAATATTTCGACATTATTGTCTCAGGAAATAGAATTAACAATAAATTTATCAATGCTACATAGTTCCATCAGCCTGATAATGGCTGCTGCTAACCCCAGTGAAATACGGAGGTGTGATTAGTGTAACGTGTGATAAGTTCCATCAACACCCTCACAGTCAAGGGTGAAGTGCTTTGTTAGTGCAGTACCTCGTGAATCCCACACTTCAATTGCAAGGAAGCGTTACTGAAGGACTTTTTGTAAGTTGAACTATTTCCTACTGGTTATTACTTTAAATATCTATTCGTTGCTTTACCATATCTTTGTCGTTCTGATACCTTTTACAATAGACTTGCATGCTATTTTAAAACATAAAAAAAAAGAAAGAAAGAAAAATCAATACTACTGAATTACTCATACCAATTGTGTCTTATCTATTTATCTTTTGTCAACATTTTACCTGATTTATGTTTAATTGGTGTGTGAGGAAACGTTTCTGCTACTCCCCAATATTACCTCACTTTGTACTAAAAATTGTTGTAATGCTTTTATCGTGATTATATTATATAGTTTATCTAAACAGTTTTATTTACATTCTACAAAGTACTGAATAACTTATACTATGCACTGCTGCTATGCTTTTTCTTTATTTCAGGTTTGCAGGACTAATCTTTTTTTATTGCAGGTTTGCTATTCTAATTTCTTTTATTGCAGGTACTGTTACTAATTCCTTACAGCCGCATACATCATAGGTCAGTCTGCTTTCGGCACCCCCCCCCCCTACTCTCCGATTGGGCCCGGTCATTTCTTTGACTTTCTTTGTGTTACGTAACAGTGTTAATAGAAGTCCGCTATACTGTATTAGATTATAATACTAAGTGACTGGATTTCTTACGGAGTTAATTATTCGTATCGCGAAAGAGGCTCCATGCTGCTGCGCCACGACTTTTGCGGGAAGCACTGTAGTCCCATGAGCATGCGGAGCAACCGATACCAATCTATACCACGCCGTGAAAGGCGCTCCGTGGTGCCACTATGCGAGAAAATCGGTGACATTATATAATTAAGTTGTGCTTCGATAGCATACTAAAAATGCTACTGATATCTCGATTTTTTTAATGTTATTCTCAGTCTATAAAAAATTTAATAGTGGTGTTCTCTGTGATCTTCAAAAATGTCTAAACCAAAAGTTTGTGTTGTTGGTGCATTTTTGTGGCTAAACTGCAAAATTTCAGTTTGGAATTTCTTTTGGATTGGAACCTATAGAAAATAAAACTATAAGCTAAATTTGTCTTTGCGATATTTCGAAAAGCAATAAATTTACTGACGGACGGTTTTGTATATTTACATACAAAAAGCGATAGGGCTATTTTCAAAACAAGAGCTAATGCACCACCGATCTGGGTATTTGGGAAGCGTAACACTTCTTCCGATCAATTGCGTACCCGTTTAAGCCGTGCGTTCCGTGTCTTCATACGTACACAAATCACACATATATGAACAAACTCAAGTACACACCTACAAGCACACGCACTCTCTCCTCTCCATGCACGCACCCGTACGTACACCCAACACACACAAAGACATACACACGCTTGCGAACATGTAAAAAAGCTGCTTTAAAATCAATCAAAGTTTGTGGTTCTACTTATACCTTGTTATTTACTTCGACAGCCGCTACGATGCGGGTAACGGTATAAGTTACAGAACAAGGGTTAATGGTTCAATTTATTTCGGCGCCATATGTTTACTTTTTTATTTTGGAACTGGATATATCAAGTTCGTCTTTCTTTTAGTATAGCAGGTTAAATTATAATTGTTTAATTGCTTTTCCAATGTGTATTTATTAAATTGTTTCTTATTTTCACTAATAAATGACCATATAGTTAATTTTTAAAGTTATATAATAAATAAATTGGATTTTTGGTTTAATTTAGATATCTACCTGCAAACAAAAATAAGTTTATTTGTAAGAACTATAAAAGAATTATCAAATGCTACTGACAACTATCAACTTTCAATCTTTATAACAGTAAAAATCAAGTATAGTTCGATGTATTTCATGATAGGTATTGTATAAAACAAAACAAGAATTTCCAAACGATTTATAGACAATTTAAATAAATGAATTAATGAATGAATATATATATATATATATAATATATATATATATGTATATATATATATATATATATATATAATGACGTGATAAGGAGGTCACGAGAAGTCATTGAAACCCAAATTCTATAAATAAAACCAACCAAAATAGAAAGAATCCGGAAAGATTTAAAATTTCCGAAGAATCATTGTTCCAATCCACATATAAATAAAAGCTTATTTTATATACAAAGCCATTAAAATACAAAGCAAAATACATCTTCCGTGCATAAAATTCGTTTATTTGCTGTAAAAATCAATCATTTGTTACAATTATTAGGATGAAAAAATCTTTTTACATTTACAAAGGATAAAGAAAGCAATCAAAGCTTTAATTAATTAGATAAATTAACTTTCTTGTATATTGAAATATTATTTAAGTTTATTTTAGGGAGTTCTAAATGAAACAAATTCTAGAATTCTTTGCTACTTTATTAATAAAGAGGAATTCGTCATCAAATACTAATTAATGAATAAATGCTGATACAAATAAGCCCAAAATTGTTAAAATATCGTAAAATGGAATCGAGATAAGATAATACAAGTTCAACTACTCTACGTAGTACAATACGAAAGAATGAAATGCGACCATCAACTTTGTGCATTAGACAATGATAAATTTTTTTGAGAAATGCACGCTTCCTTACCTAATTAGCATTGAACGACGTGATTTATGTTTATTGTAAAACGTGCTGTTTTACAATAAACATAAATCACGTCGTTCAATGCTAATTAGGTAAGGAAGCGTGCATTTCTCAAAAAAATGACAGCATTATAGTGTATTATGTTCCAAACAGAACAGGAACATTCTCGAAAGAAGTGTTTTTAATATATAAGCCGGAACTTGATAAGAACGGTCATTCAACATTCTTTCATACGGCTAGCTCTAGGTAACGTTAAATATTTAATGCGCGTTTTATTAAAAAAACATACAGAGTTACTTGCAGTTTTATGAAGTATTATTTGTTTTGTAATATACAATGAAGATGGAACATTTTTCAATATTAAAAGCTATTTTAAAGCTAATTAGTTAATTTAATCAAAGATGCACTTTTGCAAATTGATGTCCTAAATAGGGAATTTAAATAATATGAAAACTCTTGTATACTGGGATTTTAACGTCAATTTAAAAATGAAAGCAGAAGGTATTTGCGGCAGTTAATTACGAGATTAGATAAGCGCTATTCGATTTCGCAAGTATTAATTTTAGATTCCTTTTGTTTGTAACCGATATTTCAGCATTTTGTCATTTGCATTTAAGGTAGTTTTTACAGGTCTTAGTTATATATTTTTTTCTGTGTAAGGATATTTACCAGGAAGTTTTGAGGTCAGAGTTTGAAACATTTTGACTTTTAAATAGACTATCTGTCAAGGATTTTTGGCCAATCACCCTTACAAGCGAGGGAGTAAACAACAAGTAAATTATTCAGAAGAGATGAGATTTGAATTCTGCAAATATTAACAAAGATCAGGTTATAAACATTTTAACAATTAAGTAAATAGGTACTTGTTAGGAATAATTTTATGTTTGTAACTTATGTTGTAAACTGTGTTGTATTTTTTGTATGCAAGAAAATTGTTTTTGAATAAATGCTTTTTAAGATTGCCGTTTGATTTTATTTTGTAAGTTCTATTATTTTTGCTGAGCTAGTCAGACAAAGAAAAGTTAGAAAGGAAGGTAAGTTAATAATTTCAAATTTACAATTTGTTGTACCGTGCCACAGCATAATTTTAGCGCTTAATCCAAAAAGAGAGAATACAGAAAATTTAGCGGTACAACGACACGAAGCATTGTCACAGCAAATTTAGTAATGCCCAGCCTGGATCCCTTGTCATCTTACTAATTTAGGAACGTTTCGACCTAGGGCTCGAATAATTTGTCTAAAAATTAGAGTTTCGTGTCTTTTAAAATTTTGGTTAAAGTTTTATTTTTGTATTATCTGATTAATTTTCAGTGTGACTAAAAGGATGAAAGAAGTTTGTGAGATTTTGAGAGCTGAGGGGTTAGAAATTAGTTCTTAGAAAAGTTTATGTGGAAGAAGCAAAACGGGAAAATTCTGAGGTAAAGAAAGAACAGAGTGTAGAAGAGCCCAGGAATAAAAAATGATGTCTTTTTTATTAAGGCTAAATCAAAATATGCAGAAACAGAAAGAAAATATAAAGGAAATGGGTGTAAAATGTGTTAAGAAAATGAGTGAGAAATCTAATAAAAATACTCAGAAATTACGAGCAGAATTGGAAGGAAACAGAAGAAAATGAGTGAGAGATCTGATAAAAATACTTAGGAGTTACGAGCAGAATTAAAAGGAAACAGCGAAATTGGGGGAAGGTCTAAAATTAGAAAGCGAAAAGAATAAAAGAAATTTAAAGAGGTAAATGAAAAATTAACTTTGGGCTTAAAAGAAACTAATAAAACCATAGAAGCGATGAAATTTGAAATTAGAGGAAAAGTGGTGTAAATTTTAGAGTATATAGACGACGTCAAAGAAGAAATTGCACAAATAAAAGCGAATCAGGATGCAAGTGAGAAAGAAACTCACGGAAAATTAAAATTTTAGATCAAAAGAACCAAATCGAGGAAAGTTGTCAAACTGGGTGTAAAACATTAAAAAAAACTTGAGTAATTTTAAAAGTGAATTTGAAAATTTAGAAAATATTCACGTTGGGGAACCGATGAGATGGAGTCCAACTAGTGTACTGTTGGAACAACATTCGAAATTTAATGAGTATAATAAACTTAACCCTAAGATATTTTTAAATAACTTAAAAACTTTAATACAATGTAGTTTGGAATTAACAAAGTAAAATATTGTGAGGTCCATATTGAAAGAGAGCGTGGTGGGTTTTTCTATAAAAGTAACATCATCAAGAAATTTTCTAATTTATGGCCCAATAAAAATGCCCTCTTTTAATTTGACGTCACTTAACTGAGAAAATACTTGCCTTAGGTATTTACATCCTTCAACCTATTTATTCAGAGCCTGCACAAAGTTTTTCATCAGTCCAAGTTTAATGTGAAGAGAAAACAAGAGGTCAGTTTTTGGGTCTACAACATGCACGTACTTAACATTTTGAGATACCCGTTAAAATTCACTCCTTTTCGCCCAAACTTTCGTTACACAATGTTTATTCACCGAACTACTGTCCCACAGGCAACGAAAATAGCAATATTTTTATAAATCTCTCTTGACCCCCCCCCTAAAAATGCTATACCTTTCACAAAACTTCCATTTTTACCGCTTTTAATCTATATTACCTAAAAGAATGCGTATATTTTCATAGTTTTCCTTCATTGTCACTGAATCGGCAATTGGAATAAATGATTTTAAATTTCCTAAAAGTCGTAATTTTTGTTTCCTTGTTTAGTAAGTTCTACTCCTAAGAGGGGAACCAAGAAGTTCTGGTTGTTGTTCTGACAACCCCAAATGAAGAACTAACTTATTCAGCTCCCGTTGAAGAATCAAAAGCCGCTCACCAAAACTGGGATCTGGAGTAAAAGTAGGCTTGGTACGCTGTTCTTTGGAGCTGTCCGGTGATGCGCTATTTTCTTCATTATATCCCAAAATCATTCCTTGCTAATCTAATGGTGCAGTGGATACTGGTTAGTCTGCATTGGGAAGAACATATCTTATAGTAGAAGGTAAATTGGGCAATTCGATTTTGCGCCTTTCCTTTTTGGAATAACCTTCAGCGTTTGTCTTGCAAAAATAGCAATAGTCAAAATGATTGGTCGGCTTTTGTCATACCCTACATTTGATTTTCTAATGCTCCATCGGAAGGTACTATACTGGCTACTACATATAATTTTATTTACAATGCTCCTCCTGAAGGTATTACATTGACCAGGAAGTTAGTTCCTCTTTACCTAAACATTTTGAATTTTGCCGAACCCCTGCTGTTTAAAGCAAGGTAGGGATCTTTAACGTACCTGACAACATTCACACGTGGGACCTACATTTTACCTCTCATACGAACGAGGGCGTATTTTTGTGAAAAATGCCCGCCTAAGATTTTTCAGTAGGACCGTGTCGGAAATCGAATCTGGGACGTTGGGATCAGCAGTCATATGGAAACAGTTCTGATGCACGGAGCTGCCGATGTCGCCATACCATTTGAACTGCATAGTTTTCTCCTCCCTTTTATCCACCACCAATGACACGCTACAGCTGATACAGCACACATGACGAGCCCATTGCTTGTTCAGATCTTTGACTAGAATATCAAAATTCATTTAAAAGGCTTTTCCATATTTTCAAAAATGGTTTGGCTTGTGACTTTACAAGAAACTACACAAATATAACAAAATTTGTCAGGAGGAATTTTGCAATTACGGCGCGTTTCCCTTGACATTTTCGTCGTTAATAAAACTTTCTTAACTACATAGAATCGTTCAATTTAAAACTCACAAGAAGACAATAATACAATAAGTTTTTTTGTTACAAACCATCTATTTCAGGTTATTTTTCTGTTTTAAAATGCAACCCTCTTAGATGATCTTTCATAGAATTGAGTACCCACCAATATAAATTGGTCTAATGAGAACATTGAAAAGTGGTCGTATTAGGGATTTGTAAATCATCTTTCTATTATTATAAAGGCATTAGTATTGTGAAAATAGTGGGACGAACTGTGTTACAAAGAACGTGTTGACCAGTGTAATTTCTTGCCAAATTGAATATTTCCCAAACGGGATAGTTTTTATTATAACAGTGTGAAAAACAAGTATTAATTGACGCATTTTGTATTAGAAAATCAAATAAGTTCAGGTATTACTAAGTACCTACATTCTTAAATCGCAAAAATGGGATTTCTTACGTAAAAGCAAGTTTTCAATCAATTCCAAAAGTTTTGTAGATATAGAAAGAGCAAACACTGAAATCAATCAAGTTATAGCCAAAATTCATTAGCGTTACTGATTTTCCATTAATTTTTCATTATACTGTAATTTTCTTTAGTCTGAAAGTGAAAGCTCTTACAAGTACATTTTTTGTAGTATTCATTAATCACTCTTGTTTGTCAAATATTTTCTATTCACTATCTGAGAGAATGGCAACAATTGAGCTTAGTAAAGAGAAGTATAAATAGAATTCCAGATTGTTGTTGATCCGTCAAATAGATATAAGTTGATTTCGTTGATAAATCTATTAACAAACCATTTTCTTGAATATCATATAACTTTACTCAATCACACCCTCACGTTGTCAAAATCCTTTTAAAAGCTATATTTCTGCGCGGTTCACTTCCCCAGTCATTCGTAAATATATAAAACGATTTATACATTATTTTTTGGTGCATCGTATGAACAAAAATATGCAGAATATAAACGGTTTGTGCACTTCGTCAAACAACGATTTGAAGAAACGATGTCGGAAGTCTACAGCAACGGTAGTCTGCACAAATTTTTTTTTTTGCTTTATAGAGGCGACCGTTTGTGAGTCTTAAGTGCACGAATTTGCGCATCTGTAGTAAATTCTGATAAAGTTGATTTGAAACTTCGCCAACAGCAGCTTTGTAGAAATACAAGCTCTATTTTTCTGGAGACAATCACTTGTACATTATTGGTATAAAAATAAGTAGAACGTACAAACATTCATGCACTTTCATATTAAAATTAATATGGTGAGAGTGGGTATTAAGGAAATGTAGCTCCAAACAACGGTACTTTTTGGTTTTTAAATGCAATGATTTTTCCTGCACTGTAAGTACACAAATATGCAGTCCAGTATAATGTCTAGACTGTTCACCACACCAAGATACAGAAAAAATAAATTGGAGGTTACATATGTGGATTTTATAAACGTTTGTGCATAGAGATTACAAACATTTGTGAATTTTTCAATACTAAGATAGGTTTGGAAAACAACATTTATTGAAGCGAAACTGTGATGCATGTTTAAATGTTAGTTTATAGTATTATTTTTATGTATTGACTTATATTGTACTATAATCGAATTGCACAATGGTATGTATATATTTATATAAAAATCTAATAATTGTTAACAAACTGTTTTAGTATATATAGATAAATTTATTGATTATGGTGTTACCGAAACGCGTCAAATAAAAGATTATTACTACATGTTATTACTTGACTTATTTAATATACCAAGTTTTAATGATGACCTAAATCCAAGAATGATATTATATTATATATATATATATATATATATATATATATATCTGATCTAGGTCTACATCCACCTCTTTTTCCTATCTCTGCTTGTCATATATCCTATGCTATTCCCCAAAAATGCCTTAGAACGTATTCTGCCCTTCTATTTCTCATATTTTTTTCCCAAAGATATCCTTGTTCCCTTACAGTTTCTATAACCTATTTGTTATTACCTTTGTCTGTCCATCCTCAAACATCTGAAGCACGGCATTTCAAAGGCCGTTACTGTTCTTCTGTCTGCTTTTCAGACTGCTCGTATTTCGTAGGCATACTGTCTGTGCTGTGCTCCACACATACGCTTTCAACAACTTTTTGTTCTATGTTTGTTGTCTTTCATCATAGGCGCCGTTCTTTCTTGTTAGATGCAGTTCGGTCACCTTCTATTGTTTTACAATTATATACCCTATTTTTCCGACATTCAGTGGTTGCGAAGGGGGGTAAGCAGCCTGTGGCTGCCAAGTTCCCCCAGCACTTGAACATTTACTGATTTAATATTTTTTCCAATATATCTTTTCGCACAGTCAACATTAGTTGCAGATATTTTACAACAAACAACTAGTTGTTTATAATAATCATCAGATTTATCTGCGCTTATTTTTTCGTCATTGGGTTTCCCGTCTTAAAACTGGTTGGACATGTACCTGCACTTATTTCTTTTCTAAACCTAACCTACATAGTTCCCTGAAATTCTCACACAGCAATACAGCTCGGTTCCCCTTATATTGTTTTCTAATATTATGCCCTATTTCACTGAGATTTATTGAAGGGGGTTAAGCAAACTGTGCCTGCCAAGATCCCCCAACACTTAGACATTTGCCGAAATAATAGGTTTCCAGTAAATGCTTTCACGCAATTACCATACTTCGAGAATATTGCCCATCCAATGCTTGTAATTGCTTATAATCAATATTATGTTTCTTCTATTGTTTTCTAATATTATGCCCTTTTTCACTGAGATTTATTGAAGGGGGTTAAGCAACCTGTGGCTGCCAAGATCCCTCAACACTTAGACATTTGCCGAAATAATAGTTTTCCAGTAAATGCTTTTATGCAATTACCATTATTCGCAAATATTGCCCCTCCAATGCTTGTAGTTGCTTATAATAAATATCATGTTTAAGTGCAGTTACTTTCTTCGTCATTAATTTATCCATCTTGGGACTGGTTGGATGCGTACCTCCATTGATTTCTCTTCTGAGCTAGCCTACACATTTCCCTGAAACTCCTACAGCCTACATCTTTCACTATCTGTGTGCAGTAGTCTAACCTAGGTCTACCTCTTCTTTTCTTTTTTCCTATCTCTGCTTCTAGTATATTCCGCACTAGTCCCTCGTGCCGTAGTATGTGGCCTATCATCCTATCTCTCCTATTTTTATTGTTTTCCCATATTTCTTTCTTCCCCTACCATTTTTAGTACCTCTTCGTTCTTAACTTTGTCTGTCCATGGTATCTTCATCATACGTCTGTAGCACCACATTTCAAAGGCTTCTACCTTTTTCTTATCCGCTTCTCCCACTGTCCAGGCTTCACAGCCATACAGTGCTGTGCTCCACACATATGTTTTGAGCAATCTTTTCCTTGTTTCTATGTTTGTGGTCTTTGAGCACAGTAGTTGCTTTTCTTGTTAAATGTAGCACGACCTTGTGCTAATCTTTGTTTTATATCTTTGTGCTTTTCCCATCTTGCGTTATTTGGCTTCCTAGGTAGCAGAAATCTTTAACCTCTTGTAAGTTCGTGTTGCATATTTGTATTCTTGTTTTTGATTTATTTTTCCCTCTGCATACTAGTACTTTAGTTTTACTTTTGTTAATTTTCATACCGTATCTCTCTGTTAGAACCGTTTCCATTTCATTGAGAGCAGCTTCTAACTCTTCCTGCTAGATGCTAATACCGCTATATCATCTGCAAATCTAAGCATATCAATTTTTGTCCCTGCATATTAATTCCAAATGTCTTCCTGCATTTGACAGTATTCATTGCCTCTTCAATGTACAAGTTAAAAATTAGTGGGGATAGGGAACATCCCTGTCTCACCCTTTCCTGATGTTTACTTCTCTACGTTCCTGCTCTATTTCTATTACTCCTGTTTGTTCTTTGTATAAGCTATGTACTATCCGTCTATCCTTATAACTCATTCCAATCTTTTGAGTATTTCGAACATTTTTTCCATTTTACATTGTCAAATGCTTTTTCCAGATCTACAAACCCTATATACACGCTTTCCCTTTTCTATTGTTTTCTCCATTATCACCCTCAGAGCTAAGATAGCTTCCCGTGTTCCCCTGTTTCGCCTAAACCCAAATTGGTCTTCTCCTAGTATTTCTTCAGCCCGTTTTTCCATTCGTCTTTGTACAATTCTAGTTAATATTTTTGATACGTGTGCTGTCAAGCTTATTGTTCGAAAATTTTCACATCTATCTGCGCCTTTCTTTTTTGGTATAGTTCCTATGATGTTATGTTTGAAATCTTTGGGTATCTCGCCTGTCTCATACATATAGCTTACAAGTTGGAATAGACGTTCTGTTACTGCTTGACCAGCGGCTTTTAGAGTCTCCGCTTGCACCTTATCTGTACCCGGCGCCTTACCATTTTCAGACCCTTTAATGCCATTTCAAATTCATCTCTAAGTATAGGATATCCCAAATCATCATTTTCAATGTCTGATTCCTTTTCTAATGCAGTTAGTTCTTCTCCTGCATATAAATTCCCTATATATTCTTGCCATCTACCCACTTTCTTTACATTTTCTATAATGACATTTCCTCCCGCGTCCCTTATATTTTTGCTATACGGTTCTATATCCCTAAAATTGCTTCTAATTAGTTTGTATGCTTCATCTGTCTTTCCTACTTCCATCTTATTTTGTACCTCTTTGCACTTTTCATCAATCCATTGTTCTTTAGCTTTCCTGCATTTTCGAATAATTTCCCATTTTATGGCTTTGTATCTCTGTTTTCCTGTTTCGTCTGATTTATTTTTGTATTTTCGTGTTTCTTCTATTAAATTCAGGATATCCTTTGTTATCCATGGTTTCTTATTTACTTTTTGTGTATACCCCAGAATATCTCTGGCCGCCATGTCGAGGCTGAATTTAATGTTATTCCATTCTGTTTCTACTTCCTTAGTATCAGATATTTTCCCGATATCTTTGAGCAATTCATTTGACCTTTTTTCGAATCTTTCTTGAATATCTTTCTCTTTTAGTTTCTGTAGGTCCAAGTGCCTTTTTCCGTTTCTTTTTTTCAAATTTTTTAACTTAAGTGCGGCCTTCATAATTACGATGTTGTGGTCAGTGTCTATATCTGCTTCTGGGTAACTTCTACAGTCTTTTACTTGATTCCTAAACCGTTGTCTAACAAGAATGTAATCTATTTGATATCTTCCTATATCTCCTGGCATCTTCCACGTATATCGTCTTCTAGCATGATGTTGAAATAATGTGTTTGTAATGATTAAATTGTTCTTGTCGCAAAATTCTACCAGCCTATTTCCTCTGTCGTTTCTAGTGCCTAAACCAAATAAACCTACTATCGCTCCTTCCCTACCCTCACCTACCACTGCATTAAAATCCCCCGTAATTATTAAATTTTCATGTCCTTTTACGTGTCTTAATATGTCTTCGATATCTTTGTAGATCGCTTCTACCTCTTCGTCACTGTAGCTAGAGGTGGGCATGTATACTTGTATTATTACTGTGTTTACCGGTTTAGATTCTAATCTAACCATGAGTGCACTTTCATTCTTTTGTAAGTAATTTTCTACACAGTATCCTATCTTTTCCGCATAACTATCCCCACACCCAAATGTCCTTCCTCGGCTCCTGTATGAATTACCCTAAAGTCTCCACTCCAAAATCCCCGCCTCTGGCCACCGAACTTCGCTGATCCCTACTATGTCTAATGATAACCTATTCATTTCGATTTTTAGGTTCTCTAGCTTACCCACTTGCTTCATAGTTCTAACATTCCACGCTCCGACTCGCAAAATGTTCCCGACTCTTATTCTTAACTTTCCGATCGCATCCTCCGAAGTAGTCCCCTCCCGGAGATCCGAATGGGGACTATTTTAACTCCGGAATCTTTTACCCCAGAGAATGCCATCATTTTATTATAATTTAGGTACGCTGTGTACTTGGGAGATAATGGTGGTTTCCGTTGCCTTCCACATCGCGGTAGTGTGTCTTAGACTGCCATACCGACCCCTATGGTCTCTGCCAATCTAAGTACCGAAAGAGCCGCTGCCCTCTTTCGGGGACCTGTCTTAGTCTGGTTCCTCACTAACGACCCTACTACATTGGTTGGACCTGTAGTTTGGCTCTTTAGCTCATTAGAACACGCAAGCCATTTCACCTGTTCTAGTAATCTAGAACTTCGGCAAGGTGCAGGTCCATCGAAATGGATGTTATATATATATATATATATATATATATATATATATATATATATATATATATCGATATAATGACGCTGCACGTTGATGTAATTATCTCTGTCTTCTTCTGATCACCACCGCTCTGTGTATTTTAATCTCCTGAAATTTTAAATCTGCTTCGGCTAGCCTAGTTTAATGCACACAGAGTGCACAACGTTACGATAATCAAATAATTAACCCTTTTTCCCTAAAATTTTATCTGCTTTGAATGATAAAACGATTGTATAATGAGAAAAAAAATGATTTACACTTCACAGCTTAATCTGTTTGACTGTATGATAAAATAGCCCCTAAATTAAATAACAATAAATTTTAAATTATTTATCTTCAAAATTTAAAGCTCCCTTTCTTTATTTTAAAGCCAGCAAAATGACGTTGTACTTTACTGGAAATTTCTCTGAGCGTTAAAGATTTTCCCTTTGCATACGAAATTTTTCACGTATCAAAATAAATTTTTGTTGACTCTTTACAAAAAAATTTTGAAATATGTTCAAAATTACTAAATAGAAAATAATGCCTTAATATGATCAATGTTTAAATATAATAAATAGAAAGTAATGTCCTATGCTAGATAGGTCTGATCTGTAATTTTCCTTGTGTGTCTTTCTGTGGCGTACAGTGGATCAGTACCCCAGTATTGCATCCAGTTGAGTTTATTTTGGTCTCCAAGTTTTACCCCGTTTAATGTGATCTGCCTTAAATTTTCCTAACGTTGTAATGTCCTTTGAATTTTCGTAACGTCTCTTAGAGTTTTTGTAATATTACTTGGACTTGTAATTATTGTACTATCACTTAGTTTTGGATTTAGAATTTTTGTACTATCACTTAGAGTCTTTAAATTTTTGTACTGTCCCTTAGGCTGTCCTTAGAGTTTTTGTAATGTACCTTAGACTGTCCTTAGAGTTTTTGTAATGTCCCTTAGGCTTGGAATTTTTGTACTGTCCCTTAGGGCGTCCTTAGAGCCGTTTTCTAGCAAACGGCCAAGCTTGTCTCATATATTTTCACTATAATTAATTCAAAATATTCTATAAAATCACTTTTCACAGAATTCTTATTGTTTAATTTGAATATTTACTCGTCGCGTAAATTCTTAAGTATAAATGATGCAGCTAGTATGTGGTTTAAACTAAGCCTGTACGCTTATCAAACTTGCGCATTATATAGCCTACGCCCCATCTAAAATTCAATTGTTTATCTGAGCTGTTGTTCAAAGTATATGACCAACCATCGGTTGTTTTGAATATTTTTGAGCTTTTATAGGTTTATCACTGATATTGCCTTATAGAAACGATTCCTTGATCACGTAGGTGTGCGTATAATTCTAGTTTGCATTTATTTTATAGCGTCTGTTTTGTTGTTACAGGAATTTCTAATTCGCCTTGGCACGTAATTTTACTTATGGCTTTGTTTGTCAAGATAATAATTTCATGTAGAAAATCACGTAGATAAAGTGACGTGAATTAACATATTTCTGTTTACATTTTTGCGTTTCCGAAGCGTATTTATTTTGAAGCATGCGTTTCTTATCAGGATACTATGTTATCTGCTTTCATCATCGCTTGTTTAATGTGAGTTGTATTATGATTTTCTAAGTTTTTACTGCATTTCACGCGTATTAATTTACAATTTATAAACATTTTTGGTTTAGGACAAATTTGATTGCGTGTAGAGTTATTTCTTTTGCTGCATATGTGTTTATAGTTGAATGGTATGCTACTCGGCATTAATTAAAGGCAAATTGCCATCCTTATACAGGGTGTTAAATGTTTGCTCTTTGCATAATATACAAATTTCGTATTTTTAATACTAAATAAATGCGGTTTCTAACTCCTAGTACTATTTACATGTATTGGGTAACCATTATGACTTAATATACCCCTAAATAACCCCCTTATCATAGCAATATATATATATATATATATATATATATTGCTGTGAAACCTACAAAATCCGTGAACTACGCTTTTCGAATCGAGCCTCACGAATTGGGCGTCAAGAATGCTGTGAAACCTACAAAAAGCTATTCATTACCTTAACTGTGTTGGTCCATTGACTTTCTTCTGTTAATCGCCTCGGCTGCTCTAGATAACTTTCATCCTCAATCATAAAAAAAAACAAACACATTCCTATCACAAACATCAACGTTAACTCTATTTACATCAATATTCACAATACATTAAAATTTCAAAATTAAAATTCAGCATAAATTTTAATATCAAAAATTCTCAAGATTAAATTTGTTATCATTTTCAAGTGCATCCAGAATTAAAGTCCTTGTAGGATGCCTACTAATTACTATAACAATATATGCAGAGTACAAAGGGAGCATCTACCACCCCTTTACGTTAATTAACCAGGTTCGTCTAATTGAGCTCAAAGACATACCCTAAATTTTCATCATAATCCAGAACATCAATACTAAATACCCCTTTCTACTTAAACAAGCAAATTTCACCTTAAAATTAAAATATTATTGTTAGTACAATTTCACTACTGTCCATTTTAAATAAACAAATTATAAAGTTATTCAACACACACCAAAATATCAAAGTTCGAACAAAATAATATAATTTACCTGAAGGTTACTGCACTCGTAGCTTCAATGTACATCGTCCCTTTGTTAATTACACCATTCCAACTGGGTTATATTTACGGCTTCTGATTCTCAACGCTTTAAAAATTTTCTCCATCACCATTTATTTAAAGTTGTTTCAGGGCTTTTCCGGAACTAATCTGTGTATATCTGAACCTTGTTTTGTGGATCCAGACACGTTTATGCACCATTTAAGTATTAATACCCCGAAAATAACAAAGAAATTCATACTTCTTTCACCAATATACGCCAAAACTGCCTACTTTTGTGTATTTATTTGTCGTTGTAAATTTTACCAATTGGTACAGTGATACTAAACTTTCTTTACCTTGTATCTTCTTTTCTAAGTGCACTAACGTACATTCATTGTAGCACGTAAAGAACAAGCTGTTTTAAATCACATAATATTCGAGCAAACTGTTTAAATTATTTAATATTAAAACCGGAAAACTAAAAAGCACTGTTTAACGCGTTCAATCAAGTCGAAGATCTAAGAGAGCTTGTTCATATTCCCCTGGGTATATATAGAGGTTAGCCTGTCTGTCGGTCGAGTCTCCAAAACGGACAATTCTAAAGAATTTCGCCTGCTCTGTTCCCATTCCGCAGCCCGGCATGCGATTTTTACGAATTTTGCACTCGCCCCAGTTAAATCTCAGAAATTTCAACACGGCTTGCAACGTCTGGAAATAACTAATTGAACTTTATACAGAAATGTTATTTTTACCTCTCAAATTTTGCCTTTTACTTTCAACCAATCGCAACCCCATGACGTTGCTCTACTCACGCCTTTTTACTATATGTGTCTCGGTCTTGCGCATATTATCTGTCTCTATCTACCCTGTTCTTATTAGTGCAAATTGATATTCTTTATTATCGATTATTTCAGTCCATGTGGACTGTTATCTGGGTTAAATAACCCCGTATCGCGCCTTTCGCATTTCTCGTAACTATTATGCGACGGTTTCTTAAAGATTCTCTATAACCATTAATTATCTGCAACATTTACGCAGAATGAGCTTTTTAAAAATACGCAGGTGTTTAAACATACTATTAATTCTCAGAGCTTTATTTCATGGTATTTTATTGGGTTTTTCAAGTTCTTATAGATATTATATGTTACTAACGGTTCAATTAACTTCAATTAAAATAATACCCTTTAAATTTTAGTGAATCCTAATTAAATATTCAATTATTATCTGTACGTTTTGTTTAATACCGGTTACTTAAAATAGAGTTAATTAATATAAATTTTGCACATAATTTCTCTTTGTTTCTTTACTAGGAATAATTAAATTACACGTAAAGTTTTCTAATACTGCTTCCTTTTATATAAAGCGTCTTATAAATAATTTAAATCTCTTATTTTTAATGAAGTGAATGAATTTTTATGCTTCACGCTTTTATTTAATAACGCGTACCTTTTCCCAAAGCTTCTACACGGTGATTAAAATTATTTGATGTGATTATTTAATTTTCTACCCTGGTCTAAATATGAGTAATATATATATATATATATATATATATATATATATATATATTAATAGAGAAGAATAATCCACATTTGGAATGCAAATGAATGCTTAATATATATTAATAGTTATTAAGATGAAATAAAAACCCAACCTTGTATTTAAAGTTGAATTACCATTTCAAATCGAACTAGTAATTGAAAACCACTAAAAAAACGGCTACAGCAGGATTTGAACCTGCAACCTCTGATTTTCCGGATCAGTACTTTAACCAATTGAGCTATCTAGCCTAATTGTTTAGATGATGTTATACTTAATACTACTGAAGCTTGGCCCTTGTTAACGATTTCCTTAAATGCAAGACGTAATTGAAAATCGTTAACAAGGGCCAAGCTTCAGTAGTATTAAGTATAACATCATCTAAACAATTAGGCTAGATAGCTCAATTGGTTAGAGCACTGATCCGGAAAATCAGAGGTTGCAGGTTCAAGTCCTGCTGTAGCCGTTCTTTTAGTGGTTTTCAATTACTAGTTCGATTTGAAATGGTAATTCAACTTTAAATACAAGGTTGGGTTTTCATTTTATCTTAATAACTATTAATATATATATATATATATATATATATATTACTGTGGATTTACAGGATACAATAGAGGTTAGATATGTCTGATGGATATTTATTGCAGGAATATAAAAATCAATGAGAATTCAAGACGTTTCCTAAACGTTAGTATAAGAATTTACAATGTACATTAAACTTTAGGATTCATTTTTGCGTCGTTGTAACATAAATATGAATATTAATTACGAATATTAGGTAGTTGCATAAAGCATAAGGTAAGAGATTTGTATTTTTAAAGAAGTAGCTTGTAGGAAAGTTTCTAGTTTCTGTATATAGTAAAAAACGATAACTTAAGAGGGTGATTTCTTTAAGTGCATAAAGTGTACATAAATTTAGCATAGTGGAAAGCTTTAATATTGATTAACCTTGTAAAGATGTAACGCAAGATAGAAAAGTGTGGTCAACAAACAACTTATAAACGGCTAAAATTTCTAGGAAGGAACGTGCAAGCAATTAGTTCGTCTCCAGTTAAAAATAAACGTTGAAAATGTCCCTAGTATTAATTTAAAAAGAAGGGAAGAAAGCTTAGTTCAGGGATATTTAGTTAAACGCTCAAAATCGTTATAAACGAACGAATAACAAGTATTTGAGATGGGGTGTTGAAGGTTGTATAAATGGATCGATATTAGATAGAGAAGCCGTATTTTAACACGTATTAACATGAGACAAAATTTTGGTGTGCATTGACTTTGAAACTAATAAGGCGATAAGGACTAATATAATAAAGATAGGAGAGACGGAGATAATTGGTAGGAATACACATATAGGAAGGAGATGGACGATATTCGAGAGAGGGTAGATGTGTTACAATAATATTATACTTGTGAACTTGATAATATAGATAGAAAATACGAGTTAGACAACGACACAATAAACGGGTAACTGGCATGGAAAATAGGTAGGGTACAAAATAAAAGACAACATTTTTGGATATAAGAAAGAGGGAGGTGACTGTATATACGTACATGCGAGAGGAGTGTTTTAAATGCTTGTGTTTGTATCAGTGATGAGGGAATTCAACGAAGTCGACGGCCGTTGAAAATTTTAATTTCATTTTTGAGGTAAAAGTTTATTTTGTATGCAAAAATTCTTAGACTTTTGAGACAGTTGGCATACAGCTACCCGTTTTCCACGGAATTGTGGATAGTTAACGATACGATTTTTAGAATCGACGACGGTTGAATGTTGTTTGGTGAAGAGTGTTCTGAGAATTGTAACCCGTTGTAGAAATTTACCTGAAAGATTTGTTGTTGTAGTGGTATATTTCTGGAAGTGAGCTTAGTTGTTAGTTTATGACGTTGCACTTCACTAGTACGACAGTCAATAAGCGGACACTACGATTCATTAAGTTCTAATAAAATTTTTGTTATTTGTCATTAAATTCTTTATCTCAAGTCTCAAATAGTACCGAGAAATAAAATGTTAAAGCCAAATTGAAACATATTTGTAAATTATTACTTAATATTTGTTGATTACGAAAACTAAATTATAAATAAACATTTATCCGATAAATATTGTATTGTATTGTATTTAAAATTGTGGTTGTTTCCTATTTCGTGTTTTTTAGTTTGGTGTTATTATTCTTACGTATTTCTGTCTTTAACATCTTTTCCAAATAATGTTTACTTTGTAATTGAACTTGGTAAAGAATTTTGTGTACCGTGTGTTTGTTCATTTTTAGAAGATTTATCCAGCACTGTGCTAAAATAACATTGGTTTAAATTGAAGCTCTTTGTGTAAGGTCAAAGATGTATTTTTAAGATTGAAAGCGAAATAGATAGTAAATGTATAACGATATCATTTGTAAGAGAGTTATCGTAAAATCTTCAAAAACTTTTAAAAAATACCTCCTCAACGTTATTCACAAAGTCTTCAATTTAGTACAAACTACATGTACACAAAGTTAAAATGCGCCTAACACAATATATAAAATTGCAAATTATGTTTTCATTTGTAACACTAGAAATTTGTAAATTTCAGCAAACTTGAGCTTCTTTAACGATAGATGTATTATATTTCTATCATAAACTTTCTACTGAAGTCATATTATCCTATATGTTACACTTTGTCACAATCAAAACATTTGTGCTTAGTAATAAATCGTACCAGTTGTTTCCTACAGGGCAAATTGTCAAACTGCAGCAGATATCCAAGACTGAGTTCTAGAGAAATCTTTGATAACCCAGACTAGCAGCTTAAACGAACCAGTGAAGCATATCCTATATCTTCTGTCTACAGTCACTTCTCTGACGTTAAAGTAGAATAGTATCACATCATGTGAAAACTAATTTTACGCACAATTTTCCACAAACACCGTTCATTTTTTACACCTTTTATATACAATAAATTAGCGTCTGAATGAGTTTTAGAAGGATATGGCGTATTAAAAGTAAAACAATTTTACGACAATTGCAAGTGCTCTTATTGCAACACTATGGCTTTACAAACAGCACAGAACTAGGATTTGGTGCTATTTAATCCAGCTGTATTGTTGCAATTACACGATCTTTTGCTCTAACGACCCATAACGCAGCTGTGGAGTTCCTGCAAATTGAATTAGAAAGAGCTTTATAATGCATTTCCACGTTTTTATAGTACAGTAAAAGCGAAGCTTAAGAAAATGAAACTGCAAAGCAATTCCACTTCGTTGCGATTCCAAACTAGAATATTAACGACGATATTTTGCATAAAAGAGGATACAATGTTGAACACCAATTAAAAACAAAAAAAAATCCTTTCGCATTAACAAGAATTTTTCTAAATTAGATTGCGCGTTCTGCAACTGTACAGGCGAATAGAAATGATTAAAACGCCATGAAAGAGCTTGATTGAATTGAAATTTGGTTGTACTCTTAAATATTTTAGAACAAACCCAATTTGTTCAGCTTGTGATAGATTAATTGTAAAAGCGCAATACTAAAAACGAAAAAGAGATTAATTTTATTTCGGCGTATGTAAAAAATTTGTATTATGTTGCACAAACAACCATATTTTTTCAGTTAGAAGACTTTGGAATAACATGCTATTTTTTTTAAAACAAGAAATTAGCAAATAAGCACTAACTCTTTTATATTTACTACCTTCTCTTTGGTACCTTGACTATAAGTTTACATAGTCTCTTCCCTATGTAACATCTTTGCAGTTTTAAAAATTTTTGGTATATATTTTGAAATCGAAGTAGGTGTTCGTAAAAGTTCTGCTGAATTTTATTGAATGCGTAACGGTTCTATTTGTTGTAACTTCTTTTATTGACTAGAGAATATCGGGTGTTTCATATAAAAGCCAAGAGATTAGCATTGATTCTATTGCAACAAATACAGCTTTGTAACTGTCAATCATACTATTGCTTGCTTAATGACTTTATCTTATGCAATTCTAAGTTGTTCGTCATCATTGTTATAACATGAAAAAAATAATAATGTTGTATACTCCCAATTTACCCGTGCCTTAAGAGAGAAACGTTGTTTGAAAAAGGAAATAGCTATCCACTACAGAATTTTAAAAGAATTTTGCTACAGTGGCTTTCTTCTTTACCTTCTCATCTTCTTCATAATATTTCAAGTTCAACTTAACATCTCTAAACTCTATTCTCTTATCACTTGGATTCTCTCATTGTCCTCCTTTACTTCTTACTCACTTCTATTTACAGACAGTCTCATCAAATTAAAAAAACCCCTCCACATACATAAAAAACTGCTTCTATGAACATTCCCCATATCGAATGTTCTGTCTTGGTACCTTTCTGTTCCATTGCTTCTTTGGATTTAAAGGAATTTATGGGTTGACTTCTTGGCCTAGTCTCCATCTTCCGTGCTTGACCCATCTCATTATATTCTCTACGATATTTCAAAAATAGATCTCTGTCCATGTTGTTCTGTAAGGCGATACAGTGCCTTATCTTGTTTTGAAATGTCCCGCTAAATATTTGATAATTTGCTTATTCTCTAAAGGACTACCAACTTGTTCGGCAACACTAAATTTCTTTATGGCATACAACTTCCTGATATTTGCCAGAATCACTGCTGTACTTGCTCATAAATAGATTACCTTTGACCTTAAATTATTGGTTATTCCCTCAAAAATGTTTTAAAAATCTAACTTTAAAGTCTTTAAAGGAGTTTAACTCACCCTCAATCAGTTCAAACAAAATTTCCGCACTAGATTTGTTACGTTCATTTACGGCAGTAAAACCGTATCCGGTATTTGGTTATTTCATTTACAGAAATTCTATTTTTATTCCTAAATTCTCCAACAATACCCTATATAGTGTAACTATTTAGTATAAGTCCGCTTAACATGATTTTAACTCAAATCTACTTTGCTTTTAAAACGAAAATGTATTCCATAAATTAAATAGTCAATACTTTATTTTAGGTATCCGTTAACTTGTTAAACGTTCCGATAACGTATAATTGCTTTCTCTTGTGTTTCCCATTTAAAGACTTGTCGAAATAATAGATCCTACTATTATTTAATAGCGTGTTTTCCAGCTTGCTAATCGCGCTTCGATAACGCGAGATTGCAGTTTGAACTCGTGTTATTTGAACCCATTTTGAATTTGATTCTGCAGCTTGTGCTTTAAAATATTTTCTACATTATTCGTCACAGTACTTAAAAAGCAATGCACGTTTTTTTGTTTGACAAATAGGAGGTATCTTGCGTGTATTGGTAAGTTTTCTCGCGCTTACCCATTCTAATCAGATTCTTTTTTTAGCTCTTAGCTGGAGGCCAAATGGGCCTTTTCTTTATGTAGGCCAATGTAAACCAATTGCTTTTGTCTGTAGACCGCTGCTGCAGTTACGATGGCAGGGTGAAGAGATCCTGACTACCGTGGCGTTGCTGTGCTGACTCACCCCCGACGGATTACAAGATAAGCATCCCGATGCATAGAGGTATGTGACTCGTTTTCTTTTATGCACATCGAGGATTATTATTTATCAGCGGTTGATGTTGTGAAACCCGTTCACTAGATATATATGTTTAAAAGTTCGGGTTATATTTCTTTAGTTCTTACTACAACTTAGTCTACACTTAATACTTTAATTTAACACACTTGCTATGAAGAAAACCTACATTTAATATTTTTATTTAACACACGTGCTATTGAGAAAATCTACATTTAATACTTTAATTTAACACACTTACTATTGAGAAATTCTAAGCATTACTTTTTCCAATGAGTTTTATTACATGTTAGCTACGAAATGCGCACTTCGTGAATCCATTATCAAATTTGTTTTTTACAATATAACTTAAATTTAATACTCTTCTTTGTCCAGGTAAATCAAGAAATTTTTACTTATTCATATTGTTAATAGATAATTGTGGGCGACGTGCTTTTCTTTGTTTGTTTTTTTTTGGTATGTAAACGAATCTCTCAACTCTCCGCGGTTGGTAGTTAGCCTGGTATTTACTTTTTTTCCGGCTACGTTTAGGCACGTAGCACCTTTTAAATAGATCTCACAATATTTAATTTAGTTTGCTCATCGTAGCTGCCCTACATCAAAATCTTCACGTTAAAAAATAATAAGTTTGTTATCCCCATAAAACTTTGAATATTGTTTCAACGAAACACTAGTTGGAGTTGATCGCATAGGTTCACCAACATAAATATCTTTAACCCTATCTTCTAGTTTTTCAAATTTATTTTCAAGATTTCGTCTTTTCTAAATTTGGTAAATCCAGCTCGACAACTCGCCTCAATTTCGTTTACCTTTTGATGTAAATTTTTACTTTTTCCGTTACTTTGTTTTCTCGCGCTTTTTGTCTCGCTTTTATTTGAACAATATCCTCTTTCATGCCATTCATATCCTCTATAATCTGAACCACCTTTCTTCTAATTTCAAATTCCATTTCCTCTATCGTCTTATTCGTCTCTTTTAAGCCTGTCGTTATCTTGTCACTCAGTTCTCTAAATTTTCTTTCATTCTTTTCACTTTCTAATTACAATTTCTGAGTATTCTTATCAAATTTCTCATTCAATTCCTTGATACTTTTTTCGTTCATTTCCTTTATATTGTCACTCATTGCATACACTTCTCATTTTTTCACTTATTTCTTTTATACTTTTTCATGTTTTTCATTCATTTCTTACATATTCTCTTTCATTTCCTTTATGTTTCTTTCACCCATTTCTTGTATATTTTTGATTATGCTGAATAACGTAGTCATCAGTTTTGCTTCTGCTGTCTCTCATACACTCTGTTATTTTGTCACCTCTGAATCTTTTTTTCGTTTCTTCCAAATAATGGCTTTCCTTAGAACCAATTTTTACTACTTCAGCTCTTAGTACCTCACAAACTTAGTTCATTCTATCAGTCATACTGAAAACCAAACATATATTACTCAGAGAAAATGTTCATAAGATCCTACAGACAAGAAACTCTATTTTTTAGACTACTCAATCCAGCCTTTGCGGTGGGACGCCAAGAAGTATGCTATGCTTTTAGGTAATAGAAAATGTGAGCATTTACGTTGGGATCCAAAAAACAATGCTAGGTATATTACACGATAGGCTGCCCAAACGTTGAGCATCAAGAAATAATGCTAGTGATGCTTGTTTCCACTGATGTGGATTCTTGACTTAATATACCCGTTTTCTCTTACCAGCTCAGCGACAAATATGCTATGGACTTTACGAAAATAGAATGAAGCAAAGAAATCTCGATATCACACTTATAACTCATTAACAATCGATAAATTCTTCTACACATTATCTAAGAAATTTACTTACACACATAGATATAAAGAAAGCTTATAAATACAATTTACAATTTATGTTATGAAGAAAACAACGTTTTATTACTACTTACGTATTAATACAATTTTCACTTAATCCTTGTTAATAATTTAAAACACCAAAATATTTCATATGTAAGTCACAGGATGGATAATTTAAATATTCTCAGTATGGCTAATCAGAAATCTTGAGCAGATTGTTTTGTAAAGGTCAAACCATCTCGAGGGTTGACCTCAAAATTACAAAAATTATCCATTTGAAAATAACTTAAAATTCTTATATTAGCTTAAACTACTTAATAATACATAAATTGTCTCTAAGGCTTTAAAATAACGTTATACCTGAGTCAATTTTTTACGACTATTCATATCACAATCACGACTTGCCGTTGATCATAACTGTTATCTAAAGATCTTTTCCGTTTATAATTAACTGCTTGGAAAAATTCTTTGGAACATTTTTTTTATGTCGAAGTTTACTTTACGAGTTTTAGAAAGTAGCAGGTGACTTTGAACCAAGTTCAGTTACCGTTTATATAGGAGCAATAAGTATGTCGTCGTTGCGCTCCATAAACAACTATTCAATAACTATCTATCCATAATCGCATGTCGAATGACTTAAGTTAAATCTTGAATGCCCCTTTTTATTGATTTTCGGCTTTATATAATAAAATTCTACAGACATCATCGGTCTAGAACGTTCCATTACATTTTAGAAGTAAATAATACAGAATTGAAAAATGAAGATTTGAGCATTTCTACAAGGGTGGAATTTTTTTTAGAAAGATGAGATTAGGAATAAATTGAACGAAGGTGAGAAAAATTTAAATGAGGGAATCGGTAAAAATCAAGTACTTATGTTGTGAATGATTTAGTTATAATAAAATGTAATATGAGGAGTATAAATCAACGTATAAATAAACAATGTAATTATCCAACGTCAATATATAGTATTTTGGCAAGATTATGTAATAAGAAAGTTTTTTGGAATTGATTTAAAGAATTGGTTTTTAGAAAGGAAATATGAAGAATTTTCGGTAAATGGGTAGCAGATGGGTAGATTTGCCAACGTGAAGGTGTCTTTTATGATTTGTCTATGGGCACGGAAGCATTAGTAGATATAATACGATGTTTTTGGGACTGCGCAATGAAATTTTTATGCTATATTTTGATGAGATAGTTATTTTTACATGAGAGTTTTCTGCAATATTTTCTAAATTTTAAGCATGTCCAAGAATTTTTTTGAGAAGTAACTTAGTATATCAGGAATTTATGTGAGAGAATAAGAAGTAGAGAAAAATAATGAAAAAATTTAAGTGATGAAAAGAAAGAATTGGGGAAGTTGATTTTAAGTTGTGATTATAAAGTAAAAGTGAGTTACTTGCAAGAAAGGCCATCATAAGAAGAGAATTATGCTGGTCCATTATAAATCTAATGTAAATAATTGTACATATTTGGTATTTAGAAATAAAAGTAAAAAATTATTTATCAATGCAAAAACGTGAACTTAACGAGATTGATTTCAAATTTTATGTTTCAATTTGATGGAAAATGATGTGATTTGCGTTTAGTAGGTCATCTAGCACCAATCCCTGAACATACAGCACTACAAACCTGAGCAATATAAAAAAAGGAATTTTATGAAAAGCTCAAATTTTGTAAATACTCATTTTCATAGTAGTGTATTTGTAGAAGCATTCAGTAGCATATTGACACACGCAGTATAGTATATTATAAATGCACAAAATCTTTGATTTCAAGTGCCATTCGTATTTCGTAATTTAATTGTAATCTTAAATAAGAATAAAGTATATTCAAAAATTTTTGAAAGAGTTCTGATCCATTATCGAAGTACTCTATGAGGGGACATTATAAAGGATTTATTTAAACACGTTCTAAAAAATTACAGTTTGCAGGCATTTAATTTCATTCCATTTTCATACCACGATTAAAAGTATTGAAAAGCGTCTATAATAACGCAAAACATGTAGTTGTGTTTTTGACGAGGAACATGTATTTTAAATTGAAAATTGTTCTTCATTAAGAACTTTTCAGAAAAATTCTAGGTAAATAACATTGTCTTTAATATAAGATTAGGCATTTGAACGTTTATTCAACAATTGACAAACTACAGTAATAAAGCAAGCTATAAGGGTCGTTAAAATGAGAGAATGATGGTTATTAATCTTGAAGATAACAGATAACGCATGTAAATGTATTAATTAACGGCAAGTTTGATAAATGCTGCATCATTCAACAAATAAAACGTAGAAACAACGCCCAAAAACTGTGACATCTTTCTATATTTTATGACGTAGGAGGGTTTGATACTTAATAACCAATTAAAGAAGACAGTCAAAGTTAGTGTTCAATACTCGTTAGCGACGTCACAATGTTTGATTAAAGTAGTAAACAGACGACTTTGGAAATGTATTGCAGAAGATTTAGAAGTAGATAATTAAAATAGTTTTAAATAGATGAACAATATTGAATTACGGCAAAGCGAAATTTTAATTTGAATACAAGCATATGATAAATGGGTCATAAGATTTTAAACAAATTGAACGATATTAATATATAAAATTGGAAAGCATACATAGTATTTAATCACATTTAATGGTAAATTATTTGTTAAAAATTTGGACTATCTGGATATACGAATTTTAAAATATAATTTTTACGGTATTTGTCTAAAATTTTTGGATATGGATTCAAGTATACGATATGGAAAAAAAAGCACTAACAACAGCTGAACGGTAAAAACAAGAATTCTGTTGCTTTAAAATCTTTAAAAAACATTTCTTTTATAATTTAAGTAGGTTTAATTTCGTAAAATTTTGGTGTGTAAATTTTTGTGTGCCAGTGGGATAATTGAAATTGAGAGTAGTTAAGCTTCTGTAATTTTGGCCATTGTATAATAAGAATTATTGAACATAACTCATTATCTACGTTTGAATCCGATTTAAAGGGGGTTATTAAAATTATACAACTTAACTTCTAAAATTCTGTACATAGTACGATTAAAGCAGGGAATGATTTGTGATTGCAAATCCCATTAAAAAGAGATATTTTTAGACTATACTTTATTGTAAGCGAGTGATTATCTAGTAGTTTTAAATTTTTGATATTAGACCTAATATATTATTTGAAAGGAAAACGCGTTGTGGCATTATTGGACTCTTTGTTTGTATGAAAGTATTATTTTTGTTGCTATATATAAGATATTATTTGTTAAAGAAATGCTGTATGTGGATGCAGTAATTGTTATTTGAAAAATTAATTGTTAAAGTATATTTGATGTCATTATAGCTTTGATGTCAGATTCTAGGGGTTTCATTTAAAGTGAGCTAACAAACTAATTAGAGCAACACTTTTAATTTAGATCAGTTATAGTCTAAGCTGTATAGTATATATATATATATATATATATATATATATATATATATATATATATATTACTCATATTTAGACCAGGGTAGAAAATTAAATAATCACATCAAATAATTTTAATCACCGTGTATAAGGAATTTTATTAAATAATACGCTTTATTAAAACCATGAAGCATAAATAAATTCGGTCGTTTCAGTAAAAATAAGAAATTTAAAATCATGTACAAGACGCTTTATATCAAAAGAAACAGTATTAACAAGCTCTACGGGTAATGTAATTATTCCGAGGAAAGAAACAAATGGAAATTACGTGCAAAATTTATATTAATTAACCCTATTTTAAGTAACCGGTATTGAACAAAACGTACAGATAATAACTAATATTTAGTTAGGATTCACTAAAATTTAAAGGGTATTAATATTAATTGGAGTTAATTAAACCATTATTAATAATAAGCATAAAAGTCGGTGAAAATCCAAGATTATAATACCAGAAAATAAAGCTCTGAGAATTAATATTATTTTGAACACCTGCGTAGTTTAAATATCACGTACGGCGAAAATTGTGTAGATAACAAATGGTTTCAAAGAATCTTGGAGAAACCGGGGCTTAATATTCACGAGAAGGTGCGATACGGGTTATTTAACCCAGATAGTCCACATGGACTATAATATAATCGATAAGAAAGAATATCAATTTGCACCAATACGAACAGGTTAGAAAAGGAAAGAGAAAATGCGTCAAGCAAAGACACATATAGTAAAAGGCGTGATTTAAGCAACGTCACGAGGGTCACAATTGGTTGAAAATAGGATGCAAATATCAGAGGTAGAAACAACAATTTCTGTACAAAATTAATTAGTTTTCTCGGACATGTTTGCGTGCCGTGTGAGAATTTCTGAGATTTAAATGGGGCGAGTACAAAATTCGTAAAACCGACGCACAGGCTACGGACTGGGAACATAGCATGAGAAATTCTTAAGAATTGTCTGTTTTGAGGACAAAAGCGACGTGCCGGCTATTCGCTATATATACCGGTGGTAATATGAATTTCGCGCTCTTAGACTTTTGACTATTCGATGCGTTAAAAGCTCTTAGATCCGCGACTTGATTGAAGATGTTAAACAGTGCATTTTAGTTTGATAAAATAATTTAAAGTTTGCTCGTATATTTTAGTGATTCAAAATAGTTTGTTATTTACGTGCTAACATGAATGTACTTCAGTGCACTTAGATACAAGGTAATAAAATTTAGTATCACTGTACCAATTAGCAAAATTTACAACGACAAATGTATACACAAAAGTAGGCAGTTTTGGCGTATATTGGTGAAAGAAGTATGAATTTCTTTGTTATTTTTCGGGGGTGTTAATAATTAAATGGTTCAAAAACGTGTCTGGATCCACAAAACCAGGGTCAGATATACACAGATGAGTTCCGGACAAGACCAGAAACAACTTTAAATAAATGGTGATGGAGAAAATTTTAAAAGCGTTGAGAATTAGAAGCCGTAAATATAATCCTGTTGGAATGGTGTGATTAACTAAAGGGACGATGTACATTGAAGCTACGAGGACAGTAACCTTCAGGTAAATTATACTATTTTGTTTGACATTTTGGTGTGTGTTGAATAACTTTATAATTGATTTACTTTAAATGGACATTAGTGAAATTGTACTAACAATAAAATTTTAATTTTAAGGTGAAATTTGCTTGTTTAAGTAGAAAGGGGTATTTAGTATTGATGTTCTGAATTATGATGAAAATTTGGGTATGTCTTTGAGCTCAATTAGACGAACCTGGTTAATTAACGTAAAGGGGTGGTAGATGCTCCCTTTATACTCAGACTCCGGTCTGCTTATATTGTTATATTAACTAGTAGGCATCCAACAAGGACTTTAATTCTGGATGCACATTAAAATGATAATAAAATTAATCTTGAAATTCTTTTTAAAACAGAATTTTATGCTGAAATTTAATTTGAAAATTTAATGTATTCTGAATATTGATGTAAATAGAGTTAACGTTGATGTTTGTGGTAGGAATGTGTTGTTTAATTTTATGAATGAGGAGGTTTATAAAATTAGGTGAGCAGCCGAGGCGAAAACAGGATCACAGCAGTTTATGACGCCCAATCGGTGGGACTAGAATTTTTTTGTTGAAAGGACCCAGTTCCCGCATTCACAGGAGTATATCACAGCAGTATATATACATATATTGATGTGATAAAAAGGTCACAAGAGGTCACTAAAATCTAAATTCTATAAATAAAACCAACCCAAGAAGAAGGAAACGGAACTAGGAACTAATATTTAATTGAACTACGCTGTATAAATTAATCGTCTAAAGATACCATAAAAACAACTTCATTGCAAGGACGTTATTGCAAAACATAAAAGAAGCGCCTTATTTAATTATGTAAAAACTTAAAGAACTTGTGCAAATAAAACCTTCTATACTTAATAAAAACGAGTTTCATAAACACAATGCCATCTAATACATCTGCGTAAAAACCATATCACTCTTATTGCATTTACAGAGGATAAAGGAAGCAATTGCGTGCTTCCATTATTTATATAATTAATTTTTTGTGCATAAAGATGCATTATAACACGTTTCAATCGCCATACAAGCAAATCCAATTGCATGTACAAAACCATTATATTAATTTGCGTTAATAAAAAGCATAACTTCCGTGTGTAATACTCATTCTTGTTAAAGATACCTAAAATGGATTTTTAAAATACATACGTTGTATATTAAAAACGCAATACGCTGCACAACTGACAGGTAGATTGCATTTACAATCATTTGGAATGCAATGCAATTGCCAACTTTAATTATTTTCCGTGTGAGTGTAATATCAAAAATAAAATATTAATTTTGTTCAAAATAATACTTTATGAGCTTTAAATATTAATCAACCTTCTTTATTCAGAAACGAATGCCTCACGATTACTAGGAAATATTGTAATAGCCAATAAATTATTAGCAAAATAAATAAATGTTTATACAAAGAAACCTACATCTATTAAGAATTTATAAGATTGAACCGACATAAAATAAGCCGAGTTTAACTACTATATGTACTACAATACGAAAGAAGGACATAGTAGCAATAACTACGTTTATTAGAAAAGGATAAACGAGCCATTTACAAATAATATAAATCATAGCTTGACGCTAATTGGATCGTTGAATGCTGATATTCTCGTAAAAGTTACATCACCCAAGATGACTAATGCTTCCAAACGGATCAGGAATGATCTCAAATATGAGTATTAAAATAATTTTTGTATATAAGCCGGAACCTGATTAGAAGCATTTATTTGCGTTTGATTCTTCCCTAAGTCAAGCTGTTTAGGATTCTACATTTTATTATTTCAAGTATTTACAACTCTTAGAGTTCATAGTCAGATGGAGTGCTTCCCGCACCTTTTAGTTCAAGCTATGGTTCTTAGCGCTTTACCTAAAAGCTACTGCGTCAGTCACGAGCCACAAGTCAAAGCATGAACATGTACACTGCTCGTGCTCCTAAGTTCCAGACTTTGTATATATCTTCATAATTGTAAATATGCTAATAAACGTTACACTATAGTTTAAAGTTGTTAATAACGAACGGATCATGGTACAGTCGCCATGATCAATATTGCAAACATAAATTTTAGCTACCAAAGCACAATAGATCCGTAGCAAAAAATACAAAAAGCATACAAATTCGGAGAAATAATTGCCATAGCGGTTTCGTGTGGTCCTATTATCAAACGATTTACACAAACAATCGCGAAACATTTTTTTAAGACGTCGAAAATGTTACTTTGAGTAAAGCCATTCATTTAGTATGCGGCATGCATACAGTATTTAAAATTTAAGATGTAACTTTGAGTAAAGAATTAATTCTTAGATCGTGACTCTGCATAAATATGCAACATAATTATTTTGTAAAACACTACGAGAATTGTACTATCTTCAACATAGATAATATTAATGCAAAAGGATACGCTGAGTTAAACGAATTAAAAGAACAGAAGATGCAATGTGCAATCTGATAAACTGATGAAGATTCAAGATAGAACCATGAAGGATTCAATATCGTTTATTGAAATTTTCAAAGAAGATTTGGTTAAGTGCTTTTTGCCAATAGCCATAAGTATAAAATTTTGATTTTTGTATTTGTTAGCTAATAAGAATATCTAAATATTTTGTATTTTAGATTAGAATAAGTTTATATTTTTTTATTGTGAAGTGGATGGTTTGCAGAGAATTTGGAGGTCGATGTTTGAAGTATTTTGACCTTATATGAACTATCTGTGAAATGTTTTTAGTCAATCACATTTTACGAACGTGATGACAAGGGATAGGCAAATTAACTAGCTATTAATTAAAGAGGATTGTGTACCTTTTAAAAAGGATTAGGTAAAGAATATTTTAGTAACTAATTAACCCGTCGGCATTATATTCCGTATAAACTTATGCGGTAAACTGTTTTATAAATAATTGTTTATGAAAGAAAAATGTTTTTGAATGTATAGATGCTTATTGAGATTGCTGTTTCATTTCATTTTCTAAATTTCACAGTATAATTTTCGTTGAGCCAGCCAGGTAAAGTAAAGAAAAGGAAGGTAAGATAGTAATTCCATAATTTCTTATCGCATCCTCATCAACACAAATTTAATCTTCCTGTCCCCAACTCAGAGGTGTCATAGCACTCTTTTAGCGGCGCTCCAACGTGAGGCTTTGTCACACCAACGTTAGAGCGCCTCTAAAACAGTGCTGTGTCACAATTGAGTTGGGAAGGAAAAGATTAGATTTTTTTGATGATGAAATAAGAATTTATGGAATTACTATCTCACCTTCCTTTTCTTTATATATATATATATAATATAAATATATAAATACATATATATATATATATATATATAAATTGGAGAGGACACCAGCGACCGACCAATCATCAAGGATTACCACGTGAACTGATTTCACTGGTAAGTCGTTTACATTTTCCATTACTCGAATTGGGGTTCAAATCAGGGTAGTAAATACAAATACAGTCCACTCGGAAAAATTACAGTAAGTGTACTATTTCCGATACTCTGATTTACGTCAACAATCCATGAAAATAAAGCTTTCATTCAAATCTGCGTGTAAATATTTATTCCTGTGAAAAATAGCTTTGAAGCAAGTTTTATTGCATTTGTAAAGGTTGCAAAACCAGTGTAAAAACACTACAATAACTTTATAAGATATATCACGTAGAACAAGTTCCATGAAGCAGCATCTTGGCTAAAATACCATTTTTTAGAAAGAAGTACTTTTTCTTTCATAGAAGTTAATTTCGGAATAGTTCTAGAATAAATTATATTTCTGTTAACAAATTGAAACCAAGACATCCTTCGAGAAGCGTTCTCAAAACTATTAAAGAAACAAATTAATTTGCCGAGCAATAATATAGAAGTTTATAAAAGAGGGACTATCAACAATTGATGTAAAACATTAAGAAAGTATGCGCGAAATTTTACGATCGCGATAAACTTTATACTGACGGTTGGTTAATGGGATAAAATGCAAAATTGCAGTAACTTTTGCATCATGCGGTGACTATTGCTTCGAAAACGTAACAAGAAAAATTGAGGCCTATATCGTATTGAGATTATTTGCTATATAAAAATGGAAATAAATTAGAACGAGGTCATTCATCTTTTAACATCCAATATTAGGATTGAAGATTTCTAATTCATCCTGTCACCTTTCGACATGTAACATAGAAGTTTGAATATAAGTTATGAGGCATAATTATTGTATTGAGTACAAAGACAATTTATTGCTTCAATGTAAATACCACTTAAGGTCACACGCAAAGTTTGATCTATTAAAAACAAATGTACTTTTCAAGACGTATACTTTGACGCATGGAAAATTAATTAAAATGGAACTTTACAAATTGGGAACAAAAATTTTTTCAATGCAGTTAATTCCAATGGAAACGAAGACAGGGACTTGTAAATAAGAATTTAACGATACCAACTGCAAGTATAACTTTGTTTTGTAACCTAACAAGATATCTGCGTCTTATTAGGTAGATTAAGCTAGAATAGATTTTTATTTCGTGCATAGAAGTTATTTGTTAATGGGAAGTTTACTTTAGCAATTTTGAGGTCAGAACTCGAAGCGTTTTAAACCTTACAAGAATTTCTGCCCAGGGTCGTTGATCAACTACACTGAAAGACGGAGTAATACAAGTATATATAGAATATTCAAAATTTTCTAAAGTATAGTTTGTGACACACATATGAAATGTTTTAAGGTTCCCTAATTATTAAACATGATTAGGTGAAGATTATTTTAATACAAAATTAGTGATAAAATAATTATTCCTTCTAAACTTGAGCTGTGAATTGCATTTTTAAGCATTACTTATATCAATGAGCGGAAGTAGGTTATTTAGAAGATGTTTTTGAATGTATAGAAAATTGCCCATAAGCGGATCTTGAGATTTCTTTGTTTTATTTATTTTCGTAAAATCCATATGATATTTGTCGATAAGCTAGCTAAAAAGATGAAAAAGGGGACACATTCTCATTTTCTATTAAGCAGGCATCCATTAGATCTTTATATTGGTCATGGCGGCTGCATTCGAATATTCACAGCATTATTTGTAGCTACCAATGTTTGGGCATCCGATTCACAGCATTTATTTTTGACGCCCAACGGCAGCTGGTAATTGAAGGATGAAAGATATAAGGTTTCGGACAGGATTAGAACCTGTAACCTTCTACCTTGTACATCCACGGCTAACCAATTGAGTTACCAGGACCGGTGAGCTTAATAAGAAAAACAGACATAAATCGTACACGCCGTAATACACTGATTGAACTCACCGGTCTCGGTGGCTAGTTTGGTTAAGAAGCGTCCTTCGTCTACACACTTAACACGCACCTAGTATATAATATGTGTGGGGAGGGGATGGTGTGCGTGTTTGCGCGTGAGTGCATGAATATGTGAGTAGATGCATGAGTATGTGTGCTGCTTTCTTGCGTGTATGCGTGTTTGCGCACGCGTATATGTATGCGCGTTTCACTTAAGATTTCTAGAAAATGTGTTTTGAAAGCGGAAAGGTGTTTGAAATGGACTAAACAGTTTGTTTGTTAGAAAACATCATCTGTTTTACATAAACAATTAGTTTCTACCCTTAAATCCAAAATTAAAGTAAATTTTTGATTGCGGGAGCTATGTGTTCTGACGCATTTAAAAACATAAGGGAAATATCTATTGGTTTCATGAATAGTTTTGTAATTCTAATAGTATTCAAAAAACGGCTATTAATAAGGAATGTTGCACCTTATTGTTCAAGTACAGAATAGAGAAAATCAATGCGCTTGATTAAATTACACTTGACGAGGGTTAACTACATGTATCAATGAACCAACACCCTAAGCGCTTGCCAATAAACATTGTTCGTATACTTGTCACCTCGATACGATTTATTACTTTCTTTTGTGCTTGTTTATTCATATGGTTTAGATTTCACGACGCATCTGTATACAAAGTAAAATAAGTAAATGCAAACATATCCCCAGAGGTAAAAATAAATTTACGAGCTGAAATAAGGCACTAGCCTGCAATTCAGAAACTTGTAAAACATTTAAAGAAGTTGCTTTTTCTAAGCATTAAACTCGAGAAAGCTGAAATTTGGTGTGAGGGCACCTCTTCATTTCATTCACAAATATTAAGGTTTGTTTAATTAGTTTTCTGTGACAAAATATCCATCAACAAAAACTTTATTAAATTAGTTATTCCAAAATTTATTTTATTTTCATATTAAAAACGTCATATAATGTTAAAATAATTAGCGTCTCTTGAACCGAATGTAAGGATGCTTTTTCTAAAAAATTCAAATTTTGAACTTTCCAAATTAATTGTTAAAGCTAGAAAGCACTTAGTTAATAAGCAGAGCGAAATGTTTTAAGTTTGATCATTAATAAATTTGTATTTTAAATTAAATGTTTATAAAAATAAAAAGACATCAATTTTATCCATTTCCTTTAAAAAACAGTTACAAGTTGAATTGAGTTGAGACTTGCCCCTCAAATAGGGTTCTTTTACGCGAATTGAAATAGAGTGAATAATAACAGTTACGCTTCTGTATAGTCCTTTAATGCAATAATTTTACTAAAAGCATAAAAGAAATTATGCAACAAACTTGTGTAACTAATTACTAAATCGACCCTACCCTACTTATGAAAACTAATTATAGTTCATAGCGAAATGGTAGGTATTAATTATCATTGCATAAACTAAGTCCGAATATTTAAATGTAAAATGTAAAATATACTAGACCTACAACCTGTTCATTTCTTTCCTTGCAAACGTTAAACTCGCTAAAATTTTGAAAGCTTAGCTATACATACGACCCAGCGCCTTGAATATCTATTTCACATAAACCCCAAGTATCTACGAGCCCGGTTAAGTAACCTTAATATTTCGAACGACGTCGAACATGCACTTACAGCAATGAAAATTTTAACTAGAATCGATTGTACCTTATATCGTAGACAAACTGTCATTCGGGTATGATTTCAGCAAGCTTCACTATTAGACGGCATTGTTAAACACACTTCCGTTTGCACTTGCAGTATTCGTAACGCACTTGTTTACTTTTTAGTCGTGCTTCGCCCACTAACTCAAACTGAACGACACGCTTTGCTGCCTCTTCGTAACTGCTTAACAATACTCGCAGAGCTTTTGCGAATCGATTAAAAACAGGTTACTCTTCTGTCCTACACATCTTATACTAAAACTCTCTTACACCAGCATAAAACTCAGTGACAGGGCGTTATACTAAACAAGAATGGTTCAAACTAATGTTAAAAACAATAGTAGAATAATGTGTTTGCTTTTACAATTATTGGCATGTCAGGCAGTTATTTGTGTAATAACTTGGAGAAATTTTAATAACTAGTTAACTCTAAATCTTAACTTCGTTTAGTATTAAATATTAAATCAATTTTGATAGTGCCAAATTTGTTTTATAGTAAAGTGTTACCGTATGACATTTTAGCTGACTTAGTTTTTATTGTAAAAACCTGATTAATTATTCATATGTGTTTAAATCTTAAATTTATTTGTGCTTAAAATGTTATTTGTGGTTTATCACTACAACGTGTGTTTAAAACATTTGGAAGACACTTATTCAAAACATCAAGCTATCTAGGTATTTATTGTGCTGATCTTCAGATCTGTTTTGAAGTAAAATAAATATGTAAAACATTCCTATACCTAAAACATTTCAATTATTGAAATAATTCTTTGTTGGTATAATTTAATTTTTAAGCAATTTAAGAAAACTTATCAACTGAAACAGTTTTCAGCTTTTGTTAAAAAGATTTTCCCAGAATTGCACACACACATAGAATAATTATACAAGAATATTTTAATTTTGCATTACATGATTAAGTTAAACTTCGTTTTTTTATTTTTGTCCCAAGACAAAACATGAGGTAATTATTATCACGGGTTTTATGAAAGCAAAGTTATGGTAAGCACTATTGTTTTTTGTTGTTGTAGAGAAATTCAATTTATGATATTTGATTGTTTTGATTTATAGAGCACAAACGTTTTTAACATTTAACTTAAATATGTGTATTTTTACTTAAGATTTAATTCGATGGTGTTTTTGTATAGTCTAGTCGTAGGTTCATCCACAAAACATCCTGGTCGTTTGTTCTCGGTAGTACTCTGGAGTTCTGCGTTTCCCTTTTGTTTCTATTGTAGCTTGCGCATCCCAAAATGCAGCAACGCCCATCCCTCTTAATAAGATTTAGAAAAATAAACCCATGCCCATTTTCATGCCTACCGCCTGGAGTAATTTTCAAGCTAGTCGCACTATCCCAGGTTCGCCATACTCAATTCCAGAACGGTTGATTGAAAAGAGTATAATAACGACTTTTGTTTGTGACAAGTCGAAGCAAGATAATTTAATATTCTCACATTACAAAATCTATATTGCTAATAATTTAATGAAAATTATTTAGCTTGCATTTATTAGCATATGCTTGGTGTAGAAAACACTTGCAATGGATGCTGCTTTGCTTATTGTAAGGTTGTTCAGCCACAAATCAGCTGCGGTTTAATCGACTGTGAGTGATGGTATCTAATGTGCACAAGTGACTGTTGCTAGATGTTCGATTACTTCATGCTGTATCATATTTTGTTTCTATACCAGTATTATTGTATTATTTTCCAGTGCATTTTGTATAATTATGACGATCAGAATATATTATATTATTTTACTCTTTAAGAAGGAAACATTTTTAGAGTTCAAAAAGATTGCGATTTACAAATTTTTTTTATTTCTGTACTTATGCTTGTTCTTGAAGCATGCCATTTTGTCATGAAAAAAGCAAATATTTCAATTATGTACTCGAATAATTTTCATGATTAAAGTACATAAAGAAATGAGTTTTTCGGTAGTCGTACATTAGTAAAGCACAATGTTGGCTAATTTTATTATTAAATCTGTCGTAAATCTACACAGGACTATTATTCATTATTAACTTTGATGTAATTAAAGTCGGCATCTATTTAAATTTTGTTACGCCATAATTTACAATACTAGAACGGATAATTTCTTTTAATTTAAATATGAATAAAAGCGATGAGTCAAATTTTAAGAGAAAAATACGTGTTCTTTACCTCGTTTATTAATTTAAATGTGAGCAGGTAAGCATCAAACTACAACAAAACATAGCTTCTAGCTATAGTCAATTGTAACTTGCAGAATTGCGTTTGCAGCATAAAGATTTTGAAAGAAAAATACTTTGTGAAACATAGACTGTGTACTTAGATCTGATCAATCAATATTGCTTACTTTTATAGGTAGTGCTAGAGACAACTTAGAACTTCTTGCAAATGAAAACCATGCTTTATTTAATTTTAGTGTGTGCATCTAGTAAGGATTTTCACATTCTTTCTTATCATAATATGTTTCGGTTGGTTCGTGTAAAGAAATATGGTGAGGTCCATCACTTTCTATCAAATCTGTGCATAATCCATGACCTATCTCAGGATCTATCCTCAGGTAATTCTCTCGAGTTTACTTAAACCTCTCAGTGAGACCTAGTGCCAACAGGGAATTGTGATATAAGCGATACAAAGCGATTAAAGCTTTCAAAGCGACAACACAGCTGGGCAGCGTAAGTCGTTGAACGTAGCTGTCTCAAGTTGACGGGGCACTCTACTGGCCTCCACATGGTTAGGTTGGACACGTCCGAGGCACCTTCTGCAAAATTATTTTGAACTAGGTTTAAACACCATCGGCGGCTAAAGGGTAGACAAAAGCCCGCAACCCGGATAAATAGTAAGTAACATGATAAGATACAATGTAAAGTTTAGTTATTAATAAAAACAATGTCGGTTAGTGAAGACGAACCACCCATGCTAAGGAAAAGCAGTTTGGCCTCCCGCTTTCCAACCGGAAGTCAATAAAGCTTCAAGTTGGAAAACAAGTATAGACACTGACGATGGCTTCAAAAGACCCGACCTGAATCAACCCCAGGTCGCAACAACTCATTCTAAATAGAAAAAAAGGCAGGTGATAGTCCAAAACAAGACGAACATGATAAAGAGGAAGAAGTGAGCCCGATGGAGACGATTCAGGACACTTACCTCGATATAATGAATTACATCGATGCCTCTCTAGGTGTAGGCAACAGAGTTTCTAAAGACAGGAAAACACACTAAAAGAAAAAATAACAAATATTACATTCTGCATGGCACAACTTAAAAGGCAAATTGACATGCTCAATAAACAAAACAGTACTTACCAAAATAAAATAGAACAATATACAAACCAATATGCAAACACTGTTTATATCCTACGCAAACACAACTAAACCAACAACACCCAACTTGGGTCCAAAACAAGACACAATCGAAAGAGTAACCAAATCAGGAAATCATACGCTTTTTATTACCTCAAAGACAGGAGTAAACGCAAAAAAAGTCCAAAATCCTTTCACTAGAATTATCAAGCCAGCGGTAGACAAGGTCAGGATTAAAAATATAAGAACCATCAATGAAGTTCTCATTGTGTAAACCGCGCATTTAACGACCTGTGGTATGATTGTATAGATTACAGGTTGATAGGTAGGGGAAACAAATAAAGTTGTTAAAAAATCTATTAGTGAATTCTATTTGTAATAGTAATTCAAAAACCTGGTTTACTATAGATCTGTTTTTACTATTGATATTTCATAGTCACCGACAATTTCCCCCTCTCGTTAATTTGGTACAGTCAGAAAAAGTTAACCTTATTATTTAAAGTAATTTACAAATTTATACTATCTAAAGTGGCGACAATATTTTAATTAACTTAACATTTTGCACCAGCAAGTAAATTTCGATATTAATGAATGTTTCAGACTATGTGATGTACACGCCCAAGTCAATTTTTTAATATAGGAAGATACGTTGTATTATTGTGTGGCGGCTTCGTGGCGTAGTTGGTATGCGTGTGACTACTGCGCCTAAGGTCCCGGGTTCGAATCCCGACACGGTCCGCTTGAAAAATTTTAGGCGAGCATTTTTCACAAAAATACGCCCTCGTTCGGATGAGAGATAAAATGGAAGTTCCGTGTGTGAGTGCTGTTACGCACGTTAAACATCCTTACCTTGCTTTGAACAGCAAGGTAAAAAAAACTCGCTTTCTGGCCAATGTAATACCTTTGGGTAGAGCATTGAAAAAATTAAATGTAGTGTCTTATTGTGTAACGATTTTAAAAGATAGCGTGGTTCACCAATTTTTATTACAGTGAGACCAAACACCATCTAATTTTTTTTACTGCTTTAGATGAAACAACAAAGATAAAGTACTAATAGCGAGGTCGCTGGACCAGATGTAGATTGGGGATGGGGTAATGTAAGAACCGAACCACTTAAATTTCTCTCAGAAGTTTAACCATAGATGTTGTTTTATCCGTACTAACCGTAAGTACTTCTGGGGACTTCCGAACCAACTCTGAACTTTACTTCAGCGGGACGAGACTAACAGGGTGGTTCCTAAAAATACGGAAATATCAGGTGCCACTTAACTTAACTTAACTTATGAAACAAACAAATTCTTTCATTTATGGCTATGCAAATATTAGCTTGCTTTGTATAATTAAAAACTCTCTTTCTATTCTTCGTAAAGCGGGTGTTTATTTATACACCGTATATACTGTTTTATATATTAAATTTGCTAAAAGCAATTATTTTTATATCATATATATATATATATATATATATATAGGTATTTAATTACACAAGGTAAGTTGATAAATACTATCGTATTACAGTGAATAAGATGAAATAATAACTGAGACTTTTATGCAAAATCAAATTCACTGACGTGATAATTAATAAAGTAATGTTGATGGAAAATCGTTTTGGGAAAAAGCTCCGATAAAAAATCAATTATTGAATAATAATTTATTGAACATGAACGTTTCGGATAATGCGAATCCTTAATCATGAGCTAAAAACAGGAAACTAGCATTACTATAGAATACGTACATTCAATATGATTAATAAAAATAATTCATATAACCATTGAATAGAATATTAAAGTGTCACTGTGACGGATAAAAACATCAAGTAGTATTAAATAAGAATCGACATGAATGATTGACTTGAAAAGTCACAAAATTAAAATATAGCTAACCAATAAGAAAAGTAAATGGTTTGTTAATGTTAGTAATTGTGATATTCCCCAAGGTTAGTAATCCTTTGGGCCTCATTTTAATACATCATGTAACAGTAATAACCTTAACATAGGTGAATTGTTAGCGGATATTGAATTAATTTTAGATAGTGAGCATTATTCTACAAAAAACTAATATCTTAAGAGCAAAAGCAACTAACATTATTTCTAATTACATTTTAAAATCTACTAATTCAGCACATAATGATTATTTTCAGTCCGATTATTCCTTCATTAGAACTTTTTTGAAACGACATCCTCACATTATAGTTACGAATGCTGACAAAGACTCAACAACTGTTATGAATAAATCAGATTACATTAACAAATCTAATGAATTACTCAATGATAATAACATTTACCGAAAATTACCTAAAGATCCTACTTTTACTATTCAAAAAAAGGTCAATGACCATATAAAGTTTTTAAATAATATGGGTATATTAGCGATATAGAAAAGAAGATGTTATTAACTACTAATTCTGTTCCAGGTAGATACTATGGATTTCCAAAAACCCATAAACCTTCGCTTCCTTTACGTCCCATCATTTCATCAATTAACACCCCAACATACAAATTTTCAAAATATTTATCACAGATATTGTCTAATTACAATACGGGTTTAATGTTTAAGATCCTTTTTCGTCTGTTAACACTTTTCGTAATTTTCAGTTACCACATAATTACATTTTAATTTCTTTAGATGTCACATCACTTTATACTAACATTTCTGAAGATCTCGTAATACAAGTTATCACTGAAAAGTGGGACTTAATACAACCACATTGTAAATTCTTTTTTGATTTATTCATAGCATCAATATATTTAATCTTTAATAACACTAACTTCATTTTTTAAAATCAAGTTTATAATCAAATATTTGGTACACCGATGGGTTCACCTTTATCACCTGTACTAGCTCAGATTACGATAGATTTTTTTATTAGAACACAGTACAAATATGTTGATGATATAATATGTGCCATTTCCATTGATAAGATTGATGATACCCTAATAATTTTTAATAGTTTTGACGTTGATCTACAGTTCCCATATGAAATTGAAGTTGACGGTTGCGTACCATTTTTAGATACTCTTGTTATACGCAATCCAGACAATCTCCTCATTTTTGATTGGTATACTAAACCTACCCATTCAGGAAGGTGTATCAATTATTATTCACAGCACACCTTTCAACATAAAGTAAATATGATTTTGGCTCAGTAAAATTTGTGAACCACAATGTTTAAACAAAAATCTCCTTCTCCTTCAAGAAATTCTAATTAACAATGCGTTCCTACCATTTTGATCAAAAAACTTCTATTTAATACCACAACAGTCCCAACAACAAAAAATAAAATCTATAAATCACTTCCGTTTATTAGGAATCTAACACTCGCACTCAAAAAAGTTCTTGCTAGCCCATCTTGTACAATATCTTTTCGATATAATAATTTGCTTAATTCTTTGTTTTCTAAACTTAAAGACCCAACCAATACAATGTCACCGAGTAATGTAGTATACCAAATTACGTGTAGTTGCAATGCCACTTATGTGGGCCACACTAGTCAATGGCCTAAAAATTGCATCACCCAACACAAAAGTGATGCATGTAAATAATACGAATCATATACCGAATTACACTGACACAAAAACACTAGAAATAGAACCTAAATACAAAAATCGCTTATTTCTAGAAGCGATACATATTCAACAACAATCTTATGGCCTTAATGACAAATCAGACACTCAGCATTTAAGTGCAGTTTATTCTCTTCTATATTCTATAAATAATAATAATTCTTAACAAAAAATTTTTTTTTGTTTTTCTACACACCCGTTCAATCCGTTTCATACTATACGTGCGTTATTAATATTCCTAATAATTTTGAATTTTTTCAGTTGTTTGCTTTTGCTTTTTAGATATTTCAACTACACCATGAAGCATATGTAACAGATTAATTTTTATAAATCGATACATTGCACTCTTCTTATTGGTTAGTTATATTTTAATTTCGTGACTTTTCAAATCGATCATTCATGTCTATTCTTATTTAATACTACTTGATGTTTTTATCCGTCACAGTGACACTTTAATATTCTATTCAATGTTTATATGAATTATGTTTAATAACCACATTGAATGTAAGTACTTTATGGTAATGCTAGTTTCCTGTTTCTTTGTTAATTGCAATTTTTAGCTTATGATTAAGGATTCATATTATCCAAAACGTTTATGTTCAATAAATGATTATTAAATAATTAATTTTTTATCGGACGCCTTTATCCTAGAACAATTTTCCATCAACATTACTTTAAATATATATATATATATATATATATATATTGCTATGATAATAGGGTAGTTTAAGGGTAGGTTAAGTCATGGGGTCGTAGAATAAATATAAACAACTTCCACTTCAAGAAAAGCACATAATTCCAGAAATCATAAGAGTAAAACGGTCACTCTACATATTGTTAATTGAGTGGACACTGTATATAAAATACACGGGATTAAATGCATGAGAACATCAAGATGTCTAAGTGTAGTTTACAAGTAAAGATAAGATTTTAAAACGCAACAAATTGCATCAAAATTAAATCAACGAGAAGCATAGATAAATTGGCATTGCAAATATTTAACAATTGCGTCGAAAATATCATCGTACACGCATTCTAAATAATTTATTATTAGAAAATCGTTACGTGACTGGAGGAAAACACATTTGTTCAGAAAACCAATATTCTGTAGAAATAAATAAGCACCAAGCGATTCAATTAGACGATAAAATTAACAAACATCTAATACGTAAGTTAATAAAAGTCAAACGTTGGAAGTTCTCGAATAATATTACAATATGCGGAATGCGGACGTGACAGACAAGGCATGCATTGAAAGATTTAAACTAAGTAATTGGTAAAAATTCCGAGGTATGCGAGATAAGGCAGAAGTATCTTCCTAGAATGTCAACAAGCCAATGAAATCAATTGCAGGTAGGGCTTATATATATGATAGTAACGAAGCGACATTTTAGTCTATATTCAAACTGAGCAACGACTATGTTCAAAGGTGTTAAAAACTTACGTAACCAGTGAAGTATAAATCAAAATAAATCAGAGTTAAAAATGGGAGAATTTGTGCAACAAAAATAAGCTGATCTGTAGATAGACGTAAGTATAACGACTTAAATAAATTCATTTCTAATATTAATAAAATAGGGCTTTTAATTTGGATTTTAATTTTGGATTTTAATTTTGGATTTTAATTTTGGATTTTAATTTGGACTTTAATTTCGACTTTAATTTGGGACATATTTGATTGAGATGGCTTTAATTTGGGATATTTAATTGAGACGACTTTAATTTGGGACTTCTAACTTTGAACATACTTTAATTTTAGAGATAATTTAAAATGAACGTATTCTAAATTGGACATCTTCCGACTTGGTACGATTTTAATTGGAAGCGATTTATGGAAGGCGATTCTTATATGGGGCCGGCATATCAATAAACAAACCGAACACAGAAAGGGAATGCAGAGCATAGACTAGGATGGAAATACAGAACCCATTCCAGGTTAGCAATCATAATACACGTTATTATTGAAAACTGTTTTTGATTTAATATTTGCCACATTGAATATTTGTAGGAGTCATCAAAAAGGGTCGCTTAAAGATTTATGAAAATGAAATAGGTATCTTGGAACGTTCGAAAGTCCCTGAATAATTAAAAGATATTTTTGCTGACTTTCAGAAAAACATAAATCTGGTATATGTAGATATTCTGTACAAAAAGGAAAATTTTGAGTGTTGTTAAATATTATCAATTATTCTATTGTGTATTATAGAATTGCTTTATTTGATTCAATAAGAACTATTCAGTAAGCTAGTCGGGGTAAAAATCCTAATTTAATATTTCATAACATTGGGGCTTAAAATAATAAAGGAATCAGAGGTAAAAATTATAGCAAATTTATGGTATGGCAAATCGAGGGGTAAAATCACAGCAATATATATATATATATATATATATATATATATATATATATATATATATATATATATTAATAGGAAGAATAATCCACATTTGGAATGCAAATGAACGCTTAATATATATTAATAGTTATTAAGATGAAATGAAAACCCAACTTTGTATTTTAAAGTTGAATTACCATTTCAAATCGAACTAGTAATTGAAAACCACTAAAAGAACGGCTACAGCAGGATTTGAACCTGCAACCTCTGATTCTCCGGATCAGTGCTCTTACCAATTGAGCTATCTAGCCTAATTGTTTAGATGATGTTATACTTAATACTACTGAAGCTTGGCCCTAGTTAACGATTTTCAATTAAGTCTTGCATTTAAGGAAATTGAATCTAGTTATATACATAATTCATGTACTAATAACTTGATCATCCCATTTTTGCAACGTTCGGAATAATACAAACATGTAATTATATTATTATTAATAGGAAGAATAATCCACATTTGGAATGCAAATAAATGCTTAATATATATTAATAGTTATTAAGATGAAATGAAAACCCAACTTTGATAGCTCAATTGGTTAGAGCACTGATCCGGAGAATCAGAGGTTGCAGGTTCAAATCCTGCTGTAGCCGTTCTTTTAGTGGTTTTCAATTACTAGTTCGATTTGAAATGGTAATTCAACTTTAAAATACAAAGTTGGGTTTTCATTTCATCTTAATAACTATATATATATATATATATATATATATATATATATATATATATATATTATATGTAGATTTTCTGGGTATTGGTCATCAATAATATTCAAGTAAATTTGTATGACGCGTTTCGGTTTATTACAACCATTATCAAAATATCTAAAATACATAAAATTAATTACAATATATAAAACGTTATTTGGTATAAATACAGTATAAAATAATAACATTATAGTTTATACCTGTTCAAATTTTGAATAGCAGAATTTACATATTAAAAACATAAAAACATCAATGGATATTGTGTCAATTGCTCAAATATACGTGTTAACTGTGGGACTGTTTGAAACAAAGTGTAGGCGAAAGTTGTGTGAGTGTAGATAAAAGAACATCATATTTGTTTTGTTGTTATGATAATTATTCTGATATTTTACTAAGATGCAAACTATTGATTTAATTATTAATTATGTTATGGTATATATTAACAAAGCCATCATTATCAGTCTTTGAATTTACAGTATTATGATCTCTTTGAATTTGTATCATTTCTAATATGTTTCTTTTTATTTCATGTTTTTCGGTACCTAAAATGCTAATATTATCAAAATTAAAATTATGTAGATTGTTTAGTGCGTGGTTGGCTAAAGCGGTACATCTGTTATTGGTTTTATAGAGTATTTATGTTCATAAATTTTTTGTTTATGTATTGTTTTGTGCTTCCTATGTAGGTGCTAGGACATTCTTTACAATTTATTTTATATATAGTGTGTGTTTTATTTTTATCAAGAATTTTTGGTTTCAATTTATTAAAGAATTTATTTGTATAGTTATTTGGTTTATGTCCCACTTTAATATCATAACTTTTTAAACATTGTTGAATTTTATGAGAAAGTTTTGGTATGTATTCTAAACTTATATAAATATTATTACTGTCATTGTTTTTATTTTCTTTGTTGTTATTATATATTTTATGGATTTTTTGTTTTATAATAGGGTCAAAGAAAGTTTTAGGGTAATTATTTTGTTGTAATACTTGTTTTACTTTTCTCAAATTGTTGGGTCTAAATTTTGAGTGAGACAACTGTATTGCATTGTCTACCAGATTATTGATGACGTTAGTTTTATATTGTATAGGAACGGTTGAATTAAAATTTAAATATCTACCAGACCAGATATTTTTGTAAACCAATTTGTAAAATTTTTCCTGTTTTATTATATATAATTTTTATATTTAAAATGAAATACTATGGTTTACTTCTTTTTCGACAGTGAACTGTAATTTACTATGCAATGAATTAAATAATTGTAAAGTGTTTGCAATTTGGTTTTCTGGTAGACACATGATACAGTCGTCGACATATCGTTTATAAAAGTGGGGTTTAAAACTTAATTTTGTTATTATAGTGTTCTCTAATTCTTCCATGACTAAGTTGGCTATTGTTGATGAAATGGGTGAACCCATGGCAGTTCCAAAAACTTGGGAATAAAAGGTATTATTGAAATTAAAATAGGTTGATTGTAGACATAATTTTGTTGCTTTAATAAATTCATCTAAAGGTAATGTTGTGTGATGTTTTATCGTTTCCCAATTTTTCTTTATGACTGATAATGCTAATTTAATTGGGATATTCGTAAAAAGAGATATGACATCTAAAGATATTAATATAAAATTTTTTGGTACGTATTGTGTTTTTATAAAGTTTTGGAATTGCCATGTGTCTTTGACATGGTATTCAGTATTTCCAATTATTTTAGATAAAGATTCCGATAGGAATTTTGATAATCGATATGTTTACACTTTTTTTATTTACAGTGTTTAAATATATGTATAGCACAATGTCACTCTAACTTAAAACAACTAGAAACCGATATTAAATCAACTGAATATTCGATCCGTTGTAACAAAAATAATTATGAAGCAAAAATTTTCTTAAATAAACAACAAACTCTCCACAAGACAGTATTTGAAAGAATTAAAAATAAACACAAAAAGAAAATAGAAAACCTGATAACAAAACAAATAAAAGTTAAAGATACCCTTAAAAACAACCAGAATTGGTTAATAAATCTAACTAAAATTGATATCCCAGATAATGTCAAATACGTTTTAAGCCTAGGAAATAAATTTTCTATTAATACGAACAAAGTTAATTATGACAAAATTATTGCCAACATAGCAGCAGCTATTAAGAATAAAACTGTAGATATAAAACACAAATAAGAAACCGTATTTGTAATATTCTAACAAATCACAAAAATATAAACAATTTAAATTGTAACAACTCCAAAAGCATTCTTAATCATTATCTTAAAATAACAAAAAATTTCATTAATAATCACAAAGATATTTTTATTACCTATGCAGATAAATGCAATAAAACTGTAATTATGTACCAAAAAGATTATATTAACAAAATGCATGACTTACTAAACGATACATCTACTTATAAAATAGAAAAATATGACCCTACAAACAAAATCCAAATGGAAATGAATAGTCTCATAAATAGCTGGGCAAAAAAGAAATATATACCTATAGAAATAAAAAATAAATTAATCTGCCATAACGGTCATGCACCATATATATATGGAATACCAAAAATACATAAACAAAACACCCCATTAAGACCAATAGTAAACAATATTCAATCTCCAACATATCGATTATCAAAATTCCTATCGGAATCTTTATCTAAAATAATTGGAAATACTGAATACCATGTCAAAGACACATGGCAATTCCAAAACTTTATAAAAACACAATACGTACCAAAAAATTTTATATTAATATCTTTAGATGTCATATCTCTTTTTACGAATATCCCAATTAAATTAGCATTATCAGTCATAAAGAAAAATTGGGAAACGATAAAACCTCACACAACATTACCTTTAGATGAATTTATTAAAGCAACAAAATTATGTCTACAATCAACCTATTTTAATTTCAATAATACCTTTTATTCCCAAGTTTTTGGAACTGCCATGGGTTCACCCATTTCATCAACAATAGCCAACTTAGTCATGGAAGAATTAGAGAACACTATAATAACAAAATTAAGTTTTAAACCCCACTTTTATAAACGATATGTCGACGACTGTATCATGTGTCTACCAGAAAACCAAATTGCAAACACTTTACAATTATTTAATTCATTCCATAGTAAATTACAGTTCACTGTCGAAAAAGAAGTAAACCATAGTATTTCATTTTTAAATATAAAAATTATATATAATAAAACAGGAAAAATTTGTACAAATTGGTTTACAAAAAATATCTGGTCTGGTAGATATTTAAATTTTAATTCAACCGTTCCTATACAATATAAAACTAACGTCATCAATAATCTGGTAGACAATGCAATACAGTTGTCTCACTCAAAATTTAGACCCAACAATTTGAGAAAAGTAAAACAAGTATTACAACAAAATAATTACCCTAAAACTTTCTTTGACCCTATTATAAAACAAAAAATCCATAAAATATATAATAACAACAAAGAAAATAAAAACAATGACAGTAATAATATTTATATAAGTTTAGAATACATACCAAAACTTTCTCATAAAATTCAACAATGTTTAAAAAGTTATGATATTAAAGTGGGACATAAACCAAATAACTATACAAATAAATTCTTTAATAAATTGAAACCAAAAATTCTTGATAAAAATAAAACACACACTATATATAAAATAAATTGTAAAGAATGTCCTAGCACCTACATAGGAAGCACAAAACAATACATAAACAAAAAAATTTATGAACATAAATACTCTATAAAAACCAATAACAGATGTACCGCTTTAGCCAACCACGCACTAAACAATCTACATAATTTTAATTTTGATAATATTAGCATTTTAGGTACCGAAAAACATGAAATAAAAAGAAACATATTAGAAATGATACAAATTCAAAGAGATCATAATACTGTAAATTCAAAGACTGATAATGATGGCTTTGTTAATATATACCATAACATAATTAATAATTAAATCAATAGTTTGCATCTTAGTAAAATATCAGAATAATTATCATAACAACAAAACAAATATGATGTTCTTTTATCTACACTCACACAACTTTCGCCTACACTTTGTTTCAAACAGTCCCACAGTTAACACGTATATTTGAGCAATTGACACAATATCCATTGATGTTTTATGTTTTAATATGTAAATTTTGCTATTCAAAATTTGAACAGGTATAAACTATAATGTTATTATTTTATACTGTATTTATACCAAATAACGTTTTATATATTGTAATTAATTTTATGTATTTTAGATATTTTGATAATGGTTGTAATAAACCGAAACGCGTCATACAAATTTACTTGAATATTATTGATGACCAATACCCAGAAAATCTACATATAATATTAATAATATGGTCAGAAAAGCAAACATATATATATATATATATATATATATATATATATATTATCATAATCAGATCTGAGTACGATGTACAAGTAATCTTTAAGAAACCTTTAAGAGTTTTTAAGATATTTTAGAGTTTATATCGAGTTTGAATTTACAATTATTTTTATAAGATAGTTACATAAGATTCTAAAACAGATTTTAAATAAAGTATTGCACTATAAAATTTTCATTTAAAGGAAACTAATTTTAAGTGTATATGAAAGTTATCAAAGCAGAATTTCTAAAGAGTAAAATTGCTTTTGCAATTATTTTCTTACAAGCATAAATACCATTAAATTAATTTATTATTATTTATACGTATACATATATTTTTGAAGATGACAGCAATTAAATATAGTGGAAACTTAATAAACATGAAAATACAAAATAATGGAATTAAAATAGATGAGTAGAGTTTTACTTACCGATCAAGTTGACTTCAGGTTCAAATAACATTATTGTATTACAAAACGTGTTACCTAATCGTAACGGTTTAACCTAACAAAAAAATATCTTCTTATAGATGAGACCATACCAACAAAATGACTTTTACATGAACAGCTGTTGTCCAGGGACCAAATACAAAAAAAACTGTCACAGGCCATAAGCATCAAACTAATTATTAATAAATTGAAACTTCTATATTCATTAAATGATGAAGTTTTGAAAGATCCATAGTTATAGAACTATGATCGTGAAGTAATTTTTATATTGTAGAATTTAAAGAATTATCCATAAAATAAATCTTGTGCATGCTGTCTTTTTCGTAACATAACTGAGAAAAACTTAAACGCAAATAATCTTTAAGAGCAATCCGGAGATCGCATTTAAACTTACAAATTCTTAGAGACTTGTTGTTTACATGGTTGTTGAAATACGTCTGATTCCGTTTATGGAAAAACAATATATCGTGAAACGAACGCCAAACACGGCACGTGCGTCTTGATTAAACCAGATATAGTTGGATATAAATAGCTGTTTAATAGCTAAACGACATTTTCTATTTCAATAAATAATTTTAAAAGTGACTTTTTCATGCTTCTACAATTCCAAAGAAACGACTAACAAAAGTTAACTTAGAACATTTGCATTTGAAAGCAAAATTTGCTTTTAACAAATAAAACTTGATACCGATACAATATACAGAGTGATATACTATATCAAAATGAAAGTTTTCTAAACCACTTTATGGATTAGTCGAATAAAAATGCTTTAATTGTCGAAATACTGAAATTTATTTATTAAAAAGTTACGGAAATGTTGTATGGGAAAACATAATTAATTAAACTTTATGATTATTTTTATCCAAGGCGTAGACTAATTCACAATCTTACCTTTAATTTATTGGGCAATCGGCCTAAGAAATCTTAGCTGAGTATTTTAAATTCATCTTGCAAAAGCTAATTATCTCAATTGATCAATAAATAATCATATGACATTAAGGCTTTATTGCAATCAAACAACTCAACTGACACAAAACCGCAACATCAAAGAGCATTGAAACCAGTTGTTCTATTGATCTCGGCACCGCTAAGCAGTGTCAATACATATATTGGCTTTGTTCTCTTGTAGAGCGGAAAGTCCGTTGCAATGGCACATCTCAAAGCATCCGCAGGAAAGCATACAAAAGTAGGGCTGTCGCATGGTTAAATTACAGCATATGTTAAAATGTGGCGTTTCTAGCAAACCGTCCGACGAATACACTCGATTATATTCCAACAATATAGTAAGCATTGCTGAATATAACGACCACAAATGCGACAAACGGTTCGTTTAGTTAAAACAAATATTTCAATATTAAACTTCACTTTTGAAAATATTCCTGAAAAGAATAATTTATCAGTTAACAAATTTTTACATCTAAAATTAGGTGCCCAAAGCGGTTGTAAATGCTAAGAGTACATATACATTTAGACAAGAGTGGCTAAGAATTGGCCTTCAGTCTACAGAGTTTTACCAGCCGTTTGGGATTTCTTCTAGAGTTTATGCGAATTCACAAAATATGTTACTATTATTTTTAGTTTCTTAATTTATCAATAAAAATAGAAACAATAATAATGACAAGATATATATACGAGGGCGGTCCGATAAGTACTTAGCCTCACCCCCCGATGACGCCACATTCGCAAAAGAAATTTACTATCCTGTAGTACATTCTCGTAGGCGGCTATTGTCAAATCGGATCCGTAGTTTTGTTTTGACCGCGTGTGGAAGCGGGCGTGTCCGCGGATTTTAAAAAAATGGAACAAGAATATCAATCAGTGATTTGATTCTTGTTTTTGGAAAGAAAATCGCACAGCAAAATCAAAGAGCGCTTGGATTTGGATGCTTGTATGGCGACTCTTCTCCTTCGAAGGCGATCGTCAGAAATTGGTTTAACAATTTTCAACGCGGCCGCACGTCGGTTTTTGATGAGCCACGCTCAGGTGCCCTGAAAACGGCTACCACGGAGGATAACATGACAAAATCCACGGTTTCGTATTGGCAGACCTTACATGTGATTTTTTTTCTAATGCTCCACCCGAAGGTACTACATTGGCCAGGAAGCGAGTTTTTTTTATCTGGAAAATTTGGAAGTTTGCCGAACCCTTGCTGTTCTAAGCAAAGTAGGGGTGTTTAACGTGCGCGACAACACTCACACGAGACCTCCATTTTATCTCTCATCCGAACGAGGGTGTATTTTTGTGAAAAATGCTCGTCTAATATTTTTCAAGCGGACCGTGCCGGGATTCAAATCCAGGACCGTATTGGCAGACTGCCGATTGAAAGCGCGCAAGATAGCTGAGATAGTAGGCATTTCAAAAGACCGCGTGGCTCATATATGAAGTTTTGGGCATGAGAAAGCTGTCGACGCGATGGGTGGTTGAATTGGGCAACGAACTGCTGCCTCATTCGCCGTATTCTCCACATTTGGCTCGGCGCGACTTCCTTTTGTTTCCAAACATGAAAAAGTCACTCTCCGGGCAGAAATTTGAGTTGAATAAGGTCATCGCCGCCACGTAGGCCTACTTTGCTGACTTTGAGAGAACGTATTTTTCAGACGGGTTAAAAAAGTTGCAGCATCGGTGGGTCAAGTGTATCGATCTAAAAGGAGACTATGTTGAGAAATAAATTGCCATCTTTTCAAAATTTTCGTTTTTCTTTTGTAGGCTAAGTATTTATCGGAGCGTCCTTGTATAATATATTTATATTTATATATATATATATATATATATATATATATATTATAATGAAAACTAAGATGTATCTGTAAATGTATAAGAACTTATGTACTATACAAATCGAGCTAATAGTTGTTAGCCATGGCTATACAACTATTAGCTCGATTTGTATAGTACATAAATTCTTATTATTTTCATAAGAGTTTATTTACAGATACATCTTATATTTCATTGTGTCCTACACAAATTCCTTATTGCGGATTGCAAATAACTTGTCTTGTTATTATATATATATATATATATATATATATATATATTTTTCACAAGGTAAGTTGATAAATACTAACGTATTGCAATTAATATATATATATATATATATATATATATATATATATTTGATTGGTATTTCTTGACCTTCTTTTATATAATAATATTTGAAATTTTGTTTCTTGCAAAAAAGGTCTAAACAAATAAAAAGAAAGAAATTCGAACCTGTTTTAAAATGTATCTTTATCGCGAGTGACAAGAAATATAAACTTCAATAAATCAAGCATTAGTTTCCAATCAAACTTTGTAGTAAACATTTTAATATGTATACATGTTTAATAAGAAGTTTGAATTTTAAATTTTGACCAAGAATTTAGAATCTCGCATCAAGGTATAATAATACATAATGTATACATACTAACAATATTTTAATCTGTGACGTAAATGTTGTGTACAATTATGCATGAAATAAATTGAATTGTAGTAACTGTACCACATCATTCAATGAATGGTTCAAATTAAAGTATGTTATAAATATATAAAGCTCCGTTTATTGGTAAGCATATTTTAGATATTTGTTAAGATATAATGTACATGTATCGTATTATAGGAAAAAACATCATTGATATAGACCATCTAGCGACGGTCGAAACCCACAAAAGTTTATTAGAATTGTTGCTCAAAGATATATCACCAGCTATAAATAAAGTTGCACCGGAAAATGAAAAAGTTACGTTCCAAATGGGCGGGTGCTCTGCACATAACAGTCGTGGCGTCCGCGAATATTTAATTCAAAGTTTTAATGGCAAGGTTATTGGTAGGGGATACGAAATTGGTTGGTTTGCTTGAACTTCTGACCTTCCCCAAATAATTTCTTTCTATGGTGAAGAGCAGACAGGAAAAAAATAGAAGTCCTTTGGAATGTGGTGCTTCAGATGTATGATGAAGATGGCATGGACAGACAAAGTTAATAACAAAGAGATTTTAAAAATAATGAGGGAAGGAAGATATTTATGGAAAACATAAAATAGATGGAATAGAAGGACGGGACAATTGGGGAATAGTGGGGAATAGTGCGGGATATATTACAAGCAGAGATAGGAAAAGAGAGGTAAAATTATACCTTGATCGGACTATTGCACGCAGATAGTGAAAGATGTAGGCAGTGAGAATTTCAGGGAATCGTATAGGTTAGCGTAGAATATGCAACAACGGAGGTACGCGTCTAACCAGTTCTAGGATCGAAGACCTGATGATGAGGAAATTTGAAATGAAAAATTTACTATGGTTATCGTTTTGAAAATTTGGAACAGTTATAAAGCAGTATTTGAGATCAATGCACAAGAATTTCGCCATATAAGTTAGCAAATACTAGACTAAAATTTTCTTATAGACTTAGGTTATTTAATGATGGCATATTTGAACGTTCAACATAGTAATTGTGTTCCTTTATAATAGACAATTGGTGCAACAAATACTTTGTTCGTTGGCAGTGCGCGCGAAATACTACACTGATCAGTTCTTCGCGACAGACAACGGAATGCGATATATGTGCGAGTAGTGCGGTCGAAAACAATAGCGTGCTATCAGCGTGGAATTTACCACCGATGCACCGTGATCGTTCAGCAAATCAACAACCGCAAAGGTCAGTACTTTTTGCTACAGTATTTATATAACCAAACCCTCTCCAGTTTTCTTTTACTTGTGGTCCATTAACCTATTTGAACCTGTAAACCCTTATTACATTTTTTAACTCTAATCAATCAAATTCTTTTTCTTATGCTAACTCGTTGAAAAAAATTTGCTTCTTGTTGTGTTGCAGATTACTATTCATATTGCTTTAGAAATTTCCATTGCAAGAAAAGCGATAATTATCTTGTCTAAGTGACAAGGGTTTTGTTTCAACAGTTTATCAAAAAATCACTCGTTTTCGTTAGTGTGAAAGTTTTAGTTTCATTGTTTAAAAACTTGTAAAAAATTTAAATGAAATTTTGGCACTACTTAAAATACGACTTAATGTGGGATTAAAGCATTTACCTCACAGTCAACTAACAAGTGTGTCTTGTTTCAAAAATTACAAGAAATAACCTATTTTTGCTAAAATAGTACTTTTAATTTCCTTAGTTTTAAGCCTTGTATAAAAAGTAACAAATAAGTGATGATATGATTGAATACAGTATTTTTTCTCTAGAAGAAGAATATTAACACTTATTTTTTAAAATAATTTAAAAAGCCAATGTTTGAACATTACGAATTATAAACGGAAATCCTTGTGATGCGGGAACCAATTTTAACACGGTATGTTGTTGGATTTGATAGTTGTAAATACTCCCTGTATGTTTGTTGTGGTTTGTTTAGCATTCTTCTTAATCTTCTTTGGGAATTAAACCACTCATAGTTTTTAAAATCTTCTTTATGAGTGGTTTAATTCCCAAAGAAGATTAAGAAAAATTGATAGTTGTACTTTGCGACAACATCGTAGACGTTTTGCTGCCAATTTTAACATGCAATTTAGCTGATTTGAGTAACCCCGAAACTTGTATTATTTAAATGATATAATTTGTTATCTTAATATCTAAGCCAATTATAAGAACCGTTATACCTTTAATTATTCATGCTTTTCTTTGTAGTAAACACGTTATTATGGATAATTGCATATTTTTTTATTACAACACAAAAACAAATTGCACATTTTTCGAAGTTTTCTTGAACAGGATTGATATCATACCAGCGGCAACATTAATTGATTTATTTTAAAGTTGTGAAAACGACACAAATTTTGAAAAATACCCGATCAATATCAAAATGTTATTATGTCTACCTTTTTTCCCGAATACGGTATCATTTCTACTAAATCTTTACGAAGAAGGTTGTGTAATCCCCTTACTATAACTTTGTCTAAATCGATTCTTGTTTGGTTGTGAGTGCCATTTACAATATTTCCAATTGCCATTACTATGTTATTTAAATTGATAAACTGTAACGCGCTGCATTACACTAGCTATAAATTAGATAAAAAAGAAACATTTTAATTTGAGAAATTTAATATATACGTACCTTGTACGATAAATTTGACGAATAATTATTCTTAATTAGGCATTTATTTTAATTCTTTTGTTTTTAGAGAATATAATTTCAATTAAGGCAGTTAGTATAATTAAAGCAATAAAAAATGAATTTTTTAAAAATAAATTGGTATAATATAATATTAAGATAACGCATTGGTTATTCAATAGAATAAACTTGCCTACAACATGTACTGCTGAAATAAACGATTTAATAAATTATACAATATAATAAATATGAAACAAATGCACTGCGTCATGCAATAAACTCAAACTACAAAATCAGAAGATTATTGATAGTAAAATACCTATTGGGAATGATCTCAGGTTCATAAATTATTTAAAAATCACAAACATGGGAAAACAAATTTCAATGTTATACACTTCTCACATAAAAAGTTTTTGTATATTGTTCATTAGAAATAATTCTATATAATAATACAGCAAAGCAATTACAGCTAAAGATCACAATATAGTAATCACTAAAACCCAGCTATTCGTTAGTGAAATTCAAGAAATTCAGATTGCCGATAATTCAATCAGTTATACAACACAATACAATTAATGCGTAATGGCAACTTAAATAAACAATAGGAAACCATTAGTCGTTCACGTGAAATGAATTTACAGCAGGAGATACTATGTAGTTACTCCCTGTATGTTTGTTGTGGTTTGTTTAGTATTCTTCTTAATCTTCTTTGGGTATTAAACCACTCATAGTTTTTAAAATTATCTTTATTAACGTTTCGATCCATAATCTAGGATCGTTTTCAAAATAATAAAAACTTCAAGTTTGACATTTATGACACAAATTGAAGGTGACTTTGATTTATTGATGTTTGAAATATTTGGTTTGAGTACACTAAGCAAAAATTTTTAAAATTTAAATGAATAACTGCCTTCAATTTGTGTTACGGCCTGAGACCGACTTTTTTAGGTAGCCAATACGCTTAACGTGAAATCAGCTGATTAATTTTTATTGTAAAAATTCAATAACTTGGGAATTGGAAAACATTTTTTAACATGTTTCTATTTATACAATTTAGAGGATGGTTATTAAAGAAGTGTGCAATTGCATTATTAAAAGGCTTAAGTAGTCGTTTTTTTATATTTATTTTGAAGGGGAAATCATTATGATTTAGGCTACCTCTTTGGTAGATTTTAACATTGTTCTGAGGTAACCTTATGGTGGGTTTACACTTGTCAGATAGCAATGTTGTTCTATAAAGGTTGTATATGGATCTGAGGCGACCCTATGGCGGGTTTACACTTGTCAGATACCAATACTGTTTAACGGAGATTGTATATGGTTGTGAGGTAACCTTATTGCGGGTTTACACTAGTCAGATACCAATGTTGTTTTACAGGGGTTGTTAATATGCTTCATCATCATCTTCATTGGATCTTCATCTCAAAACTGGTTGGACACGCACCTGCACTTATTTATATTCTAAGCTAGCTTCCCTTCTATTGTTTTCTAATTTTATGTTTTATTTCACATATATTGTAAGCTGTTGTGTTTATACTTTAAATGTAAATTGGCTAGTATTCAAGTAGTAGCAAATGAGGCGAACACAAAAACTTATTTTGCTGAACGATGAATTAGCGACGGAATTAGTGTTGGTTAAGATTAGGCGTAATGTTATCGTGCAAGGAGATTTGGAATATTTTGAGATATTAGGAAATACGTACACATGAAATTTTGAATGTAAATTTTATTGGTAGAATTTAGTGTTCGTTGAAGCTTTAAACGTTAGTATTTTGAATGAACAACGAAGGGATAAAGGGATGATTTAATTGCATTTCCAAAAGAAATGGATTATAATGTCATGTAATTTAATATGGAAGACTAGAAATATTGGAGTGATAACAATATTGGTAGATCTAATTTTGTGTGCTGTTTTACGATTTCTTTTACTAATACCTGGCCAGAGTGAGGTTAAAATATAAGTTTTTTGAGCTTATTTATGTGTAAATTGCAATTATTTTATATTGAAAGAGTTAAGTGTAGGTTGAATTTCATTTGTATTTATTTGGCAGTTAGGATAAAATTCTGGTCATAGTAAAAGAATACCTAGTCACTTCAGTAATAGAACTTTAATTGGTAGAGGTTTCGAACGAGAATTTTATATTTTAATTAATGCAACCAAAAGTCTAATAGGTGTGTTAAGATATTGTATGTAAAGGAAACGCATAATGTGATAAATTTAGGAACCCGAAGCAAGGGACACCTATGCAGTGTACGAAAAATATTGAAATAATTTCTGAGACAGGCGGTTTGGCACCCTTTATTATAACAGAAGCAAAAGCCTTTTAGGATAAGTAATTAGCGTAAGATAGTTTCTTATATTTCAGTCATTTTTTTTTTGTTTCAATGTTTTTACAATTATTATAATTCTTTCCATTGGTGCTCACTCCAGCACCACTGTAGTTAGTCGAAGCACTATTATACTGATACGGCGTCCCAGCCCTTCAAAGTTTATTACATAACAATCATTCTACCCGTAGCAGAAACATCCACGTTGTGTTTGTTTTGACTATCAGATTTTATGGTTACAAAAGAAATCTGTAGTACATCACCTAACGGAAAATTGTTATTGTTTCTGTTGGTACATCTGTCAGAAAAACTAATTGCGTTTATTTGTTTTTATATCGAGCGCGGCACTTCAAGTATTGCGTACATTTTTCCGCTTATATCAATTTCAGCATCCCTTGGTATTGTTCAACGTGTTCAGTTATTACTTCTTCAGAGGTAAATTTATACTATCGTGCAAGTTAAAAATGAAAAATTGTTTTATTGCTTGAAAGCAGATACTTGACGTGACAGTTATTATTATTATATACTGCAAGGTATATAACTTGTAGCTTAATAATCTTTCAAGTAGTCTTGGTATTTCAATTTCATGTTGTTCAGGATGAAAAGTTTTGTGATGATCATGTAGGTGCTTTTTATATTTAGTGACTGTCATTTCTGATTCACTCAGTCTTTCAATAATTACATTTATTTCGCTAGTGTGATTTGTGTGCTTACCTGTCCAAGACGAGACTAAATGATGTAATTGCTTCGCAGTTCATTAGTCATTCCAATTGTGGAATTATTTTGCACCTTCCACTAACTTTATATCTATGGAATATGAAATGAACAGGCAATGTCGAATTTATTTGACGTGTTCTTGAATTTGTTTAAATTTATTGACAATTTGTACATGAGCACTTGTTCTTTTAACAATCTCTAAATACACCTTCATGGTACTGGGGTTGTAATGAATGGGGTTTTTTAAATTATTTTCATCATTAGGTCTTCCAGTCCTAAAACTGGTTGGACGCGTAGAGTAGAATTTATTTAAGAAGAGCCTGTACGTCATCATGCGCATCCGGCTAAAACGGTGTCAGATTAGTCCATTGTTTATAAATAGGTGTGTTCGTTCAGCATTTCAGTGGCGCAGATAATTTTCTGTTATTTTCTATCATTGAACGTTAAATCTATTCTGGTTAAAGTATAATTTTGATATTTATTAATTAAACCTGATTACTACATATTACTACATATTATTATGTGTTGATTTATAAAACAGGAACGCTTTTAATATCTGCACTTTTAAACCAAACTTTATTCTGTGAATAATATGAAAAAGCTAGTATTGTACAAATAAATGATTTTTAGTATTGAAAATCGTCACAGTATCTTGTTTGAAGAAAGCATAATGTAACAGTTAATATAATCCACAAAAACTAATTTCAATTTCCCCGCGCATTAGACATGTGAATTTAAACCAACAAAATAAAACTTGATTTTAGAATATTTACTCTATGGAAGTGTTTTCAAAAACCTAAAAATCATTAAATTCGCTGACATACAGGCTCTTCTTAAATATATTCTACTCTACCTCCACTGTTTTTTATTCTGAGCAACCTACACATTTCCCTGAAATTCCTAGAGTCTGCAACTTCCACTATCTGCGTGCAATAGTCTAATCTAGGCCTACCTCTCTACCTTTCTTTTACTTTTCTCTGCTTCTAATATATGCCGCGCTATTCTCTCATGTCTTGGTATGTGTCCTATTATGCAACCTCTCCTATTTTATACTGTTTACCACATATTGTTTTTTCTCTTACCGCTTCTAGTACTTCATTGTTCTTAACTTTGTTTCTCCATGATATTTTCATCATACACCTGTAGCACCATAGTTCAAAGAGTTTTATATTTTTTCTGTCCGCTTCTCTACCTGTCCTCGTTTTATAGACGTACAGTGTTCTACTCCACACATGTTTTCGGCAATCCTTTATTGTTTCTATGTTTGTTGCCTTCAAACAATGCAGTCGTTTTTCTTGTTAAGTACAGCACGGCCTTGTGCCAATCCTTTGCAACTTTTGTCCGTTTTCCCTTCTACTGGTTTTAAAAATATACCCGAATATACTCGAAAGGGATTAAGCAACCTGACGGCTACAAAGATCCCCCACCTCTTAAACACTTACCGAGTCGATAGTTTTCCAATTACTGCTTTTGCTCGATCAACATTGATTAAGAATATTGCAAAATCAACATCTGTAATTGCTTACGACAATCATCAGGCTTAAATACAACTGCTCTTTTCACCTTTAAGTTTTCTGTTCCGAGACTGGTTGGGTGCGTGACTACATTGATTTCTATTCTGAGCTAATCCATACGTTTCCCTGAAATTTCTATAGCCTACATCTTCCACTATTTGGGTGCAATAGTCTAATCTAGGTATACATCTACCTTCATTTTTCCTTTTTCTGCTTTTAATATACTCCGCACTAATCTCACATACCTTAGTATGTGACCTATCATCCTATCTCTCATATTTTTTACTGTTTTCCACATTATCTTTCTTCCCATATCATTTCTAGAACCTCTTTGTTCTTTACTTTGTCTGTCCATAATATCTTCATCATACGTCTGTAGCACCACATTTTAAAGGTTTCTATATATTTCTTGTCTACTTTTCCTACTGTGCACGTTTTACCGCCCTACAGTGCTGTGCTCTACACATACGCTTTCAATAACTTTTTTATTGTTTCTATGTTTGCTGTCTATGAACACAGTAGCTGCTTTTTCTTGTTAAATGCAGCTCGATTTTGTGCTAGACTTTGTTCTATATCTTTTGAATTTTTTCATCTTGATGTTATTTGATTATTTCCTAAGTAGCATCAATTCTTAACCTCTTGTAAGTTCTTGTTTCCTATTTGTATCATGGCTTTTGACTTATTTACCCTTCCTTTACATAGTATCTGTTTGTTAGTACTATTTCTATTTCATTAAATGCGACTTCTAACTTCCTTGCTAAGAACTACATTGATTTTCATATGCATCGGGTGAAAGGAGTGATAATTTAGATATCTGCCAGAGGATATTGGTTTTCTGTAACAGTCTGTAATTAAAGTATTACCTCTGCGTATTATTTGCATGTCTAAAAAAGGAACTGAACAATTGGTTTCTTTTTCTATGGTGAATTGAATGAAAGGATCGTAGCTGTTAAATATTTGGAGTACGCGATCTTCACAATTTGACGGAACGCAACAAATCAAATTGTCGAAAAGAAACTCAAAATGAAATTTTGTGAGGCGGCTATCTAACAGGTCATCCATAATATATTGTGCAATTATAGGTAATATACTAGCTCCCATAGGAGTACCCAAGATTGGTGTATAAAATCTGTTTCTAAATGATAAATATGTCGTAGTAACCGCTTAAACATGAAAAAGCAGTCGAAATCGTTAATAAATATTCAAATAACTCTAAATAAAGCACGGATGTGAAAATTTAATTAAGTAAGTACGGAAATAATCTAATGTAAGAAATGCACGTAACAAATTTAAACTCATTTTTAAGTACAGGATATCGCAATAATCTTTTTTAATGTCTAATTCCTGCTCTAGTGCTTTTAGTTCCGGTCCTGTACGTATGTATATATTATTGTGAAGTCCTTCTAGAAAGAGCCCCATCGATGGGCCGTCATTATATTTATTGTTTACTTCGGCTGCTCCGCTCTTGCTTTAAAATTTTTATGAATCTTTCAAAGAAACTTACCTGGACTGCTGAAAATCAAACTTTACCTAACAGCTACTAAGCTGGAATCTTAAAATTCTTCCTTACAATCCTATCAAAAAAACGCAACTACCTAAATACATCACACTCTATTTACACAAATAAACAAAATTACCTTCCAAAACTTTGTCCATTATAACAGTTAACATACATAAAATTACATATTTTTGTGAAGAAAACAATTCACTTTTAAAACGTGTTTGGATCAAATATTTTTCAGTATACATATACCCTATTTAAAGTAAGTGGGCTAACCTCATACCTGACTTTATCCGTTGTCTTAATATGAGCTCACAGTAAAACCCTTTTAAACCTGTGTACAAAAGTTATAGCACGGCAATAATAAAAGTCCCCTTTACTTTGTAAATAAGCAGCCTTTGTATCATTATATTAATGATCCTTTTCTACATAAACATATTTTTATTTAAATATACAGTTCAATAAATTTTTAAGTCCGTAGAATTCATACAATAAGCACCCAAAAAGCACAAAGTGTCCACACATAAACAAACTTTCTTGGTATCATCGTAACCGTTGGCACACTTCTTAAAACACAAACTCCTAACCGACACAAAATTCTACATAATTTTCGCACCAAACATCAACGGTCTTCATCGTACCGGAATTTTTAAGCACGTACTTCACAAAATACGACGAAAATCGTTTCTATCTGTGTAACGGCTGGTCCGCTTCGCCGAAACTAGCTTCAACTGAAAATCAATTCCTCTGAGTCACGCCCCACATATAAGACGGACCTAGGTTTTCTTCCTTTATCTCATCTACAAACAATTTCTCTCTCACGCCTCGTTATACAAATCCCACTCAGATATGTACCCACTCTAAATCTTAGTCACGCGTCCCCTTCTACCTGTAACGTCCAATTATATTTCTTAATTTCTCTCCCTATTTAAATTTGATATCTTGTACAAATATCTTCCACCTTTATTTTGCTTATAGCTTCAAAACCGTCTTTGTTCGTTCGTTACTAAATCTAACCGATATCTGACATTTTCACCTCACTCCCTTATATGATATAACCGGTCTGTCTCTGTTTTCTATCGATCCGTGCCTGCCTTAACGTCTATTTGCATTCGTAGAAATTATTGATTTTCTGATGAGGTTGTTGACCACACGCGTCCCATACCTGTAAATAATCTTTACCTAGAACGTGCTTCTTGTAACCGTCGAGTTTTCGTTTATTGATGTTCTTTCCTCATCTTTTCCAACAAGCTCGTGTTTTTAAATGCTATTTTATGCTAAATGATATTGAAATGTTCCTAATTCACTACAATTATACCCGTAAAATTATTGATCTTATTGAAATTAAAATGAAAAAGCTTTTAACTGTAGTACGCCGTTTATGCAATAATAAAAGCCAAAGTCTCATCCTGTACACAAATGAACTGACTTGTTTGATAGTCGCTTAGCATTTATTGACTCTGCTTCCTAAATATTGAAATTTCCTTCCAAATAAGTGCAAAGCTGAAACTAAAATGAAATTAATCCTAAAATTCCTACATTAAATTACTTAATTGTTACCTTAGATCTATCAAATACCGATTTAACTTTTTAGTAAGTGGCATTTACACACGCTAGCCTACCCTAAGCTGACCTATAACCTCATTTACTTCTAACATACAAATCACATAGTTATATATTGCTGTGATAAAGGGTTGTTTAGGGGTTATTAAGTAGTAAGGGTCGCGTAGTGACTGTAAATAGCAATGGGAATCAGAAAACAGCATTTATTTAGCAGGAAAATAAATAACTCCCACATTATGTAAATAACAAGCATTTAACACCCTGTATATGGACCGTAATTTATTTTAATCAATGACAGTAAGCATATCTTCTAATAATAGAACGCGTATTCAGCAGAGAAATAATCATACATGTAATTAAACTACGTTGAGAAGTGTTCAACAGGTTTATAAAATAGATGCGCAGAAGATAAGATAAACCCTAGTAAATCTTTATGCAATTACGCTTGTAAGAAAGAAGGAACAATAAGCGCTTTGATAAGAAAACGCACTTTCAAAGATGAGTTTAAATAAATACATAAACGAAAACAGCACTCGTGTTACATCATTTATTTTGTACAACTCTCCAAAAGCTTTATCTACTCAAAACAACAGACATAAGCTAAAAGTCCAGCAACGATAACAATAACAAGGCGATCAAAGATCGTAAAACAATAGTAAATAACAGCTTGATACGGAACTCCAAAATAGTTTCATAAGAAATCAGCTTGAAAATATACTAGGAATGTGCAGAACAAATATGGTTGGTTGCAGGGATGTTTGGAAAGCCAATCTAAATGTAGAGAGCAAAAGTTATATAACGCCTAGAAGCGATAACAAACAGTCAGTCTCAATTTGAAACACGTCGAATCTACAATACCTTTAATCAAATATTTACGCGACAGATATTTAAATTCTATATTATAGTTAAAAATAGTGTTGTGCAAGAATTGCGTTAAGAATATACGAAAAAGCTTTTGCCGTTCTTGCAGAAAACGTGAGTAGAAATTGGGTAATTAATTTAAATTAAATGTTTATAATGATATAGGGCTTCTAGTCCCCTTCTAATCCGCTTCTAATACAATGCTAGTCCACTTCCAATCCAATTCTAGTCCACTTTTAATAATTCACGATTCTAAGTATGGTATTCAGAAATTCTAATTCACGACGACAAATGGAATAATTCTAAATTCCTAATACTAAGAAACCTACAAGTTCCAAGTGGTATTTAATTGAAAAGGTCCAAGGCGTATCCAGAGAAGTATAGAATAAAGCACGAGGTGAATTTTGGAAACAAGGGGTAACCGTACTGAATTACTGGTTCAAATATACGTTAAGGAGTGCAAAGCAGAGCAATGGTTTTCAATTAAAAATAATAAAGGGGCGTTGATCACAACACGAAACAACTCATCAGGAGATCACAGGTCAGGGCTACCTAGTTTTAAGGAATCTTTTCAAATTTAAATTTTAACACTTAATACATTAATTTTCTCTAAAGCTTGTAAGGAGTCAACAAGAATATTGAATACGTTGAAACTTACGTAATAATCATAAAAGAGTCCAAACGTTCCAGATTTTTTTTGTAAAAGGTGTCGTTTTTGGTGACTTTAAATTAAATTAAAAGGATACAAATTTTGGGATAAAAGATCCATATAATATTAATTGATTGAAGGGTGTATTTAAAGCATTACAAAAATTGTGAAGTGTAAATATTATTTCCCTTCATTATATGAATATTGATTGACTTTGTTTTATCAATTCAAACAGGCAACCATAAAAGGGGTAAATGAAAATTGATCATAGTAACGTTGTGCACTCTGTGTAAATTAAAAAGAGCTAGCTGTGGCATAATAAAATTAGAAGATTGGAGAAAAACACAGAGCGGTGGCGTTCAGCTGGACGTATATTACATCCGGCTGCTCAAGCAAGGAGGAGTACTACATTAATAAATTTGAAGTAACAACGAGGGGCAGAGAATTACACAGCAATATATATATATATATATATATATATATATATATATATATATATATATTAATATAAAAACGGCACTAAGGGACTAATCAAGCAATGAACCAACGAAACTAATATAAATCGACTCTAAGTACGGAAACTAAAATCGAGACTAAATCAACTCGAAATACAGGGTTAGTACTTCAAAAACAACTCCAAGTAGCTGATAAACATTTTTGATGTACTGGGGGTACATGCCAAGCTGAGGGTCAACAACTTGAAAAACACTAAACTAGCAACCGATTTGGATCAGGAAGCTCCCATGAGAACCAATAGAAGGCATACAGGTTAGAATTTATTTTACAATTTATAGTACAAATCATATTTTGAATATTTGAAACTTACATGTAATTTAAATAATTTGTGTAAAGAGTTAACAAAACTTTGGTTGGTAAAAGTACGTCTTAAAAAGGGAATAGTTCTTTGAACGTTCAACGAAACATTCAAGGTAAAAATATATAAAAAATTTTTGCTGGCTTTAATTGCTTAGAAAGGGTTATAATTTTGGTAATGAACAAATTTAATAAGAATATTTATATTAATTTTGAATCAAAACTTTGTAAATAGCAAATGATATTACAAAGGACGTAGAGTTGTAAATTGTATATTTTCTTAGCTTGTTATACAAATTTCGGTGAATCTCGTTTGTCTTACAAAGGTATATGAAGTGTTAGAGGGGAGTGGGTACATATTCTCTGTTATCATATCGTCGTTTACTCTGTGCGGGATATCACCGAGTTAGTCGGGGCGTAAAAATTAATTGTGTTAAATTTAAATTATTTTACAGGCACAGAGGGGTGGCGATCAGCAGGAAACTGAGCGTTATACATCCGCCGAAAGGCGATATCGTAGCAACATATATATATATATATATATATATATATATATATATATTGCTGTGAAACCTACAACGAGCCTCTCCATTAATCTTAAACTAAGGTTTTCAAATCGAGCCCCACTTTTGGGCGTCAAGAATGCTGTGAAACCTTTTAAATTAACTGGTCCGTTGATTTTCTTCTGTTAATCGCCTCTTTACTCTTTTCCGCCTCTGCTGCTCACCTAGTTAAAACTTTCATCCTCATTCAAAAAGAAACAAATACATTCCTACCACAAACATCAACGTTAACTCTATTTACATCAATATTCATAATACATTAAAATTTCAAAATTAAATTTCAGCATAAATTTCAGTATCAGAAAACTTCAAGATTAAATTTATTATCATTTTAATGTGCATCCAGAATTAAAGTCCTTGTAGGATGCCTACTAATTAATATAACAATATACGCAGACCTGAGTCTGAGTACAAAGGGAGCATCTCCCACCCCTTTACGTTAATTAACCAGGTTCGTCTAATTGAGCTCAAAGACATACCCAAATTTTCATCATAATCCAGAACATCAATACTAAATACTCCTTTCTACTTAAACAAGAAAATTTCACCTTAAAGTTAAAAATTTGTTGTTAGTACAAATTTACTATTGTCCATTTTAAGTAAATAAATTATAAAGTTATTCAACACACACCAAAACATTAAAAATCGAACAACAAAGCATAAGTTACCTGAAGGTTAATGCACTCGTGGCTCCAATATACATCGTCCTCTGTTAATCACACCATTCCAACTGGGTTATGTTTAGGTCCTCGGATTACTGGTCGCCTTTAAAAATATTCTACACCACCATTCATCTAAAGTTGTTTCAGTGCTTTTCCGGAACTTATTTGTGTATATCTGTATCTTGTTTTGTGGATCTAGTCACGTTTACGAATCATTTAATTATTAACACCCCCGAAAAATAGCAAAGAAATTCATACTTCTTTCACGCTATACGCCAAAACTGCCTACTTTTGTGTATTCATTTGTCGTTGCAAATTTGAATAATTGGTACAGTACTCGCAATTATAACTAGACTTTATTACCTTGCATCTTCTTTTCTAAGTGCACTAAATTACTTTCATCGTAGTACGTAAAGAGCAAACTGTTTTAAAGTATTAAATAATCACCAAAATATACGAGCAAACTGTTTAAATTATTCAATCAAAATCGAAAAACTAAGAGAGCGAAACTCATATTAACACGGGTATATATAATCGCTAGCCTATACGTCGCTTTTGTCCCCAAAACGGACAGTTTCTAGAATTTCGCATCCTATGTTCCCATCTCCACCGCCTGGCACGCGGTTCTTATTAAATTTGCACTCGCACCAGTTAAATCTCAGAAATTTTACACACGGCACGCAACGTCTGAGAATAACTAATTAATTTTTATACAGAAATGTTATTTTTACCTCTCATGTTTGCCGCTTATTTTCAACCAATTGCAACCCAGTGACGTTGCTCAAATCACACCTTTTACTATATGTGTCTCTGTCTTGCGCATATTATACGTCTCTATCTACCCTGTTCTGAGTGGTACAAATCAATATTCTTTAGTATCGGTTATTTTCAATCCACGTGGTCTGTTAAATAACCCACTTTATTAGCATTTCTCGTGAATATTAAGCGACGGTTTCTCCAACATTCTCTGTAACCATTTGTTATCTGCAAAATTTACGCAGTACGAGACTTTTAAAAATACGCAGGTGTTCAATCGTCCTACTTCTAAATAACACTTCTACGATTTGAATATTATTGGGTTTTTACAAGCTTTTATGCATATTATATGTTACTAATGGTTCAATTAACTCCAATTAAAATAATACCCTTTAATTTTTAGTGAATTCTAATTAAATATTCAATTATTATCTGTAGATTTTGTTTAATACTCGTTACTTAAACTTGAATTAATTAATATAAATTTTGCACGTAATTTCCATGTGTTTCTTTACTTGGAATAATTAAATTACACGTTGTGCATTTTAATACCGCTTCTTTTTATAGCAAGCGTCTTGTAAATAACTTAAATCTCTTATTTTTAATGAAACGAATGAATTTTTATTCTCCACGGTTTTTTAATAAAGCGTATTATCTAATAAAATTCCTTATACACGGTGATTAAAATTATTTGATGTAATTAATTAATTTTCTACCCTGGTCTAAATATGAGTAATATATATATATATATATATATATATATATATATATATATATTATTGTGAACGCTAGGCCCTAACCATGGATCCCCACACTTTGGGTTGCATAAATGCTGCGTAGTTCCCTCTGAAAAGAACGCTCTAAAAAATTTGTGTTGTCACAATTACTTGCACTTACCTGAAAATGAAGTCCTACCACCTATACTTGCAATTCATATCACCCTACAATAATACCCTCTGAAGATGCTTTCCAATTCGGACGCCAAAACCTCCAGCTTCCTTAGGTATATTCGCCACGGCTGTTCACTTGTCCTCTGAAAATTCTACCCCACTACTTAAATAAATAAAGGTTGACCTCCAAAAGTACATCACAATTTATTTGAACATCAAGATGTTATTCACAATTTTTAGTTTTACATTCCTTATACATTTTAAATATTTAACACATAATATCAATTTTAAAAGAAGTCATTTTAAATAAAATAATTTGGAAAATTTTCTAATTACATCAATAATTAACTAAAAGTAACTGGGCTTATCCCCAAACTTTACTTTTAACCTCCAGATCTAATACGAGCTCATAGTAAAAACCTTTCTTTACTTATGTGCTAACTACAGAACTGAAATTACCAAAAACCCTTTTACTTTGTACAGTAAACCAATATTACGCCTTCAGTTTATACCACCAAATAGTACATAAATAATTTTTCGTATACTCCTTTCTCAAGGTAAATCATCAAATAAAATGTCCTTGCAATACAATAAAATGCACCAATAATCACCAAATTGTCATAAACACCCACAAAATCACAAGAAGCAAAAGTTTTACAAAGGTTGAATTACCTGGATTGTAGCACCACCAGCTCTCTACGTGGAAACCTTCTAAACAGATTTCTCCGCTACCAATGCACGGTGCTTCCATGCTCCCGTACATCTGTTACTGATCAATCCATATACTTATATACTTGACTAGTATTCAGAGTACACCAAACGCCTCCAACCACAAGTAGTAAAAATTCTACTTACTTTGCTTTCAGCTTCGATTATTAACAGGATTTTATATACTTCACCATAGCCATGTAACTTTGCATCAACTTGTGCATATTAAATTTTAATGAAATCTAAACTCACTTATTTACATTACACTTGTATGTAGTTTGGTTGAAGAAAGGAACGGAAAGTCTTTGCCACCTCCTTTGGGTTTATATAGCCTTAAAAACTGTCTACTTGAATCTATTCTCACCACCCCTATAACACACTTTCTTAGTAATGTTTTCAAACCGTCTACTGGTTCCAGAAACTCTTGCACAGCACAGAAACAAACGGTCGCTCAATTCCACAAACTAACCATTACAAACAATCGTTTTATGAAGAAACCCTCATTAAAATTTTCTACGATTGTCACTTTTCGCGAAATGTCCTGATAACTGCCATCCAATCTAGCCTCCAAAACACGTCTCTAATGCACGCGCATATCTGTCATTTCCCTCTAACTTGCATTTAACATCTTCCACCTTTTGTCTTTTTTTTTCTTAATTTTCAACATTTTTTGTGCCTTTCTCTTATCTTTGTCTAACCTGAATGTTATATCTGGTTGTTTCTATCCCCCCTATTCATAAGCTCTGTTCTACCTAACCGATTGATACTATTGTCTATCTTGCTCTTATTCACCTAACCTAACAATCGTACTCTGTTTGCAATCTTCTACTGGATTTCTGATTTCCTTTCCAACCAATATCTTCAGAAAACACATCGCGCTTCTGTCTCGCTTATTTACCACTGAGTTCCCTTGTCTAACAGACATTTCAAAATCAACTATAGCTAACTATATGTTATTTCACCTTCTTCGCTACTTCATGTAAAATTTCGTTTTTCTCTATATAATATCGATCTGTTTTCGTACGTAACGTGCAACATTTTATCTAACATAGACCTGTGTTTGTCTCTCAACGGTCTTTTACCAGGAATCCTAATACTTGTTGACAAGCTTTAAACTCGATACAAAGAACGTGCTTGCTATGCTAAACCTTCTTAGAAATATTATATGTTTCCGCTTTATTTTACACTAAGCTACACAAATAAATAACTCTCGCTTTGAATATGCGTTACTAAATAAATATACCCTCTTCCATTATCGATTTTTATGCTACAAACATAAAAGCTTTCGTATTATCAAATTTACACGCTATTTCATTTTAACTAACTATGCTTTACGAAAATACGTTTCCTACATATTTATGAAACTACGCCTTAAAAAATTACGTTTCTACCTTATAATTAATATTTACAGTGAATTTTACAACCACGTACAATGAACCCTAATATTTAAAGAAAATTGGTAAATTATTATCCCATCTTTCGGAAAAACGCCTTAAACTCTACTTCATCTTTATATACATGAGTTACCCTGCAATAACTAATTATTTGACCTTTCTAATACCTATTATAACCTATAAATTCACAGTAATATATATATATATATATATATATATAATGCTCTGATAAGGGGTTGTTTAGGGGTATATTGAATAGCAAGTAGTAGTGTAGTAACCATAAATTGCAATAGGAATCAGAAAACTGCATTTATTTAGCAGAAAATTAAGTAATTCGTACATTATGTAAATAGCAAGCATTTAACACCCTGTATATAGACCGTTATTAACTTTAAGCGATGCAAGTAATCATATCTTACGACAATGGAGCGCGTATTCAAAGAAATGATAGTGCATGTAATTAAACACGCATTGAGAAGTGTTCTAATTAGTTATAAAGCAAATACGAAGATAAGAGATAAAACCTAACAAAGGTTTATGCAATTACGCGGAAACAAGAAACGTTTTGATAAGAAAACGCAGTTTTTAAAGACGCATAAAAATACATAAACGAAAGCAGAATTGAAGTTACATCATTTATTTTGTACAATTATTGAAAGGCGATATCTACACAAAACAACGTATGGTCAGATAACGAATAATAAAGTATCAAATAAACACCTTACACAGAAAACCGAAGAAATTACATCAGAAACATTTCGAAATGCAGGGAATATTAAAGACCTGGTTGGTTGAGAAATCTGCAAGACTGCTTGGAAACCCAGCCCACATGTAAGTGGGATGAGCCTATACTAACACAGAGCAATAATAAGACGGGTCAGTTCACAACTCAAGCAGGGCGAAGCTGCGTCACTGCTAACCAGAAAGTCACGCGTAATTTAATATTTAATAAAATATCAAGTGTATGTTACAGTGATAGTAGTGCAACGACTAAGAAGACTTCTTTTGCCGTTTAACGTGAGTAGAATTTGGGGTATTTTATTTAAACTAAATATTAAAAATAATAGGGCTTCGAATTGGTGGTACATCTCTGGATAATTCGAATCTGTGAATGTGTTGATGACAATAATTCCGATTTGGATAGATATAACATTTCTGAATATTTCAAATTGGTGGTGTATTTCTGAATAATTCAAGTATGTGTCGACAAGAAGAATAACTTAAATCTGGGTCAATATAATATTTCAAATCGGCGTCAACAATTATATTTTGGTACAATTCTGGTACAATTTTGAGTCGTGAGATTCAAGGCATATAAAATAAAGAAGCGCGAAGTAATTTATGGAAAACGAGGGGTAATTGTACTCAAATATTGGTTCAGCTAAGCAGAGCAGTGATAAGACGAATAAGGACAACAAAGGGGTGTTGATCCACAACAACATATCGCAGGTTATATATATATATATATATATATATATATATATATATATTGCTGTGAATCCACCAAAATCCGGGAACTACGGTTTTCGAATCGAGCCCCACAGATTGAGCGTCAAAGAATGCTGTGATTCCATGTATTAGAATCGAGCCTCACGAATTGGACGTCAAGAATGCTGTGAATCCTACAAAAAGCTATTCATTAACTTAACTGTTCCGTTGACTTTCTTCTGTTAATCGCCTCTTTACTCTTTTCCGCCTCGGCTGCTCACCTAGTTAAAACTTTCATACTCAATCATAAAAAAACAAACACATTCCTATCACAAACACCAACGTTAACTCTATTTACATCAATATTCACAATACATTAAAATTTCAAAATTAAATTTTGGCATAAATTTCAGTATCAGAAATTTTCAAGATTACATTTATTATCATTTAAATGTGCATCCTGAATTAAAGTCCTTGTTGGATGCTTACTAATTAATATAACAATATATGCAGACCTGAGTCTGAGTACAAAGGAGCATCTCCCACCCCTTTACGTTAATTAACCAGGTTCGTCTAATTGAGCTCAAAGACATACGCAAATTTTCATCATAATCCAGAACATAAATACTAAATACCCCTTTCTACTTAAACAAGAAAATTTCACCTTAAAATTAAAAATTTGTTGTTAGTACAATTTCACTACTGTCCATTTTAAGTAAATCAATTATAAAGTTATTCAACACACACCAAAACATCAAAAATCGAACAACAAAGCATAAGTTACCTGAAGGTTAATGCACTCGTGGCGCCAATGTATATCGTCCTCTGTTAATCACACCAATCCAACTGGGTTATGTTTAGGTCCTCGTATTGCTGGTCGCCTTTAAAATTTTTTACACCACCATTCATCTAAAGTTGTTTCAGTGCTTTTCCGGAACTCATTTGTGTATATCTGAAGCTTGTTTTGTGGATCCAGACACGTTTACGAATCCTTTAATTATTAACACCCCCGAAAAATAGCAAATAAATTCATACTTCTTTCACAAATATACGCCAAAACTGCCTACTTTTGTGTATTCATTTGTCGTTGCAAATTTGGCTAATTGGTACAGTGATACTAGACTTTATTACCTTGTATCTTCTTTTCTAAGTGCACTAAAATACATTCATTGTAGCACGTAAAGAACAAACTGTTTTAAATCACCAAAATATACGAGCAAACTGTTTAAATTATTCTATCAAAATCGGAAAACTAAAAAGCACTGTTTAACGCATTGAATCAACTCGAAAATCTAAGAGAGCTAAACTCATATTAACCCGGGTATATATAGTGGTTAGCCTGTCTGTCGGTTTTGTCCTCAAAACGGCCAGTTTCTAGAATTTCGTATACTATGTTCCCATCTCGACCGCCTGTGCGTCGGTTCTTATTAAATTTGCACTCGCACCAGTTAAATCTCAGAAATTTCGACACGGCTCGCAACGTCTGGGAATAACTAATTAATTTTATACAGAAATGTTATTTTACCTCTCCTGTTTGCCTCTGATTTTCAACCTATCGCAACCCAGTGACGTTGCTCAACTCACGCCTTTTACTATATGTGTCTCTGTCTTGCGCATATTATCTGTCTCTATCTACCCTGTTCCGAGTGGTACAAATCTATATTCTTTAGTATCGGTTATTTTCAATCCATGTGGTCTTGTGAAATAACCCACCTTATTAACATTTCCGTAAATATTAAGCAACGGTTTCTCCAACATTCTCTGTAACCATTTGTTATCTGCAAATTTTACGCAGAACATAAAACATTTAAAAATACGCAGGTGTTCAAACATAATACTTCTACGATCTGAATATTATTGGGTTTTACTAGCTTTTATACATATTATATGTTACTAATGGTCCAATTAACTCCAATTAAAATAATACCCTTTAATTTTAGTGACTCCTAATCAAATATTAATTATTATCTGTACATTTTGTTTAATACCGGTTACTTAAAATTGAGTTAATCAATACAAATTTTGCACGTAATTTCTATTTGTTTCTTTACTCGGAATAATTAAATTACACGTAGAGCATTTTAATACTGCTTCTTTTTATAGAAGGCGTCTTGTAAATAATTTAAATCTCTTCTTTTTAATGAAACGAATGAATTTTTATGCTTCACGGTTTTAATAACGCGTACCTTTTCCCAAAGCTTCTACACGGTGATTAAAATTATTTGATGTGAATATTTAATTTTCTACCCTGGTCTAAATATGAGTAATATATATATATATATATATATATATATATATATTATATTATTTATTTATTTATATATAACAATTAATAAGATGAAATAATAACCTAGACTTTTTAAGTAAAGCCCAAATGATCATTTCAAATCGAGCTAGTAATTGAAAGAAGGAAAATATAAGTCCAAGGCCTTATATTTTCCTTCTTTCAATTACTAGCTCGATTTGAAATGATCATTTGGGCTTACTTAAAAGTCTAGGTTATTATTTCATCTTATTAATTGCAATACGTTAGTATTTATCAACTTACCTTGTGTAAGAAACTACTTATAATATATATATATATATATATATATATATATATATATACGCAGAATCTGCATGTTTATCTGCTCGAATTATAAGAACGTGACATTTAAAGTTTGCAGGTGTTCGCTCCTAATGAACGTTTTAAATATAATTCTCCGAGCTTCGTTTCATGGTATTTTAAGCCTGCTTTTAGCCGTTTGTTACGAACGCGTTTTACCTTGGATTTTCACAGGCTGTTATTTATCACTAATTGTTCAATTAACTCTAATTAAATTAATAATGAATGGCATTGACTTCTACCATTTAATTTTTAGCAAAGCTATTAAATATTAATTATTATTTGTACAATTTGATTAATACCCGTTACTTAAAAATTGAATAAATTATATAAATTTCGCACGTAATTTCTGTTTGTTCCTTTATACAGGGTGTTTTGAAGTTGCTGCGTTTATTTTTATTTTTAACAATATAAAAATCACTATAATATATATATATATATATATATATATATATATATTTCCTATATGTTCTTGCCATCTAAACATTTTCTGTACATTTTTTAATTGATGTTTTTTTCCACTTCCTATTTCATGACTTTGTATCTCTGTTTTCCTGCTGTGTCTGGTTTGTATTTAAATTTTCGCCTTTTTTCTATTAAATTCAATATATCTTTTGTTACCCATGATTATTTATTTTCTCTTTGTTTATACCCCAGAATATCGCTGAACGTCATGTCTAAACTGAATTTAATGATATTCTATTTTGTTTGTACTTCTTTAGTAACAGAAAATATCCCGATGTCTTTGGGCAATTCATTTGACTCTCATATCTTTTGTCGATATCTTCATCTTTTAGTTTCCAAAGTCAAAGTGTCCCTTTCTGTTACCTTTTTCAAATTTTAAATTTAAGAGCGGCTTTCATAGTTACTGATGTTGTGGTCAGTGTCATTTTAAATATCAATCTAAAAAACAAACGAGTTAGGTTGTACACTATATCATTAATCATCCACTGCCAAAGCAGATGTAGACACTGACCGCAACATCGTAATTATGAGCTCCACGATTAAAGTAAAAAAATTTGAAAAGGGAACGGAGAAGGCACTAAAAGATAAAGATATCTACGAAAGATTTGAAAAAAAGTCAAATAAATTGCTGAAACAAATCGGAAAATTTTCTGATACGAAAGAAGTAGAAACAGAACGAAATAACATCAAACCAGCTTAGAAATGGTGGCCAGCGACATTTTGGGGTACACACAAAAAGAAAATAAGAAACCATAGATAACAAAGGATATCCTGAATTTAATAGAAGAAAGATGAAAATACAAAAGCAGACCAGACGAAGCAAGAAAACAAATACAAAGCTATAAAATGGAAAATTATTAGCAAATGCAGGAAAGCTAAAGAACAATGGATTCATGAAAAATTCAAAGAGGTACAAACTAAGATGGAAATTGGAAAGACAGACGAAGCATACGAATTAATTAAATTGAATTTTAGGGATATAAAACCTTATAGCAAAAATATAGGAAGCGTAGAAGGAAACATCATCATATAAAATGAACAGAATGCGGTTTGATGGCAAGAATAATTTAGGGAATTTAATGCAGGACGGGAACTAGCAGCATTAAAACAGGAATCAGACATTGAAAAGGATGGTTTGGGATATTCTATACTTAGAGATGAGTTTGAGTTAGCATTAAAGGTTTTGAAAATGGTAAGGCACTGGATATAGATAAAGTGCAAGCAGAAACTCTAAAAGCCGCTGGACAAGCAGTAACAGCACCTCTATTCCAACTTGTAAGCTATATGTATGAGATAGGCGAGATATCCAAAGATTTCAAACGTAACATCATAGTAACTATACCAGAAAAGAGAGACGGGGATAGATGTGAACATTTTCGAACAATAAGTTTGACAGCACACGTATCAAAAATATTAACTAGAATTGTAGAAAAACGGATGGAAAAACGAGCTGAAGAAATAATAGAAGAATATCAATTTGGGTTTAGGCGTATCAGGGGAACACGGGAGGCTATTTTAGCTCAGAGAGTGATAATAGAAAAGACAATAGAAAGATAAGAAAACGAGTACATAAAGCATGTAGATCTGAAAAAAGAATTTGAAAATGTAAAATGCAAAAAAATGTTATGATATTATGATATTATGATATTGCATAGCTTATACAAAGAGCAAACAGCGGTAATAGAATTAGAGCAGGAAGGTAGAGAAGCAAATATTAGGACAAGGATGAGTCAGGGATGTGCTCCATCCCCGTAAATTTTTAACTTGTACATCGAAGAGACAGTGAATACTGTCAAATGCAGGATGACATTTGGAATTGTTATTAGGGATAAACGATTGATGTGCTTAGATTTGCAGATAATATAGCGGTATTAGCATCTAGTGAGGAAGAGTTAGAAGCTGCTCTTAATGAAATGGAAACGGTTCTACCAGAGAGATACGGTATGGAAATTAACAAAAATAAAACTAAAGTACTAGTATGCAAAGGAGGAGAAAAGAAATCAAAAACAAGAATACAAATAAGTGACGAGAACTTATAAGAAGTTAAGGATTCCTGCTACCTAGGAAGCCAAATAACGCAAGATGGGAAAAGTGCAAAAGATATAAAACTAGCACAAGATCATGCTGCATTTGACTAGCAAAAACCACTACTACGTACAAAGACAACAAACAAGCGTGTGATGAATATATCATATACAAACATAGTTAAGAACAAACAGTTTCTAGGGAAAAGAAAAGAAGAAGAGGGAAGAGGTAAAATGATAGAGGGAAGATAGAAGGGGAAAAGGGAAGAGAGAAGAGGGAAGAGGAAAGAGGGAAGAGGGAAGAGGGAAGAGGGAAGAGGAAAGAGGGAAGATGGAAGAGGGACAAGGGAAGTGGAAAGAGGGAAGAGGGAAGAGGGAAGAGGGAAGAGGGAAGAGGGAAAAGGGAAGAGGGAAGAGGGAAGAGGAAAGAGGAAAGAGGAAAGAGGAAAGAGGAAAAAGGAAAGAGGAAAGAGGAAAGAGGAAAGAGGAAAGAGGAAAGAGGAAAGAGGAAAGAGGAAAGAGGAAAGAGGAAAGAGGAAAGAGGAAAGAGGAAAGAGGAAAGAGGAAAGAGGAAAGAGGAAAGAGGAAAGAGGAAAGAGGAAAGAGGAAAGAGGAAAGAGGAAAGAGGAATGAGGAATGAGGAAAGAGGAATGAGGATAAGAGGAAAGAGGAAAGAGGAAAGAGGAAAGAGGAAAGAGGAAAGAGGAAAGAGGAAAGAGGAAAGAGGAAAGAGGAAAGAGGAAAGAGGAAAGAGGAAAGAGGAAAGAGGAAAGAGGAAAGAGGAAAGAGGAAAGAGGAAAGAGGAAAGAGGAAAGAGGAAAGAGGAAAGAGGAAAGAGGAAAGAGGAAAGAGGAAAGAGGAAAGAGGAAAGAGGAAAGAGGAAAGAGGAGAGAGGAAAGAGAAAAGAGAAAAGAGAAAAGAGAAAAGAGGAGAGGAAAGAGGAAAGTGGAAAAAGGAAAGAGGAAAGAGGAAAGAGGAAAGAGGAAAGAGGAAAGAGGAAAGAGGAAAGAGGAAAGAGGGAAAAGAGAAGAGGAAAGAGGAAAGAGGAAAGAGGAAAGAGAAAAGAGGAAAAGGAAAGAGGAAAGAGGAAAGAGGAAAAGGAAAGAGGAAAGAGGAAAGAGGAAAGAGGAAAGAGGAAAGGGGAAAGTAGAAAGAGGAAAGAGAGAAGAGGGAAGAGGAAAGAGGGAAGAGGGAAGAGGCAAGAGGCAAGAGGGAAGAGGGAAGCGGAAAGAGAGAAGAGGAAAGAGGGAAGAGGGAAGAAGGAAGGAAAAAGGGAAGGGGAAAAGGAAAGATGAAAGAAGGAAGAAGGAAGAGAGATGAGGGAAGAAGGAAAATGTAAGAGAGAAGAGTGAAGAAGAAAGATGAAAAGGGAGAAAGCAGTAGAGAGTGTTAATACTTGCTCTTTATTTAAATCCACATGATTAAACTTTTGAGATCATTTCTAAGTGAAAGTAGTTTTTAAACGTACTTAAATTGTTGTTAAATAAACATGAATTTATAAAATAAAAAGTGTTCTTTTGTTTCCCTCGTTGTTTCTCTTCATCTTCGACTGTGATATTGTGGTATTCAATTTCTTCCTTTCCCTCATCTGTTATCGTAATTTGGGCAAATACCCCGTTACTTATTTTATTCTTTTCTTCCTGGACCTCTCGTCTTGCGTGTAACAACACCTGGTTCTTGCAAGGTATTGAGTACCTGATTGATAGATACAAAGTGGTCAGAAATGAAATAGAGATTTTAAAGATGCTTAAAATTGGGTGGTTTGCAACTGAAATAGTAAGGCTAATAGTTTAAAAACTTTTAATATTTAGGAAATAGTTAGGTTAATAACATTAGGCTAATAGCACGTGTTAATAAATATATGGTGTGGTTCGGCATAAATATTACTTTACTTCCTTCTTTAAACATCAGTTAGAGCAGGTATTCCCACAAGGTTGAGAATATTATGCGTAACTCCCAACTTGAATGAGTATAGTAACCTGATGATTAGAAAAAATAAAGTTGGTTCCTTTACTTTATACGTACACGTATATACAGTTTTAAACACATTTATTTAAATTTTAAGTCGTTATTTTCTAAATAAATAATTTTTAAATGCGCCCCTTTCTTAGGCGTAATTAAAATCTTTTATGTAGTTGTGCAACACCCTGTATATTAGATTCAAATTTTATTGGATATCAAACATTACTAGGACTTAGTATCTTTTATTTATTTAAAAGTATGATTAATATGTTTGCTTATTTTTTTGTTTCTCTCTTTAAAGGCGCTCAGTTTTTCTTCTATGTACGGTGCCTCAACCGATATTAATCCGTCTGTGTCATTTTAGTGTAGAGGATGATTGAAATAGTTACATAAAAGTAATTATTTCCTTTGTTCCCTCTTTCCAAAAAAATGATCGATCAACAATAACTAATACAAGTTTATTTCCAACCAGGAGGTAATTTTTGTTGACTTACATCGAAAACAATATAAAATTATGCGGTTCCAGAAAACAGTTGTCGAAGTTTCTAAATAAAAGTAGTCTTGTTTGCTGTAATAATAAATCTCGGAGACGTTGTAGAGACTAAAATTCATTTCTAATAAATTATTTACTAAGTCTTCCACAAGCATTTCTAATATTCTGCATTATGTGTATTTCTCTGTGATATATTCTCATTCCACATCCTATTCAGTTTGTCTTACTCCAAGCAGCACTAGCTTATGAAACCTATAAAAACACAAAAAGCATTCAGTATAAAATAAATGAACTTAAAAAGATATCTTTTTTTACTTGCTTTGTAGCGAATAACGTTATTTTATTTGTAACCTTATATAATGTCGCGGAAAATTGTGAGCAATAATTTAAGAGGTAGTCTCTGATGCGCACATTTATAGAACATTTGACTTGTTCTTTGTTTCAAGCTCAGGTACGCAGCTTCAATCTTAAATTGGATCAGCTCAATCATAAAATACAGGAAATTGCCTTAAGAATACCGCAGACAGAGAATAAAGGAAATGCAAAGAATTTAATATCGAATCCTGTATAGAATACTGTATTGCGTAGAGAAATCTGAATGGGACAGTTAAATCTATTCTGATGTCAAAGGGAAACCTATTGTAACACTTTAAAACCTCTATTAATTTTTCAAAGACTACTTCTTCTGGTTTTCATTCCATCAAACAACTTTTGCCTAACGGGAAATTAAATAAATTATAAAGTGTTGTAAAGTTGCTTCAGTCTGAAACTAATTTAACTATTTAAATTTGGGGAGCGCCTTATCTCAGAATTACTTATTATTTATGATTGAGCGACCTAAATCATTGCAGAAACAAAAATAGTTTGAAAGCCAAAATAAATGCTTAAATCTGCTTTTACATTCTGTGACCACCAACCGGTTCTTGAGCTTTTGCAACTGAAAGCAAGAAGACTCTCGCGAGGAAACGCAAAAAACGATCTGTTTTTTACATTACAAGCAAAAAGGAATATGGACTTAATACATAATTTATAAGGAGAGATCAAATCTTAGTTTAAATGATTGAAGCGTATCCCGTGTCGCTGAACAGGGTATTCGATAAAAGTTTCAGATTGAAGCGCCTTATTTAATTTTTTAAAAGGAGGATACTAAAAGGAAAAGCAGACGAACGATATTATACCACCAGCTGAGATAAATCTCAACCACGAATTTTATTATTTATTACGAAATTATTCAACTTTGCGGTTTATAGCTAACAGGGTCTAAAGAATAAAATATCTCGATCTCTCCCAAAATTTCGTTGGAAATTTAATGTGACTAACATTAAAACACATTTTCTACTTAAGAGTATTCCAAACGTGAACACACCCGGTCAAATCATGCATCAACAGTAAAATCTCAATTGCTGGCAGTGACTGCTGTAAAATTTTATTAGTAGAGCTGACACGACTCTAACGTTCTAGAATACTCTAAATTACACCGACTAACGTCATATCTCACGTGGTGACAGACATTTATTCTTTTGCTTTAGTTTACGATTACACAAAAGATAATGAAGTAACATGGTCTATACTTTGAATATTGTAAGGATTTACTGGTTTCATATTTTGCATAGGGGTGGGAGTTGTTTAAAAAAGGTTGAATATTTAGAAGCCAGCGATCATACACCACTGTTCTTAACATTTACAATATCTTACCACTTGCGAAAAGAGCGAAAGTCGAATTAAATATTTACTATCAAGGAGACTACAAAACTCAAACAAAAGTCCCATTGCGTTATACACTGAGTCGTACAGGAGGTTGTAGGTTCCTTTTCTACCAACGCTAACAACTTTGTAGAACATTTAATGTTGTCGAAAAAGCTTAAGTTGTGTATATTAGATGGGGTCACATTGCCCTAGTATTTTACGCTTCTTTGCTCTACCAATAAAACAGCATCACTAATATTATATATATATATATATATATATATATATATATATATATATATATATTATTGGCGACCAACAAACGTGGGGCAAGTTAGAGAGTAATAGGTTGCAGAAGGACAAAAAGTTGGTGGGGCTCGATAAGCAGTGTTGTAAGCGTGGTGTTTTTGAGAGAGAGAATTAGCGTATTTGCAGGTTTGGAGCATTGGTATTTTGGTGGGGCAAGTAAAAGGTCATTGTAAAAAGGCAACATTATTTAGAACATGTCAGACGAGAAAGGGATCACCAGGTCAGGAAAGGTTTATGGTGTCGAGACGGTTATGAGAGGGCAACGGGTGATGGAGATTTTAGCGGCAGGAGATGCAGGGGAGGAAAGGAGAGAATATGTGGAGCCGGAGGTGGTTGTAATTCAGCCGGACGTGGAAAGACAGGTTGAAGGTGTCAGAGAGACAGAGAACGAGGGGGACATGCTAGGTATTATGCAGTTTTTGAGAGAATTTCGGAACTCACAGGAGGAAAAATTTGAAAATTCACAAGCGGAAAGTAGGAGAAATTTTGAGGAAGGTAAAAAAAATTTTGAGAGATTGGAGACAAAATTTGAAAATACACGAGCTGAAGTGAGGGAAAGATTTGAAATGATTGAGATGAAATTCGGAGGGATAAATGCGCTAATACAGAGTAGTTTAGGTTCACTTAGAGATGAAGTAAGGATGGACGTAGAAGACAGGGTAAAAGTCGTCGAAGAAAATTTTGTAACAGGGTTGTCTGAGCTAAGGGGTGAATTGGTAGGAGTTGATCTAAAACAAACTGAGAATCTTCAAAATTCTAAAAGGGAAGTAATGGAAATGATTCAGGATAAAGTTAGAGATTCAGGGGAATTAAGGGCTGATGTGATAGGATATTTAGAGACGAGGGTAGATGAAAAATTAGTGGTACTAGAAGGTAGTGTTAGGGTAATTAGGGAACAAGTAACAGGATTAAAAGGGGGACGTTTAGGGACAATGGACCAGGGTTATTTCAAAAACGGACGAGAAATTTTACCGAAATTTGAGGGAAGACGTTACGAACAGCCGATGTTATACTTAGACAAGTTGGACGAGATAATGGAAGGTGAACCATAGAGGGTGCGCATGCAAGTGATAGGGGCTAGTTTAAGGGGTAACGCCGAAAAATGGCACAGCATTATTAGGAAAAATTATAACACATACGAGCAATTTAAGACTCTTTTCAAAGAACAATATTGGGGTAACGCGAAACAGACTGAAATTCGGACAAAATTGATAACAGGACAATATTTGACTAGTATGGGGTCGAGAGAAAGAAATACAGATAGAAACCATAATTGGCAGGGACATGAACGGCACGGGTATGGGCCTCCACAGAAGAAATTCAGGCCGGAACAGTTTGATAATGACAGACGCGATTTGTAGGACACATGATAAAGGAAATAAAGTAAAACAATTAAAAACGACGAATATGTAAATAGGTTTATCAATTTAGAGTTAGATATAGGGTTAAGTTTTGTGGATTTGGGTACGACTAGTAGCTTAAGTTTTGTACATTCGTTATTAGAAGACAGGGGTGAAAGAAAAAGTAGTTTACCGTTTGTTAATTTAAAGTTAGAGAATTGTTTATATGTAGCATTAATCGATAGTGGGTCTGAGCTGTCGCTGGTAAAGAAAGAAATAGTAGTCAAGCACGCTGAGTTATTACAAGGGAGAATTTGCAAGATAAAATGGATAAGTTTGTGGTCTGCGATGAAAAAGAAGATATCAGTAATCGACGAAATGATTTGTGTACCGATTTCAATAGGGGTAGAAAAGCTAGGAGAAGCTGAGTTTTTAGTGGCAACGGGATTATATTTAGATTTTATAATAGGGATAGATGTTATAGAAAGATTTGGGATGAAAATAGATGGCAAGGATAGAAGTATACAGATTTTAAATATTAGGAAGAATTGGGTGGTGCCTAAGGTGAGTTCGAATAAAGGGATAGATACTAATAGTGATGTTTATGCCACAGGGATGATTAGGGAAAGTATTTTAGAAGGACAGGATGAGATAATGTTAGGTAATTTATTTGAGAAGGTATTTGACGAAGGACAGATTGGGATTATAGACGAGGGAATAAAGGGTAGATTATATGAGATATTTAATGAGCATGTAGGGTTATTTAATGGGGAACCAAGGGTAGCGACTAAGTATGTACACAAGTTAGAAGTAACAGAAGAAAATGGGTTTTACACGAAGGTATATCCGATTCCGTATAGTATGAGGGAGAGAGTTAAGATAAAAATAAAAGATATGTTGAAAAATAGAATAATAGAGCCAGCAAGGACTTCTTTTATTAATCCGATCGTTGTTGTACTCAAACCTAGTGATAAGTTAGATATAAGAATTTGTTTAGATGCCAGAAAATTAAATTTGATTACTAAAGCACAATATGAACAGCCACAATCGATGGATAATTTATTATACAAAATTAGTGGGAGAAAGGTTTTCAGCAAATTAGATCTGAAAAACTCATTTTGGTTGATTCCTTTGCATGAAGACAGCCGAAAGTATACTGGTTTTAGCATCGAGGGAGAAATATTTCAATATAGAGTAGTTCCATTTGGTCTTGCTTCAAGTTCAGCTGCATTGGTCAGAGCCATGCAGAAGTTATTAAATGAGTTCGAGGAATTTTGCACGCACTATGTCGATGACGTACTGATATTCTCCAGGAATAACGAGGAACACCTGGAACATGTAACAAAAATTATACGTAGGATAGATGAAGGAGGTTTACAGTTGAATGTAGAGAAATGTGAATTTTTCAAACGTGAAGTTGGTTATTTGGGATTTGTAATTTGTGACGAGGGCATTACGATTTGTAAAAAAAGGTTGGACGAACTTAAAAATTTAGAACAACCAAAAAAATTTAAGGGGCTTGCGATTGTTTTTAGGAGTTCTCAACTACTATAAACGTTTTATACCACATTATTCAGAATTGTGCCTACCATTGGTGGAATTACTTAGAAAGAATGAGAAATGGAGGTGGACGGAGCAGCGAGAGAATGCATTTCAGGATTTAAAAAGGGGGTTTTATCAGGAATTATCATTAAAATATCCAAATTTTGTAGATAAGTTTATTTTACGAACAGATGCATCAAATCGTGCGATAGGCGCAGAATTAGTTCAAATACAAAAGGGGGTAGAAGTGCCAATATGCTTCATTTCAAGAGTACTGAAGGAATGTGAAACAAGGTATTCAATTGCCGAGAAGGAGATGTTAGCTATTGTGTACGCAGTGAAAAAATTAAGGTTTTATTTGTTAGGGAATAAGTTTCTGATAGAGTCAGATAATTCAGCTGTGACGTTTTTGAAGAAGAAAGAATTTTTAAATAATCGTTTATATAGGTGGGCGTTAACACTACAAGAATATGACTTTGACATTAGGCACAAGCCAGGGAAGGAGAACGTGACTGCAGACTTTCTTAGTAGAAAGGACGACACAACTGGGGGTGAAAAAAAGGGATTTTTAGTAGCGTTACAGACATTTAAAGATGAGGGTAGATGGACAAACCAGGAATTTATTATAAAATTTTTGAAAGAGTTTACACATAAATTTTTGTACTTTGATAAAATTGTTTTGCTAAGAGCTTGTACTGAGAATTTTGAAAAATTTAAATATACATGTTAAAGTGCATGCATTTCATTTAATCTATTAAAAGGAAAGTGAAAGTGAAACGACGAAAATTAATTTGTTAAAGAAAAAAGGAATTCAAATATACCACCATAGGGGCATCCTTTGTTGTGGTTCAGGAGTTGCAGCTGATCAGTAATTGGTGACGTATAAGGTGTTCGTAGTTGTAGAGTGATAAAACAATTAGTGGTTGAAGTAGTTCCATAAGAGAACCTAAAACTAGAGGAAAAACATTATTGTATTTTATACTAAGACATATTATTTAATAGGTACTTACTGAAAGCGCTTGAGGCAACTTTGTGTATCCTGTTCCAATCCTGTACAACCAGACACATTCAACGGAGTTACAGGTATAAAAGTTAATATTATCTACTCTTCATATTAAGTAATTTTGAATAAATTAAATTTCAAACGTTAACTAAAATAAATAATTGCAGAACAGATTTATCAATCTTTGTTTAATCGGTATACGTCAGCACGACTTAGAGGTTAAGTTTGATTTTGATCGTATACGCTTTAGGTGCTTGTGTTTCAATACCTGTAAGGGGACAAAGAACCTACTTCTCCTTACAGAGTTAAAATACTAGATACAGTTTCCCTGAGAAAGAGTTTCAAAAAGCCGTGGCATAATTGAATTGAGAGAGTTTTATTTTAATCAATTACAGACTAACACCATATTACAGGTTGCACCTATTATTTTACTCGTATATTTAAGCATCATTACATATAAAATATCAACATACATAACAATATATATATATTACTGAGGTCATAAAAGGGCATTAGCAAGCTCAAATTTGTATTTATGTCAAATTAGAAAGTGTATAAATTCGTTACGCGAAGTTTGAGCCATGTTTGAATAAAATCGGTTCGTATTTGACAAATTTTCCGTAAATATTAGGGTTTGTTGAATATGGCATAAAATTTTATTGTAAATATTAATTATTAATAAGTTAGGAAACGTAAATTGAGGAGCATAAGTGCGTAAATGCAAATGAAACGTAAATTACGGCAAACATAATTAAGATTTGTTTTAATACTCTAAAGAATAAAAGCTTTCAGGTCCAGAGCATATGTAAAGCGGCAATCGTTAGTTAAGTTGCACGTGTTGTAGATTCTAAGAACTTTATAGTTGTATACAGATAACAAACATAAAATCTCGTCAACAAATAATAGCTGGAAAAAATGAGGAGCACAAAACACAGGTGCAGACAGCACGTACGAGAACAATATCGATTTATAGAGAGAAAGACTATAGTAGCATGCTTTAGTAAAGAAGGGAGCATAACAGATGTTTAGTGAAACGTCTGACTTTGGAAGACTTTGGAACGGGACGAAAATGCGCTATGTTTTCGGAATAGATCGAGCAGAAAGGGTATAGAAATCTGGGGAGATTTTACTAACAGAGCACTACGATCACATTAAACAAACAAGAGTAGGATAAACGACAATAGGGGTGGTTAGGAAAACACCGCTTGTGAACAAGAGGAGAATAATGTTTAAAGATAAAATAAGGCAAAAGATTTTGTCTATGAGTGGGAATAAAACGAGAGATATACGCATCTACAAAGGGCGTATTGTAAAGGTTAAAACTTAAAACGGCAGTTGCCAGGATTTCTGGGTATCGAGCTTGTTTGGAGCGAGAATTTCTTAGATTTGAAAGACGGTTGAGCACGGTAGGCTAAAAATACGTAGAATGTCAAGGATAATTGAATAGTTTGTAGAAGTATTCCACCGTTGTCTTGTTTGTGCAGTAATACCAAGAAAAGTGCGACAGGAGTGTTGGAAATTAATGTAGGCGGATGGCCTTTGAAGCTGATATAAACCCGTAGGAGGTGGTAAATCGCTCTCTTCTCTTTTGTCTTTACCTACGATCGCCTACCTAATTACGTAGCAAAGTGATTGGGTAAAGTTATAGTTAAGTTAGCACAAGTGGGCGCTTTTTATGTCTGGCTAAAAATAATCAAAATTATAACGCAAGTAAGTAGAATTTTAGTACTGGGTGTTTGAAGGCGGCGTATGTACTCTGAGTACAGAGTAAATGTATTGATGGACCAGCAAGTGCACGAGAGCATGGTTGTACCGTGCACTTGTGGGAGAGAATTTAATTAGAAACGGTGTGTTTCTGATGGTGAGAGGCCACAAGAAGACAGTATTTAAACGTGCAGTCGAGAAGAAGGATCACTTTGTGATTTTGTGTATTTATTAGTGTACGCGGTGACTTTCGAATAACTCAAAAAGCGAGAAGGGTGGACTGTATTTTTTCTATAGCGTGTTTCAACAAGCAACACAATTAATTACTGTTCATGTACATGACAAACCAACAAAGTAGCGTTTATTTTTTGTACTCACCTGCAACGGCAACGATGAAAGAAGTTGTAACCAATTAAGAGCTTGCAGCACACGAACTAGGGCGGTTCATAAAAGTGTATAATATCCAATTAACGGCATGTAACACGTGCACACGGGACGCGGCACATGAACAAAACGAAGCAAACACCAACGCGGTGTGTAACAATTCACAAACTAAACGGCACTATAAAGTACCTTGCGGTTTTTACGATAACATTTTCAGCGGCTATTAATTAGCGAGGATATGCGGTTTTCTTCAACGACATTTGTTGAGCGATTACAAATACTAGAGCGGTTTATTGCTATGGCGGTTCTACCACATCTTCAAAATGCAAATACTTCAACAAGCTAAGGCGGACTCTTCAATACTCTACTATCTGCGGGATCTACGATACTTCAAGCTAATGCGGGCACTGCAATACTCGTAGAACGATTTCGTTTAGCAAGTTCCTTGGATATTCCAAATTGATAATCTGGTGCGTCCGCGCGCTACAGATGTTTACCATTCACAAGGTTAATATACATCAAATAAACGCATTTGGGAAATTTGACTAACAAAATTTAAATCTATCGCGTCGAATTGAGAACAGCAAGCAAGTCCAAGTAAATAATAAATCCTAAACTATAAACTATAAACTATTTACAAGAACGCAACAATTAGGTTATAAAGACATTTTAATTGATGAGTCAATTTAAAAAGGACTTAATGAAAAATTTATGTAATAATTTAATATCACTTGAAGGTGCAAACTATAATTTTGGTAAAAAGTAAAAGGGTTTTAAGAAATTGCAGTGCCGTTGTTAGCACGTATATAAAAGGTGGTTTACTATGAGCTCGTATTTGACCTGGGGTATAAAGTAAAGTTTGGAAATAAGACCAGTTGCTTTGTTTCAGGATTGATGTAGTATGATTTTAAATTTATTTTCTTTAAACTGAGCTATTATTTACCACAAGTAATAAAATGTTTTGAGCTTCAAATATATGAGGTATGGAAATTGAATTGATATGCAACGGATTAGATATGTTAATAAATATTTGTGTAGTTTTGGCGGTCAGTGTTATTTTTAGTAGGTTAGGATTTTTAGAGAACGAGTGAGCAGCCGTGGCGGATGTTTCTGAGGAAGTTGGAGGTTTTGGCGTCCGAGTGAAAAGCATCTTCAGAAGATATTGTTACTAAATGGTATAAATCGTAGGTCTAAGTGGTAGGGCTTCAATTTTAGGTAGATAGAAAATTTTGCAATTACATTAAAAAATGTTTGGGAAGTTCCGAAGGTAAGCATCATAAATTTTTTATGACAGCCCATTGTGTGGCGGTACAACGAGCAGATACTGAGAAAACACAGCATAATTTATGGAGCTCAAACGAGGGGCCCGAGAAAAACAGCATATTATGGCACCCAATTTGTGGGGCATGAGTTAGAGGCGTTACAACGGGAAAACACTGAGGAAACACAGCAATATATATATATATATATATATATATATATATAACAACAGTTATAAGATGAAATGGTAACCCAACTTTTTATGTAAAGTTGAATTACCATTTCAAATCGAACTGGTAATTGAAAACCGTTAAAAGAACAGCTGCAGCAGGATTTGAACCTGCGACCATTGATTTGCCGGATCGATGCTCTAACGAACTGAGCTATGCAGCCAATTGATTAGTATGTATTATAACTGAGCTTGTTCTTATTTCGATTTTCATTTACGTCTTGCATTTTTAAGAAAATTAATTCAAGTTATATACATTTCATGTACCAATAACTTGATCATCCTATTTTTCTGCGTTTGGATAATACAAAGATGCAAGTATATTATTAAATAGCGAAGAAGAAAAATCCACATTTGGAATGCAAATGCATGTTTGTTAATATATATTAACAAAATATATTAACAAACATGCATTTGCATTCTAAATGTGGATTATTCTTCTTCGCTATTTATATATATATATATATATATATATATATATATATATAATTAGGTTAATATCGACTGTAAAATATATAACTTTGGAATATGTTGTTATTGGGGATTCAGTCTATATTTATTAGAAATTATAACTTCTTTTTTTCTATTCGAGCTTTCGAAAATTTATTATTTTCTTCGTCAGGAAAAGAATAATGAAGCTTTAACAATTTAGAATAGGTTGTAGCATCTAAAAGTTTTATGTGAGATTATGTATAAAATAAACTAGGTGACAATTATTAGATTAAAAATTAATGTGCACATGGGTACATGGGCAAGAAGTAAAACATCAACCCGATATCACCTAATACAAGACTTAAAGATACGTTGGGTTTTCAAACGAAAGATGTCAACCACGATAAACGAATGTAGTAGGATGTGAAATAGTAACGAAATATAAGATGAAAATTTAAAGGAAATAAAGTTATTTGCGTGTAATAATTAATAAAAAAACTTTTTTAATTAGGAAAAAGGGAGCTATCTTTTTGAGCTATATATGACCTGACAAGGTTTGAAACGATTCAAAGTTCAAGGGTAACATCCATTTAAGTTGTGATAGGATAAGTCAAAGGCTATAAAATGAATTTACGTAAAAGTTGACGAAATGGAAGTTCAATGGTAAGATATATTTATGCTGAGAGGTATCGTCACAAGAAAAAAATGTTATTCATTTAAAGATAGAGCAGACAAGGTATATTTACATATTTTAAGGTAAGATGATTGCTATAACTTAGTTAATCGTTAAAAGTAAAGAGGAGAGATTGCTACTTTTTATGGTTCATGATTCTCTAAATTTACTCTTAAAATTGGGTAATTTATAAGCTAATGGAGGTACTATGTGATAAAATTTAAATAAGCTGTAATTAGAAGATAGTTATTTAGAGAAACCCTTAACTGTATTAGTCAAAATGTGATTTAATTGCATTTTCAGTTTTAAAATAGCAAAGGTAATTTGCACTTTTAGGAAACACCAGGCATTATTAAAGTAATTGGACAGGTACGTGGGAATGCAAAGTGCACACTTTGCACTTAATTAATACGCACTCGAATTTCATACGACGATATCAACATAAGTTGGAAGTTAAGTCCTCGATAAAAACACATGTTTCCCATGATTTCGTTGGTGTCCCCACCATGAAATGTCCCTCATTGGCTTAGCGAGCTGACCACATATTCTTTTTGGATTGAGACGTATGTGTTTAGCAAAACACATCAATATACTAGGAGCTCTTGACCTCTGGTTCGTGAGAAGTTATAACAACAAACATTACACGTAATAACTTAATTATGAATGGAAAAATCTTTCCCCTTCAGATTATAAAATCCCCTATCCCTAAAATTAAAAGAAAAACCTTGTGCAGCCAGAAGTGTAACACATATTTCTAAATTCTCGGTAAGCTATTCTTTTATTTTAGTTATATTTTGCAAAAAGACTCATTTTTCAATTTATCTTTATGCCTTAATATTATTTACCTTGCCACTTGTAATCCAGGATTGTTTTTCTGGATGCTCTAAATATTTTCATGCAATATATTGTATAATTTTTTCTAATGTTGATTTTAGATTTAAGTAAAATACAATCAACACCTTTATTATTATGATTATCATACAATTGATTGAGGTTTTCTAATATTTCAGCTTGTTTATGAATTATGCACATCTACAGCATTGTCAATTCTCCTCCGTTCAATATTAATGAAGTATTGCAGAGAAGGACAACTAATACTGCTGGTTTCGTAATACGTTTTATAGTAAAGGTTAAATTTGTTGCTTAAATTAACAGAGTTACAACACCTTTTATGGGTTTTAAGACACTCTCGTATATTATAACTTTTAGAGCAGTATTCTCATGAAATTTTATTTTGACATTTACATGTTTTGTGATAATGTGCCTGGCAGTTAATACGTCTGGTTATGGCCGTATCTTCAAAAATTTGGAACATGGTTCCCCAACCATTATATACTTTATTCATGGCAATAAATATACTAAATGTCTTAAGCGAACATTTGCGAAATATTTATTTTATAAGTATTATTTTTACGAGATTGTATTGAATAAGCGATTTTTAATTCTTCGCCGGCTTAAGCTAATTTATTTTATTGTATTAAACATTTTTATTTTATATTTCTGCATTTCACCGTTAAATCCCATAACTTTAAATTTCGACCGTGACGCGCACTTCGTAATTTTGAAGTTTTGAAACAACCTAACGCTATGAAGTTACTACATCTGGTCCGTTTACACATTTAATGATCACGTTAAAGTATATTTTTGCCGAAATTTATTAGTACGTAGATTCTTTTGTTTAATACATTAGTGTACCAATTATTTAATTCAGTAATTAATTTCTTAATATTGATTACTATTTAAGCATCTACATATTATCCAATTAGGAGACGAGTATTATTTAAAATGAATGATGAAGGCTCATGCTTTATCGTGTGGTTGTTTTAACTTTGCTCAACATAATAGGAACGTAAGGTCGTTTCATTAGTTCGTTAAATAAGAGGTCATTCGCCCTCTTCCTGAAACAAGTAACATGGGTATCGAAAATACTGAATCGGCAATATGTGTATCGTTATTTTGATTTGTACCGTTAGAGGGGAAGGTCTCATATAGGGTTTGTTTGCTTTGTTCACGATAATGAAATAAAAATATTTAATACGTTATAGTAATTTTATTTCAATTACAGCGCTCTTTTTAAGTAATAGTATTACAAAGGTTTATTTAAGTCACGAGGTCGAATTTCATTGACAAATATGTTCTCCCGCATTACATAGTTTCAGTTTAATGGCTTGAGGAAAGCAAATATCAAGAAGCAGTCAATTCCTTGGTTATTTATCGTTCGGGAAAATATCTATAAGAAGCTTGCTTGTCTCAATTCAAAATATATGGCTCCATTGTGTTGTCTTGCGAAATTTTAAAACTTTTTTAACAATTCAAGGTACGCGATTAGCTTTATACGTGTTGTCGGTAACCGCTTCGTTTTGAAGTTTGATAAGAAACTCGGTATCACATCTACACGAACAAGTCAACCTAACACACATTTGATTATATTATGATGCAACGAGTATTTCTACAAAAAGTATTAACCTATACGTTTAAAGTTGTACCAACAACTTAAAACTAGTTTTCATTGCTTAGGCCAAAGGAATAATTTTTAGAAATCAATATCGAAAAATTAACCAATAATCGATGGGTTCATGCGCTTGGTTATGATTTGATATAACTCTTTGGCTCATATTTTATGGGACTGCTAAACGCTAAATTGATGTTTAACTTGTAGTCCAGAAATTTACAGTATTGTTGTGAGCCTAAATATACAGATCTGTTTATCAAACGACATTAAAAGTTGTTATATGGAAAGTTACTATTTTATATGAATTCAGTATGGAAGGTATACTTCTCTAATATTAAATTTGCTGCCGCTTTCTGAAAGTTTTTGTTTTTGTAAATGTTTGTTGTATATTTTGTAAATAAAATAATTATGCATAACAAAAAGTACGATCTACTTAACGAATGACTTAAACTAAATTTACTGTTTGATATTGGACAAATGCGTCCAAATATAAGAAAACTTAATATAATTCTTTGATGACCTAATTTTGCCTGGAAATGAGTAGTTCAACTATAGTGAACGAAAATTAAATGTTGGTTATTTTATAAAGAGGAAAACCCAATGACCGGTTTCGCTATCTGCAGCTCGTCAGTTTAGCGCGTCCCTCTTTTCAAAACAACCAACAAACATTTTAAATTATATGAGAATCAAAGTGTATTTAAATATACAAAACACTTCCCATACGCCCCCTTTACTTGGATATAAACAACTAACTATAGGAAACTTCTTCAAATCTCCGACGTTTTAGTAAAGTTGGCACCGTCAGAGAAAATTTAAATGTTAACTAGTCTTATGGCAACTAGCGTGGAAGAAAACGAATGATCTATTACCCACACAAGATTAGCGGACTTTCTAAGATAGCACTGCACCTAATGTTACAGGGGATCTCGGTCAACAGAAGGTACTGCGCTTCTAGCACAATGTTGACCTAATTTTGCCTAGAGATGAGCAGTTCAAGTATAGTAAACAAAGATTAAATCTGTTGGTTATTTTACAAAAAGCAAAAGTTAATGACCGATTTTGTTGTCTGCAGCTCGTCAGATTGGCTCGTCCCTCATTACAAAACAACCAACAAAGGTATTGAATTATATGGGAATCATAGTGTATTTAAATATACAAAACACTTCCCATACGCCCTCTATACTTAAACATAAACAACTAACTATCAGAAACTTCTTCAAATTTCCGATATTCTAGTAAAGATGGCATTGCCGGACAAAATTTAAATGTTAACTAGTCTTATGTATATTTATTTTGTATATTTAAATACACTATGATTCCCATATAATTCAAGATCTTTGTTGGTTGTTTTGCAAAGAGGGACGCGCCAATCTGGCGAGTTGCAGACAGCGAAACCGGTCATTGGTTTTCCTTTTTGTAAAATAACCAACAGATTTAACTTTCGTTCACTATACTTGAACTACTCATCTTTAGGCAGACTTAGGTCAGCATTATGCTAGAAGCGCATTAGCTTTTGTTGACCGATATCGCCAGTAACATTAAGTGCAGTACTTCCTTAGAAAGTCCGCCTATCTTGTGTGGGTAATAGGTCATTTGCTTTTTTCCACCTCAGCTGCCATAAGACTAGTTAACATTTAAATTTTTCTGACAATGAAATCTTTACTAAAATATCGGAAATTTGAAGAAGATGCCGATAGTTAGTTGTATATATTCAAGTATAGAGGGCGCATGGGAAGTGTTTTGTATATTTGAATACACTATGCTTCCAATATACTTCAAGATCTTTGTTGGTTGTGTTGTAAAGAGGGACGCGCCAATCTGACGAGCAGTATACAGCGAAACCGGTTATTGGCTTTTTCTCTTTGTAAAATAAACAACAGATTTAATTTTTGTTTACTGTACTTGAACTACTCACCTCCAGGCAAAATTCGGTCACCATTATGCTAGAAGCGCATTACCTTCTGTCGACCGAGATCCCCAGAAACATTAGATGCAGACTTTCGTAAAAAGTCCGCTAATCTTGTGTGGGTAATAGATCATTTGTTTTTTTCCACAATTCTTTGATCTATATTTATAAATAGATGAAATATTAATTGTGACCTATTGGTAATCAATTTTATAGTAACTTCAATCAAGTATTGCCAGTAGTACTACTTGGTTTTTACATTAGCAAGAGCTTAAAGCCGCAAGTTCTTTTTGCAGTCTTGTCTTACAGTAGCTCCTACAGTATGGTTTGATAACAGATGTATTTTATTTATAGGAAGTAATTTTATAAGAAGAAATGATTTAGAAACAATGCTTTTGTATAATCCCTTGAAATACAAAGTTTGACACCGCAGTGTTTCTATGTCAAATGATAGCCGAATAATTAATAAGCTGTTTCCATAATAACTAGCAATGAAGTGATTATTGACATTCTTCTAACATAGAAACTAATAATTACAATTAAGTTGGAGATAAATATATTATTTTAAAAAAATATTGACAAAATTAGCTTGGAGTTATTTATTTTAATAAAAGCTATTTACAGGGTATCCCAAAATTGCTATAAAGTTGCTGACGTCAAAATAAGTCGATTGGACCCAATTTACTTATATGCCAATGTACCGTTTGTCCGTGAGAAGATTTCAAAAACAAAGCTACCACTGTTTTTTACAAGTGTTCAATGTGACCTCTACCTTCATTAATGTAGAGGTTAATTCGACGTATGAAATTGAAATGCACCCATCTTAAAACATCATCGTTTTGCCGTAATGCGTTTACAGCATTTGGAATTCTGTTCTACAATTGTTCGGGATTATTAATTTGAACCTTGTACTCTTGTGTTTTCAAGGCTCCTCAGATGAAGAAGTCTCAAGGAGAACGCGTAGGCTTTGTGACCTCTACCAACCTATCTATTGTTCATTAAGATACTCTCTTACGGCACTTGCAAAATGAGCTGGTGCACCGTCGTGCAATAAGAACATGTTTCGACGAACATTAAGGGCTAAGTCTTCTAGTAATTCTAGCAAACTTTTTTGAGGGAATCGAAGGTAACAACGTCATCCAAACGAACAGGCAATCGGAATGGCCCAACCATAAAATTGCCAATAACTCCGACCGAGACATTAATTTTAAATGCTCGATGAAAATGTCTACTTTTAATAGCATGTGGATTTTCATCATGCTTATTGTGCAGGTTTGTTATGCCACGATGTGTAAAACATGACTCATCAGTAAAAAAAAATATTAGTGTCGAATTCGTTGTCAACTACCCTGCGTTCTCGAACAATTTGTGAAAACTTAAACGTGTTCCGTGGTCAAGTGGCAGTAACTCTTGCATTAGCTAAATGTGGAATGGACGAAGTAATTGATCTCTAGTGATCCGACTGACGGTGTTTTTTGGAATCCCAGTCTCTCGTTGCAATGTTCTGGTAATGATCCCGTATTGTCATCAATCATTTGAAAAAAGCATCATCCGTAATTGGTGTTCGCGTTTGTCAAGGTCTTCCAGCATTCGTTCTGACTGGCTTCAACGTTCCTGTTTTTCAAAGACGTCTTTAGAATCGGGCAAAGGTTTTGTGATTTGGAATTCTCGGGTTTGGATACTTCTTTTGATACACGCTGACACTTTCGAGACAGTTACCCTGATAGACTCCAAGAACTAATAGCGTATCTACCTGCTCATTAAAAGGAAACTCCATAATTTGCTAGCTGCTAAAATTACACAACAGTAATAGCAATTAAAACAATAACGGCGATCGCGTTAAAGAAATCCGTACAAAAGCAAACTGAAGCGAACAAATTACTGTAACATTTACTGTCAAAAGTGTCAAAAACTAAAGTGATACGATTGTGTTTTATGACATTTATGTTTATGAATATCGTTTAGCAGTGTTTGAGAAAACATTTTTTCCTCTCGAAACTAAGTGAAAATTAAGGTGATGGGTAAGTCTTTCTGTTAAAAATGTCTAGAACGGTATTACGACCCCTAATAAAAGTATAATAAAAATTGCGAAGGGCGAAAGTGGTTTCAACCCTTCTACAATTTCCTTTAGATTTCTTTGATTATTGAAAGTTGGGTAATTCTCTAAAACACAATTTTGCCAAATGAATTTGTATCACACATTTCTGAACAGCGTACAAAAATGTGATTTTCTAAGTAAACTTTTAACCCTTCTCACGGACACACGGTACATTTTGGTGTACAGGTAAATTGAGTCCAATCGACTTATTTTGACGTGGTAGCTTTATTTCCCAGCAATTTTGGGACACCCTGTATTCAGGGTTCAAAATAGCCATGAAGACTTTCTTATGCTTTTCACCGCCACAACACAGATTGAAATTAGACTTTGTTCTTAACATTTTTAAGGGCATGTTTCCCCCTTATTAGGAACCATTGTTTGAATACCCTTTTAGATTAATTTTTATACTGCAGTGAAATTTATATGTTCCCATTTGCTAAAACTTTACTACATTGTCGTCAGATATGCAGCCACATGTTATATTTGAAAATGCCATGTATTTTAAAAACTAGTACAAACACTAGTGATTGAAGGAATTAAATAGTTTAATGTTGCTAATCACACATATTAATTAAATACTCCTACCAATACACAACTAAGCAAACAAAGTTAAATTCCATCTTAGGAGTTTGCACAATACCCTCGTTGATCTCAGTAGACACCTGATCCAACTATAAACAGTCAGAGAATTGCTTTGGCATTTGTTCAAGCACAAGCTGCAATACTTGAGCTACAACAGCATCACGTTATAGAATAAAAGAAAGCTGATACGTCAATATATCATATATCTAAGCGCAATCTGCTTCCATACCAGTAAAACTGATGAAAACTATTGTGAAACTAACAAAGATTTCTACAGACTGACATAAATGACATGAGCTTTGATATAGAATCAGAGAAACTCTAGCAAGGAGTCATCTGTTACACATCGTGCTTCACACGACTAAACAATGTTTTTATCTTTGCTAAAAAATGTTTTACAATTTTATATTGACGCAAAGATGAAAATCATACATGTCTTCCGACTCTGTGAAAAAAGTTTCTGTTATATCGGCTTTAAGTAAAGTTCGCACGACCGGAAGTTTCAACACTTCACTAGACAACACTCGAAAAAACCTTTAGCCACTTTTTGAAAGGTTAAAAGCGCAGTGAATGATTGCTATACCTTTAGCTACGATGTTTTCTATTTGCACATTTGTGGATGTATACCTTAAATATGGCAAAATAAGTATTCTTGAATATCGTTATGGTGCGGCAATTAAGCAAATTCAATTGGCAGCAATAAAAGATTTACATTAATGGCTATAAATATTTAAATTTAAATTTTAAGTTCCAGAATGGTATTTTAGCTGTAACCTTCGTTAGTATGTAGGATTTTGACATCATGAACAGGTCTATAACGGGTCGAGGTCAAGCGACTCAAATATTACCAACGGCAATACCCATTAAATAAATAATCTAAAACAACCCCTTCTATAACAAAAGAAGATAGGATATTCCGAAATGCGTTTGCCATGTTGGTGAAATGCAAAAGTTTGTCCTTGTTGGTAACTGATACTAAAGACAATTTTTCGGAATAAAGTTTATAAATTAGTATTTGCGACATTTGAAGTTTTGACGATTGCTATTGTTAACCCATTACAGGCAGTTCGTTATCATGCCCTCTCCCTCACAACAAGAATAAAACAATTTTTTAGTTATTCGTGTGCGCATTGTAAATTCACAATTCTGCATAGTTGTTACGCATTTTTTGGCGCCACAACCCTTATTTCAATAACTAAACATAGGGGATTTCCAAACCTAAACTAGTCATAATTCCCCTCGTAATTTAGCTAGTAAATAAGTCACGACGCACTATAATTGTGGTCCTAGCGCTGCTAGGGGAAATAATTTATTATATGTATTCAGCCGCATAAGATACATCTCGCACTTTAAAAAATGGGAACTTACAATAGAAGAGAGAGAGAGAGTTATACAACTTAGTGTCAACGAACGCTATAATCGAACAGATTACCTTGGACTACCTAACTGAACAGACGAATGGTAGGTAGTGCGAGGATGCAGTGAAGTCACTTGTGAATTCCTGACCATCAACAAACTTCGCTGCAAATCTGCCGATCAAATAGGACCAGAACGCACATGTCAGAGGTAAATGCGCGTAAATACAGGGATTTAGTAATTTGGGCTTTACTTTAACTAAGCTGCTGAGCTGATTACAAAGTAAGCAACTTCTTTGATGTATATTATTATCATTCATTCGTGAATTGAAAATTTGTGCAACGTTACGCCTTTTGTATAACCACGCTAGAAATTTTAGTTTCCTGTAGCTGTCATTTAATCATAATATTTCTGGCGCCTAATATCATGATTCTATTTATAACGTACTAATTGTTTAGCTTCAAAGTTTTTATCCGAGTTTGCTCTTTTCAAACTTTAAATATTTAAAACGATATATTAAAAAAAGTTATTTCAGTTTTGTATTTGTAAATTATCGATATTACAGTTTACCTTTTTTTTCAATTTAAAATAGCAAATAGCTATTTTTAACTTATGGGATTTTTATCTATATTCTTTTTTAAACTTTAAAAAACGTATTTACCTATAAAAATACAATTTGAATATGACTTTGTCTAAAAACCATTCAACAACCACTGAAACCTTATCTAAAAATAACGACTTCCTAAGTAGAACAGAAATCTCGAATTTAAAAATCGAAATATCTTTTAACATTTTAACTCATCTCTTGAAATTGATAATAGCATGACTCACGAAAGTTCAGATGCGACACTCCAGAATCTAAAGTTAACTGTCCAATGCCATCCCGTTTGCAAGTGTACAATAGTTTTTTGTTGTTTTAAGTTAGTTTCTTACATTTAGTTAATTAATTTTCGTCGAGTCCAGTACAGGTGAAAATTTAGTAAAGATAACAAGATTTGAGTATAAAGTAGCTTATCTTGAATTTTGACAAACTAGAAATTAAAAGATAGATTAGTGAGAAATCAGAGTCGGAACCAAGAAAACACATAATTTGCACAAGATTTATATACATACATACATGCGTACGTACCAGTTACGCCGTTCTCTAATAATGGTAGGTAAATTTTGTTAAGTTAATTCGCTGCATGCTATCGATTTCTGCATTCTTTATGTAAATTTGAATTTCCAACTACCTTAATTTAGCGTTTCCTCTAAATTCTAATCCAAGCGACGACCCACTTTTTATGCTATTTCAATTAAAATGAATATTTAAAAACCGTCGTCTTAAAAAATTTCCTTAAGCGTAGGAATACGTGGAATATATTATACCGCGTTTAGCTATTTTCTAAAAGATTGCTTATCGTTAAACCACTTTAAAAAGACCAGAAAGTAGCCTTATAAATGCGTGGAAACACATTCTAACAGTTGCTGATTATTTTGAATAGTCATTCGTTGAAATACGCATCGTAAAATAAACGCTTTTAATAGTACTGAGACATCCTACTTCATTATATTGCAGGTGTTCATCTGGTTCAAGTTTTACGAGGAATAATATCGTCCCTTCATTAATTCATTTTAGGCGTTGGAGTGCGATACTAAAAATCGCTATCGTTTCTATAAACCGGTAACCGGTTATACGTTGCATTTCCTTTGGCTGTGTGCAAGGTTGCATACCTGCTTAAACGTTTAAGAATATACGTCGATTTCCCATTCGGATAACAAAATTCAGTGGAATTGATTATCGTATTATTGAGACCTTTTGCTTTCTTTGTAGCTTATATTCTAGAAATATTTTGCAGTTGTTGTCTGGAATATATTTCTACCTGCGTTCGCAAAATATTTCACCTAATATCGGAGAGTATGTTTTTTCGTTATTTTCCTAGGTAGTTCTCAATCTGTATAAATGCAAGCTGAACTTTTGAAAGGATTTCTACGGTTCTCTTCGTTATTCAATTCTAATTCTGTACAACCTTTTTTGGGCAAAAAGAAATGTTGTGAATCGCGATTTTAAAATGCGTTGTTGTACGTAGTTATGTTGTTTGATCCAGCACCCAGCCAGCAGATGAGTGCTGCCTGCACTTCAGAATTCTTAAAAATGGTACCAGAGAGACCAATAGTTTCAAGGTACAGTTTTTCTGTTTTCTTTGCGTTTTGATGCCGTTGTGAAAGTGTTTGCTGCTTATAGTTTACTTACTCGTGAGTATACAACGAATTGCAGACTGCACGTCACAAATTTACTCTCAGAATGCACGTGTGATTATGTTCTTGTGCTCCAAGTCGAGATGAGTTAAACCTAGGATCATCTTAGAGCATTTCTCACTGCTACATTTTCTTTGTACATTAATTTGACGTCAACAACATGCTTACCAAATTTTGAACTAAAGTAAGTGAATACCTGGTTCATTTAAGTTAGGATTACGTCATTTAGGTTTACTATTACGTTCTCAACTTATGAAGTTCACTTTACAGGGCCAGTAATAATGACCATTTTGAGATGTTAAGATTTTATTCTCAATATTGGTATAAAGATATATTTTGATATTATGTAGTATGAAAATTGATGCTTTGTATACATCATGTTATAACGGGACGATTACGTAAATGCGTGTTTTTGACTTTTGTAAATAATACTCTTTTTGAGACTGTGTAATTTACGCTTTGCAATATAACTCTGTGCTAAGGTTCCAATTTTTTCTTTCTGTATCACCCATCCCACACTACGACGTCTTTGAGCTAATCCGAAATCTATTTTTTTTAAAGTTCTATTTTACCCTTCTTCCCTGTTTTGTTGCGGTATTGGGTGTAGGAGATTTTTTTTACTTACTTTACTGCTTTCTTCCTTGTCAGCACAGAATACCGTAACAATTTTGCAAAACCTTTTTTTAAATTTTAATTTCTAATTTATTTTGTAGAATCTTCAGTCTCTGATAACAATTTCATTCCGCACATTCCTGTTCTGATATTCTGACACACTTCTCTCACTTCGCCAACATCGATGAATAGTTTTATACAAGTTATTTTATTCTTACAGCATTTCAATTCCTTCTTTTCACACGTTTATCCATCGTGTATCCATCTTGAACCATCTATCCCCTTTCTTCACTAAACCTAAGCGGTGGTCGCCTCGTCTTTTTACTCGACCGATTTATTTTAACACACGTATTTCCCATAAATGTTGTCAAACTTGTTACGTGCCAATTAAATTGGCACTTAAACATGTTTTAGTTTAAGTTTGATGTACGGAGGTTTCGCGCCATAATTTCAAAAGACGCGGTGCGCGGAATTTTAAAAGACTAGGCGCGTACTTTCGATACGTCACAGTGCGTTTGCGCAGATCGCGCGACGCTAGAGGGTTGGACGAATAAGTTCGCGCCGATGTGTAAAAGACAAAAGAGTGGGGACGAGTTTCCTCTGCTCTCTATAACGTGGCGGTTTGCCTTTGATCTTCAAGGAGTGTGGTCGTGTCAGGTATCGAATGGTGTCTTAGCTTTACCTATGTAGTTTCCTTGCTTGCTTATCTTTTGTTTGTCGACCTTTACCTGGTTTTTTCCCGTCATTCCCTGCATAGGTAGGTGACCATCTGAGCCGTAAGGCGTACCGTACTCCACGATCCGAGATGACGAGTCACCATCTTTAATTACTCCGGGAGGGAGCCCTGATGGACCTTGATAGAGGCCAACTTTGGTTCAACCCCGCAGAACGTTCGGATTTCCGGGGTAAGTAGTACAGTGTTTAATTTGTTCACTGATATGAACTTTTGTTTAAATTTTTATATTTCCGATTATTACGCAATGTAATTTGGCAGTGGTGACGTCATTGGTAGTTGGCAGCGCGGAATCTGTAATAAGGTTCGCGCTTACATCCGCCAGGGGCGTTGCTCGCTTTCTTATTGATTGCGCTTGCGCGATGTGTTTATGAACTCTTAAACTATATTACCGACTTCGTAAACTGTTTTATCGACTTTTAAATTGTAAGAACTATCACCAATTAAATTGTAATAAACTATAAGCATTTAGTACTCGTTCATTGCCATCCAGGTACCTTCTAGACTTACCATATATATTTCTCAAAAAACTCAGCTCATACGGCTCTTGGGCCTGTTCTGACATATCACTTGTCACGCTCATATAACAACTTTAGGATTAACGTACATGTACATTCCGATTTTTCCTTCCTTTGACACCACTTCATTCTTGTCACCAGACTCCGCATTACTATACGTGCAGCATTTATCATTTCTTTATCCAATTAGCCACCTCTAGCAGACATTCTTTTCAGGTGTTCAAAATCATTAACTTTTCCTACCACCTAACCACTTATTTAAACCTTATCTCTAACTCCAGACTCACGCCTATCAAGAACGAACACTTCGATTTTTAATATATTTATCAGTAGATCCATTTCACTCAACAGCTGGCTCATTCTATTTGATTACTTGTAAATTAAAACATTTACCATTAATAAAAGAGTATTGTCAGTATACAGCAATTTTTATTTAGTAGCAAAATAATTTATTCACTTACATTGCATATAACTTATTCCAAAACTTCTCTTTAAAATTAACACTGTTTTTTCAATATCTATCTTCCTTCGAATACACGACCCTCTGAAACACTCCAATTTATACCTTTTGACAACGTGTTTTACGTTAAAAACTAGAGTCAGATCAACACCTTCAATCGCCACTTACCATTCGTCTACTCCAGACAATATCGATAACTTCCGTTATACAAAAAATAACATCTTTTTTCTTTTACGATTGCTGTGAATTGTAGCTAATGATGCTCGTCGCTGCGCGTAATAAAAGTTACTGTGGATCGTAAAGATGATTCTAGTAAAAGTGTTGCCTTAATTATTTTGCTAGCTCAGTTTAATTAATTCTGATAAAGTCGGACATCAAACCTATAATCACATCAAATATTCTTTAACAAACAATCTTTCAAATAATAATCCTCACATCCACATACAACTTTTCTATAACAAACAATATATCACATGTAACCTCAAAATTAATACTTTCATCTAAACATTAAAATTTAAAGATAAGAGTACAATTTTGCTAGAACGGCTTTCTTTTTCAAACAATATCTTAAGTCTAAGATAAAAAATTTATAACTACTAGATAATTACACTAATTACACTAATTACACTAATTACACTAATTACACTAATTACACTAATTACACTAAAATTACACTAAAATAGAGTCTAAAAATCTCTTTTTTTTATTAAAATAGAAATTCAGAAATCATTCCCCTATTTATATCGTAATACGTACAATATTGTAGAAACTAAGTTTGATAATTTTAATAACCTTTTTCAAATCGGATTTGAACGTAGCTGATCAGTTATATTCAATAATTCTTGTTATATATAATGGCCACACCTACTGAAGTTCAACCACCCTCAATTCCTATTATTCACTTACACACAAAAATTTACACACAAAATCTTACGTAATTAAACCCAATTAATTTATAAAATGAATGTTTTTAAAGATTTCAAAATAATAAGATTTTTGTTTTACTGTTTAAATTATGCTGGTCGTCCATTTTTTATATAAGTAAGTTTGCATCCATGTCCAAAATTATTGAAAAACTACCACAAAAGTTGCATTTCAAATTCGTATACCAAGAAAGTCCAAATTTTTTTAAATTAATAATGATTTTACCACTAAATCCATTCAAACTCCATATACGCTTTCCATTCGAAATAAAACTTTATCTCGCGGTAATTCATTATTGTTCATTTATTTAAAAACATTTAATTATTTATATTCCTTAAAGTAGTAACACATTTTCAAAGTTACCAATAAAGGTCATCTGTTTACTACATTAGACTAACAGCATGACCTTTAAAATGAGTATTAAATAACTATTATTTTGACGTTTTTAACGAGTATTTAACACTGACGTTTATTTTGAATGATTATTAACCCCTGCCCATTGACCGCCTTCTTCTATTGGTTATATAACATCGAGCCTTACTACGTCATAAATCTTTAAAAATCGAGGTGATTCTTGGTGTTACTCATTTGTTCTGGTTGGTTTAAATTTAGAGGACCCGTTTAAATGATGCAACATTGATTAAAGTTAATGCATAAATAGCAACGAGGCTACTGTTCATTAATATATTTACACGCGTTCTCTTATCCTTAAAATTTATCGCGTGAATTCCTTCATTTGTACGACTCTTACAGCTTGATTTATTACTTTCGTTCGCTTTAATCGAATAAAAGTTTAAAATATCATTTACCTTATTAATGGAGCATTCTCGAGGTTAATCAATTGCGCTTTTCAACACTTTTAATATGCTTGTTATGAAAATGAAAGGAAAATGCCCGTACATTCTCTCCAAACTGAAATTCTCGTAGAACGTGTGCTTCTCTTAACATTTTTGTTACTTTGCTCAGGTTCGGAAGGTTGTGTGCTCACGGAGTGATGCTAAATGACCTCTTAATGCCCTTTAATCACATTACTAATTTTGATGCGACTTAGATACAGCGAATTGTATTAATGAGGATGCAAATATGAAATTACTATCCTACCTTTTTTCTTGCCTGTCTAGCTCAACAAAAATTATGCCGTTGAATTCACGAAATGAAATGAAACACGGAGATCTCAAGATACATCTATGCATTCAAAAACATTTTTTTTCATACAAAAGAATCTACATATAGAAAAAAGTTACTTACTTATTAAAATAATCATTACCTAATCTTTGTTAGCAGGTAGAAAATCTTCTTTAATTTATATGTGGATAATTTACCTATCTTTTATCATCCCCTTCGTGAGTATTATTGGCCAATGCTGCTGCAAAGATAATTTCGTAAAGGTCAAAATGCTTCGAAGTCTGACTCAAAATTTGCTGGAAATTATACCATTCGTGGATAATATAATTGGGAACTTATTCTAATTTAATTTACTAATATTTAAACATCCTTATAAGTTACTAAAAAAAAACATTCAAAACTTATAGTTGCTATAATTATTGTTCCATAGCGCCTATCCAAATCTCATTTACAACGTAATTAGCGGCATTAGCGGCATTAGCCCATCTCAAATTGATGTAAAAATACCAGTTTGCAAACATGCATTTATTGTTGATCGATTAAAATGATCATTGCGTTCCTCGAGCAAGATTATTCATATGATTGTGATAAGTCTGCTTAAACTTCATCCAATAATTACGTTTGATAACTTCTATGTTGCTTATTGCATATCGTTAAATAATTATAAATTGGTATAACTTATACGTTTGAAAAATTAATTCTTTACTCAAAAGTTACATGATCAATGTCATGAAATGATAAATCTTGATTGTTGAATACTGAAAAATAAATAAATATTAAATGACCCATTCTAATTAAGTTCCTGTTTAAATATAAAAATTCACTTAACATGTCATATTCCAGATCCTTCGTCGTTTATTTTTTCTAGTGCACGAACTTAATAGGCGCGATCATCTTCCCCCTAATATACTACGCTAATAAAATCGTTCCTATCTTATCTTTAATAGCTGGTTTCTTAGAATCAGGGATTTTATTCATTGATTATAAATAATTTGCTTTTTTAATTGGTTTCAAAACATTTCTTAGTAAAATGAAATATTCGCGTATTACATAGCTTAGACATTCGAACCTTCTGGAAATAATTTCTTTAGAATGAAGAGTAAAATTCATACAGTGATATTTTAACAAGAATGAATATTTTGTTTTTGGTTTTAAATAACCTATTTACACGCAGAAGTCAAATTCATAATTAATTAAAGCTCGTAATTGCTTTTTTAATGATTATAAATGCAATTTACCTTTCAGTAATGCAGCGTATTACGTTTTCAATAATTAACGCGCATATTTTAAAGACGATGGCTTACGATTTAAGTTACTTAAAATATTTACAAAATAATGAGTAGCTTGTGTGCTTGTTACATTTTAAAACAAAAGCTAGTTTTATGTATATAATGATTGTTTACACAAGGTGTCTCTCAAGAGTAAATACACACGGCTGAAATGAATTAATTTAACAATTGGACTTTTTATGTACTAATGAAATACGCTTATCTTTAAACAGGGTAAAGGAATTAACTATGGGAAACCGATTAAGATCCTGCTACAAGAGAAAGCAGTTCAGTTTAAAGCTAAACACCACTGTATCTCGCAAGTGTTAACAAAAAAAAGAGATAATTTAGGTTAGATACAGAAAACTCTTTGATCGACTAGATGATTCTAAATTTTTTTGCTTACATTCTTAAATAATTGATCAGATCTTTTTAACATAGAAAAACTATTAAAGTAATAATACACTTATTCTATAACAAATAATTTGAATCAAGTAATAGCGATTTTTAATAAATAAATTATATCACAGAATTTTTAGTTTTAAAGAACTTGAATAAAAATTTCGTTACATGATAGTTATGTCCACTAATGATTGTCAGATATGTCAGTCACGCACAAATTCAATAAAAAACTGACTTTTAAGAAATCTTAATGTAATTAATATTTTGTTACTGGTAAAGCATAATTTTTTCTAAGCTTCTCGTAAGTGAGAGCCACAAATTTAACAAAATTTAAAGAAACATGTTTCTTTCACAAAAGATAAATGTAGTAATAAAAACCTAGTAATACCATGTGAGACTACAAAATTCTCCTAACGGTTCTTATAAACTGAAACGGTCAGGATTTTTACGGCTAGTAATTTGACCATACCCGGACAAGGGTAGTTGTTAAAAAATCCGGTTAAAGATTCGGCAAAAGTAATCGACCCAGTTTTAACCACTGGTCGCCGACTGTTACCCATGCGTTCGTTATGATTAGGTTTTAGCTCGTCTCCTGCTGTTTACTTGCAGGAATAGGATTCAGTGGATTCCATACTGATTCTAAATTGCGGGGCGTATTGGTCTCAGAGTTTTTCTGTATTGACTTGGGGGTTTTTTGTTGACCTGATGGAGTTTCATTGATCAGAAGGTGTTTGCGTTGAAACGAATATAAATTAAGGCACGTGACTGTTGACCACTATTTCTCAACATCAACGACACCTATCCCGCTTTGCTCGAAGACTAACGTAGAAGTAAGCGGATTAGAAAAATAACTTATAAAGATAGGTCAATCTAAGTAATTCTTATCTTCCTGGAATTTTAGTTAAACAGAACAAATGCTTGGTGACCACACGCCGTGTATACAAGTTGAAAACCTTGAAATATATGTTAACAATAAGTTATTTACACGGACTTTTGATGATTAGAATGTTATTTAAAATGCTCTATGCAAGATTTCAAATCACGTGACTCATTTTCAATACTATTATTGGTACAAAATATGAAGTTCAGCCTCAAAATTTAATGAAACTAGGAAATAACAGATCACTTGTTGTTTTTTATATGGGACCAAAGAATACGAAAACTTATTTAGGTTTGCAAATAAATAAATCTTTTGTGACTTTTTTATTTTCTTTACCTGCCTTAATACGACTTTGTTATATGGTAAAGAAATTTTGTTACACACAAAAACATTGTTACACAGCCCTTTTAAAAAATCCAAAAGTCTGAGTACTAGGCTTAAAAAACAACTAGTTTTAAAAGTAATTCCAAAAAAATTAGGTTAGTAGTTACCAAAATACTTTAAAAAAATTGTGTTGCACAACTAAAAATACGAAAAACTATTTTAAGGGTTACTAAAAAGCTCAAGTGTCTAAAAGGACTAATAGATTAAACTAAAAATAAAAAACTATTTCAAAGATCTATGGAAGACTTAACGACTAAAAGGACTAATAGATTAATAAATGAGTGAGAAGGTAACACCGCATACCATACGCGTAAAAGGAATCAAGTCAAACATGGACAAAATCGGTAGAAGTAACAATTGGTTGAAGTCACAATCGGTTGAATTCATAATAGGGATGTCTACACTCATATAATGCACGGGGTGGGGGGTGGAGTCAGAGGAAATGAGCACACAAACAAATTTACAACCTCAAAAGGAGTTTATATGTTTATGTGCATCAATTTTTTGAAGTCGAGATATAAGCCTTACTTATTTACTACAATTTCATCAACATACGTGCTAATATTTCTCATCAGCATACGCCTATTCAAAAAATTTATCTAAGTGTTGAATATTTATCGCCCACAAATATAAACTAAAAGATATTTAGTTTTCTACAAGATCATGGGCTTCAACCTTATATATTTCATTGCTTTACATACGATAGAGTATCACCTAAAAGAAACACCAACTAATAGCAATTTTTCACACTACCTAAAAATGTCAACCTAAAAACAAGGCCATTTTCTTTCAGGAGAGAACCTTTAAGTATTTCCAACTAAAATTTTTATTAATATTCCTAGTAATACTACTTCAGTTTAACTGTATTTAATTACTACTTATATATGAGTCATATATTTCACCAGAAAAATTACCAAAAACTAGAAAAATATTTAAACTTTAACTAGGAAATAGTAGTAACTTCCATTCGTCGTTGATGAGTTACGACGATAGTAACTTTTATCTATAGTTGATGCGCAAACTTGGCGGTTGATACTATACCACACAGGAAAAATTTCTAGTAACAAAAGAAAATAAAAAAAAAACTTACGAATCTATAAGTGTAATTTAGTTAATAAATTTTAATCCAAACAATATCTTTCGGAACTATCGAAACTAGAACCAAAACAGGGCCTTAAAATTTTAGCATGCTAATTTCCAGATCAGCCTACAAAATATTTCTCCAAAAGGATTTCCTGACCAAGGAATATGACGAACAAGCTTTAAGAAGTTTAAAAAAATTTAAAAAACTTAGAAAGTTTAAAGAAAGCAGACGTATAACCGGTTTAATAAACAAGTTCTCCACAATAATTAATTGCTATAATGGTCAATTATAACTTAATTTTCTGACAAGCAAATTTTGCCTCACATATAACTACACTGCTGAAAGTGCCTTACAATGCATAAAAGTGCTAGAGTGACAGACTCCTCTATGAACCTCGTCTAGACTTATAAACCAAAGAAACTAAAGCATTCTCGACCTAGAAGTTGATGTAAAACTGTTAGTGCGACAAACTCACCACAAGTTTCGCCTAGACTAAAATTAAATACTTTGTGTTGCAATTCCCATGAAATAAATTGGGTAAGAAAAACGAAACTATGTGTTACGTTTATTTTCAGCACAAATTAATTACCCTTTTTTTCCCTTGTTAATTAATTATCCGTTCGAATAAATTCTGTTTCCACTGTTAAATAAAATCGTTAATTCATAATTAATAATAAATACGCTGTCTAATGATTTTCAACTCAAATCCCTCTTTTTTTATGAACGAAAATTAATTTGATCAATTAAAATAACCTCTTTGCCTTGTTAATGCATTCTCCGTTTGAATAAATTCTATTTCTATTGTTAAATCCTACAGCCTAATTAATAATAAATACTCTTTTTCAGAATTCCTCAACGTAAAGTTTATGCTATAGTTAGCTAGTCAATAACTTGTTCTAGGTATCCGATAATCGATTCTTATGTGTTTTTCATTGAAAAATTCGTCGAACTGAAGCCGCATACTATCCGATAAAACCGCGTTTTTTCAGTTTTAATTCTTAGCAACAATATTACTTTGAGTTCTGGTCATTAGTTAAACGAAGTTAATATTCATTTGCTTTTCAACTCACACGACAAAAACATCCGTTTTGGTATTCTTTGTTTTGTTTTACTTATAAAAATTTTGCGCAAGCCTTACAGCGTGGTGCGTATTTATGGTTTAGTAAAATTGTACCTTTCGACATCAATAAATTAATTTTACTTGAACTTACTATAGCTTCTTCCGGTGGCTCTTAAAGCCACGATGGCTGGCCGCCCTTTGTTGTAATGGGAGGACAACCTCAAGGTGGGATCACGCGCCCCTCTTCTTCGCCCCGTCGTTAGATACGGCAGGAGCCGGTCCGACGGCAGCAATGTGAGGGTGAGTGCGTACGTACCAATTGACACCATTTGGTAACCACACTTGGTGGCCTTAAACGGATTACTGTAAGTAATCGTAGGCGTACGAGGATGAGTTATAACTGTTGGGTTACCATGTGCTTTAAATTTTTTGTGCTAAATTTTTATTAGATAGGATATTATCCTGCTAATGAGGCATTTATTTACAACCATTAAGAACTGTGGTTTTTAGTGTTCTTTTTGGGTTTTGTTGTGTTGCGAAATAACGTAAAGGGTAGGCACCTAAAAACGGCAGCTCTCCATGTTAGAAAGGATTTATGTTGATCTTGTAAATATGTGTAACTTGTAATTCTGGATTGTTTATTTGGTAGTACCATTATGCTTTTGTACCTAATTAATTTTTATTTTTTTTGTTAATTAGAAATTGTACGATTATGGTTAGGAGTGTGTTATTTGTTTACTTTTATTTTAAGCCTGATTTAATTTGTGTAGGTATTCTGGCCCGCCCACTCACCGATTGAGCCCGGTCAACTTCTCTTTTTTTCTTCTTTCTTGTTTTTTGTTAGACTACGTCATTGTACGTTGCATATGTTTGCGGCATCAAACCTGTCCTAAACGTTGTAACGGCAATAAAACCTAATATACCAGATTAACAAACGTAGCCAATATTTATCTAATTTCCTATCCTGCTTATAAGTATTAACAACTCCAAATTCTAATACGTACTCAAATTTATCTTCATACGAAAATAAAATCTGGAAGGTATTTGTCAGCTTAAAATATAAAACAGTTAAATCACTTAAAGTCTTGATTAAAATAAGCAATATGTACAAAAGGATTTTAAAAATTTCACATAAGCCTCACCATTAAAATATTAAACAAATTTTTAATCTAAAAAACTGCAAAATTAAAATGCGCGATTTGGGTTCAAGTTCATACAAAAGTTTAACGTTAAACGTTTAACTTTATGAAAGATGTTTGTCGTAATTCGTAATACAACGTCCATATAAATATATTAGTAATAATTCGGGTTTTAATTTGATGCGGTTGTTCTAAATCGCACTGGCAATGGCCCAGGTGTAAAAGTTCAAAAGTGACAGCGTTTTAATGAGATATTACGAAATCCCTGAAATTTAGCAAAAATTCTAAATATAGGACTTTGATTTAGCATGTTACTTAATCGAGTTTTAAGGTCGAGATTTGCAGCTTGAAACTTTTCTAGAATGTAACTTAAATTTGAATTTAAAAGAAATAAACCGCAAACGCAAAAGTACTTGCGGATTCGATAAAAGTGCGTACTGTAATTGAAATAAGCACCTTAATTGTATTCCTTGAAATTTACAGATACCAGTCCAATCCGTTGGGTAATTATACTTGAATAAATTTAAGCTTTTTAATTTTTTTTAGTTACAGGCAGATTGGCCATATAGGGTATACTTTAGTACATTCGGGCTGGTTAATTTGTTGAATATTGAGATATTCATGTTTAACGTAGGTTAAGTGAACAGTGTGGAGTTCTAGTATTATTTGTGCTTAGTTTAAAACAGTGTACGAAAACCTGTACACAGGGTTACATCAACATGCGTGGCAGAAATAACTATTCGTAGGCAACCCACCGTCTATCGAGACCAAATTCCAGATAGGTTGCCTCTTAACAATTTTTGTTGGGCTGGAAGTTCAAAGACTTTTCCAGGTTGGTCAAGGTGTCAACGTTTGTATAGCCTAAAAGCTTTGCAGTCGTTTTCTTAGAATTTACCTCTTGCCACTGCAATTTAGTTGGCGCATTTGGAACTTTACATCTTGGTTGTAAAGTAAATTTCATTCAGATCATTGGGTTCAATTTTACACATAACAACAGCTTTTTTATAAGTTTGAATTGATACGGTTTCGTTCAGTATATTTATCAAAAAAGTCATTAACTTGCATTCTTTTACATGATTTGTACAAGACACAGTAATGCTTGCATCCACACCTACATCGTGAAAAGAACACAGTAAGTATCAACTTCTTGGCTATGGCCACGATATGTAATGTAGTTAATCATGAAATTTAGCGCAATCTTCAACAGCAATATTTCAACTTCTGCAAACTTGCGTCTCTTTTCGTATTTTTTTCACATACATTATATTTGTAGAGCTAATTTGAAATACAAACAGCGACATTTTGCAGCCGATCAGTTTTACTCTAGTTGGTAGAACGTTACATCTACATTATAGACATATTACACCGTCATTAACATTTTCATTTTCAAAACTTTTCTAGAATTTTGAAGTATATCTACAAATTCTATTTGAAGCCATCTACGTATTTACACAAGTTTTACTACGCCAGACTATTAGACCGGTATTAAATTCCATTATGGATTCTCTGCTTTTTACTAAGTGGAGACGTTTATAATAGCTACGAGCGCTTTGCTCATGGTTAACTTTGCAGCTTTTATTACTACTCAATGGATTCTACAATTTAGAGCACTGCTACTTCAGTCTGTCTAAGTACTTTAATACCAGTGTGACCGTAACATAAACCACCACTTAATGTGTTTACTAGACTGTTGTATTCTAACAAAAACTACACTGAAATCCAAAATGACATCATATTAAAACAACTTAAACTTAGGTATTTTCACCATTCTCTGCAAATGAATTTATGTTTTGCTGGCAAAACGGAAGATTTAGTTATACATTTATTTTAATAATGCAGATAGCATTAAATTCGTATCAGTGTAGCCGGCGTCTAATATAAGCACTAGCTAGGGAAGGAATTTTTGTGCAGTGATTAGATGCTGAAGTAATACATTCTGTAGGGTGTAGGTTGACAATTACCTGACACTTTGACAGTCTTGTGTTGGTTATGACTAGACCAGCGTGTTTTGAAGCAAAATATTCAGTTGTGTTCGTATTAAATTTAACTTAATGGTTCTTCTGCGACTGTATCTGAAGGTAGCACAAAAACATGTCTGCTGAAGTTTCTTGTAAACTGGATAGTTTTACAATTTGCGTTTATAAAATAAGAACGTTTGTGATCTTAGAGAAAAATTTAAAAAGGATATGAACATATACATTTGTTAAACGTAGCTTAGCAAAGGTATATTTTGAACGATATGCAAACAGGGAAGCGAAAACGCAATCGGAAGGAGGAGACTATGCATTCACTACAAATTAATTAAGCAGAGACACGAGTAGTGATGGGCACAATCGATAGTCTATCGATTGGACTATCGATAGTTTGTACTATCGATAGTTACTATCGAATTATTTTTTTAATGAATGAATTTCTACTATCGATAACTTGCGATTGTAAAGCGCACTATCGATAGTCCCATAAACTATCGATAGTAGTGACGGAACCATTGATTGCTTTTCCTATCGACAGTTATGCAACAATCGATAGTTAATGAACTATCAATGGTACTACCAATAATCTGCAAAAAAAATCGTAGTACAGAACTGTCAATGTCAATACTCAATAGTTTTTAAATGATAGTTATATTGACCGTTAAGTTAACCATTAGAGGGAAATCCCGGGACCCCCAGCTAAATGCACATGTACTGTTGGTGTCGGATGTCGATTATCGGCGCCCGGCGGTTATGCATATTATGCAATGCATTACAGCGCGCAACAATAACAAACACGTGTCCCATTTTCATTCTTGTATTACTGTATTCTCTTTCTCTCTGTAATTTACCGCAGTGAAGAGTGAATTATAGTATAGTAGGCAACGTAGACGTTTTGATGAAATTTTTGCGTCCAACTAACATTACTCATCATCACCCAGACGCCCACCAGTTTTTTACATCTATGGTGTTAGAACGTAGCCCGTTGCGCTACCCATTTACAGTTTAATTGTCAATGTCTCAATAATTATTTAGTAATATTAATTTAATTTTTGACACTGTAGTCGATTAATTTCTTAGATTTCAACCGAATTATACCATGAAAAGAGTGAAAAAATCACCAGTGTAGGCATTTTTTACAAAAGACGGCGACAAAGTTATGTGTCAAGTTTGTAAAAAAGAGTTGAAATTTTGTGGTAATACGTCCAATTTAAGTGATCATTTACGTCGACGGCACCCTACAATTGCCGAATCCGTGCAATCAGTTGACATAGTAGAAGCAATTGACTACCATCAAAAGATTACCGCCAGTAACATTAGTGAAATCGGAAACAGCAATACTGCTTTCATGGCGAAAAGTGCCAGCGTAGCACCACGGTTATCCAGTGCAACAACAACGTTATCGGATTCAGCTACTTCAGTATCAAATCCAGCATCTTTGATCAGTAGTGTGCTTCCTGTGGTTGCAGTTCCTACACGAAAACGGAAGCTACAGCCAACAATAAAGCGCCAAGTAGTTCCTTTAAACGAATCATTAAAACATAAAATCACAAAGCTTGTACTTGAAATGATCGTAAAGGATTTGCAACCATTATCCATAGTAGAAGATGTGGGTTTTAAAAACCTCATGAAAGCACTCGAACCTCGGTACACATTACCGAGCAGAAGGACATTATCGAGAGCATTACTTCCAAATTTATATAGTACAGTCCTGACGTCAGTGCAAAAAGCTGTGCAACAATCAAACTCGATATCGATTACTACTGATATTTGGACATCGTTTAATACCGAATCTTGCTTAACAGTAACGTGCCATTTTTCATGAAAGCCAATTAAAGTCAGTGGTCCTCAAAACAGTATTAGTCGAAGAAAGTCATACTGGTGAATGCCTATCAAAAGTTTTATCAAGTGTTGGGATTACCAAACGTTATAGAACATACAAATTTAGTTATTTTTAAAATTTAGGATAGTTTTTGCATTTTTTATAGACATGTGGCATATCGTTGAAAAGGTAATTTTAAGGCGCATAAAATTCACATAATATTCAAAATGGCGGCCATAAGAAAAACAAAAGTTGTGGGCGTTTCCTCGAAAACAAAAGACAGTCGAATGATTCTGTTTATGCTAAAATACTCCTTTTAGAAAAGTGTCTTAATAATGTGCAAGTCTTGTGATGGTGCGACTTATGATTCATGTTTTATTATCAAAAAACAAAATCCGCCATTTTTAGTTTTCTTCGAATATCTCCAAAACCAGACAACTTACACCAATTTTGTAAACGGATACAAAACTGGCCTGGATTCCTCCAAATCTTTCCCCATTTACCCAATTTCTATCTCTTATAATAACTGAAATTACAATGTAGAGACTCGAAATTTGGACACACTGTATACATCAAGGTGGAGCTTACCGCGTGGCGTTATATTCTTTTAAAACCCTCCGTAAAAAACGCGTAAACAGAAAAAGCAGATCTTACATGGGACCTTCCGATCTAAAGATAAAAATCTAAAATGACGATTTGCATATCGCACGTTGCGCTCTTTCTCAAACCCATTCCCTTTTGTTCAGGAACTTAAAGCGAATGTTGTCTCATTTGACGTGCTAACGAAACGACCTTTCGTTGCTTGTCAATCGAACAGAGTTCAAACAACCACACGAAAAAGCTGCGCTTTTGCTATGTATTTCAAATAATACTCAACTTCTAATTGGATAATACTGCAAACGCTGGAATAGTAATTAATATTAAAAAATCAATCACTGAATCAAACAATTACCACACTAAGTGTAATAAACCAAGGAATCTACCAATTTATATGTCTTGTCAAAAAGATATGTTACAACTTGTCAATCATACGTTCTTATTGCTTGACTCATATGGGACGGCTCTAATAGAAACCGAATGTGTCCTTTCCAGAATGCTAAATGCACTTTTTAGTTACTGTTACAATATTTCTAATTACTTTCTATTTTTACTAGACTAAAGCTGCCAAAGATATCTGTTTTTTTGCACTCGTGACTGGTTCATTCTAATCTATTCTCTTCTATAAACCTACATCTGTTCGAGTTTCGTAAGATCTATCTGTTATTATTTAGATGCAAAATTTGTGTACTTATCAAAATAGTTTAGTAATGTTAATTGGTGAATATTCTAAATTGATTATACGGCAAAATATTGAAAATATCGCCCAAACTAGTAAGAGAAGTAATTTATAATCACTCGTGATAAATAAAAACAATACGTTATAATATTTAAAAATCACAGGTTACAGACTCTGTATATCACTGAAAGTGTTGAAAATAAATCTATCGCAAAATGCAAAAATATGACCTTTTATTTAAATGATTCACCTGTGATGTCATATTTTTAAAAATAGGGTAGCTGTTGAAGATGAAGTACGTTACAGAATAAAATATAAATATTACATAAACTATAGTTAAGGGTATTTATAAATTAAAACGTACAGTTGGCTAGAAATCCGGTGTTAAGACACTGCCAAATTTTTTAAAGTTTTTCCTTTTTCCTTTTATTTGCTATAATTATTTTACACTAATTTTAGTTGTATATCTATAATTAATTTAAGTTATACGAATTCTCGATTAATCATAAAATTTCAATTTATTGGCGTTGTGAATTGTAGCCTGGATTAATTGGAAAAACAGCAGATGGCTTCCTATTGTGTCAAATTTAATTAAATATTAACATTTTTAATTTGTAAAAATAATCTTCTTGTCCATTAAGGTCATTATTATTATTATTGTTATAATTATCAAAACAAATTCACTAAACTGGTGGTCCTTTACGGCTATTCGAATCAACGCTATGATCAAAAATCAATTTATGCAAATTTCGAATTACCCTTATTTAAAATAAGTGATACCAGTTCAGCGTCATTTCAAAACGCTCTATGAGAGTTTAATCAAAACAATTTCAGAAAAACTTTATACTAGAACGTCGTGCGCTTTAAAATCCAATCAAAGTTCACAATCGCAGTCAAAATTCGAAAAGTCTACATCATTTTTACCAGAAATGTTCTAAAAGGTACTAAATAAGCTAATTACTTTGTATCAATGAATAAGCACTCTAATTCGAAGAAAAGCTTCTATCCGAAGGTCACAAAATACATAGGACGCGTTTTAATAAGCTGTAATTATATCACAAGAAATAGATAGCGGTCATTGATTTACTGATTAACAATGAATGAAAACATTTTATGATAGCCATAAATTATACCCATTGCATATAATTAGAGATAAGAAAGCGAAATGTGGGTGAATTTTGCAACATCCGTGCCTAATCTTCGGAAAGATGATCTAGAATGGAATGGAAAAAATGACGTATTTAGAATTTTAGTGTATAAGGCGGAAATTAATAAGAACGGGATCATTCATTATAAGGTCAAGCAGCATTGTAAGGTTCAAGTAAATATTAATTCTTTAATTAATTTTACGACATCGAAGGTGTAAGCTTCGAGTAACTTTAACGACATGCAGTATATAACATAGAAATTTGAATAATTATGAAGCATAATTATTATTAAGAAAACTACGAAAATTAAACGATATTCGATATAAATAAACTTGATACAAGAGGAACTGCTAATTTTAATCTATTAAAAATAAATGCACTTTGCAATCTTTCAACGCCAAGGATGGTTATAAATGGAGATTTTAAGTGGAACCAGGAAGTATTTAATGCCGTTAATTATAATAGAATACCAAGAACTAATTGGATATTTTCAACGTCATTTTGATTCAAGGAAGTTAATCTATACCAGACAAGTACTGTAATGATTTTGCGTGACTGTTACTGCACTATCTTCCATTTCATAAAGGTTTAGTGGTTTCTAGAAAAATTAACATGTTAACGAAATTTAATACTAATGGTGGTGTTGTGAACACTATTATGAGCGCTAGAACACTTGTCAATGATCTATTCAATGTAATACGACCTTCATATGTTGGATTTTGAATATTATCCGAAGTTTTAGTAACTACTTCAAGTAGAACGTTATATATAGCACTTCAAGGTAGTTATTCTTTACAAGACTCAGTGAACTTTGTCTTATAGTCGATAACTATCATGACTTGTTACTATTATATTCTAATCGCATGTAAATTAAGTGTACCTTTGACCAATCCGTCCTGTATATGCTGAAATAAAAAAAAGTACTGCAATGTAACTCGTCAAGTAATTGAACTTTATTTGACTTTTGCAAGCAATACCAGTTGAAGAAGAAAGTACTATGATGAGGACTTGTTCCAATTCTTTCAGATCAAATGAATTCTCGATGCTAAGTTGATTTGATAGCTATGCAGAACCAGATGGCGAATATAAGTTTATATTAAATTATCAGGATCGTTTGACAAAGTTTACAGTTCTTCGCTCGCTGAAAACCAAAATAGCTGAAGAAGTGGTTTATCAAATCCTAGATATCATTTGCATATTTGGTGCTCCGTTTATACTTCAGAGTGATAATGGGCGAAAATTTTCAAACCCAATTACTACGAATTTGTCAGCAATATATTAAAAATCGTACATGACAAGCCCCGGCATTTACAAAGCCAGGGCTCGGTCAAGAGATCTGATCAAGATGTTCGAGATATGCTAATAGCATGGATATCGGACAACGACAGTAAAAAAGATCGTTTGCATCATACAGTAATAAAATGCAGCCTCTATGAAGCTATATTTGGAATTGCGCAAACGATCGGGATATCAGATTCTGCTCTTCCAGAAAACTTGTATCCTTCAATAGACACCGAAGAAGAACTAGAACTACCTTTTGCTTCGGCTAAAGTGAACGATAATGCTAATTCTTCGGAATCTGGTACAGAGCTGAACAATTTTGAAACAGTCAATGAAAAGGATGACAACATCCAGAATGATATTACAGACGAAAAACCAGAAAATGCCGAACCAAAAGTTTACTTTGCAATTTGCGCTGAACAGTCTTCAACGGCACATAAGTGTATCAAATGTGATCGATATGTTCACTTAATATGCAGAAAATACGCCGAAAGCTTTGAGTGATTTGGTCCAAAGCTTACATCCGATTTTGTTTTAGGAAACCTAAAATACATTATGAGCGTGCAGTTGCAAAATCCGCCCAGAAAAAATGATTTCGTTTTTGAACTCAAGACTCGCTCCCGTTAAAATAGAAAAAACGTCGTTGTTAGAATACCCGATATGGATAGCAGGCGTCTGGCACCTAGAAGCGCATTAGCCGTTGTTTTGAGCCTCAATGCTTCTAGGCTGTACCAACTAGGAACCAAAAACCGTAGTTTCTAGAAACTTTGTAATCGTAATGAATTTACAATTGCGTCAAATTTTATTACTGTTACTGATATCCCTTCTACTTCTGTCTCTTCGTTCTGTTTCGTCCATAAACTCGAGAAGCAAACAGGGCTCTATAAGTTGCTGTTGCAAAAGGTGCTGTATTGATAAAAAATGCAAATGTCGGTCAAAGAACTTTACATGCAACTCTAAGTGTCATTCTAACAGTGATTGCAAAACAAATAATTAGTTATTATAATTTTGGTGACGGTATACCTTTTCTCGGTCTGCTTGAAAAATGTTAGGCGAGCATTTTTCACAAAAATACACCCTTGTTCGGATGAGAGATAAAATGGAGGTCCCGTGTGTGAGTGTTGTCACGTACGTTAAATATCCTTACCTTGCTTGGAACAGCAAGAGTTAGGCAAAATTTCAAATTTTCCAGGTAAAAAAAAACTCGCTTCCTGGCCAATGTAGTACTTTTGGGTGGAGCATTGGAAAATCACATGTAAGGTATACCTTTTCAGGTATTCGTTACCTTTATTTGTATAAAAGTGCTTACAGCAACTCTAGCGATGTGTATTTTATATTTCTAGTAAGTAATAAGATGCTTTGTATTAGGAACGAATTTGCGGTTAGAATAGATGACAGTATTTTAAACCTTAGTTGTTGCGAATTATTATTTTCTCAACTTTCCACATCCTATTTCTGACATAAAGTAGATTGACATGATTGCTGAAATAAATCTCACAAAGCGAGTTAAGTATCCCCCAATTGATATATGTATTATAAAATAGAATAATTAAGAAATTATTAGAAAGTGTTAAGAATACCCTAAGTGAAGTGCAACAAAGTAACACAAGGACAATTTATAAAGTTATTTAACAGTTCATGAGAAAGGATGCAATACTTTGTATCCGAGACGATAGTGGCGCTGCAGCTGGCAGGTCACAGACGGTCAAGATACCATGATTACTTAGAAATTAAGATTACAACATTGTATTTATAAATAGTATTAAGAAAAAGCAGACATGAGATCTACAAGTTCCCACAGCCATGTGAGGTGGTAGGGAAATTGTAAAAAGCCCGGGAGCTCCAAGACCCGGCAGTTAGTCAAAGATTCAGCTTTAACATTGCAGTTGCTTAGGCTACTCAGAATAGTACCTTTAATAGTTATTTTCAAACTTAGAATAATTTAAATCAAGTTTTGTAAAATTTCATAAGTAAACTCTGTATTAATTAATAAATTTGTTAAGTTTTGGAAGTGTTTTTTAAAAACGCAGCGCCAAAGGCCCGAACCTTAACTGGCGCAGCCGGTAGGATATCAAAAAGTCACTAGGAAACCCAAATTCGAAGAACTGGTGGTCTGGAATTTTAATTCCAAATTTGGTAGAACCCAAACAGAAGTTGGAGGCGAAACAAGAATCGATCAAATCCAACAAACCAAACAGAAACTTGGAGGAGATACAAAAACAGATCGAATCCAAAATCAACGTGAACAAGATACACACATCGAGTGAGTTCATGAAACCGATGAAGAAATTAGTGTAAGTTCATTTAGTTCATTTAGAACATTTTTATTATTTATGTATGTACAAATTTTTACTATTACTATTATTTTATGCCATTTAATCAAAATAATTGACTTATGTATTACAAAAATTATTTTCAAATTTATTTTTGTTCAAAAGAGATTTTTAAAACGAGAGAACTAAAATGACGCATTACTTGCGCAAATGAGACAAGTTATTACGAATTAACTGGCGCAAGAATTATAGAAACAAAACGAAAACGAACTTTTAACTACCAATACGAAAATTAACTAACGCACGAAAATACCAAAAATAGAAGGTAATTAATTTACAATTTAATACCGAAATCTTTGTATATAACGCAACTAAATAAATATAAAAAACGAATTACTCAAATGTAACCGTCGCCGCATTTCTATAAATTATAGAAATACCTTGCAATCTATTATTAACTTGAACCATTAAATCATTATTACGAATTAAAACAAACGCTCAAATCTAAATGCAAGTCTCATTATTGATTGCGAATGATTTAAAAACTCAACCTTCAAACGCAAGAAATATAAAGCTATTTTAATACGAATATTGTAACGTATTTTTTTTCTAGTTACACCTAGCCTAATAAATTAATAATAAAACAAATAAATTTTAAAGTATTTAATTCGTAAATATTCAGCCAATAAAAATTAAAGTATAATGTTCATAATAACACACGGATTCTAGAAGATATATATTCTAAAGCTTGTTACCAAGCGCTGTCAAGTTGATAACCGGCACTTTGGTCTCCAACGTCCTAGAGTGAAGCCGCTTTTGTAGACGAGAGATAAAGTCAAGATGATGACCCGTCAGAAACACGAGGCATCTAATCGATTGAAGAAGAAAACTTGAGCTGAGAAAATGGATTGATAATATACATCATTTTAATACATGCAATATCATATGGACAGGTTTACAGCAACGGTTTTCAATGTAAATTATAATAATTTTCCGTCACAATAATTAATGGTAAACAGCTATGGTTTCGTCCTTTTATCTAACTACGCAGTATGGAAATGGTTGATGTTACAAAGAACCTTGACACTTCAATCTAACTGATGACTAATACGATGAAATAAATACAACAGCTAAGGTCGTGATTTTCCACCTGCAGTTCTTTTGTCTACACGTGAGTGTTTGAAGCTATAGTAAATTATTATGAAATTTTCTACGTTAATTATTAGAGTAACAGAAAATATAAAGTACTTTCTTAAAGTTTGTAAAACAACGTATAAATATCTAGGTTGTCAGTCACTAGTACAAGCACACAATGTGTTGAGATATTCAGAATCTAAACGCCAGACGCAGTTTTGGTTTAATTTTATATTTTGTTTAATTGAAAAACATACACGTCATGTAAAAGTCTTTTATTGATACTGAAATTCACGTATATTCTTTTAGTAGATTACCGTTAAAATTGAGTAGTTACATTTTAAGGTCGTTATTGTCCTGACGATCGAATTTTTTTGTGAATGGTCAAGGAAGCGCTTCTATGATTATAGTAAAATAAAATCCTGTGTTAGGAACTAATAAATTATGACATATTTGCTTAAACTAAATTTTATAGAAACGATTAATTTATACGTATTTATTCTGAAGGTTAAATTATACAAAATTCTTTTTATAAAAATTAATGACAAAATAGTAAACATATGTATTGCAGTCGCATGTATATAGTCAGATTTCCATATGAATAGAATTCCTTTTGTTTTTCATAAAGTCGTTTTTATTATTCAATATTTAAAATATGAAAAAGTAAACTAGAGCAAATCCTCCTTAAGAAAAACAGATAGAGAGAAGAAAATAAATGCCTTTAGTATTTCATAGATGTTTAAATTCTCTTATTATATTTTTGGGCATATGCTTTTAAGGACACAAATGGTGTCCATGTGGTGTTTTGTTTGTTCACAGGTACAGCTGAGACAACTGTTTAACAACTGGTGGTTGATGTTTTGGTAAGTGTGTGATAAAGAGTGAAATTCAAGTTTTATGGCTAAGATAGTGGTGTTAACATAAGGTTTCCGCATTTCCTTATACAAACACAGTTAAATTTTTGTTGGCACTTGTATTAAAAAATACGGTGGCGCCTATTAAAACTATTTTTGGTCAGTTATCCACCCATGACCCATGCTCATGATCTACCCAGAGCTAACACTCTACTAGCCGTTTAACCCTTAAGAGTTTTCTTTGTCTATAGCCGTTTTCCATCCGACATTACCCTGGGCTTGGAGTTTAAAGAAGAAATACTCGACCTAGTGATATCAGATTAAAATAGAGAGCTTTAGTATATAGCTGATAGTCACCAGGATAAATTTACAAAAATTTTATTTTAATTACACTTGCGCTCGCAACGTGGGGCTGGAAATTCATTTAGGGGCTGGAAATTCATTTAGGGGCTGGAATTTCATTTAGAGGCTTGAATAACTTCACTTATAGGCTGGAATATTTAGTAGTTATCTTCATCACACTTATATCTACCGACTGAGGTTTGCATTGATTCTAGTAAATAGTTTTTATTCATTTTGTTAAAGTTTGTTACAGTTTACAGTGGGTTTTCTATATAGTTAGGACATTCGTTCGTTTGAGATTTCATCTTCAAAATTTTATAATTGAGTTACATTAGAGATATTCCGATATTTAATTATGGCAGAAACTTATAGCATCGTACACTTACTTAAAAATGAGTTAGAATATGAATTGAACATTAGAGGCATTGAAAATTCAAGACCAGTTTCAGATAAAAGGAAAATTTTAGCAAGGTTGTTGGCCAAAGAAGCAGATAAACCAGGTTGTTTGATAGATCCTTCTTATTATAAAGTAGATTTCGAAGTAGAAAGCAGAGATTGAGTCTAGTATAGAGTCCGTTAAAAATGTTTTGTTAGAATTTATGGATGATCCCGCAGAGTCAATTTTAAAAGGATAAGGTCAAGATTAATGCATCTTACAGGTAGAATACAACGGTTAAAGCTCCTAAAGAAAATTTTGAGGAAATGGTGTTATTTAAAATGAAAGTTTGGCTACTATTCTTGTTGTGGAAGCAGATCTGCATGAGAAATTAAATAAAGATACAAGTTCAAATAGTAAAGATATTAACGTAAATTCTGTTGCTGCATCTAATGTGCCCGTTCCAACAGTTACATATGTCACACAGTCAGTTCCTATAGCATCTTGGTCGATAAAATATTCAGGAAACCCATCTCTTATATCAATTTTTAGAAAACATCAGTGACATTGCACAGTCTCGAAAGGTATCTGAGATGGAATTGTTTAATTCTGCAGTTGAATTGTTTACCGGTGATGCCTTGCTATGGTATCGTTGCGTTCGTGGTTCGTTAACAGATTGGAGTTCGTTAGTTAGTAGACTAAAGGAGGATTTCCTGCCAGCACATCCTGAAGACGATATTTGGGAAAAATCAAGAATAGATTACAGAAGAACGGTGAATCTGTTGTATTGTTCATTGCTAACATGGAAAGTTTATTTAACCGATTACCTATTATTCCTGCAGAACACACTAAAGTTAGAATAGTCAAGAAAAATTTATTGCCATATTTCATTCAGCATCTTGCTCTTACAGAGATCGAGAATATTAGTACGTTAGTCAAATTATGTAAGAGGTTAGAAGAAGCTTCGTTGAGTAAACATAAGTCTGTTTCAGTTACGTCATATAGTCACAAACAGCCTTTTAATTATTTTAATCTACATTTTAGAAACAAAACCCCTAGTTCATTTCAGAATGCTTCAAGTCGTGTTTATACCCCTCCGTCTTCACATTCCCCAGTACAAGTTCTTAATTCTGCCACCCCAATGACAGAAATGAGTGGAGTAGGTAACTCATTTATTAAGCGTAAATTGATTTGTTGGAATTGTTCACGTGATGGTCATACTTTCAATGTTTGTAGATCTTTCAAGAGATTATTTTGTTATGGTTGTGGTCGTAAAGGAGTGACTAGTATCACTTGTCCGTCGTGTCCAATTCAAAGAATAAAAGAACAGAAGTTGAATACCGATTCCCATGGGCTTAGACAAGAGGCTACAGATATGTTGTGTGCTCGAGAAGGTCTATGTTGTAAAGAGGAGTGGTCGCGATGGCTTCAGGTAGTTAGAAATTTTTGCAGGAATAGAGCTCCATCTAAAGCTAACGCATTGTTTGAGGAGAAGCCATATGATAATCGCCCGTATGTGATGGTGAAGTTATTTGACATGGATATTGCAGGTTTATTTGATTTTGTATGTATTTCATCGATAATAGATTCATCTTTCAGTCTTATTAGTTATATTAGTTGTTCGATTAATGGTACACTAGTCTTTACTGTTGAAATATAGTTTGGAGATTGCTCTTGTGCATGAGCACGTTTTAGTTTGGTTTGATTTATTTAGAGTAGCAATTTTTATGGTCGCGTTGCAACGTAGTATATTGAGTTGAGTTACATCTAAGCGAGACTTGTTGTGGTTCATCGTGTAGCGTTATGTTAGTCTAGACGAAACTCAGGAAGGGTTGGTCGCTCAGCGTTATGTCAGTCTATGCGAGGGTCGTGGTAAGTTGTCGCTTTAGCAGTTTCGACATCGTCACTTGAAATTATTTGAGGTCAGTTATGATGTGATTTGTTTTGCTTATTTAGTTTGTCAGTCTAGATGAGACTCAGAGGAGAGTCTGCCGTTCTAGCAATATTGTTTATAAGTCTAGGTGAGGCTCATAGAAGAGCTTGTCATTCTAGCAAGTTTATGCGTTGTGAAGCACTTTAGTTTAGGTCGACAGTTTGACTATTGGTAGAGTGAGAGTGTACGAGTACAGTTATTAATAGTTATCATGAAGTAAAGTAGAAAATAATTTTGTATTTAAATTTCTTCCTCCAATTTATCCGTATCTTCATGTTTAAGTCAAAGAAAATGTTTAGTATCGATAATTCTGCGATTGATGAAGATGAAGTTGAAGTTATTAACAATGTTTCTGATCCTTAAGTACTTCAGAGTATAGTTGATGTCAGTTGTAATTCTCTTTAGTCCGTGTTTTGAATCCTTAAGTTAGACAAGTTTAAAGTTGGGAAAATTTTTTATAAAGTAATTTATGTTTTAGTAGTAATAGAGCTTAATATGTTTGTTGATTTAGATATTGCATGTGTTAAATGAAAATTTTTGATGACGATAAAGATGTGTTAAATGAAAATTTTTGATGACGATAAAGAAGTGTTAAATGATAATTTTGATGACGACAAGGATATGTTTATGGATTTTGAATGATGATATTTTTTTGGAGGTGTTTGAGAATGCAGCATATGCATAGAGATGTTGCAGGTATATAGAGATGGATATGTATTCAGTGAAGTAATACGTATTCAGTAATGGAATATATGATAGAGAGTATAGAGGGTGTTTAGTAGAGTATTGAGTATGTAGTCATATAGTTAGAGTGTGATAGAATGTTAAGCATTAAAGGAATGCTTGAGTTTTGGTTTAATAGTTTGAGACTAGGCCTAATGTGCTTATTCTTATTGAGAGTGTACATGAGCTAGGATAGTTCATGAAGAGTTTTTGTGAGTAGTTGGTGGTGGTCACCCAATAGGCTCAATATATGATTCGTTAGTGGTTTTAGAGTTCTTTAGTGATGAGTCATTGAGGTTATATAATTTTTGAGAGAGATAGTTGAGTATGTAGAATAGAGATCTTACAGAAAATATTGTGAGATGCTCACTCAAAGACTAAAAGTGTCTTGTTGATGAATATGTATTGTTAATACTTTGTCTGTTTTTCGAGTGTTAGAGATTCGTTTCGTGAATAGACTTTGTATCTAACAGCTTTTGGTACTTACTAAATTCATCAATTTTATGCACATAAATCTTTAAGATAGATATATTAAATTAGAGAAAATATTCGTTGTACAGATTTTTGTTTAGTAGTGATTATAATGTCCAATCCATTTTGTTTATTACAGTTCTGATTTGTAGTAAAATATTTTTCATTTAAAAAAAAAATTTTTTGATATGGTTGTTGCGTTTGTAACTATAGATGACATGCATCCACTGAGTGTTAGATACCCTAAATATACTTAACCGATTGACGTATATACTGGCTATGACTTCCCGGATTTGTCCCTTTATAGGCGTGTAGTACGCGCAGTTACTAATCACTCAATCCCATGCATTAATACCCCCGTATCAATTAGCAAATGATCCTGATATTTTTTGTTAAACTCATCATTAGGTATAGTTAAAATTTGTGTCGTCTTGTTGTGAGGTGTAAGAGGTTGGTACAGTTAAAAGAATAAGTTTGAAGTTTCAGTTGCAAAATTTTTTAGAAAAAATTCTCCCATACCTCGAATTTTTCTCTTGGGAAGAGGCTGTGTAACGTATTTTTTCTAGTTACACCTAGCCTAATAAATTAATAATAAAACAAATAAATTTTAAAGTATTTAATTCGTAAATATTCAGCCAATAAAATTAAAGTATAATGTTCATAATAACACATGGATTCTAGAAGATATATATTCTAAAGCTTGTTACCAAGCGCTGTCAAGTTGATAACCGGCACTTTGGTCTCCAACGTCCTAGAGTGAAGCCGCTTTTGTAGACGAGAGATAAAGTCAAGATGATGACCCGTCAGAAACACGAGGCATCTAATCGAGTGAAGAAGAAAACTTGAGCTGAGAAAATGGATTGATAATATACATCATTTTAATACATGCAATATCATATGGACAGGTTTACAGCAACGGTTTTCAATGTAAATTATAATCATTTTCCGTCACAGTAATTAATGGTAAACAGCTATGGTTTCGTCCTTTTTATCTAACTACGCAGTATGGAAATGGTTGATGTTACAAAGAACCTTGACACTTCAATCTAACTGATGACTAATACGATGAAATAAATACAACAGCTGAGGTCGTGATTTTCCACCTGCAGTTCTTTTGTCTACACGTGAGTGTTTGAAGCTATAGTAAATTATTATGAAATTTTCTACGTTAATTATTAGAGTAACAGAAAATATAAAGTACTTTCTTAAAGTTTGTAAAACAACGTATAAATATCTAGGTTGTCAGTCACTAGTACAAGCACACAATGTGTTGAGATATTCAGAATCTAAACGCCAGACGCAGTTTTGGTTTAATTTTATATTTTGTTTAATTGAAAAACATACACGTCATGTAAAAGTCTTTTTATTGATACTGAAATTCACGTATATTCTTTTAGTAGATTACCGTTAAAATTGAGTAGTTACATTTTAAGGTCGTTATTGTCCTGACGATCAAATTTTTTTTGTGAATGGTCAAGGAAGCGCTTCTATGATTATAGTAAAAATAAAATCCTGTGTTAGGAACTAATAAATTATGACATATTTGCTTAAACTAAATTTTATAGAAACGATTAATTTATACGTATTTATTCTGAAGGTTAAATTATACAAAATTCTTTTTTTATAAAAATTAATGACAAAATAGTAAACATATGTATTGCAGTCGCATGTATATAGTCAGATTTCCATATGAATAGAATTCCTTTTGTTTTTCATAAAGTCGTTTTTATTATTCAATATTTAAAATATGAAAAAGTAAACTAGAGTAAATCCTCCTTAAGAAAAACAGATAGAGAGAAGAAAATAAATGCCTTTAGTATTTCATAGATTAAATTCTCTTATTATATTTTTGGGCATATGCTTTTAAGGACACAAATGGTGTCCATGTGGTGTTTTTGTTTGTTCACAGGTACAGCTGAGACAACTGTTTAACAACTGGTGGTTGATGTTTTGGTAAGTGTGTGATAAAGAGTGAAATTCAAGTTTTATGGCTAAGATAGTGGTGTTAACATAAGGTTTCCGCATTTCCTTATACAAACACAGTTAAATTTTGTTGGCACTTGTATTAAAAAATACGGTGGCGCCTATTAAAACTATTTTTGGTCAGTTATCCACCCATGACCCATGCTCATGATCTACCCAGAGCTAACACTCTACTAGCCGTTTAACCCTTAAGAGTTTTCTTTGTCTATAGCCGTTTTCCATCCGACATTACCCTGGGCTTGGAGTTTAAAGAAGAAATACTCGACCTAGTGATATCAGATTAAAATAGAGAGCTTTAGTATATAGCTGATAGTCACCAGGATAAATTTACAAAAATTTTATTTTAATTACAATATACATATATAATTATCAAAAACGCATTGCGAAACTCTATCCACCTTACTAAAAACACTATCCCAACATTATAAGAAGTTATTTTACTACAAAATCTAATTATAGTAAAACAGTTACTAAAAGATTCATTCCAAAAATAATAACGCGCATTGCAACTTTATAAAAGGCGTAATTACATTTGTTCAAACGTGACATTTTATAATTAAAATTCTTCAGTAATTAACGAAGTAAAGACGCAGAATTCATTCTCATACCAACCGATAACAGCATCTTTCAGAAAAGTATTAACAAATTGCATATTAAATTATAGGAAAGCATTTACGCAATAAAATTATCACGAGACTAAATTACATCTTCAAGTCGACATAAAAACTTTGTAATTAAAATTCAAAGGCAATACTGTAACAAAACGTTAAACTGAAATTTTGCAAACTTTATATTTAACACCTATCGTGACGAGACAAAGTAACATTGTATTAATTATAAAATGAAGATTTTATGCAACATTGAACAAAGCAATTGACGAAAAATTGCAAGTTTATATTTAAAACTCAAGGTAACCAGACAATATAATTACAAAGAAAGCAGACTAATAAATTATAAACACCCACGGAAAGAGACAAGTGTAACAGACGCAATTAAATCAGCAGAAATAAACAAAGATAAAGTCTTAACTGGCGCGAACAAAATTAAAATAATTACCACGAGAAATTACTCAGTCACATCGAACCTTTAACAAATCAAACCTACAATAAAATTAACACCCGCGAAGTAAAAACAAACGTATTCAAGGCTACAGCAAGCAACCAGACATTACCAAGCATATATATACCCCATAAATTAATTACAGCACGGCACAACTAAGTACAAATACAAGCAACTCAATTCTTTAAATAATCTAAAACGACTCAAGCTAAAAAAAACAAGTAACCCAACGCAATCTAAACTGAAAATTAATAAATCCAACCAGAGAGTAATAATATAAACCGTGAAATACATCCCAATTTTTACAAAAATTTGAAATTAATTGAAATCAAAGCTAAATATTAATTATTAGAACAACTCTCAGTCATAATGAGTTCGGATATAAAAATGTATCTCGAGACAATTCTGACCTTTAATGCAGATCAAGCTCTATTAGGAAATTTTATAACAGCGTGCACAATATTTTTGAAAACCTGCTACAAACCCAGAGACAACGATAGAAACGTATTGTCATTAGTAACCTAACCGGCAATAACACTAATAGCCAGTCGAAATGATTTGGAACAATGGAAATACTTCAAACGCATATTGATTGCATATTTTGGCGATCAACGTAACCTAAAATGCCTATTACGCGACTTAATAAACCTTAGGATGGAAAACAACCAATCCTCGTACCATTCGAAATGAAATGCTAAGATGTAAGAAATTTAATCTTAACGAAACTAAAAATTGAAGAACCCGACCAAAAGATCAGACTTTTAAAAACAAAATGTATGACGAAATGACAATGGACACCTATATAAACGCATTACCAGAACGACTATCAGACAAAATCAGATTTCAACGTCCCCAAAATTTAGAAGAAGCCATGAATATGATAATAAAAGAAGAAAACGTAATGTACTACCGAAACAGATTATACAATCCCAACGCAAATAAAAGTTATTCACCGATAAAAACTATACAAGCCGCGAAACAAACAATTTCCCAACAAAAATTCACTTCATTTAATGCACAAACAAACCAACCGCGAACCAATAACTCAAATTTTAATAACGCAAATTGTAATAATCAATATAAACAATTTTCGAAACCAACGTTTAACCCGAATTTCACGAAACCCGCATTTATACCAAGATTCAACCAAAACGTAAACCAATAAAGACCAGCATTCAGCGCGAACCCTACTAGAAATATTCCAACGACAAACAACAATAGTAACAATCCTAACGGTTATTATAAACCCACACCCATGGATACCTCATCTGGCAACACCAGACCAAATACAAAAATAACGCACATTCGACCAAGCAATAACCAAAAACGAAATTCTACATCGGAAGAACTATTTCATCAAGAAGTAGAGGAATTTGACAATGACCAGAATAATTACTTTCACCCAAGTACGAACAATGAACCCAACCATTCGAACAATTATGAATGCGAAGGAACATGCGAATCTTATGACGAGGACGACGAAGAAAACGCGTGCTCAAATTTTCAGAGAGACCTACTCATAAACGACCAAACTTAATAAACTTGAATAATATAAATCACTTTGTACTACCATACATAGAAATACCCCATGCCGAATTTAAACTATTAATCGATACCGGATTCGCGAAAACATTAATTAGCCCACAAACCGTGAAGAAACACTATTTAGACTACGTAGAAAGAGAACCATTTAAAATTAAAACAGTCTATCAAACAACCATACACCAATTCGTAGCTAACATACCCTTATCTAGAACATTCAACGTAAAAATGAAGCATAAATTTTGTATTTTCGAATTCAATGACAAATATGACGGACTAATAGGAATGGACCTTCTAAGAAAATTAGGAGCCAACATTGACATTAAGAACCGTTTATTAAGAACCAAATACGGACAAATCCCCATTAAATTTCAAAATACCCAAGTCGAACAAAAATACCCAATAGAATCCCGAACAGAGAAAAAATAAAAAAACCCAGTAAGTTCAAATCACAAGTTAGGAATAATAAATTATATAACATTTTAACAAGGAGTAGAGACCCCAACCGCATTAGTACAAATAAAAGATAATTATGCCACTACGATGATTTTAAATTCAAATGACTACCCCGTCGAACTACTATCAACCAACTCAATTTATGTAGAAAAATTGAATTTTAAGGAAATGGAGATAGATGAAAATTTAGACGACAATTACAACCCCGTAAATAATGACAAAATGTTAAGAGCAAATTTAAGTAACATTTGCTTTAATACCGACATCAATCAAGATGAGCAAAGAGCAATTAAAAATTTATGTTTTGAATACCGCGACATATTCCGTGAAGGAATACCCCTAACATTTACCAATACAGTCAAATTAAATATCGAACTAACGGATAACAAACCAATATTCACAAAAGCACACAGATTACCTCAGGCAAGCCAAGAAGAAGCCGAAAGACAAGTAGCAGACCTACTACACCTAGATATCATACAACACTCCAACTCACCATGGAGCAGCCCCGTATTAATAGTACCCAAGAAGGTTGACGCATCAGGAAAGAGAAAATATAGAATGGTAATAGACTATAGAAAGCTAAACGAAAAAGCGGTAGACGACAAATATCCACTACCCAATATAACCGAAATTTTAGATAAATTAGGTAAATGCCAATATTTTTCAACATTAGACCTCACCTCAGGATACCATCAAGTAGAAATGGATGAAAGGCATACACCGAAAACAGCCTTCAGCACATCTAAAGGACATTATGAGGATAAACGAATGCCATTTGGATTAAAGAACGCACTCGCAACTTTTCAACGAGTTATGGACAATATACTACGTGGAATACACAACGAAAAATGTCTTGTGTACCTAGACGACATCATAGTTTTTTCAACATCATTAGTGGAACAAATAGAAAGATTAAGAGAAGTATTTGAAAGACTGAAAAAAGCACATTATAAAGTACAATTAGACAAGAGCGAATTTTTACAGAAAGGAGTAGCATTTTTAGGACATATAATAACACCTCAAGGAGTTATGCCGAACCCCGATAAAATAAATGCAGTACTAAATTACCCCCGACCATAAACAAACAAAAATATTAAAGGATTTTTAGGACTTAGTGGTTACTACCGCAAATTTATTAAAGATTATGTTCAAATAACCAAGCCCCTGACAAATTGTTTAAAGAAAAAAAATAAAATTGAAAGACAAAATAATCAGAGTTTATCAAGACCCCATAGTAACAAAGAAACTCGCAAACCTACCAGAACTACAGTTCAAGATAGAACAACTAGAAAACGAAGAAATAATCAAGAAACCCATGCAGCTAGAACATCTAGACATAGACGACCTCAACCACGCCATGAAATTAATGGAAAACTACAAAAAACATTTAAGTGAACTCAAAGTATGCAAGTTACACTACGACAACATTAGTGTTTGGACAATTGTATTAATCATTGTCACTATTTTACTGATCATGTATGTAATTTACAAAATGTATATTAGATTTAAAAAAACAGTTTTAGATTTAAGGAAACAAAGGTAAACAAAGAAACAAATATACCCTTAGAAACTATGAACTTTAAGCAATGAAATTAAATAATGAATTTTAAATTAAAAATTAAGAAAAGGAAAACCTTTAAATTTTCATGTACGTTGGGAGAAGTTATGTATCCTCCAATTGATATATGTATTATAAAATAGAATAATTAGGAAATTATTAGAAAGTGTTAGGAATACGCTAAGTGAAGTACAACAAAGTAACACAAAGACAATTTATAAAGTTTATTAACAGTGCATGAGAACGGATGCAATATTTTGTATCCGAGACCGTAGTGACACTGCAAATGACAGATCACAGACGGTCAAGATACCGTGATTAATCGGAAAATTAAGATTACAACATTGTATTTATGAGTAGTATTGAGAATAAGCAGACATGAGATCTGCAAGTTCCCTCAGCCATCTGAGGGGGTAGGGAAATTATAAAAAGCCCGGGAGCTCCAAGACCCGGCAGTCAGTCAAAGTATTTAACTTTAACATTGCAATTGCTTATGTTACTCAGAATAGTACATTTAATAGTTATTTTCGAATAATTTAAATTAAGTTTTTTAAAATTCCATAAGTAAATTCTGTATTAATTAATAAATTTGTTAAGTTTTGGAAGTGTTTTTTAAAAACGCAGCTCCCAAGGTCCGAACCTCAACTCGCGTTGTGGGAAATATTCGAAATCCAGAACGCGTTTTGGACATTTTGAAACAAGCCATAACTCGAATTTCGCGTAATGGTTATTTTTAAATTTGCAAAACGCGTTGAGAATGTTTTTAAACGACCACTATCCGAAATTTCGATTTTTGATAGTTTGGCATTATACAGAACGCGTTCTAGCTCATTGAACAAATTCGATGTTTGCTCCTAACACGAATAATAAAAGCTTTTTTAATTTAGATTAAAACTGTTTGGCTTTAGTTAAATAAAAAGTTTCATTCGCTTTAAAAGAACTTTGATGTATAAAGCTGAAACTCCCGCTAGACGTTTATTGTAATTGTACACAAAAACGAGAGATACTGTTTATAGCTTGATGGCTCATCTACTATGTCGGTCTTGTCTGTGCAGCTTTCGTGTCAGTTAGACTTTGGGCAGCTAAAATAAACATCATGTTCCCAGCTTGATGTGGAAATTTATTTATTATTTATTATTAGTATCATATAAATGGGTTTGCGTGGCGTATTTTTAACCTAAAATATTGTATCAACAAGCGCGTGAACCTAAATATATACAGATCTGGATATTGAACTGATACAAATTATAGATTTTTTAATTTAGTAGACAAAGTATATACCACTATAAATATACTACCGCTTTCCGAAAGCCTTTTTTATGAATATTTGTTGCATACTTCGTCAATAAAATTATTAAACATAAAAAAGAATACAGATGTATTAAACGAATAATTTAGGCTAAATTTAGTGTTTTACTTTAGACAAATGCGTACAAAAGTAGGAAACTTAACATAATTCTTTGGTCAGTATTACTAAATAGAAGAGATATTAATGGTGGCCTATTTCTTGATTTTTATGTTAGTAAAGGTTCAAAACGTCAAGCTCTTTTTGTAGTCTTGTCTTACATTAATCCTTAAATCTCCAATTGTGCGGTTTGACAACAGATATATTCTATTACAGGAAGTAATTTACACATATTACTTCTTTTGCAGTAGCAACAAAAGAATATTTTACTAGATTTTATGTGGTTTCATCTGCAATAGCAAAGTGGAGGAGCATGCCTCTTATGCCTGTTCTTTGCTCTTCACGAAGTTCTCCCTTAGAGTACAACTTGAGCCTAGAACTTGGTGGCGCCCTCTTTAGTGTTGTTTTAGTTTTAGCTTTTATAGAGTGTCATATGAAGTATAGCTTTTGAAAACCCACGCAAAGCACTTTTTGTTTCACTGACCAGTTTTGTTTCACTGGGCCGATTTTGTTTCACTGGCCCGTTTTGTTTCACTGGCAGTTTTGTTTTGTAGGTTCGAATTTTGATTTACTTGCTCGATTTTGTTTCACCGGCATCGCAACGGTGTGCTCGTGTGGTAGTCTAGGCGAGACTCGTAGTCAGTTGATCGCCCTAGCAGTGCGTTATTTTAGACGAGACTCATGGTGAGTTGGTCACCCTAGCAGTTTACATCGTTCGCTAGGTTGGGAATACTATAGCCTTTTTGGTGAGTTAGTCTAGGTAAACCCCGCAGTGAAGTTGGTCACTCTAGCAACTGTAAGAGTTGTAGACTACTGTTATTTGTATCAACAGTTTAGTTATAAATTGGGTGAAGTTGTAAATTTTGGACTTAAGATATCGTCCTACGGAAATTTTTCATTAGGCATGGCCAAATTACGTGAATGTTGGTTTTGTTTAAAATAAATCGTAGGAATTCTTAATTCTGTGGAATTCTTTGTTTTTTGAAAATTGTTAAAAATATTTGAAATATGGTGGCTACATTTCAAGTTGTATATTTACTTAAAGAACTTGATTATGAAACTCATATACGTAGAGTCAGAAGTAGTAGACTGGTTGTAAATACAGTCGAAATTGGCACACCTTACCGATATAGTTAGACGGATGAAGTTACCAGTAGAGAATCACGAGGAAGCTGGCGAATCTAAGAAAGCGGCATTGGTGACCGTTCTTATTCTAGAAGCGGAATTGTTTGATAAGATGAAGGAGAAAATAAGGTTAAATGGTTTAGATGCATTTGATAATATGTACTCATCTGTTAGCAGTATGACTGTCCACGCGGTCACTTGTGTCACCATTTTTACCTATCGGATCAAGGTCTTATAAATTTTCTGGGGATCCTAAACAACGTTATTCACTCTTGGAACGAATTAATAAGTTAGTACAATCGCGCTAATAACTAAAGACGCTATATATGGCGCTTTTGTTAAATTATTCACGAATGATGCCCTCGTTTAGTTTCGGCAGTTTAGAAGATCCCTGAAAGATTGGAAGTCTCTGGTATGTCGACTGAAAGAGGATTTTCTTTTTGCTCATACGGAAGATGACAAATGGAAAAAACTAAATCGCATCTTCAGCTAAAGAAGTAATTTGTCGCTTTGTTTGTAGCTCATATGGAGTGTTTATTTAGTAGATTGCCTAAGATGCCTTCGAAAATTACTAAGGTTTGTATAATAAAAAAGAATTTACTACCAAGTTATGTTATGCAACTTGTTTTATCTGAGATTGTGGATATTTCTACTTTAGTGAAGTTAGATAAAAAATTGAAAAAAGCCTCTTAGTCAAAACAAAAGTTGGTTGCCATTTCGTCAAAAAATAGTAATTGGTTTCGTCCAGTTGGGAATGCTTCTGCATTCGGAGGTAGGGTTTACAAAAAATTAAAGTAAATGTCAAAAGGAGGGTTTAACGATGGAGTTAAATATAGATGAGCAGAAATTATAGGTACAACACGTGTTCGTTTTGACTATATACTGAAACTGTGGTCGATAATTGCTGCCTGGAGCGATTACGCGGTTAATAGTATCTATGAAAAGTTGTACGGGATTTCTTCAAAATGAGCAGTAAAGCCGACGGCAATTTTAATTTCGATAAATACAATTAAACATTACTTGTTTTAAAGAAAACAAAAATTTCACTTTCAAAGAAATCGACTGACATCTTATGAATAATAATACCTAGGTTAGTGAACAACGTTAATGGGCTTATAAGTGTTTGCGTTTAACAAATGATATACAAATTGTGTTCAAACTAATGAGTCAGCAATGAGTGAGTCATTGAATCTAGTCAAGTATTCGGTTTTTTTATTTAAACCAAATTAGATTTTAAATAATAATTTACCGCGCTCGTAAAATGAGAGCCTAATGACTAAATTTAATAACACTTTCGCTCGGTGATTTATTTAGAAAATATACAAGTCTACCATTTCCAAAAATCTGGCGTAGAAGTTTTTTTTAAATTAAATTGCTTTATTAGTAACTATCCTGTAGACCAGTGATTCTCAACCATTTTTTTGTTCGGTACACTTTTAACAATTTCAAAATTTAGCGGCACACTAACAATAAAATAAGTTTAAAAGAATTTTACTAACCTATAATACACTGTATAAAAACGATAAGGTTTGATGCAATTCGACATAACAATAATGCCGACAACGGCGCTATAATGATTGCGGAATAACCCATTAGACACATTTTTCCCATCGCGTTCCAGTTTCAATTAATTGCTACAAAATTACATACAAAATAATTTTTATTGTTTGCATTTTAAAAATTTGGCGGCACACTTCAAGAATTTGACGGCACACAAAGTGCCGTGGCACAGTGGTTGAGAAACACTGCTGTAGACAATAGCATGATATACTGTTGGTAAAAGTTTAAAGTGTTTTATTACGTTTCTCTTCAAAAGGTTAAAATTGATTTACAAAACCAGGTGACCGAAAAGGATTTAAAGATCAAGTTAAAATTAAATAAACAAAAACAAGTTAAAAATAAATAAACAAAAAATTTAAAAGTTCGGGGCTTTAACAGGGCGTAACTTTGTAAGTGATACTCCGATTTTAAAAATTCAAACAGGATTATATCACCCGGCAAATAAGGATTCAGGTCCAATTAACAGATCACCCAATGTAAAAGTGATTAGGTTGGTGCTTGTGACTTAGTGAGTGTGTATTTTGGGTTGCAAACATTTAGGTGCTGAAAGGGGTTGTCCTACTTAAGTTATTTGTATATTGTGGGTTGTCTAGCCTATGTTAGATGGCGGTGGCGGTAACGACAGGTGTGACGTTAGGAAAAATGATACCATCGTAATGAGTTTTCCCATTAAAAAAGATTAGTGTTAATGAGGTTTTAATGAGAAACCCATTAAAAACGATTAGTGCTAATTAAAAATTAGTGACGCGGTGGCGGTGGCGCTGTTGCAAATTGCTCCAAAATGTCCTACTCAGGTCCTATTATTTTGATGTTGCGTACTATAATATGTATAAAAATCAATGTGCATATTAGCAAATATACCAGTTAAATTGCTTTGTTGAAAAGGAAGTGTGAGGGGTATAAACAAAAAAAAGTTCAAAATTTTGAGGAAGGTAGAAATTGTTTATTATTTGCATGAAGCTAGCGATACATTTTTAATGCACAAAGCGGCACTGATTATTATTGGAGTTGCCGTGGCATGCTGGAGGGAAGAGTTGACGTATTTACTAGAAGATAACGTGCACAATGACAGTGTTTCTGAATTCTAATACCTTTAACGAAAACTAAAACTTCTCAAAATTTTTTTGTAACATCAGAGTATATAGAAATCATTGATTTGGTAGAAATTGTTTGAATCTATGCCAAGTTACGTTTAATGAACGTGGCTTATCGTCTTTTTTTTGTGTTCCACAAGAATCGTAAATAGACAAAACAACCTGTAGGAATTAACGCATTTGGAAGTATACCTAAGACGATTGTTACATTTGTTGAATTATTTAATCCTAAGAATTTACGGGACAAAGCTTTAAGAGACCTTTTGTCTCATTCTTAGTCAACACTGGAGCTGACAATGTTAACCGTAAAGAAACATTTCGGATGAAAGTACATTACTGTAGCAGAGGAGTATATTTAAGGTGACTAGACGTCCCTCTTTTGGCTTGACAGTCTCGATTTTTCACAATTTGTCCCGCGTCCCCCGACGTCTTTCAAAATTCTGGACTTTTAGAATTAAGTTAAATTTTATATTTATGAAAATCATTCTTGTAAAGATTTTTATAATATTTTGAAAAATGACACTCTACTGAAATAAATTCACTCAAATAAAAAATATGTCAAGGAATTAACTATTATACATTTTTTATATTTATAAATTGTACTTATGTTAAAAATAAAAAAATATTACGATATTATTTTTATTCTGTGTGAAAATTTTTGTTGATACCCCCCTTTCGAGTTGTCCCGCTTTGCCCATCTAAAAATCTGGTCACCTTAGGTATATTGAACTTCGAAAGAAAATAAGAAAAGACTTGTTTGAAGCATCTTCGGAAATAACATCAAGGAAGTGAATAATAAACGATAGAATTCAATAAATTCAGATTCATTCTTACCAGATATAACTTTTAACTCTTGTAATCAATGCGTATTTAATATTTACAATAAATAAGATGTGTATTAGTAAATAGTTTTTTTATAGTTCTATTGGATTTGTATTAGCTATTTTGTATGAACGTCATATTGACTTGAGTGAAATCATGAAATATTACCGCGATAAATCTGTCAAATGAGTCAGTTAAGTTATTCTTATTTGGTAATTGTAGATAAAATATATTATTGATCGGTCAGGAAGTGCAAAGTGCTGATTTCCGGTTTCCGACCTGTGCATTTGATTTTAGATTTATGCAATAGAATTTGCTACGTTCAGCGACGTAGTCTAAAAAAATTAGAACAAGGAAGAAAAGAAAGAAATTGACCGGGCTCAATCGGCGAGTGGGCGGGTTTAGAATACCTACACATACACCAAAGTAAAGAAAAGCCTGAAATAAATAAAGAAAAATTACTCACACTCATAACACATACCAAAAAAAAAACCTATAATTAAACAAAATATGTACAAACAATCAATAATTAACAAAAAAAATTAATTAGAAAAACGTTACAATTACTGTCCGATATTTATATAAATTACAAGCATAATAGTACCAAAAAATTAAAAATCTATACCTACAAGTTACACATATCAGGTAGAACACCAAAAAAAATATCAAAACCAAAGAAATGGCGAGCTGTAGTTTTTAGGTCCCTCCCTTATGTTAGTTACCCAAAAGAAAATTACAACCCTAAAATCCTCAGCTCTGAATTCTCATTGTAAATCTAAAATTACATTTATAGAGTTTTTGTTTTGAGGTCGTGATTTTTAACAAAATTTACCATGTAACAGGTTAGAGTATAATACAGTATTTTCGGTCAATATTATCTTACATAAAGAAAATTGTTTTACCCCCTACAAAATTTAAGTTAGTAATAGAAGAACTCTATAAATCGGCTGTTTAAATAAGTACATAAAACCCATATCAGAAAATGGTGCTTAAACACTCGCCCTCGAATTGCTGCCGTCTCTAATAACGGAGCAGAAAAAAGGTGCGCGTGATCCCGCCTTGGGGTGGTCCTCTCATCACAAGGGGCGACCATTCATCGTGGCTTTAAAGGCCACCCGACAGAAGCTAGAGCAATTACCAGTAAAAATTGATATAATTTCGACGAAAAATACAATTTTCTAAAAACCCTAAATACATACCACGCCGTATTGCGTGCGCAAAATTTTCATAACAAAAAACGGAAACAACCAAACATTTCTACACGTGTCTCCGTTGTGTAGATTGGAAAGCAAATGAAATCAATTTCGTTTAGTCAGTGACCAGAGTTTAAAGTAATATTTCTATTCAGAATTAACCTAGAAAAACACAGTTTCTATTGGGATAATACGCAGCTTTAATTCTACGAATTCTTCTAACGGAAAACACATAAGAAGCAATTATCGGATACTTGGAACACGTTATCGACTAACTGAGTATAGCGTAAACTTTACGTTAGGGAATTCTGGGAAGTAGAACTTATTCTTAATTAGCGGAAGTATTTACTAAGTAAAACTTACAGGATATTTAATTTATCGAATAAAGTTTCGTTTTAGAAGCAAAGTCGATTTTAGTTAAAGATTATTAGCTGGCGCATTTCTTTTTAATTATGAATCGACGCTTTTATTTAATTGTGACATGGAATTTAGATAACCGGATAATTAATTAGCAAAAGACTAGAGTAGAAAATTATTGTAAATAAAATAACCAATTATTGCCGAAAATGAACGTAACAAATCATTATAAAACGAAAATTACAATTTAAATTTTATTGTACGACTTTACACAATTAGTACTTAACAAGTTCCAACACAGTAAAGATTTGCAACAGTTAAACTAAGCATTTAAATATTACAACAGCGCTTGTCAACTTGATTAGCTTAAATGTTGAACTTTAAAGATGTCTACTTACTGAAATAAAACTAAATACACGTGATCGTTTATATGTAATATCCTAATATCCAATTTGCTTGTTGTTGTTTAGAACTAAAGGATTGTGAATAAAAATAAAATAGTATACATACCTTGGTGGACGGAAGACTTCACTCCAGCTCCAACCTTGCATTATAGACGATTTTGACACTGTGAGTATGTCTATTGTAGCACTCGGCTGTAATGAAGCACTTTCCCCACTTCAGTGTGCAATACACCATTGTATAACTGTATACTGGTCAGTGGTCATGGATTAATAAGTAATTAATTATTATAGCACTTGAATATTCCAGCCCGGTTCCTAGAAACGAAAACAGATTAGAAATGTGAGAAAGAGAGGGGGGAGACGTGCAATACAACAAATTGCTACATTGCTAACACCTTGATCTTCGAGTCCAAATTCAAGAAAGAGTTCTTGTAGAACATCACCAGATCGTGGTGGTGTAGATAGCGACCAGGGAGCTACTGATATCAAAGAGTGTAAACTTCAAGGAGAGCATAATAAGCAAGAAGAGCAACAAACCATGAATCAAATTGGATTCGGTCAAGAAATAAAAATATGTGAGTTTCCTCATGACGGAACGGGAAAATTCGTTTCCGCCAATTTGCCGTTGCCAATTTGCCGTCGCCGATTCGCCGTAGTGTGACAATTTGCCATCGGTGATTTGCAATTGCTGTTTCGCCATCGTTCTGCAGTTTGACTTTCGATGTAAAAGTGCTTGAGTCATAGGTAACTAATTATCCATATATTTTCCTTACGAATTTTTCAACTCTAATTAGCTTATTAGTGACAAGAATGATGAATGACGATATCTTCTTTTAGTTACCAAGAAACACATCATCATTGTCTTAATCATTCACTGTCTATCCCATACCAATAACAATGCAGAGGCTGTTCACAGAAGGCTTCAGTTGGAATTGGCAAAGGAGCACTAACTATTTAAAAATTCATAGATGGCTTGCGCGAAGTGCAGAGAAGGCGGGATACTTACTACGAACAACTTGTTGCTAGTAGTTTTTCGATTCTAAAACTAAAAGGATATAGAGACGCCGACACTCGTATTTTATCGATAGTTTGAAATTTAGATAATGGTAATAATTTAGAATATCTTAGGAGCTTAGCGCCTAACTACGAAATGTAAATAATTATTAAATATTAACATAATAATAGGAAAGACAGACGCAGCATACAAATTAATTAGAATGAATTTTATGGATATAAAACCATATAGCAAAAATATAAGGGATGCGGGAGGAAACGTCATTATAGAAAATGTAGAGAAAGTAGCTAGATGACAGGAATATATAGGGAATTTATATGCAGGATAGGAACTAACAGCATTGGAACAGGAGTCAGACATTGAAAATGATAACCTGGGATATCCTATACTTAGAGATGAGTTTGAATTAGCATTAAAGGGTCTGAAAAATGGTAAGGCGCCGGGTACAGATAAAGTGCAAGCAGAAACTCTTAAACCCGCTGGACAAGCAGTAACAGAACGTCTCTTCCGACTTGTAAGCTACATGTATGAGACAGGCGAGATAACCAAAGATTTCAAACGTAACATCATAGTAACTATACCAAAAAAAAAGAGCCGCCGATAGATGTGAATATTTTCGAACAATAAGCTTGACAGCACACGCTTCAAAAATATTAACTAGAATTGTACAAAAACAAATGGAAAACGAGCTGAAGAAATACTGGGAGAATATCAATTTGGGTTTAGGCGAAACAGGAGAACACGGGAGGCTATTTTTGCTCTGAGGGTGAAAATGGAGAAAACAATAGAGAAGGGGAAAAGCGTATATATAGGGTTTATAGATCTGGAAAAAGCATTCGACAATGTAAAATGGAAAAAAATGTTTGAAATACTCAAAAAGATTGGATACAATTTTAGGGATAGACGGATAGTACATTGCTTGTACAAAGAGCAAACAGCGGTAATAGAATTAGAGCAAGAAAGTAGAGAAGTAAATATTAGGTAAGGGGTGCCTTATCCCTATTAATTTTTAACTTGTACATAGAAGAGGCAATGAATACTGTCAAATACGGAAAGACATTTGTAATTAATATGCAGGGACAAAAGATTGATATGCTTAGATTTGCAGATGATATAGCGGTATTAGCATCTAGCAAAGAAGAGTTAGAAGCTGCTCTTAATGAAATGGAAACAGTTCTAACAGAGAGATATGGTATGAAAATTAACAAAAATAGAACTAAATATGCAAAAGAGGGGAAAATAAATCAAAAGAAGAATACAAATAGGTAACGAGAACGTACAAGAGGTTAAGGATTTCTGCTACCTAGGAAGTCAAATAACGCAAGATGGGAAAAGCACAAAAGATATAAAACAAAGATTAGCACAGGCTCGTGCTACATTTAACAAGAAAAAGCAACTACTGTGTTCAAAGACCACAAACATAGAAACAAGGAAAAGATTGCTTAAAACATATGTATAGAGAGGACAGCACTGTATGGCTGTGAAGCCTGGACAGTAGGAGAAGCGGACAAGAAAAATGTAGAAGCCTTTGAAATGTGGTGCTACAGACGTATGATGAAGATACCATGGACAGACAAAGTTAAAAACAAAGAGGTACTAGAAATGGTAGGGGAAAAAAGAACTATGTAGAAAACAGTAAAAAATAGGAGAGATAGGATGATAGGCCACATACTAAGACAGGAGGGAATAGTGCGCAATACATTAGAAGCAGAGATTGTTACATTCCAAATTTGGAGATGTACACTTTTAAATTTGTGAGTAAATTCCCGCAATTATTTTAAAATAAACTTGTAAATTTTTGCCATCTCGGACAGTTGCGTTGGCGCAAAAAAAATACGCCGGCGCGGAGTGAGTGGCGCAAGTGCGCGGAGTGACACGACATTATTAGCCACTAGACGTCAAGCGGATAAGGTCTACTTGTGTCGTGTTTTTGTCTTTTCTTTTCTTAGTATGTAGGCTCTCTTTTATCTTTATCTACGAGTACCTTTATCTGTATCTCTCTTGCCCTACCTACGAACGACGTAAGAGGATAGACGTTAAAATTGGATTCAACAATGGCGTGAAGCAACCCACACCCAAAAAAAAGAACTGCCCTGAGATTTAACTGCAAGGCGCGTTTTAAGTGAGTAGTTTGGTTTATATACATTTTAAAATAGGAATTGTATCATTGTAAACGTGTTTAGTATTTGATACAATTTGTCAAGTAATTATGTCATAATATAAACTATTGTGCAATATTGTAAAACGTGGACTGTATCAGTGTTGCCAAGTGTAACAAGATAGGAAAAAAGAGAAGTAGAAGTAAACCTAGGTTAGGCTACTGCACACAGATAGTGAAAAATGTAGGCTGTAAGAATTTCAGGGAAATGTGTAGGCTAGCTCAGAATAGAAATCAATGATGGTACGTTTCCAACCAGTCGCAAGATGGAAAAACTAATGACAAAAACAATAACTGTACTTAAACATGGTGATTATTATAAACAACTACAGATATTGGTTTTGTAATACTATTAACTAATGTTAATTGTGCGAAAGGAGTTACTTGAAAACTATTAATACGGCAAAAGTCTAAGTGTTGGGGAATCCTTGGCAGCCACAGGCTGCTTAACCCCCTACACATACCACTGAATCTCGGTGAAATAGGGCATACAATTAGAAAACAAAGAAGGAAATCGACCTGTATATAGGCTGTTGTGAGAATTGCAGAGAACGGTGTAGGATAGCTCAGAACATAAATAAGCTTAGGTACAAGTCCGACCAGTTTCAAGATGTAAAACCCAATGACGAAAAAATAAATGCTCTTGAATCTGATGATTATTATAAACAACTACAGGTGTTGGCTGTGAAATATTTTCAACTGATGTTGATTGTGCGAAAGGATAAATTGGAAAAACTATTATTTTGACTAAGATTTAGATGCTGGGGGAACTTGACAGCCAAAGGCTGCGTACCCCCCTTCACATACTACTGAATACCGGGAAAATAGTGTATATAACAAGAAGGTGACCGAACTGCATCAAACAAGAAAGAACAGCAGCTATCTTCAAAGACAACGGACATAGATACAAGAAGAAGACTGTTCAAAACATAGTGTGGAACACAGCACAGTACATCTATGAAATAGGGGCAGGAAGAAAAGCAGACAGAAAGAGATAGAAGTCTTCTGGAATGTTGTGCTTCAGATGCGTGAGGATGGTAGCATGGACAGTTAATAACAGTTAATAACAAATAGGTTGTAGTAATAGTATAGGAATAAAGATATCTGTGGAAAATAAAAAAAAATATGAGAAAAAGATGGACAGGATACGTTCTAAGGCATTTCTGGGAAATAGTACGGCACACTACAAGCAGAGATAGGAAAAGAGAGGTAAAGGTAGACCGAGATCAGACTTTCGCACACAGATAGTGATAGTGATAGATGCAAATTTCAGGGCAATATGTAGGTCGGTTCAGACTAGGAAATAATGAGGGTACGCGTCCAACCAGTTCTAGGACTGAAGACTTAATGATGATGATGAACATAATAAATAAATTGACTTTAATTAATAACAAATTATGTTTTCTCGTTGGTGTTTTTATTAATATAAAACAATAAGATTCCCGATGACGAACTTGCCGACGGCGAGTTTGCTGACGGCGAATTGTACCACCGGCAAATTAACAATGGTAAATCGGTGACGTTCAATCGGCGATGGCGAATTGTCTTAAACATTTGGGGTTATTATGCAGAGACAAACGATTAATATGCTTAGATTTGCAGATGATATAGCAGTGTTAACATCTATCAAGGAAGAGTTAGAAGCAGCTCTTGTTGAAATGAAAACAATTCTAACAGAGAGATACGGTAAAAGTTAACAAAAATAAATCTAAAGTATTAGCATGTAAAGGAAGGGCAAATAAGTCAAAAACCAGAATACAAATTGGAAACGAAACCTTACAGAATATTAAAGATTTCTGCTACCTTGGAAATCAAATAACACAAGATGGGAAAGTTCAAAAGATATAGATTAACGATTAACACAAGGCCGCCCTGTATTTAATAAGAAAAAGCAACTTCTATGTTCAAAGACAATACACAAAGAAACATAAAAAAAATGCTGAAAACATATGTGCGGAGCACAGAACTGTACGTCTGTGAAACGTGGACAGTGGGAGAAGCGGACAGAAAAAAGGTAAAAAGCCTTTGAAATGTGGTGCTACAGACATATGATAAAGGTACCGTGGATAGACAGAGTTAAAAACAAAGAGGTTCTCTAAATGGTTGGGGAAGAAAGAGATATGTGGAAAACAGTAAAAAATAGGCGAGATAGGATGATGGGACACATATTAAAGCATGAGAGAATAGCGCGATTAGAAGCTGAGAAAGGAAACAAGAGAAGTAGAGATATACTTATATTAGACTATTGCACACTGCACACAGGTAGTAAAAGATGTAAGCTGTGGGAATTTCTGGGAAACGTTTAGGTTAGCGCAGAATAAAAAACAATGGCGATGAAGTGTTTTTGTGCTTGAAATGACTACGAACAAAATCAATAGTTCTACCTATTCATTTCCAAAGATTTCTAGAACAGAGCTAAAAATATGTTACCTGCAGATATTGCATAAATGGTTTATAGAAAAGTTGATAACACCAAATAACAAGCATATAAATTCTAAACTTTTCTGTTTTTATATGTACAAGGACGACTCTCGATTCCTAAGGAACTTTTCATGGAAACGCATTGCAATTTGTTCAACATGTTATCAAGCAATTCCAACACAGCGGCAAGAAGAAACTACGCAATTCCTTTTCTCATTGTCAGCTATATTTGGGGGATTTGTATAAGACAATTATTTGTTTACATTTAGAGCCATTTAAAAATCGCGAAGATATGGTACAAGTAAATATACAAACTGCAGAAAGCGCTGGATACACTGCCTTGATTTTATCGTGTAAACTCATGATTTATTAATAAAAATGGTTATCTCCACGTACGAGGGCTGACAACATAACTTTGAAAGCAGAAAGGTATGCTCCGATTTACAACAATATTTACTCTTACAGGAAAGCTAAGCCAAAGAAAAACAATCTACATCTGTAGGACAACATTAGACAATCGACAAGCTTATTGTTGTATGTTAATTAGAGGAACAATAATAATTGTTTTAACATATTTATTGATACCCATGTTTCTTCAGAGTATTTTGTTACTACGATTGCCATCACCATCGTTACAATAATAAAGAAATATTATAATTAGGCATATACTGCTGAATTTTGTAGCTTGGAATAAAATTGCATAGCTTTAGTCAAATAAAAAAGTTCACTCGTTTTAAAAATATTTTCAAGTGAATACTTAATTGTAAAGCTAAAACTTCTGTAGATGCTTATCGTTGATTGTACACAAAAGCAAACGCTACCTTTTTTTGCTTAATAGGTCTCCTCTGTGCCGCTTTCGTATCCATAAGTTATTGACAGACATTATGTTTTAAGTAGTTGGTGTTTCGAATCTTGTAAGAAAATTGATCACATTAGACATAGTAAAAATAATTTTACCACAAAATTTTAATGGACCACATCTGGCACGCGACTATGTTGAATACGGCGCAATGCGAAAATGCGTATATATTGTTCGCTAAAAGTTGCTGTGACTACGGTACACCGAACTGTATTAATGAGAGTGCAATGGGAAATATGAAATTACTATCTTATCTTTCTTTTACTTGCCTGGCTAGCTCAACAGAAATTATGGTGTGGAATTTACAAAAATAAAATGAAACAGAAAATTCAAGATACATCTTTACGTTCGAATACAATTTCCATTTATACAAAAGACTATAGAACAGTTTACAGCTTAAGTTCATACATAAAATTATTCCCAAATCATTACTAAAATAATCTTTAGCTAATCTTTGTTATTAGGCACAAAATCCTCTTTAATTTATAAGTGGATAATCTTTTAGTACCCGCTTGCGAGTGTGATAGGCCAAGGACGTTTCACAGATAATTTATTAAAGGCCAAGATGCTCTGAACTCTGACATAAGAATTTGCTTACAATTCCCTTACAAAAAAAATTATTTTTATCAGATTAAGAACGTATATCAGTTACAAACAAAGAATCATAATTTATACTTGCAAAATAGCGGTTATCAAAATCTTATTTCTATTTCAAATCTCCATTTAGAATATTAGTTTTCAAAGTACATTCACTGTCAATCCATTAAACTCAGCAATAGCTTACGCATCTGGGTTATTTATGTCAAGATCGTTCAATTTTGTAGTATAAAAATAATTATGCTACATAATTATGCAAAGTTACTTATCGCAACTTGTACAATAAATTATTAATTAATCGAACTTGTACGTTCAAATCATACCTAAAATTTACATGTTTGATGTCTTGAAGTAAACAAACCTCCGTTCCAATTTAGTTCCGGTTTATTTACAAAAATTGTATCAATACGTCATATTTGGGAGATTTCCCGATTTATTTCAAATGACGGCACACCCTGGATGATGTAATATTTACTAGCATTTCACGGTTCTAATCAGCTAATTAGTATAAAGCTATGATTTATAGTTCTCGTAGTGCCTTGTATTTTTTTTCTAGTGCGCGAAGTAAAATGTTCTTGGTCTCATTATCTAATACGTAAGGCTATTAAACCGTGTTTTTATCTTATCCTTTATGACATTTTAATATCTGCACATGTTTCTTGAATTGGGGCGTTTATTCATTGATACATATAATACACTTAATTAATGACTTTGAAACATTTTTTTAGTAAACTGACATATAAAGCTGATTTTGGAATTTAATATTTTATTTAAAATTTAAAGTGTTTTTAACAAGATTGAATATTTTATTTATGATATTATCTGCATATGGAAGTCAATTACATAATTAATTAAAGCTTTTAATTGCGTTCCTATGCTTTGCAAATGCAATACTTGTTGTTCTTACGGTAAACAAAACGAATATTTTACACACGGAAAATATGTCTAATATTTTAAAAGTGTAAATGGTCTATTTTCAGTCTGCAAAGATTCTTAATTTGTTCTTATGTTTTGAAATAACGCGAATGAAATGAATTACTTTGTATTTATATCTTAAAACAAAGCTTAGTTTTACCAAGAATAGAATGATCTTGTACACACGGTATATCTCCTGAGTAATTATATGTATACACGGCTTAAAGTGGGGTTTAAAGTTTATAGTTTTTTCACACTCTGCAATTAATGTAATTCACGAGATTTAATTACATAATCAGGACTTCTATGTTTAGTGGTAATCAAATAATCTTATATTTATACAGGGTAGCGAAATCAAATATTGGGAAATTATAATTTTTTTCGTTTTTTTTCCTTGTACTAATTTTTCATAGAATTGGGCGGTCAATGACCTCCCGTGAACTTTTTATCATATCAATATATTGCTGTGAGTTTGTAGCTATCTGCTGCCCAAACGTTAGGAGCCAATGAAAGGTGCTTTATAAAAACTGATCTGTTATGAAGTTTTTGCCTGTAGATGCCCGTACTGTCTTTCTAGTTCAGATTAAATGAAACAAGAAAACTCAAGCATCCAAATTATAATATCGTCGAATAAACAAATAATAATAATAGCTATATCCACAAACATCTTTTTCGTCACACATTTTCCAAAATATTACTTACCTGCAAGCATTAAACTCTACAAATGAAGAGTACATCTTAAGTCTAAAACAACAATATTTCATAACTACTAAATAGCAATATAGGATTCACAACGCTCTTGTTTATAATTAGTAATTCCAAAACCTTTCTTGCGTAAGTCACCATGTACAAAGATTTTCTTTTGAAGAGGGGTTTGGATAATATGAATACTCTTACTTGACCCATTTGATATATTTAACTGATCAGTGACCCTTAATAAAATCTTTTGTAATGGCCAAATTTACTCGAAATTTTAATCGAAAAAACCTGAAATTATCCATTCACTAAGAGGAAAACATCTAAATGCCAAAATCTTATACAAGTTTAACCTACTTAAAATAACTATCGCACGCAAATATCTTTCTAACGAATTAAACGAAGATATACTTGCGTTTCTTGTCAAAACAGTTGATTAAATTTCTAGTCATTCCATTTTACTAATCAATAAATTGAAAATCGTACCATGCTTTTCCATGTTGTATTTTTCTATTTCAGTTTATCGTACCGGCACATACTTTCTTAAAACTGACTGAGGTGCTTTACTTCCAATCTGAGTTATTCTTACTTTTAATAAAATTTACTTTGCATGTCGAAAATTATATGGAGTATAATGTACTCTTTAATGCATCGTTACCGATAGATTTTTAAAATGTCTAGAAAGTAATTAGAATTTGTAGTTGACTGTTAAACGGAAAATTGATTATTGATGTGTTCTATAAGCAGACCAGTGGTAACTGACCCTCATTCTAATTATTTACTGTTTATATAATAAAATCTTTACTATGTCAATATTTCTGGAATCTTCTACACGTTTGTGATTAATTTGATATCACAATTTTCCGGAACTTAGGGCATTTTGCGCGTTCATCTTATCTAAAGTAGTCGCCATTTCTAATTCACAGGTTGTAAAAAGCTCAATTTGTTTATTAATTGGAAGAATACATGTAAATGGTTGTAGTCGCGCTTTATTAACCAATTTATTAAGTCGTTAATCGCATCTAATTTATGGGTCGTAAAAACGCTAAACCTCACTAATTGGAGTATTCATTCATATTATCTATCATCTGCTTATATTTATAATTTTATTTATATCTTACTTGTGAATGAATTTTAAACATTCAAACAATCTAGAACAAAGTACCCTTTCCGATTGATAATACAGTATTACAAGCTAAAGTACACGTTTTTGGTTGAATATTTGCAAAATAAAGTTGTAAGAAGACGTTTTTAGTAGAAATACTTAAATGTTTAAGATACGCAACGCGTTTTTAAATTGCATTCTATTGCTACTTTTCAGTGAAGAACGTACTCATTCAGAACACGTTTCAAATGGGATTTATTATCACGGGATGATTTGTACTTTTGCCGCCATGTTTACTTACGTATTATACTATTTAAAGTTACTATTTCGTAACACGAACAAAGTTTTTTAAAGTATAATATAGAAAGTGTTTCAGCTTTGAAAGGAATTATTTAGTATTAGAAAGATTTGTTTGCTTGTCTATGGTTTTGAGCTGTTATATGAATAGGATATGGTGCTTAATGATCCCAGTATGACTTCGTTTTCACATCAATATATTATACTGTGTTTGACAGCCAGAACACTAATCATATGCACAAAGGACACTAATTACATAAAAATACCCATTTTACTATTATAAACAACATCATTACACAAGAACAACGATTTATACCAAAAATCAATCTTATATAGACTTAGTTGATGTAAGAATTAATTTAACCTTCCTTTGGTAGATACTTCTACCTATTTGTACCTAATTTGTAGATATATTAATGAAGAAAGCATTTATTTCAATTAATTTCATATTTTAACATTTGTATAGTAAAATCTATACATAATTGGACTTGTGTTGACCAATGAAATTAATTATTATTATTTATAAATGTCAAGGATTGTATAATACTAACTACTGTGATTTTAAGTAAGCATAATGAATTTATTAAGTGGTATGTGAAAATTTTAAGAAGGAAATAGTGAGGTGAAATGAGTTTTCTATTTAGTAACTTAGGTAATGAGAGGTTTGTTGATTTTGGTTTCTGTGTTTTCTGTTGCACTAATTTTATATTATTTTAAAAGAAAGATAAAGTTGTAAAGTTAAAGCTAAAGTAATCAAGAAGCGATTGTATCTAAGAGTATCTAAGTATTGTGTAATAATTAAAAGATTGAATGTTTTTTCGCCGGAATAATAAGGGTTATAGGAAGTTATTGGTGATTGAAAGCTATTCAGTACAGAAAAGTTTTGGAGCAAAGCTGCAGAATTCCGCTGGCAACAAAATGTAACATTATTTTGGAGAATCAACGCGAGCTGGGTGGAACCATAGCAGCAGTACGGAAGGGATATTCAACGCAAGCATTTCTACAAAAAGATGAGTTTTTGTACTAAACCTTTAAATATCCCTTACATTTACTGACTGCAAGTAAAGAACTGCACGTTGAGAAGGTAGAAGCATCGAATAAAGATTTGAAGGTATTTGTTTCATAAAAACCAACACAGTTAGGGTTCCTGAAGATTGATTAGAAGAACCAAATCTAAATGTGTTCAATAGAAAACGAAAATCTGAAGCTGTTTCACCTTTTAAACAGACCTACATAAGACTATTAACTGCGACCGAAACCAAAAAGCTTTTGTTTTGGAAATGCTAGAAGCTTTTGATAAGTGACAACAAAACTATAATTTGCAACAGGAATGTTCAATAGTAATTTCAGAGATTAACCTTCAAAAAAACTGAGAAGAGACTGCATCTTTGAAATCGATTGATTCGCGTTCACTATATTTTAGAAAAGGTCATAGAAAGTTGATCAAATAGACTTTTTACTCTAAAAATCGGAATATTTAGGGGAGGTAATTTTGCGCTACACACAACTGTAACTGTAGAAACGGTCGAAAAAATCTGTAGATCATTGAATTTTTTTTTTGAATTCGTTTAAGAGAGTGAAATCAGTAGTTGCTTTAACAGAAAGTTGATACAGATCCGTTATGCGATGAATGAAAACTCTCCTTTGCTTCTCAAGTTTCTTGAATTTGGACATCTTGTAAGGAAATATCATTGTAATATATAATTCAAAATTTCCGTATTAAATGTAAGGTGAGAAAATCTAAAAGAGTTTTAGTAATTATAACGTGGTACTATGATGTGTATAAGGCAATCGTAACTGTAACAGAAGAAATGTATAAGAAATGTAACCCTTGTCACCAATGAAATCAAAAATAAGGTTAAAAGAACCGTGACACGTCATCTTGCTTTTAGTAAATTGGAATTAAATTCCCAATAGAAAACTTGACAACAAATGTTGGAAACGTAAACACCAAGCACATTGAAGTTGTAATATCAACGATTACACTAGTGGAAATGCAGACATTTGTATAGCATGAAAATACAATAAACTTTATACAAATTATACTAAGAAATAAGTGTATTTTGGATGATTTGATATGCAAACATTACTTAATGAAATGGAATTTATCACTTTGTAATGTTTATACACATCATGTTTTGCTAATTCACATACGGTTCGAAGTTACCAATTTTTAACGCAACCCCGTTACCGGACGCATTAAAATGTAATTTGCTATTTTTTTTTCGTACAATTCAAAGCAGAGGACCTTACATGTGATTTTCTAATGCTCCACCCGAAGGTACTATATTAGCCATCAGGAAGCGAGTTTTTTTTACCTGGAAAGTTTAGAATTTTGCCGACCCCTTGCTGTTCCAAGCAAGGTAGAGATCTTTAACGTGCGTGATAACACTCACACACGGGACCTCCATTTTACCTCTCATCCGAACGAGGGTGTATTTTTGTGAAAAATGCTCGCCTAACATTTTTCAAGCGGACCGTGTCGGGATTCGAACCCGGGAAAAGCAAAGGACCAACGATTACGAGTGAAATTATCGTGCGCGTAAATGAATTGAAAACCATAAACAAAATAAAGTTAATAAATACGCTCAGCATGCGGTATTAAACAAATTTTTCGCTATAAATACTGCCGACTGGGTTTTGTAGTGCCTCTAATTGTATTTTATATAGAAAAGAATAAAGGAGATTGTTTGTATTATTCTCTTACCTTAAGTATTATAAATGTTTAAAATGTAATGTATATTATGACATGGCTTGATGTACAACTTGTACCGCATGAGCGCAATAAACTTTAACAAAGAGTAGACTTCTACGGAACTTCAAAGATTTTAATTAGAACAATCAATTAAAAATAAAACTTGGAATATAGGTAGTTTATTGTTCGACTTGAAAAACTATTGGTAACATCAAGCACGGTTTTAACAATGGAGAAGAAATTCATAGTTATGGAGACTTTGTAGATTGTAGACTTGGATAGCAAAAGTAACTGTAGTACAAAAAGTTATTTTTATACAAATATTTCAGTTAAATAAACATTCGAAACAGTTTGGGCGAAATAGTAATTGTATACACTGCTTGAACTTCACCCTGAGCTATCTACATTATATAGTCATAATAATTACTTTAGACAGCACGATTGAAATTTTCATTCAACTCGTTCAAAGATTTCAAATAAATTTAATAAAACCTTAAATATATTATTTAGATCAGACACCCAAATAAAATATTAGTTATTAATAGTAATAAGTAATACAATAATGTTTCTTATTTAAATGAATAACAATATGCACTACAAACAAATTGAAAATGCCTTATAGCATACACAATCATATTGCACGTTACTGTAATGGTTTGCAACCAAAATCATCATCACTATCATCATCAGGCAAACTCAAGTCTGAAGAATCACTATCGCAGTTAACATTTATTATTAGTTTTTCTATGTCGTTTATTATATATTCCCTACTAAGGTATTCTTTTTCTGTTTTCTCTACACGAGAACAAACATTTACTCATTCTTGATGACCAACGGTATTGAACTTATTTTCAGCCAACTTCCATACATCCTCTAACTTAAAAGTTGTGTTATTTGCAGAAACATGATTTTTTACCATTGCCCATATTTTTTCAATAGGGTTGAGTTCCGGATGATATGGGGGCAATCGCAACACTGTATGACCATGTTCAGCTAAAATTTTATCAACAACGTATTGCTTACACGGAGGCTTATGTTGGTTAATATTTGCATATAGTTCTGATTTTGTATCTTTAAGCTGAAAAGGTATGTTTCTTTTCAGTAGCCAACACCTCATGTCTTCTTTCTTCCTAGCCGTAGTTGGATTCGGTTCCTCGGTCGCATTATGATATGATGCATTATCCATCACTAACACAGAGTTTGGTTCAAGATTTTGTAATAATTTATCTTGTAACCATTTACAGAAATTTCTATGATTCATTTCATCGTGATAATCACCAGTTTTAAGTCCAGACTTAAAAATTAGCAATCAATTCGGAACAAAACCTTTTCTGCCACCAACATGTATAATAATTAAACGTTTCCCTTTAACCAATGGTGCTTTTGAACGTTGATTTGAACCATCGTCTTACGACTTCGATATAGTATGTGAACTGTGCAGGTAGGTTTCATCACAAAATATAATATTTCTTCCTTCTGATCGATATTGTTGTACTTTTCGTAAAAAATCGACCTCGTTTTGCTCGAATTTCTAGTTTTTCAATTAAGACTTTGCGATTGTCTTGGCACTTCTTCCAACGAAACCCCATTTTATGCACCAATCGTCTAAACCATAGGTTCCCAACGGGGGCGGTACCTCCCCCCAGTGGGCGCTGTAGCTTTCAAAGGGGGCGGTAGCGAGTACAGGGGCAAAAGGGGGGCGTTAGGAGGATCAAGGGGGGCGTTCGTGACGTACTTACCTTTTTAGAAAATAAATATATTAAAATACTTTGAAAATACCTAGTTGGCATGAATAGACAGTTTATTTAACTATCTAAAATGTCTATGTTATTGTTATCGAGAAAATATACTTTAAAACATTTAATTCAGCATTAGGTCTATGAATACCTAATTCCGTTTAATATTGTCCGCAACAAGTCTTTGCAAGTTGATAAGCAAAGACGCGATATGACTTGCTTACAAAGTGCACCGGCATCGCAAACAAGATAAAACATACAAGTTGATGCTTGTATGAAATCAAACGTATAAAAGGCAGGGATAGCTCTAGGAATGTGTTATTATTTTGTGTGCTTCGCAAATAATCCATGTTCGTGAGTGATAAGTTATATAAGTCATTATAACCATTAATTTTATAATTATCTATAAATTCGTTGAAAAGTTAATTTATTTTAAACCGTGGCAAGTTTTGGATTTCAAAATGTCTGAATCTAAGAAGAAATGCCGGCAGTACAGTCTTTTGTATTTGAAATAGGGATTTACGCACTCTCCTGTAAACCCATCATTACCCATGTGTTTACTTTGCCAAAAAGTTTTCTCAAATGAAGCCATAAAGCCTTCTAGGCTACAAGAACATTTAAATAAAATGCATACTGATAAAAAGGACAAAGATTTGTCCTATTTTCAAGAACTGCAGAAGAAATATTTGAAACAGCCAACTATATCAAACCTATTTGCGTCGTCTTCTAAACAAGAAGATGATGGACTACGAGCATCATATAACATTTCATTGTTAATCGCAAAAACGGGAAAACCACATACCATTGGCGAGGAACTTATCTTGCCGGCAGTCAGAGAGGTAATAAAACTGTTCTTCATCATAAGACATCGGCAGATGTCATCAGAAAATTCCTCTGAGTAATAACTCAGTGCAAAGGAGAATAGACGAAATGGCTCAAGACGTTGAAATATCATTATGCGATTACTTAAAACTTGCAATTTTTCCATTCAACTTGATGAATCCACTCTACCAAATAACGAAGTACTGCTGTTATCATACGTTCGGTTCATAAAAGACGAAAAATTTATCAAGAGTTATTATTTGCAAAAATTTGGAAACTGATACAAAGGTAAAACGATATTTAATACCATGAGTACGTTTTTCAAGAGAAAGAAATACCTATGCATAATATTTTGTCGGCAGCTACTGATGGTGCTCAAGCAATGACGGGACGTCATAAGGGTTTCATAGCTCATTTGAAACAAGCAGTACCAAATGTACTCGCTATACATTGTATTATTCATCGTCAGCACTTGGTTGCAAAAAATCTGAACGAACGTTTGCATTCGTCGCTTCATTACGTTATTAGAGCAGTAAATACGATTAGAAGCAATTCATTGCATGACAGATTATTTAGCCAACTTTGTAGTGAAAATGATGAAGAATACAAACGCTTGCTGCTGCACACAGAAGTTCGTTGGCTCTCAAAAGGTACTTGATTGAACCGTTTTTATTCAACTATTTGATTCAGTACAGGACTTTCTTGAAAACAGAAACGAAAAATTGCGCGAAAACCTGATTATACATAAAATGACATCGCTTATTTGACAGACTTGTTTAAAATATTTAATGAAGTCAATTTACAATTGCAATGTGACGAATTGAATTTAATTAAAACAAAAAACGTCATAGCTGCTTTTGTGGGAAAACTTCTTCTATTCAAACGAAATCTAGGGAAAGGTGAATACAGCCACTTTCCCACATTATCAGCAGTCTCTGCAAAACATGAAGATTTACTTACTTACTGCCTACTCTTGGACGTTCTTCATGTTGATTGCGTGGAGCGATTCCAGGATATTTTAAACATAAATATACCGGGTTGGGTTTTAGATCCTTTCGCAAATGCAGATACAGCAGAATCATCAAATTTAGAAGAGGAACTCGTAGAACTCACAACTAACGAAGAACTAAAAGTAAAATTCAGAAATGGATATCAAGAGTTCTGGCTTCAAAAACCAATACCAGTTCTTTACCCTGGATTGTGGTCAAGAGTACAGATATTTTTAATTGCATTTCCTTCATCTTATTTGGCTGAGCGTGGGTTCAGTGCAGTAGCTAATTTATTGTCTAAGAAAAGGAACAGACTGCACATTACTGAACGTGGCGATTTGCGGCTGATGTTAACGAAATTGGAACCCGACATTAGCAAATTGTTAAAACTTCACCAGCCTCAACTATCTCATTAATTTTTCTTCTTAATCTTTTTTTCTGTTCATTATGTATTCATATTTAAGTTTTTAATAAACAAGTTTGTACTACATTTGATAGTCGTTTTAATTAAGGTTTACTTTTGCGATTTTTAATATATATACCTTGTCCAACGCTTTAGTGAACGCTTGTAATAGCAGTCAAAAGTGCAACGTTCGTATATGAGTATCTATGTATATATATATATATATAGATAGATAGATACTATGCAACAATATTTTAATATTCGTTATAATGCACTATGATGAGGAGGGGGGCGTTGGAAGTTTTTTTTCCAGTAGAGGGGGCGGTGGTTCAGAAAAGGTTGGGAACCTATGGTCTAAACGAATTGATTTTTCCACAGACATTAATTGCTTAAGATTTGAAAGCTTCAAATACAGCCTGCATTTTAGGTTGTTTATGGTGTGTATTCGGAAATCGATAAATAATTGTGCGCACAATTTCTTCTTCAAATTCATCTAACGTAGACTTTGGACTACTTTTCTTAATGGTTTTCCTTGGTGAGGTAAATTGTAACTTAGCACTAACTGACTGCATTTTGCCTTCTTTAATAATTTTTAGCAAAATCATATCTTGGCCAGCATCCTTCTGCTCTTTCATATAATTGTAAAGATTATATATAATCTCACGGTCTTGGCTATGAACAATTTTTTTAGAATTGCTCATAATGAAGTCGAATCTTACCTAAAATAAAAAAAATGTACTCAAGAAATATTAAATTTAAAAACGTTTACTTACAATTTCAAAATAAACAACGAAGTGTAGTCTTGAAAAAGACTGTTTTATAAATATTATTAACAAAAGTGAATTAAACAAAATACAAAAAACAGAAATAGACAGGAATCGCAAATGTCAAAATTACGTGTTTAGAATATGCAGTATCGACTTGGCGGTAAGTTATGAACATAGATTAGATAAGGTTAATATAGATAAGCCACTTTCATAATAGAAGCACGTGACTTTTTGTTACATTAATAAACATAGATTTAATCAAAATAATAAATATAATTTAGAACAGAGTAATCTAATAAATATTAATATAACCCGTAACGTGATGTAGTACAGAACAAATATTTTTTAGTATGAAAAATGTATAAAAAATATTTATATGGTAACATCGATTTTAAAATTATATTGCAGCAACGTTAACGCTGTTGGAGCCATGAGTATCATTCCACAATACTATATTTTCATTTTGGTCCTTAGTTTTGTCAGTAATATTTGGGATTTCTGCGCAGGTCGCTGAGATTTTGAAAGACCTATACTATTCACTTTCGATGTGTAATTGTCATAGAAATGAAATTAGTATGTAATAAATGTAGGTGTAGATAAGAAAATATTTTATTGGAAAGTAAAATGTGATGGAAAAATGAAATTTATTGTATTCATGCATATTAATAGCCATAAAATCATTCTATTTTAGCACGCTTTGTTGCATGTTCATGATTTTCTTGGTCGTCGTTTTTTTCCATTATCTTAGTCGCTATGACGTTGTTCGTTTTGTAGCCAGGGTTCTTTCTGTCTTGAAGTCAACATCTTCCTTATCAAAGTGTTCTAGTTTGTTTTCCGGAACTTCAGTGGTTGTCATGCTATTATCGCATGTTTTGCCGGAAAAGTGGTAACATATGACAGAACATGTAATACCTGCTTTTTGGCAAACACACCCGCCACTGCAATTACCCTTGAATTTAGATGAAATGAGCCTCATCAGCTCTATAGGCGCTGGAGGTGCATTCGTCGTCACTGGCTGTAAACCAGTGTACGATGTTTGCAAGCCGCATTCTTCAGGTTGCTTATATATTTCCAACATGTCTGCATTTGCTGGTAGGTGCGAAGAATATGCTGCCGTGCCAAACTTTTTGTATGGGACAACGCGGATAAATTCAATTCGGTTTTTGAGGCTGATTTCATAAAACGTTTAAATCTGAGCGTATGTAAGCATTTGCTGTGTTTGTCACCACCATACAAAGCGCTGAGGAACACTTCACCGGCCAACACGAGGATTCCTATGTTGATTTTGTCTACTTTATAAAGCTCTGCCGCTGTCTGTAGTGATGAGTTTTGTCAGTACGCTTACAAATTTAGTTTTACCAACATTGAAAAAACCAGATGTAGTGTCACATCCGCCAAACGCGTGCAAGAGCAAGATATTGTATCTCATAAGTTTTTTGTGTTTGAAACTTTCCGGAGGAAACAATGTTTGCGGAGTATTCCCTTTAGCAGGTTTGCGGAAATAAATGTTGAACAGATTCGTGGCAAGTTTAGTGAGTAGAACGAGCAGATCTATATCTTCTCCAACTATTTCGGCGGAATCATAACCTTTTAATTTCTGTATTGTGGTATTTACAATCATGACGTCCGCGTCCTCAACGGCGTGTAGCACCTCAATTTCAGCGTTGTTAAAGTATATGTAACGTAGATTGATCAAATTTTGTTTATCAGTCTCATTAGATAAAAACTGTTCTTGATTAATAGTTGAAACTGTTGCTCTTTGAAATTAAAATTGGGGCTTTGGTACTTCCGTTGACGTCTTATTCTCTTTGATGACTTGATCCCTGCTATTGTTACGTCGTTTGTGTGTTCGTGGAATACGATACACACATTTTTTCCTAAATTGTTTTGTACATATGTAACTACTTCACACAAATGAGATGGGAAGTAGTAACTCTTCCCCAGACAACTTTATGTAAGAGAAATTTTCCATCGATCACCTGTGCATGGCTTGATCCGAATGCCACATTTTCTAGTAGTGTAAATGCACTATACACAGAAGATTTGGTCCCTGTGCGCATTCCTTCTTCTGTGAAAAGTGGCAGCGAAAATGGTGCAAGATCATACGCCAAGTAACTTTTTATGTCAGCTTCTGCATGCTTCGTTATACACATTTGTCGGAAGAGCAATAAAGAATCAATAGAGACACACGCAGATTTGATTTTTATGGAACTACTTATCGCAGCCAATGGCTGAACTATATCTTTACGTATGAAGGTGATCGAGTGGAATTGTTTATCAATGAGGTTCAACATCATGTTATATCCGATTTCTTCTGCGCGGTGACATTGATGGTGTCATTTGCGATGATCCCTGTTTCAATTGACATTACAGTGTTACCTATTGGTAAATGATTGTGGTCCACCAACCACAAACTAAATTTTTCGACATCAGCATTGTCTCTAGCAATTCTCGTCGGACGCATATCGACATGTTCTTCCGTTGTGGCACAAATCACACCAGCAAACTTTTCGATTTGTTCACATAAACTTAAAAGTTGCATCATACCTAACGTCCACTTCGCAATTGAGCAGTCTAACTGTCCTTCGCCGCGAGAAGTCAATCCTCCTTTCGTTTTTATCCCGCGCATCAAAACCTGTTCAATGGTTTATCTGACATTATACCAGCGCGAAATTTGTCGCTTCTACGGATTGTGAAACATCTTTTCATGGTGAATTTTTCAAATTCTTTAGCAGATATTTTTCGTGAAGTGACCTCATCTGTTGCAGATACATATGTGGGGACTTGACGTACAAAAATTGACCACTTGCATGGAAGTACGGAAATTTCTTCCGTATAGTATGTAGATGAAGACTCCAATTTCTAGACCGTTCTGCTTTCAGAAAATTCTTAACAGATGTGGCTATTTTAAAATATTGGACCCACAAGTCAGCTGTAGCGCTTCGTTTGTTTATCGTTTTCAGTTCATTTTTGATTTTTTCCATGATTTGATAGGCGCCACTATTTCGTTGGGTTTCCAGCACAGCAGATTGATTGAGTGCATTTGAGAGATGATATAGTAAGTCTCGTTCAATATCAGTAAAATTGACGTAGTCTAAAAAGATTTTGAACAGAGCCTAATGTGTCAAAATGTGAGCTCGCACAACTCTAGCATGCGCGTGCCCAGCAAGAATTTTCTGTACGCAATTTCTTGCGTATATTAATTCAAAAGGTTCTTCGATTTCCCTGCCGGACATTGTGAAGCTTATTCCTCCTAAAAACGACATTAACAATTGAAATCATCCAAGCCTGACGATGACGTTGCTCAAATCAAATGTCGCAAGCTTTCCAGTACAGAGGTTGATCGAACGTGACGAAACACGATGCTTGATTGCTACATTTGCTTCATTTGACTGCTTCCACAAGTGCTGTGTATATTGTATCATAATCTGAAGGCGGTGTGGTACGTGTTGATGAATATTGCTTTAGAAATTTTATACGACAAACTCGCTGTAACTTCTTCCATGAAGCCATTCCAGCCTGAAACATCAATACCACACGTCCATTTTCCGTATTGCCACGTAAAGTCTGGTATCGTAGGTAAAATGTCACGCAAAATCTTGAAAAGTTTATCGACATTAGCGACACGAATGTTCTGCAATTCAGATGATGCATGTTATGGGTAGTTGACCACTGAAATAGTTCCCATTTGATCAATTTCTATCGGTGATTTACTTTCCATGACACCGGGGTATGATTGTATCACGTTCAATGGTGGTCGAGGGTGTGACACAATGTATGCCACCCATAGCATGAAAAGTTCCTCGTCCATCTAAAGTGCTGGTGTTAATATCAGCATTATCAGAGACAAATTGAGAAAAAGAATTTTCCACCACAGCGCGTTCTTTTCCATGTATGCTGGAATTCTCGAACATCCCCACTTCTTTATATGACGCGCAGAACCGCATATTCGATAAAATTGTTACAAGTTTTTTAGATACATACTCCTTGTATAGAAATGCTCTTACACCAATTTGGAGAGGGGACAGAAATGAATGTGGCCGAACAGCTGTCATTATTGCATGAGCAATTGCAGTACACCTTCTTTCCAATGGTTTGAGAGAATCGCTCTTATCTTTTGTAATAATTTCAAACAAGAGCACTTTCAAACTTTCTGGTATAACAGCCTTGACGTCTTTCACGAATTCGTCGGGTTGTGGGCAATTATAAGTATAAAAAATTATGGTACGAATATCATTGCGGATAATAGCTGCAGCTTCGCGCACAACTCGAAGCTGTTCGTCTCTAGGGTCCAGCTTTCTGTTCTCATACCAATTATCTGAGAGTAGTTTGTAACCGACATTTCGACAACAAATGACGGTATCACGGCTTTGGTATCCACAATGAGAATGCCATTGCCGTATTGTTTCAGCAGAACACTTTTAATTGTTTTAAGATGGGAAATATGATTTGCTTTCACTTTTCTAAGTATGGTTCAAAGATTCCCGATGATAAACATTCACTTGCTAAGGATGCGTTATTAACCCAAACCTATGCCGATAACATTTTATAGCGCTGTACTTCCATATCCGATTTAGAAACTTTATATAAAGAATTAAACAGTCTACCGAAGTCTGCAAGTTTTTATATTCATAAATGGTCCTCGAATTCCTTACAGTTCAGAAAGCAACATTGCGACTTAAAGGATCTTGCCGAATTTGAAGTAACCATAGATCACAAGTCCTAACAAGGTCCTTGCTCTCACTTGAAATCCATCCACCAATTACTTTTCCATTTCATTACCCAAGATTTCTTTAAATGACACCTTTACCAAACGCAAGGCCTTGTCCATTATTGCCCAAATGTTTGACCCCTTAGGTTTCCTTGAGCCAATCATAGTCATAGGAAAAATCAGAAGTCGTGGCAATCCAAGTTGTCCTAGGATGAACCATTGGATATTTATTTAAGTAAGCATTGGAAGCAATTTTTTGACTCTATCCCTGCACCAGTCCAACTTTTTCTAGGAAGCCCGTAACTCGAATTGAACTTCTTGGATTTGCCGATAGCAGCTAAAAGGCCTTTGGTTGCTGTATTTATTTCAGAGCTGTATTTTCAGATGGTACTGTATCTTCAAATTTAGTAACTTCCAAGTCCAGAACAACGTCTTTAAAAACAGTTTCGATTTCGCGGCTTGAATTGAGTGCAATGGTGTTGCTAGTCAAATTTACTAAAAAAGTGGTTGAGATGTGCAGAAATAAATTAGATTTTGAGTCCAGTAACTTATGGACTGATTCGCAAATAGCGCTTTATTGGTCAAATTCACATCCATCTCGTTGGTAAACGTTCGTAGCCAACAGGGTATCCATGATCCAAGGTGTTTCCTTTAAGGCAAATTAGAAACACATCAGTTCTTCAAATAATTCTGCCGATTTGTTATCTCATGGAGTTTTGGCCCCTAAACTCATTCATTCCGACATATACTGGTATGGGCTAGCGTTTCTATCCGATAACGACTTGAAGTTGTCCAATCTTGATTTGCCAATATATCCACCTGAAGTGATTCCTGAGCAAAAAATCATCTAATTAATTGTGCTTTATTCCAGGCTGAGTTCAAGACAAGTATTTTGGAATTCATTGTTCAATAAATTTTCCCAAGTTCACCGATTACTCCACACTGTAGCTTATGCGCTACGATTTTCTTCCAATTTCAAAGGTACCTACAATAAATTGGATGGTCCCTTGAATGTTCAAGAAATAAACTCCGCCTTAGCGCTGGTTCTTCGTGAAATTCAGTTGCAATCCTTTCACAAGGAAATTTCCGAATTTAAATCGTCAAAATCTGTTTCCGACAGACATATCTTGTCATTAAATCCTTTTCTTAACGATGAGGGATTCCTTTGTGTTGGTGGTCGATTGCAACAGGCCAACATCAACGAGTCATAAAAACATCCATTGCTCTTTCTTTCCAAACATCATGTGATGTTGCTTATGTTACGACATGAACACATGCGTTTAGGGCATGCTGGCGCTCAAAGTGTGTTGTCTAATTTCCGTCTCAAGTATTGGTCATTGAATGGGCTTAGAATCATTAAAACCATAATACGAAATTGTACAATTTGTTTTCGGTTTAGAGCGCAGCCTGTACAACAGATCATGGCAAATTTGCCAAAGGACAGAATTTCGGAAGAAAAGGTAGTACTAGATTACGGTGGTCCCCTTTTCATTAAATCGTTTAGACTCCGTAAGGCAGTCATTACCAAATGCTACATGGCTATGTTTGTTGTGTGTATAGCCACGAGAGCTGTTTACATTGAACTGGTCTATAATTTGAGCACCGAAGCATTCATATTAACTCTTAATCGATTTATATCCCGAAAGGGTAATCCTTCGACCATTTATAGCAACAACGTTACAAATTTTCTAGGAGCCCCCAACCGGCTTAATGAGTTGTGTGACTTTTTCAAAACCGCTAATGTGGCCAATGAATTAAAATCGTTTGCAGCGGAAACCGGTATCGATTGGAAATTTATTTCTCCTCAGAGCCCTCATTGGGTCGGGCTTTGAGACTCTTCAAAAAAAGTGCTACTTATCATTTGTACCGGCTGATGGGCAATGTCCATCTTATCTTTGAAGAATTAAGCACTGTCCTCGGAAGAATGGAAACTATTTTAAATTCGCGTCCGTTATGTCTTTTGTCAAACGATCCAACCGATTTGAAGGCGTTGACTCGCGGTCATTTTCTGATTGGCAAAAGTTTATGTGCTTATCCAGAGCACGATTGGACTTCAATTCCTAACATAAGACTTCCCTTATGGCAGAAATGCAGCCAACTGCAACAATTGTTATGGAAGCGATGGTCAATTGAATATTTAAACCACCTCCAACGCACGCCCAAGTGGTTATCTCCTACTAAAAATTTGCAAATTAATGAATGGATTTTTGTGAAGGAAGACAACGTTCCCCCGTTAAATTAGCCGTTAGCGAGAATTATCAAGGGGTAATTCCAGGTTTTGACAATAAGGTACGGACAGATAACGTTTACGCTAAAAATGGGATCTTTACTAGATCCATCACCAAGGTGTGTCCATTGCCAATTTCAGACTATTCAACATAAACCATTTCTGTTGCTTGTTTTATTATTTTCCTTTTTTTGTCGTTCTATTCTGCTCTTTTTACGTGTAGAAATCCTAGATTGTCCACAAAGGAAGAGTATGTTGGGGTTCTACTCACGCAATTCATCCCTGCATACACATCCCCCCATTGCGTCACTTTACTACCCAGGTCAAGCAGTTTTATTGTGTGTTATTCGTTTACGTTTTCCAAGCGGTTCGCACGGGCGGCCGCTGTCTCCTTGTAACGATCCTTATTGTGTGTGAATTGAATTTGAATTTGAATTTGAATTTGAATTTGAATTTGAATTTGAATTTGAATTTGAATTTGAATTTGAATTTGAATTTGAATTTGAATTTGAATTTGAATTACAAATTTAAATTTTTCATTACGTTTATTAGCCTTTCCTTCTAGCACACTTCGATCCTCACTTGATCGATCCCCCTACCCTGATCCTTCTAGCACACTTCGACCCTCACTCGATCGATCCTCCCACCCTGCTTACTAGTTGGCGGTTTTTGAAGAGGGCCTTATGACGATCCTCATGACTCATTTGAATTTTTCATTACGTTTATTAACCTCTCCTTCTAGCACACTTCGATCCTCACTTGATCGATCCCCCACCCTGTTCCTTCTAGCACACTCTGATCCTCACTCGATCGATCCCTCCATCCTGCTTACTAGTTGGCGGTTGTTGAGAGGGGCCTTATGACAATCCTCATGACTCATTTGAATTATTCATTACGTTTATTAGCCTTTCCTTCTAGCACACTTCGATCCTCACTTGATCGATCCCCCCCCCCTCCTTCTAGCACACTTCGATTAGAACGTTTAATATTTCTGCAATTTGTATACACTTGCACTAACAAGGTGTAAAGAATTTACCTTATTAACAAACCCATCGATACTTTCTCGTTAGTGGCATGAAGTGTAATCCAGTTAATCGCCAAATTGAGCATTGCCGACTAATTAACTTTGTAACGCAAAGTATCTGCAGCTCGTAAAATTTACACGTGCTTTTGTGTTGCATTTTTCATAAGAATTATTTCTCTATATCTATTGTGCCACGAGAATAATGAACTATAATTATAGTTTTAGTTAGTCACACAATGCACTTGCATTATTACGTAATCTGAAGTATATTTATAAATTCTATTTGTGTCAATCTACCAATGAACACAAATTTTACAACGCCAAGTTATTAGACGGGTATTAAATTCTATTATGAGCCCTGTGCTTTTACTAAGTAGAGATATTTGCAATAACCACGAGCGCTTTGCTCATGTCTAACATTGCAGCTTTTATTACGTCTCAGTGGATTCTACAATTTAGAGTACCGCCACTTCAGACTTTCTAAGTACTTTAATGCCAGTGTGACCGTAATATAAACCACCACTTAATGTGTTTACTACACTGCTGTATTCTAATAAAAACTACACGAAAGTCCAAAATGACATCACGTTAAAACAACTTCAATTTAGGATGTTTTCCACATTCTTTGCAAATTAATTTACGTTTTATTGCCGCGACATAGGAATTTCTGCTACGAATATATTCTAATACTGCAGATACCATTAATATTCTAAGAGCTTAGGTAGCAACTGGAAAACGAAAAAATTCGCACCTCTCTTATTTGTAGCATAAGCGTTACAAACCAAAGGGTTTTAGTTTGAAATTATCAGATTTCGCACAAATATTCTCTGTAGTATGATATTGAGCTGACGCCTAGACAATGTTTATTGTGGATGCCTAGTCTACTCCATTTTGATGAAAATAATTCAATAGTGTTTGTGTTTTATCAAATATCATACACCTTCATGAGACTGTTTGTTTCTGACAGATTAGAAGTCTAAGAATATGTTAAATCGAAAGACCAAGCATCAGTTCCGGGAAATTAGTTGTAGACAGTTTACCGGAACATAGGATCCAGGGGCATTAGAAGAATCTGCAGTAGGCGAGTTACACTGCAGGAATCATAAAACCAATGCTAAAACTGATTTCTACGGGGTTGTTCCGCGTGCGGTTTAGTTATTTGAATCCTGTATTTTTTTTCGATTAAAACTTCAAACGAAAAGCCCGAAGGAGACGGTTTTATAGGGAATCGGTGTGTTTGATATTATTATCCTCGTAATAAACACCTAGCACCGAAACGCGTGTTTTCACAACTGTCTACTTCAAAGAGCTGACAAACGGCATATAATAATTGCATTAGGACTCTAGATCACTGTGTGTACTCAACCTACAAAATGATTATGCAAAAAGGAGAAACTGTAACTTTGGCCAAAATAGTTTATTATTAATTCTAGTTGAGCAGAGCGTTTAATACCTTTTTCGATCATTTTCGAGAATCCAAGATAAGATATAAGTTAATTAAATTTAAAATTGTTGTAACATTACATAAAGCTGACGAATTAAAATAAAGATACAATAAAAAGGCAAGTTTATGTATTTGAAATCGATATATATTGATGTGATCCTCACCATTCTTCGGGAACTACGGTTTTCGAATCGAGCCCTCGCGTTGGGCCGTCATATAATGCTGTGATCCTCACCCTGTTGAATCTCTTCTGATAATCGCCTCTTTACTCTTTCCGCCGCGGCTGCTCACCTAGTTAAAACTTTCATCCTCATTCATAAAAAAAAACAAACACATTCCTACCACAAACATCAACGTTAACTCTATTTACATTAATATTCATAATACATTAAAATTTCAAAATTAAATTTCAGCATAAATTTCAGTATCATAAAATTTCAAGTTTAAATTTGTCATCATTTTAATTTGCATCCAGAATTAAAGTCCTTGTAGGATGCATACTAATTAAGTTACAATATGTGCAGACCTAAGTCTGAATAAAAGGGAGCATCTCCCACCCCTTTACGTTAATTTAACAGGTTAGTCTAATTGAGCTCAAAGACAGACCCAAATTTTCATCATAATCAAAACATAAACTGCTAAATACTCCTTTCTACTTAAACAAGAAATTTTACCTTAAAATTAAAAATTTGTTGTTTATACAAATTCACTACTGTTCATTTTTTTTTTATCAAACAAATTATAAAGATATCCAACACACACCAAAACATCAAAGATCGATCAAAATTGTATAATTTACCTGAAGGTTACTGCACTCATGGTTTCAATGTACATCGTCCTTGTTAATTTCACCATTCCAACTGGGTTATGTTTACGTCCTAGGATTCCTGGTCGACTTTTAAAATTCATCTACAACACCATTCGTTTAAAAAGTTTCAGGGCTTCTCAGGAACGCATCTATGTATATCTAAATCTTGTTTGTAGATCCAATCACGTTTACTAATAACATTTGATTACTCACTCCCGAACAAAATAGCAAAGCAATTCATAATTCGTTCACGCTATACAAAGCGGCATACTTCAATGTATTTATTTATCGCTACTACTTTAGATAATTGGTACAGTAATACCCGCAAATATAACTAGACTTTATTACCTTATCTATCTTCTGTAAGTGCACTAAAGCATAATAACTTGTATCGTAGCACGTATTCTGCTTGAAGTATGGTATAACAGCAAAAGAGCAAAACTGTTTAAAGTATTGAATAAAAATCGAAAATCTAAGAGCCAAACAGTTTAAAGTATTGAATAAATCGAAAATCTAAGAGAGCCAAACTCCTATAAACACGGGTTTATATAATCGCGCGCTTGCACGTCGGTTTTGTCCCGCAACGGACACTTTTTAGAATTTCGCATTCTCTTTTCCCTTTTCGACAGTCCGGCACAGCGATTCTACAAAATTTGCACTCATGCCAGTTAAATCTAAGAAATTTTCACACGGCTCGCCACGTCTGAGAACAACTAATTAACTTTTGTATAGAAATTGTTATGTCTACACCTCTCATATCTGCCTCTTATTTCAACCAATCGCAAACCTAGTGACGTTGCTCAAATCACGCCTTTTACTATTCGTATCTCGGCTTTACGCTTTTATCCGTCTTTTTGTACCTTTGTCTGAGTGGTACAAATCGATATTCTTTATTATGGGCTATTTGAATCCACGTGGACCCGCGACGTGACTTACTTGAGTAAAATAACCAAACATCCGACCGTTTTCAATATACGTAGAATCTGCATGTTTATCAGCTCGAATTTATTGGAATTTGACATCTAAACTACGCAGGTGTTTAATCCTAATACTTCTACGATTTGGATATTCCACGTACTTTAACTTTCTTGATAGATTTGTATTCTAGCAACGCGTCTCATATTTGTTATTATTGGGTTTTTAAAAGCTTTTATGCATCTTATGTATTACTAATGGTTCAATTAACTCCAATTAAAATAATAATGAATGGCATTGACTTCTACCCTTTAATTTTTAGCGAATACTAATTAAATATTAATTATTATCTGTACACTTTGTTTAATACTCGTTACTTAAAAATTGAATTAATTAATATAAATTTTGCACGTAATTTCTATTTGTTTTAGTACTTGGAACAATTAAATTACATACAAGTTGAGCATTTTAATTCTGCTTCTTTTTATAAAAAGCGTCTAGTGAATAATTTAAATCCTTTATTTTTAATGAAACGAATAAATTTTTATGCTCCACGGTTTTAATAACGCGTATTATCTAATAAAATTCTATACGAACCCTACATTATAATTAAATGATTTAAATCTTCACAGTAGGCCTTTAATTACGCGTACTTTTTCCCAAAGCTTCCTTATACACGGTGATTAAAATTATTTGATGTCGTTAATTAATTTTCTACCCTGGTCTAAATTTAAGTAATATATATCCTTTTAAATAGAACGTCCTCATTTTAATTTTCACGCATAAAGTATGTTACAGGAGTGTCAGGAAGAACAAAAGAGAATCAGTAATTCGTCCGAATTACGCTAACAAAGAAAAAGGAAGAAGAAAAGGAATAACATATTAACACAGTCGGAGGTGGGGGTCTAAGAACACAACGATAGGACATACAAACCAATTCGACTTTTTTTAGAACATCTTGCTACGCGCATTGAGGTAGCCTACAAAAACCAAAAGTAAGTATGACCGGGCTCAATCGGTGAGTAGGCGGGGTATTTCAACTACAAAAATAAAAGAAGGCCTGAAATAAAAACACATCATGCTCGCACTCATTCAATAAATCCCCACAAAACATAAAAAAACTATAATTAAACAAAATAAAACAGCACAGTAGTGCCAAAACAAATGTAAACAAGAATAACGAATAAGCGTAATATACATTTATCGAGAAGAACAAAAAAAAGTTCTTGTCAAAATGGCGAACTGTAGTTTTTAGATACCAACCCTAAGTTAATTACCAAAAGAAAAAAAAGAAAAGAACAAAATTTCCCCTCTAAAAACCACAGCTATTGAATGAAATTTACAGCAGAAAAGAGTCCACAATGGTCTACTCATCAAAACTATTAACATTTCAAGAGTGTAGGAAATATACTTTCAGGAAAGCAGTCAAGAAAACCGTGTTCGGTTGTAACAAATATAAATTCTAAGGTATTAACTTTCGAAGTCGCTTTTATTTGTTACAGTTCTGTGGCATCTGATTTCATTGGTTTGCATTATAATATTAGAAGGAACAATTTCGTAATAGAAATAAACGTTACTACCATTTACTCCGCTTTGAATTTATCTTAAGAAAATGTTCAATCGTAACAAATACGTTCCGTAGGCGGTCTGTACCTATTTTTAAGAAATATTAAGTTAATATAGCGCTTGTGAAAAGTGTCACAAGGAGACGCTTCAGACAGCTCAACTGTTTCATATATTGATAGGAGCGAGGATAACTCGGCCATTTTCTTGAGTGCAACAATAACAAGGCGAGTGAGAGCAAATGTTGGCGCATTTATGTGCCAGCTAGAGTTTGAGGATCGCTATGTAGGTCGATGTAAGGTTGACAGTCGTTTTAGAAGGGGAAGGGATGTTAAAGGTTCTCCGGGCTTTGGTAAAGCGGCCTAAATGTTAAATGAACGTAACAACGTAATTTTCTAGCTTTGGTATCCATTAACGCGCATTTTTTTATTATGAAGAAATTTTTGTAACAGGAAGTATTTGAAATCGATTACATGGTGCTTGTTTAATTGAGGAGTATGACGTCATGATGTCAGCCGTTTACTTCGGAATTCACATAAACGAGATTTTGTTGCCAGGATGAAGTCCGGTGCTTTTGATTTGGAAATCTTTTTCTAAAGCTGGAGTTATTACGTGTATGGACGTCAGGTATTTAGAACACTCATAGGTGCGGGAGTCGATTCCCGGTGAATGTTTAAATTTTTTTATGTTGGCTACGGTTGAAATTTTTATTATCATGTTTATAAACTTTTGAAAATGTTTGTACAGTTAGTAAAATATTAAATTTAAGGAGAGTATAAATGTTGCATTTAGGATTGCATATAAACAATCGTAGAAATTATAATGTTTAGGAAAAGGATTGTGTGTCAGATATTTTTTTGTTAAGTGTCGAAATTTAAAATTCTATAAGAAAACGGGAAACCTTGTTTTTTATGAATCCAATTAAAATATTTTGTGGAATACGTGGAATAAGCATGTGGTCTTATAATAAGTTTGTAAGTTCAAATTTCAACTATATATGTCTATTTATAGTGAGCTTGATAATCAGTAGATTAACTATGTTACTCCTATGCCATTTAACCTATATGCTTTTTGTATACCTTTTTGTAACAAAGCTACGTGTGAGTTTTTTTAAAAACTTGTTGTAAACCAATCTAACATATCTGTCAATTGGGGATATTAAAATTTTGTTTGTGAAAATGTTATCAAGTGTCAAAATTTTATTATCTAAAGAGAAGATTTATGAATCTTTATTACATAGAAAAATTTAATTTTTACCCTTGAAAATCAATCTTGTGATATTGTTTGAATGTATAAAAAAGATATAAAAGAAAAGGAAGAAAAGAATTACTTTACATTATATTTTTGGTTCAAAACACTAACACATCACTCAATAAGTCCGTAGGATAACTAAGAAAAACACATTTTTTTGGCGAAATTCGATTTTATTCATCAACATACATTCCTTCAAGAGTGATACAATCAGTCCAACGCCGTTCTAGCATTTCGATACCTTTTTTGTAAAACAATTCGTCTTTGGCCTCAAAATAAGCTTCAGTTTCAGCGATCACCTCTTCATCCGAGCCAAATTTTTTTCCGGCGAGCATTTTTTTCAGGTCTGCGAACAGGTAGTAGTCGCTGGGGGCCAAATCTGGAGAATACGGTGGGTGCGGAAGCAATTCGAAGCCCAATTGGTGCAATTTGGCCATCGTTGCGATCGACTTGGGACACGGTGCATTGTCTTGGTGAAAGAGAACGCGGCACCCACTTTGAGAACAGCTTTCTCATGGATAAATGTTCATGCAAAATAGTGTGCACACTGCCTTCTGATATCTTCAAGGTGTCAGCTATCTCACGCAATTTCACTTTTCTGTTTTCCAAAACGATTCGGTGGACTTTTTTGATGTTTTCCGGTGTAACCACCTCAATTGGCCTTCCAGAGCGTTCAGCATCGTCAGTGTCTGTACGGCCACGTTTAAAATCAGCAAACCACTTTTCCACCGTTTGCCTCGATGGAGCAGAGCCCGGATAACACTTATCAAGCCATGCTTTGGCTGCGATGGTATTTTTACCCATCAAAAAGCAATGATAAATCAACACGCGAAATTGCTTGGAATTCATTTTTTTGAAAAACTCAAAAGTATCGTCACTTGAACCTCTGTAACTTGTAAACTAATCGTCGGATTGTCATGAAATTTTGACAGATATCTTTTTAAGGTTAGTACTTCCTACAAATCATATGGATTATTACATAGCAACGCCATCTATGTATCATCCTACGGACTTATTGAGTGATGTAGTAAGTCTTTTATTTATGAGTATTTAAAATTAATGATAGTACAATTTAAGAAAATAAATTTTGAGTAATGAAACTTGAGGGACACTCAAAGCAGAGTAATGTTATAGAAGTGAGGTAAACGACTTCTTTCCAAAGGAAACAAAAATGTTTAATATTAAAACCCAAAACATATTTTTTAAATCGATTTACAACTGTATCTCGATTTTGTAATAGTATATTTTATAAATCTTAAACATTATTCAAAACAAATCTAATAACAAACCACGTTGTACACTTTAATGGTATGGTAACACAAGTTGTGTATTCACTTGAAAACAGCATAATAATTTTTTTTTATAACTGCCTGGTTGGATTTACAATCAATAAACCCTACCGCCGTGAAGGAACAGCAGCTACAATTTATCATTTACACGTTTAATATATAACAAACGCGAAATATACTTTATAAAAAAAATGTGCAATAATGTATTAGTAGAAAGCCTGATTGAAAACCAGCATTCGAAAATATGGTGACGGCAGAACAACAGAACCATAGGCGATTAAAATTGTATTTACGAAGTAACACTTAGGGAATTGTTAATTATTCAACACACGTCTAGATAAGAAACCAGAAAGTATAATATATCAAGTTCGGACTCGTAAGTTAAATAGAAGGAATAGTAAAAGAGTTTGCCTAAATGAGCTATTGCAATCTTGAAATAAATGAAGTTTAGCGAATCCGTATGTTCAAGTAAGTAGAAACTGAAATGGTTTTTAAATCATGGAGGCAATTACAGGGAGATCGTGATTTCCTAAATCTGTTTCCATTGACTGAAAATTATTAACACATACTTCTGTATTTTATCTATACTCGAAGTTATTTTAAGCAACACTGAAACAGCTCGCAAATTCTGAACGCATCTAGAACTGTCATGGCATTTGATGTGAGAGAGACAACAAAAGACACTTCCTTGTCTGGCGGTCTCTTTCTTCTGTTTACACCAGGAACATGAGTGGATACTTTTATTAAGTTAAACAAGTTAAGGGCTTAATATTACTGGTGTCCGTACTAACCTAAATAATATGTTGATATAATTATCCATTTTAAACTTATTATAAAATACTTTCCTTTAGTTTATGTTCTCATGTTATTGTGAAATTATTGTGTACGTATATATTGACAGATCTATTTTTGGAGTCACATCTTACTGTTTGTGACTCGCATTTATGTGATATGTTTCCCTACCGTTTACCTTTGTTGTTGTGTTTTATATGTATAATTATGTTTGTTTGATTTATTGACACTTTTATTTTAAGGGAGGGGTTATATCCCACATCCCCCACAAAGGTGTCATAATACAAAAAAGTGGTTTTGAAAAATCGACATCAAAGATTTTATTTAAAAACTTATGGATAAAAATGCTACTTAGTATGCATTTGTTTATTAGGTATATAGTTTTTCACTTTGGCTGTGAAGAGGGATTCATGCCTAATGCCGAACTCGTCCTTGCTTCAAAAACCATGGAGGGTGACTACCATGGCAAAATGAATCATGGCAACTTTTGACAGTGGTCAGAACATCAGCTTTTAATTAATCTAAGCAAATCATCGACTATCGTAATGGACAATGCTAGAGCTACTACAGTACGCAAATCGATCAGACACCAACGGGTTCTTGGAAAAAAGCTGATATTCAAAAGGTTATATTTAGATTCAATTTCTACGTATGACGGTAATGAAGCCATGCTATGTATTTTTATTACAACCTGCAATACATTTCTGAAAACTTTTTACAAACAGGACGAAATAGAAAAGAATATGTGGTTACTAAGATTAATTTTAAGTAAGTTATCAAGGAGAGCATTAACTTTAATTGCGAGCAGAGATGATTTAAATAACTGGGAAGGTTATAAGAAAATATTGATTGCTTATTTTGGTGATCAAAAAAGTATTAAATGTTTAGTAAGGGATTAATTAAATTTGCGAATGGAAAGTAATCAATCATTTTTGGCGTCTAACGCATTCGCAGAAAGAACGTTTTCTAAACTAAAAATTGTGTTTTACCTTTAAGCAAGACAGATTAAACCCGTCAAGCATCTTATGTATAGAAAATTATATTCCAAGCAAGCTTAACTTTAATGAAGAATTGACGATTTTGTTCAAACAAATGCGTTTTAAAAATATTTTATTTTATTTTTTTATGTTTAGTAAAGAAACCATTCTATTGCAGACCACAGTTTGTAATAGTAAGAAACTCACAGTTATTGTCACCAAGTATTATACTGATGTGTATATTGTACGTTATCATCAGGTTTAAGTGCAATTATTTTTTCGTTATTAAGTTTTTCGTCTTGGAACTGGTTGGACGTGCGTACCTCCATTGATTTCTTTTCTTATCTAGCTTACACATTTTCCTGAAATTCCAACAGCCTACATCTTTGACTATCTGTGTGCAATAGTCTAACCTAAGTCTAACTCTACCTCTCTTTATTATATGTGGCCTATCATTCTATCTCTTCTGTTTTTTACTGTTTTCCACACATTTCTATTTTCCCCTACCATATCTAAAAAAAACATTTTTGTTCTTAGCTTTGTCTTTCCCTGATATCTTACATCATAAGTCTGTAGCACCACATTTCAAAGGCTTCGATTTTTTTCCTGTCCGCTTCTCCTACTGTCCAAGTTTCACAGCCGTACAGTGCTATGCTCCACACATATGCTTTCAGAAATTCATTCCTTGTTTATATGTTTGTTGTCTATGTACACAGTAATTGCTTTTTCTTGTTAAATGTAGCAAGACCCTGTGCTAATCTTTGTTTTATATCTTTGGCGCTTTCCCATCTTGCGTTATTAGGTTTTCTAGATAGCAGAAATGTAAGTTCTTGTTTCCTATTTGTATTCTAGTTTTTGATTTATTTTTCCTTCCTTTGCATACTAGTGCTTTAGTTTTGTTTTTGGTAGTTTTCATACCGTATCTCTCACTCTCAGTTAGAACTGTTTCCATTTCATTAAGAGTTGCTTGTAACTCTTCCTTGCTAAATGCTGACACCACTGTATCATCTGCAAATCCAAGCATATCAATCTTTTGTTCCTGCATAATAATTCCAAACATTTTACTGCATTTAACAGTATTCATTACCTATGTACAGTTAAAAATTAACGGGGACAAGGCACATCCTTGCTTTACCCTTTTCGTAATATCTACTTCTCTATGTTTTTGCTCTAATTCTATTATAGCAATTTCATTTTTGTATAAGCTATGTACTATCCGTCTATCCCCAAAACTTATTTCAATCTTTTTGAGTATATCGAATATTTTTCTTTATTGTACATTGTCGAATGCTTTTTCCAGATCTACAAATCCGAGATACATAGTTCCCCTTTTTCTATTCTCAATGACCACCCTCGGAACTAAAATAGCCTCCCGTGTTCCTCTGTTTTGCCTAAATCCAAATTGATCTTCTGAGAATACTTCCTCAGCCCGTTTTTCCATCCGTCTTTGTACAATTCTAGTTATAATTTTTGATATGTGCCGTCAAACTTATTGTTCGAAAATTTTCACATCTGTCAGCGCCACATTTTTTTGGTATAGTGACTATGATGTTATGTTTGAAATCTATGAGTACCTCGCCTGTCTCATAGCTTACAAGTTGGAAAGACGTTCTGTTACTGTTTGTCTAGTGGCTTTTAGAGTTTCCGCTTGTACCTTATCTATACACGGTACCTTACTATTTTTCAGGCTTTTTAATGCTAATTCAAACTTATCTCTACGTATATGATATCCCAAGTTCTCGTTTTCAATGTGTGCTTCTTGTTAGTTCCTCTTCTTCATGTAAATTCTCTATATATTCTACCCATCTAACCACTTTCTCTACATTTTCAATAATGATGTCACTTTTCACTTCCCTTATATTTTTGCTATACCGTTTTATATCCCTAAATTCATTCTAATTAATTTGTCTGTTTTGTCTGTCTTTTCTATTTTCATCTTAGTTTGTACCTCTTTGCATTATTCATCAATCCATTGCTCTTTAGCTTTGTTGCATTTGCAAATAATTTCCCATCTTAAGGCTTTGTATCGCTATTTTTCAGCTTTGTCTGGTCTGTTTTTGTATTTTTGCCTTTCTTCTATTAAATTCAGAATATCGTTTGTTATCCACGGTTTCTTATTTTCTTTTTGCGTATACCCCAGAATATCTCAGGCCGCCATGTCTAAGCTGGATTGAATGATACTCCATTCTGTTCTTGCTTCTTTAGTATCAGAAATTCAGCAATTCATTTGATGCTTTTGTTCAAACCTTTTGTGGATATCTCTATCTTTTAGTTTCTCAAAGTCAGTGTTTTTTCCGTCTTTTTCTTAAATTTTTAAATTTAAGAGTGGGCTTTATAATTACAATGTTGTTGTCAGTGTCTATATTTGCTTCTTGGTAGCGTTTACAGTGTTTTACTTGATTTCTAGACCGTTGTCTAACAAGAATGTTCTCTATTTGATATCTTCCTACATCTTTTGGCATCTTTCACGTGTATCAACTTCTAGCATGATGTTGAAATAATGTGTTTGTAATGGTTAAATTGCTTTTATCGCAAAATTTTACCAGTCTATTTTGTTTGTCGTTTCTCGTGCCTAAACCAAATAAACCTACTACCGCTCATTCCCTATCCCCACCTACCTTTGCATTAAAATCCTCCGTAATTATTAAATTTTCATGTCTTTTGACGTATCTTTGTATCTCTTCAATATTTTTGTATATCGCTTCCTCACTGTAGCTAGAGTTGGGCAGCTATATTTGAATTATTACTGTATATACCGGTTTAGATTCTAATCTAACCACGAATGCTCTTTCGTTCTTTTTTCTCATAACTTTCCCCATACCCGAATTTCTTTCCTCTGATCCTGTATAAATTATCTTAGTCTCCGCTCCAAAAATCCTTAGCCTCTTGCCACCGAACTTCGTTGATCTTCACTAAGTCTAATGCTGAGATATCCATTTCAATTTTTAAGTTCTCTAGCTTACCCGCTTGCTTCATATTTCTGACATTTTACACTCTGACTCGCAGAGTGTTCACGACTCTTTTTCTATATTTTTTTATCACATCCTCCGAAGTAATCCTCTCCCGGAGATTCGAATGGCGGACTATTTTAACTCCGGAATTTTTTACCCCAAAGTTTGCCATCATCTTAAATAACAATTTAGGTACGCTGTGTACTTGAAAGGTAATGTGGTGGTTTCTCGTTGCCTCCCGCATCGAAGTAGTGTGTCTGAGAATGCTATACAGACCGCTATGATCTCTGCCACTCTAAGTACCGAAAGAGCGACTGCCCTCTCTTGGGTACCTGTCTTAGTCTGGTTTCTCACTAAGGACCCTACTAAAGTTGCAGATTCATTTCTTTTACAATACAATAGGATACAATTTCAAATATATCCGTAAATGTATGCAAATACGGCTTTGTAAGTAGCATATACCTAATATAGGTTGTGTATAATCTAAGAAGAACAAAATCACAAAATTGATTCTTTCTGTAGATACGGCATGCAAGTTTTTAGCTAGTTTTAATTTTTTTTTATAACTCCAGTTACTAATATCAACCTTTTTTTGCAATATACTTTTAAAAGTATACAAACAAAATGTGAAATATCAACTTTAGCCACGAATAAAAAAGGATCGTACTTACAAATACTTTATATTCACAGACCAAAAACTAAAAATTCAATACTTCATTAACTGAAACAAGAAATGGAGTAACGCTCCCTCCAATGTTAAAATCCAGGCGATTAGAGTCCACCTTAAATTATCTATATTAAAAATAATTTAAAAGATATACACATTCAGAAATTCTGCGGTAGCAATTGCAATTTGGGCATTCCTTTTTCAATTTCAAATTTTCATAAACAGTCATGTTGAAGTCGTACCGCAGCCGGTTCAACACGCGATATGTTCAAATAAATACCTGTATATAAATCCATTTAATACAAGATATACAGGGTGCTTCACGAGGAACCCGACAAACTTCTAAGGTGATTATCAAAATAATGAAAAAAGTTTATATAAACATATGTCCGGAAATGCTTTGTTAGCGAGTTATGGCTAGCGAAATATTTCTCACGATTTTCTGAGAAACGACGGAAATAAAGCCAAACTGATTTTTTATGGGGTTAAGTTAGGTCTTAAAAATATTGAATTTTATGTAAAATGAACTGAAAATTGAATAAAACACCTCCCAGACCTCTAGAATCACACAAAATACACAGAACTCGGTCTCGAAAACCAAGCTTCGTTTAGATGTAAACTACATTAACTTCGTTAAATGGGTAATAAACACACAAACTTTTTAAACAAAACTTGTAGTGAATTTAATTCTGAAGAGAATGCTGTCAAATAGGCCAATAATAAACAAACGCAAAGTTAAAAAAATTAATGTTTAATTATATCAACACATACGAAAAATAAGACAGAAAATTCAATATCTGTTTATTAAATAAATGTTGTACGTAAAAACAAAACATTTTAATTGCTGATTCTTTTATTCCAATTTCATACCTTACAAATGGTGTTCGAAATGATTTCCTTGATAATTTATGCACAATCTGGCCAGGGGCGCCCATATGACAGTGGGATCATTTAAAGCAATTTGTATACGCAGAACCAGTTAATTCCAAAGAAGAATTATTGACCGGTATTTTAAACGCTTGTGAACTTTTTTAGAACGACCCAGATATTATTGGAAGGGCTATACGTGGTTTCATTAAACGCTCCAGATTTCATACTTGGGTGAAGGGGGTGTCGAACACACCCCCCCCTCCACCGGCCCCTTGCTCTCAGTAAAAATATATATAATCGTAGTAAGGTGTTCTGTTTTCAAGAAATTAATTTAAAAGTTTCTGTTACGTAGAAGTTGCTCGACAGTGTTATTGTTGTTGAATTGAATCAACACTAAAATAATTTTGATATGTATACTATAACTATTATATTTTATATACTTGGAACCGTTTTAGCGCGCGGTGTACAGACTTTATGTCCAATCCCAACTCAACCCCTTACACGACAGCAGAAGCACTATTAGACTTTGGACCACTTCTGTCTGTAATGCGTCACGCCCTCCCCTCACTCCTAAATTTTGATTACAATAGACAGTGTAACGTGTTGATTTTCTTTGCTTTCAACACTTACTATTTTTGTATTGTCGAGCGCATCTTTAATAAACGCTCTGTATATAAATTTTCCTCTTGTACAAATCTATATTAGTTTAAGTTGTCAAGCATTTGTCTATTATTTATTAAGTGATTTAAACTGATTGGTTACTAATTAAAGAGTGGTACCGGTTGTAGTCCCTACTCTTTACATTATCGGCAACACGACAGAACTTTTTCTTCAATCGTGAATAATGTAAGTTAAAAGTTCATACGCCATTTTTGCAAGGTGCTACGGAAGAATGGATTTGGCATAGCGGCCGTACAATTTATAATCCTACACTTTTGGTGGATCTCCGTACACTTTATTTACGGTGAAAATATTTATATAGAATTTTGGCTGGTGCATGAGTTTTCACTGTTAAACAGATATCTGGTCTGGATTGATAAAAATTGGCATATGGTCGTTTAGCAAATTGGTTTTGCTGTAATTTTTAAAGGAAGCTGATAGTCGTGTTGTTAAGTAAACACGAATCGTAAGTTAACATATTAAATACATTTAACTAATTTTTATTCCTTTAGGGCTTCTTATTTTCGTTCTTATTTTCGTTCTTATCTTCGTTCTTATCTTCGCTTTTATTCTCGTTATTAGTTTTGCCGTATCTTTATGGATAAATTTAGTCCATGCTGGACAGATGTTTAGGATTTCCAGCTGTTGTGTTTGAAGAGTACAGTATCACACGTTGGTTATCGTATGAGCGATTAACCTGGAGAATGCAACTTTTAATTTAAATGGAGGAATAATATTCAGTTATGAACATTACGGAATTTGATGGTTATTTGGCGTTATCCGTAAATGCTTTTTAATTTGGAAAGATTTCGTATTTTTATATCTTTTATAAATAATAATCTGGTGGTAGTAAGTTATGCAAATACTTAATTTTGCAGTTTTATGAAGTCCGTTAATTTTATTTATGAAATTGAAAATAACATCAAATTTATAGCTAAGATTTTGCACTTTAACATTTATTTAAAGCGTCAAAGCTTTCCCTTTTGTAAAAGGTTTATATTGGAGAGTTGTTCCAGATCGGGTTTGCTCCTAATATAATTTACTGGTTTCTGTGTACACATAAAGCAGATCGGTCACGAATAGCATTTTTTTGTAAAGACTATTACCTACAAAAGCAAAGGTAAGGTAAATTTTTAATAAAAGTTCTCCAAGATTTTACCTTGCGTGAATTGATATTATTGATTGGTATAAATGGGTTATTGATCCAATATATATATATATATATATATATATATATATATATATATATATATATAGTATTTCGATAATATGTACATTGGGATATTTTAGTCCAAAAATTAAAACGAAATATTTTTGCATATATTTAATTATAAATCGACGTTTCGGCAAGGGTTGTTGCCTTTATCAAGATTCTAAAATAGGAAAACCAATCATTACAGTCATCAAAAGATGTTATTTTTTTAAAAAGAATCTTGATAAAGGCAACAACCCTTGCCGAAACGTCGATTTATAATTAAATATATGCAAAATATTATTTCGTTTTAATTTTTTGGACTAAAATATCCCAATTGTACAGTAACATTTTATCGAAAAAACACTATTATACTAAACTAGTCCATTGACTATAAGTGGAGTTATATATATATATATATATATATATATATATATATATATATATATATATACATAGGGATTGATAGGACGGTTGGTAAGTTCTGAAACTGTTAAAAATTAAGAGGTTAATATACATAGTGTTATTTTGAGTTTTAATAATTATTGCTCTCTGAAAACCTATGAGTCGTCGTTGCTAAGCATTTTTTTTTTTGTATGAGGGTGATTGAAGACGTCACTTTCAGTATTTTGAGCTATAGGGTTTCCAGGCAGTCTTCTGGCGCCCAAAATTATCTTAACACCAGTTATTGGCTTTAAGTTTGGTCTCCATGACCCACGAACCAGCCAAATCGAGTTAGCAGGGAAACCTTATCCTATTCCACCGTGTCTGGCGACTGCCTTTTCTCTGGGAGATCGGAAAAGGGGTGGGAACAGGCGACACGATAGCGACAGTCGACAACGACAGGTGCTTGCAGACGGTGGTACAGCGTTAAGTCATTTTAAAGCTTAAGTTGAGCTAACTGTTTACGTGACAACCGAGTTTTTCAGTATAGACCTATAATAGTTAGCATTTGGACTTGGTTAAACGTATTCAGTCAGTGTAAACAATTTGTAAATTAAAATAAATCAGTGCGTTAATATCAAAAACATTATTGTTATATAAGTTTCTTAGATTTCCTCTTTCATTGCCATCGCGGTTCATAACATTTAGAGTTATTCAGTAATTCAGGTATGCACACACCATTAAACTAGGTTTGATCTTAGTGTAACTGTAACAGACAAATACAAGTTCCAAAAACTAACTTGTGTTGCGGTAAATGTTTTAAATTTTAGTACATAATGTGGGATATTACTAATTTCTGAAGTAGTTTCAAACGGCCGGTTAGGAAATATTGGGGTGGTATAGTGCAGGTTACACTTCTATCGAGAATGGGGTAACGACTAAGGCGAAATGAATTATAAAGCGTTCACGATTTCCAATATGCAGTTTGCCTGTTGCGCCTCTAGAAATTTTTCAGTTAACTGAATGCTTGGTTCCTATTCTTCGGCCACCAATATGAATGTTATTTATGTCATATAGAAAAAGCTAAGAATAGAAAATAAAGTTTTTTTGTTGATATTTTATCTTGGGTTAGGTCACTATGGGAATGGGACTCAGTTCACAAATGTAGGTAAAATGAGCAATTGTTGTGAACCATAATCAGATTTTATCTGGAAAAATTGATCCTTATATTCTCGTATTTAGTTCAGAGATGGATATCAGGAATTTCTTCGGACCAAAAAGTGTCTCTGTTGCACAGAAGAGGAACTTCCAGAAGGACTAATTAAATGCTACAGGTGCAATACCTTTTAAAGTGCGCTCCACAATAGCTTCTAATTTACTATCAAAATCATCTCCTAGCTTCGCATTATCTATTGAGCAGGATTTCTACCTTGACCAGTAATCGGATGCTTTATTGCTACAATGTTCTTCCACCAGTGATACTAAGACTGTTGAGCTGGATTTCTGTAAGCCGTCAACTTTAGTTCAACTCGTCAATGCAGAGCCTGATGAGTGTAAACCATGCCAGTTTTCAACATCGTCAGTTGCTATCACTAGTCCTGCTACCGGATCAGATAATGTCAACTTTCAATTTTCGCTTCCACTATCAAGGAGCAGAGTAAACAACATTCATTAGCAATGAATCACTGCTTTGATTTAGGCAAATACATGATAAAGCATTCAGACGATGTCAAATTTCAGTTACTAACCAACCCACGTGCTCTAAACTTGTCTCATGACTTCAAAAAGGACGTTGATGCGGAAAACTAATAAGAGGTCTTTTCAAAGACCCTGCCTTGAAAATTACCCATGGCTAGTATACTCGCCCACACTTAAGGGAGGCCTTTGCAAATTTTGTACTCTTTTCAAACCAGTTTTAAAAAGAGGAACTTTCGGAGCTTTTATTATACAGGCTCATCATGATTACAATCACTTTCAAGAAGATGCTCGAGACCATGAAAAAAGCAGTTGGCATCTTGAATCCATAAGTAAGGCCAAAAACTTTTGTGGGTCCATAGAAATGAGAAAGAAAAGTGTAATGGAACAGTTAGACAATGGGATCACAAAGCTTTTAAATGCTAATTGCAAAAAACTAAAATCAATTCTTGCAACTTTAATATTTTGTGGCACTCATGACATATCCATTATAGGAACGAGTTTAAATGAAAGGAATTTTTAAGATTTGCTTTTGTTCAGAGTAAGTGCAGGTGATTAAGTGTTGGAGGATCATTTAGAAAACGATGGTGGAAAAGCAAAATATACATCACACAGAGTCCAAAGCGATTTAATAAGTACATGTAGTTTTGTGATATAACAAGAGATTGTTGGTCAGGTAAACAGATCGTCAGCATTTTCATTATTGGCTGATGAAACGGCTGACATTAGTGGAAAAGAATAATTGTCGCTGGGAGTACGATTTGTAAACGACGAGTTAAATTTTACAGTAAAAAAAGAGTTTTTAAGATTTTCTGAGCTAACTACATTAGATGCCGAGGGAATATCTTAATCTATTTTAAAATTTGCTAAAAATTTGAACTTATATATGAATAAGTTGATTGGCTTGCGCTTAGATGGTTGCTCGACAATGGCAGGCCATGAAAGTGGAGTGCAGGCTAGGATTAGAGAAAAGTACCAGAGAGCTGTCTATTTTTACTGTGCATTGCACAGACTAAACTTAGTTGTCAATGATCTTAACAGTGTCCAAGAAATTCGTAACACTGTTGGAACGATAAAACAGGTTATTAGATTCTTTAGAGAAAGTGTATTGCGTAGGAAACATTACAATGTTCTGTGAGATCCAATGGTCACACAAATATACATCAATTAGGGTATTCAGAGAAAACTTCTTGAAAATCATCTTGCAAAGAGCCGTGAAGTCAATCAAAACACTAGATCGCATGCCAGCCAATTAGACAGTGCAACATCATCACCTATATTTATTATTTATCTATACATTATATCAAGATATTCTTCATATTTAGAACCAATAGTCAACAACTCCAGTATACTGATATGGATCTCTACACTGTTTACAGATACGTCAACACGGAACTCCTAGCTAATTTTTAAAAGCATAGAGAAAGCAACGACGAGTTCATAAACATTTTGGAGGAAGTAAAACAGTATTGTAAGGAACTTGAAATAAGATATAAGATTCTCAAGGATGGCTGTTTGGCAGAAACATAGATGCAATGTCCAGTACTCATCACCCGAAGACTATTTTAGAGTGACAATTTACATTTCCTACATGGATTCTATAATCATGTCATTAACTACTAGATTTGAAAAAAATAAAGACATATTTTTCAAAGGCAAAATTCATCACCCACATTTAATGAAAAAGGTGAAAAAAGCAGATTTCATGAGAGACATAAAAAGTTTCCAGGAGTTTTATCAAATAGACAACTTGAAAGCAGAAACCAGATTATGGTATGACGTCTGGACGAATAAGGAGTGTTTGGAAAAAACGAAGCTTCATGATATACTTCCAGAAACGATATTCTACCCAGCAGTAAGGAAAATGCTTATATTTTACCAAACCATACCCCACACAACTTGCACCGTAGAGCGTTCCTTTAGCACACTGCGTAGAGTGAAGACGTGGCTGAGGAGTACTATTGGCGAGGACCGTCTGTCAAGCTTGTGCCTTCTCAGTGTCCACAGGAATAAAGCAAAGACTCCTGGTTTCGAAAAAAAAGTAATTAACTTGTTCGGCAAGAAGAAAAAAAATTTACAATTAGCGTTTTCGGATAAATATTAGTGTCAAATCTATATGATGGAAAATACAAATGGCCGATTACTTACAATTCACTACCACATTAGGGAACTTTAAAAAAAAGATTACACTTAATGTTGAAGAGGAAGTTGGTCGTAGGAGATATGTGCCTCAGGCATAACAAATTTTTGTTTGATATCATGGAAGTATTCTACAAGCATATTAGATAAAAATTTATTTAAATTTTTGTGAAATATATGCTTTATGATGTCAGACAAAATTATTTGTTATTATGCCCGAGGCACATAGTCTCCTACGGTCAACTTTCCCTTCAGCATTAGGTGTAGTGCTTTTCTTTCTTTCAAAATTCACTAATGTTGTAATGGGTAATCGGCCATTTTTATTTTTCACTTTTGATTGCTCCACTCAAAAGTACCACATATAACTACATTAGCGATGCGGAAATTTATTGTTCCCAGTCTAGCCCCCCTATCGACTGTCATATGGGTGCCCCTGGCCAGATTGTGCATAAATTATCAAGGAAATCATTTCCAACACCATTTGTAAGGTATGGAAATTGGAATAAAAGAATCAGCAATTAAAATGTTTTGTTTTTACGTAAAACATTTATTTAATAAACAGATATTGCATTTTCTGTCTTATTTTTCGTATGTGTTGATTTAATTAAACATTAATTTTTTAAACTTTGTGTTTGTTTATTATTGGCCTATTTCACATCATTCTCTTCAGAATTAAATTCACTACAAGTTTACGTGTTTATTACCCATTTAACGAAGTAAATGTAGTTTAAATCTAAACGAAGCATGGTTTTCGAGACCGAATTTTGCGTATTTTGTCTATCTCAGATATGGGTGATCCTAGAGATCTGGGACGTATATTATTCAATTTTTCAGTTCATTTTACATAAAATCCAATAAATTTAAGACCTATTTTAACCCCATAAAAAATCAGTTTGGCTTTATTTCGTCCTTGTTACGTTCATTTTCGTAAATAATTGATTAGTTTATATACAATAATTTTTAACTTAAATTCCTTTGGCGTTAAACACGAAAATTAATTCCGTAAATTAAAATAACCCTTTCGCGTGTTTAAAATTGTATTTCAATTAATAATAAATTCCATATATATGTTACTTAATAAATCTTTCTGCTCATTAGAAAAATAAATATCCTTTCTAGAAATTTACGCCATAATTAGATAGGCGTCTTTCCAAGTATTCAATAATTAATGCTGGTGTGTTTTCCCTCGTAAAAGAATTCGGCGAAATTGTTTCAATAAATTAGGGTTTTCCTGTTTTATTTCCTTGACGACAAGTTTACGTTGAGCTTTGGTGCTTTAACTAAACAAATTTAATATTTACTTTCTGTTCGAATAGCAACAAGAAAACATCCGTACTGTTTTGCTTCGTTCAGTTTTTCTTTATGCGACTTGCTGGCACACATTATAGCGTGGTGAGAATTTAGGGTTTATAAAACGCTACTTTTCGGTTTTAATAAATTAATCTATTGTTCGTAATTATTCTAGCTTCCTGCGGGAGACACGTTAATCCCTTGAGCTGTCGTTTCTTCTGGTAATGGGAGGCCAAACGCGTTCTTCATGGGCGTAGGCCTACCTACTCGCTGACGTGGATCAGCGACTGACTCAACCTCGACGTCAGCAACTCGAGGGTGAGTTTTTCTTTGTATTCGCTTCTTACTTAGGAACCAGAATGCCTGGGATTTTACCGTTCAAATGTGGCATTTCCAAATTTAATTATTATACACGAAAATTATTGAACTATTTTGGTATTTACTGCTCTTTTATTAATGCTTTGCTATTTGTTTATAAATATACTCCTTATTAATGTAAAAACGGTTTAAAGACTTGCTGGCACATTGGAAAACGTTGTTGCCATTATGTTTGTAAATATAGGTTAAGTTTATATTTACGATGATCTAGAGCTGTGGTTTTTAGGGTTGCGTTTGGTTCTTTTTTTTACTAATTAATGTCAGGGGGCAATTACCTAAAAACTACAGCTCGCCATTTCTGGAGTAATTTTTTTTTAATGTTTGGGGGTTTCGCATAATGTATATATAAATTGGAGACATTGACTTTTTTGGGCTGGGTTTGGGAATACTGTGTTTTGTAAATATTTTGTTTAATTATAAGTTCTTTTTTTCTTTGTATGTTTTGTTCTGAGTGTGAATGAGTGAGTGTATATAAATTTTCTCTTTATTTATTTCAGGTTCCTTTTTAATTTATCTATAGGTATATAACCCCGCCCACTCACCGATTGAACCCGGTCATCCTTTCTTTCTTTTTCTTGTTTTTTTTAGGTTACGTCAATGTACGTAACATCCTTTCCTAGAAAATCGGGCGAAATATTTCGCTAGCCGTAACTCGTTAACAAAGCATTTCCCGACATATGTTTATATGAACTCTTTTCATTACTTTGATGAGAGGAAACCACCTTAAAAGTTTGTCGGGTTCCTCGTGGGACACCCTGTATATCAAACATCAATCCTTAAAAAACAAACGCTTCATAGATTGTTTACAAGTACAACAAGCATACATTTTAATGTGGCACTCATTACGAAAACAAGCTTGGTTGTTAATGTATAAACTTATAGAAACAAGTTCGTGTTGTTTTGCAAATTATAAATATTTCCATATCTATTTAGAAACAAAGTATAGGTGTGTAATGTGTGAAACGACTAGGTACTGCTATCAATAACTTTTTATCATGAGGTCTTCCGTTGGCGATATCTCATAGAGAATAATACCTCCAACTGTTGCAACAGCAACATACTTAATCTAATAGCGATAAATAACTTAATTAAACCCAACAAATATTCTAAAATCTATCAACATCCCGCACACACTGCTCATACTCCAGTTCAAAATGCCAATTCAAAAGTTCGCGTATATTGTTGTGTTCTTCCTAATGGTGTCAATGATTGGTACAATAAATGGTAAGAATAATCTAGTTTTCCAAATCTTTGCACTAGTGACCTTTTAGGATTATGTAAACTATCTACTTGCAAAGAGGCGTGCAATAAAAGTGGTTATCCAGGTTCCCATTGTGACGGTGGACACTGCATATGCGCAACTTATAATGGAAAATACAGCTACAGCACATTTTAACAGTTAATGATCACGTCAAATAAAATTTCTGGCTTAAGACATTGTTTATAGTTTCAGGTACAGCGCAAAAATTTAGATTATTCGATCATGTAACCCTTGCTAAACAACAGCAGCTATAATAAAGTAGGAAAATACAGCTTACTTAATTGTAATTCACCATTGCATGAACAATTCAAAATAAACACTGACATTAAGTAAAATGTTCTATAACAAAAATTGGGAATTATTCAATCAATTCCAGAAAAATATTCACATATTTTTAGACAAATATCTCAAACAAAATCCGTTTCTAGGAAGATGTTGCTGGTTTTCTAATTAAGAGATGCTTCTTCCTGAGATGCCGACTTAATAAAAATATCGGAAGAAGAGGAGAGGGTGGTGTCCGACATTTTTTCGTATATTTTCTAAATTAAACCAAATTATCACCATTACGTCTTTAGTACTTGAACTGGTTGGACGCGTGCCACCATTGTTTCTTATTCTAAACTAACCTACATATTTCCCTGAAATTTCCAATGTGTATCTTTCACCATCTGTGTGCAATAGTCCAAACTACGTCTATCTCTAACCCTCTTTTTCTTCTTTCTCAACCATAACGCAAATAAAGTATATATTTCAAATTCTTTACGTGTTTTTAGCTATTGGTGGGGGATATGATAAACAAAGGAATGAAATGGGATATACCAACAAACAAAGAAAGCATAAAACATGGGCATTGCTTTTATTGTGAAATAAAGTAATGGACGAACTTACAATATGTACACGTATCTACTCGTACTTAATGTATTTCAAATGTTGAACGATGTCTAAGATCCAAACTATCCGGAGCAGTTTGATAGGTGTTGAGAATCATAATGTTGTTGAGTTTCTTCTGCGTCATGGTAGACTGAAAGTATACCTTTATTCGCGGAAGACCACGGAATGATCTTTCAGCCGAGGCTGTTGTTACAGATACGTATCAGGGAGTTTAACGCATTTGGAATCTTCAAGAAGTAACTGGCACACTGCATCGGCTTTAAATAAAAACTTTTTGATTTCGCGCTTAGTGTTAAATGTTTTCATTCTTTTGTATAGAAATATTTCTGAGCATCGTGAGATGAAGCGCAAGTCTGTCAATATACTTGTCAAAGAACGCTCCGGTTTTTTGAAGTTGAATTTCACCATCGTTGATGATTGCTACGCATTATTTCTCCTCTGAGAGCATTTTCTGAAAAACCTGTTGATTGGAATTAATCATTTACACTATTCTTCAATGTGTCGATTATCTCCATGATCTTTTGGGCTTTCAAATCAATGAGAGTATGCACCGCAAGGTTCTAATCTTTTTGGTATACGGTTTTGGCGCGCAGTATTGGATCTTCTACATGAAGTGATTTGTCGAGCAATCACTTCTGCCAAAATTATTCAGAACACTTGCGATTTCTTCGAGGATCTCAGCAGACAGTTTAGCTACAACTTTACTTCAAAAGTACTAATACCGGGAGATTGAACACTGGAATTACCTTTCTCTGCAGAGTTCATAACATGATAGTAAACCAAGAAAAAGTATGATTTGAAGAGCAGCATTGTCTCGCGATACTCGGCGCATTTTGAAGGTGAGTTGGACGTTTCTCTTGATGGAAAGACCTCAAATACGTTCAGGAAATGTACGTAACTTTTCAGAATTTGCTACATATTAGACACATTCATAGTCGACCTTGTGGGGCACGGTGGACGTAGGTTGGTTGTGGCATTAACATCATTGTTCTCAGTGTTAAAAATTTGGAAGAGATTAACCCTTTTAGGTGACTTCATAACTGTATTTATTACATCTTTAGCCTGTGATTGCAAAACCGCTACTAACTTGTGCAGGCCTCCAAATTGCTCACTCATATTTTATGACGCTGCCCCTGCAATTTTTCACTAGACCTGTCCAAACGTACTAGAACGCCCATCACTATCTTAAAGAACATTAACTGCATCGTACAGCTAGATGAATTGCTTGCTAACTTCGAAGTTTCGGTCGAGAGTACGCACACAGAAACTAACTTGAAGAGTCGCATAGCTCGTCGACCATGACAAATAAATACTCGCGGCTCTTGATTTTATTTACGTCATAGCGCAAAACACTATCTCCCATTAATTGTTTCATTCTAGATGCCATGGAAGTACCACTTGTAGACCGAACTCAGCATCCAATCGTTAAGTTCGGGTATTTCGTATTTTTACAATTCCAGGAAGTGTCTAAAGTTTAACTTTACGTTATCATGACCTCAGATCGTCAATCCTTAGCGGCAGAGCAACCTTAAAAGAGTAAATATGTGCATAAGAGCTAAGCGCGCCGTTTTTATTTGAGAGTCAATTTGATCATTTAGTTGTACAGCCATGCTAGGTATAGATAGTGAAATTAACTCAATTACAAATTTGTGGGTTTGCGTATTTGGGAGTGCATGTAACTTCTATAGCGCATCTTTCCAGTTAAAGAACTTTACTGTTGTGTAAATGTGTCCTTTTTTCCTGTTCGTCACTAGCAGTCCTTGAACTTCTGCCTTGTTAGAGGTTTTCCAAAATGCTTTTTTCCCAGAGGCATCCCATTCTAACCAACTGAATGTTAGCATTCATGCTTTTTTAAACGATCCTTTTTTGCCACTAGTCTTCTTGTCGGCATTTCCGATTGGTGGATGCAAATTAGAGGTACTCGGTGCATGCATAAGTAGATTAGCTGGTGAAAACAGTGCCGCTTCGGTTTGCAGGCGTGGTTTTCTAATCATAAGTTAATCAATTTCAAGTATTTTTACAGCTTTGCTATTACCTAATTTTAAACAAAGTGGCCACTAAAAGATAATTTTTTGGGAGAAAGTTTGTGTAAAAGAAAAAAATACCTGCAATGTAACTACATTTACCACTAGAACATCTACTGTACTATAATATAATATTATTGTAATATTGCAGATGAAATCTTTTCTTTAATGTTATTTATGAATTAAAATTATGACAGAAAATTTTGTACAACTGTAGATTCTAAAGATGCATATTCTTATACAGTTTAAACCCAGAAATCTCACCAAAAACTTATAAACCTTGTAGCGCTGCGAAGAAGGTGATTTTTTGTGATAGGTAGGACCTAAATGTGAGATTTCCACTGCTCTTTCAAAAGCGACTACCTTGACAAGTAGAACCGCTTTTTTACGTAGTTAAATATTTAGATATTTAGAATTTGGTTAAGCTCTTGCCATATAGTGAAACGTATGGATCCTTAATGTGTGACAATACCCATACAAGACCTACATTTAAAATTTCGTCTGAACTAGTGCGTATTTTTCTAAAAATGCACGTCTAACTTGTTTCAAAGGACCTGTTTAGGGAATCAAACCTAGGATTTTAGGAATAGTAGTCAGACGTGATCTACGTTAATTTACTGAGTGCTGGGTAAAGGTCAACAGCTCTGCTCGTAGCTACTGCATTGACCACAAGGTCACGTTTTCTGCATACAGTTTTAGAATATAATCGAACTCTTACCATCTACGCAAAGTAAGGATCTTTAGTGTATGGAATAACACTCACGTAAGGAACCAACCTTTATTCGCTCATTTGAGCCAGAGGGTATGTTTGTAATAAACGCTTGTTTAATACTTTTCAAACCGTAGGCGTGAGGAATTAAACCCAGGGAATTGGCATTAATTATTATACCTGAACCTGATTAATTTAAGAAGAAGTTTGGCAAATAGTCCCTAAATTTCAGTTTCTCCAATATTTCAGTGCTTACAACCGAAGGCAAGGCTGTATTTTCCTGAATAATTCCCAACTGGCACTTTATGTGAGGTCCGTTCTAGGAATAGAAACTTGGACTTAGGTTTTAGTGCACGCGGATCTACGGAGTTGTCTTTTTTAAGTAGTCCGCAGAGTACCTTTATAAAGCCTTTGAATCATACCAGCGACTCGTAATCTAACCGATATCACAAACAGTGCCAAATTTATAAATGGGCAACCGTGGGTAATTGCCTAGGGCGGTAAATTTTGAGGTATATTAAGGAATCTGGAATATAATTTACAAAGAATTCTGCTTTATGGAAGAAACGCAAAGTTCCGACAATAGATAGGTAAGATTAAGAACTAGTGTGCAGGTTCTTTATAACTCATTGGTCTACATAAGTTCAAATACATATAATACTATTACTATATGATACATCATTCACGGTGATGATAATGAATCATTTTTGCAACACTGGAGAACTATCCGGGGTGCAGGTGTACCTCAGCCTTGCTCGAAACTTCTGTTGCTTTTTGACAGATGGCAGCACAAACACAAAATTGTGGCGTCTGCTAATCTTTTATAGGCACACCTTAGTTGATTTTTTACAGTCATTGCAGTGACACGTGCTTTGGTTTGATGTTTGGGGTACGGGGTAGTGTTAATGTGACTAAATCATAATTTTATCTATTCAGGTAGGGCTATGTTTATATACTATTATATTAAATTTTATATAATTAAGGTGATTTTTAGCGTTCAGCTTGCCAAATAGCTCATCTAGACCACTTATTCAAAAAGAAATTGAGGATATCATTAAAAATTTGTTTGATTTGGAAGTAGACGATATATCAGATATTTCAGAAGATGTAGTAATAGAAGACTTTGGAAATGATTTTGAAAGCAATTATGAGGACGAAGAAGATTTTAATTAGCCCCTATTCTGTCTTCAACAAAATTAAAAGCAAAATGTGGAACTGATACAGCTGGAATAAGCTGCAATTTCATAGAATATGAAAATATAGAACAAGAAATATCAGCACAAAATAATGAACAACAATCTGCAAATGATAGTGACGTACAGAAAAACAACATATATTTCCAAACTACTAAACTGCGTTGTAAAAACGGGATCAGATGGAAGAAAAAATACATTTCGAACTACTGTTTGAAATTTAGTTTTATATCTTCTTGGAAATAACAAATCTGTTCGTGTTGTCTCTAGTAGACCTGAAAAATAGCGTTTGTTTTTCATGGAAGATATTTTGAACTCCATAGTTACGTTTACAAACAAGGAAATTTTGGTTCTATAAAAGAGATATGAAAGTGACAGCTCAATGATGATATAGATGTAGGAAATACAAGCGTGCGTCCACCCTGAACTAGAGATATTAATTTAGTCGAAACCATAGCTGTGTGTTCTGTTCTATTGGGCAGTTCCGTGGTTCAATTTGCTCACGTGCGACTACTAAGTCCATGGTCCCGAGTTCAAACCCTAAAACGGGCTGTTTGAAAAATGTTAGGCGAGTATTTTTCACAAAAACACTCCTTCATTTGAATGAGAGGTAGAATGTAGGTCCCATGTGTGTGTTGTCAGGCACGTTAAGCATCCTCATCTTGCTTTGAATAGCAATGGTTCGACAAAATTTAAAATTTCAAGGTAAAAAAACTCCCTTCGGAGCATTGGAGCATTGGAATCTACTACGTTGGTGTAATGAATATGAAGCTGTTACTACAAACGGACTTTTCGACAAAAATACAGAAATCCCTTTTTTTCGTGCTACCATAAGTGAGACTCGATTCATTTTTTACAAATTGCCTCCGATTTGATAATAAGGACATCAGCGCAGAACGGTTGAATAGTGATCGTTTTGCACCATTTCGTGATCTGTGTAGGTTTATTATTTTCAAATGCTCTAAACTGTACACGCCATCTGAGTATTGTAATTTAGATGAACAATTAATAACCCTTCAAGCCCAGATAAAAATGGTATGAAAATTTTTGTGTTTTGTGATGTGAAAACTTCTTAAACTTTAAATACTTAGGTGTATGCTGGTAAAAGCTCAACTCCAGAAGAAGTACCTGCTGCTGTATATTATTCATTAAATCCTACTAAACCAATTCATGGTACTAACCGCATTGTTATCATGAACAATTGGTTTGCATCAACTAATATTGCTAGAAAGCTTCACGACCATCATTCGTAACCCATAGAAAAATAAAACATTTGTTCGAGTTAAAGAAAGGAAAAAAAATCAGCAATATTTGCTTCAGTGATTTTAATGCTATACTTTGTTATTGTTCTCCAAAATAAAAGCAAAAGAAGGTTATTCTTCTGTTGTCTACGATGCACGCCGAAAGTGATAAACAAATTTTGACACATCTTCCCAATATCGTTAATTTTTACAGTTTTTGCAATTGACTCATCGTTATACCGCTGCAAGGAAAACAAGGCACTGACGATTGAGGATGTTTTACAGCTTTCTAAATTCAGTTGCAAAAGAGAAAGAAAACACGTCCAGCAGAAGAATGCAATAACGCCTACAAATACCTGCTTTATCCGCAGAACTTACAGCCGTTAATGAAAAAATATTGAACTTGCAGCTAATGCCCAATACTTCAATATCTAAACAGCCATCGTCTGGCAGATGTGAATAGATTTAACCATTTTTTAAAAAATATTTTAATGTATAATTTGAATTTATTAATATAACTCTTTTATTTTTTCCTTATCTACAGAGCCGCAGCATCTGCTTAACGAAACTATGTCGTGAAACTCAAACATACCACAACTTCGCTTCCGGAAATTTATGCGCCCCCTTGTCATCAAGATGTTATCGTTTTTTTTTAAGTTGCTCTCAAGACATATCACTTTTTATTTTATCATGGTGTAGTGTACCAGCGTCATCTCTTATGGACAACATTATGGGTTGTGTTGTCGCACCGTGTATGTCACACGCACAACTGCTCAAATGAGGAATCTAAATTTTAGGGTAAACGTTTTACGCAAATTCAGATAAGAATCATAAACTTTCGAAGTTCTACGAGGCGTGGTAATTGATGCGTTGCTACTCCTTCTGGATTCGTCTCGATTTCACTAGAACCGCCAGAAGTTCGTATAAAAATAGGATCCTTCACCCACGGTTGTTAGTTCCTTGTCAGTTTTCTGTACCCAAAACGAACATTTATATAAATTATTTAGCTTAGTGAATATAAATGTTTATATATGAACTACCTATCGGAAAGCTTTTGTGAAGTACTTAGTTACAACTTCGTGTTTATTTAATTGTTATTATACGTAGTACGTTGTAGTATTTAAGTGTAACCTTTGTTAATGAATTATTTAAAACTGCTTACACTTTACAATAGAATTCAGTATTCTATGCAAACATAATCATAAACGGTCGATCTGGATCAAGTAGTATCGGTTATAGAAAGTTATCAGCTAAGAAAGCAGCCGATCAGAACACGATTCTGGATAGAAGGCCAAAGTTAGGTATATTTTTTAAGCGTCCCGAACCCGTAGAAGAGAAAAATAAAAACCTCTTCGAACCTCGTGCATCTGCTACGTGTCCTTCACTTAAATGTCCACCTATTTCAATATTTTGAACGGTTGTGAAAATTTTGATTCCGAGTGCGTTGAAGTTGACAATAGTATTTCGGCATATGAAGATTTTTTACTAAGAAAGCAGAGTTTGTCGATAAACCTTTTATTGAGACGCCTTACTTCTCCTAGTGCATTATCTACCACAGAAGTGTCTAGGGGTACTGATCCAGCAAAATAGATATTAAAAACGATTTTACACGTTTATGTCTGACAAAAAGCGGCATTTTTAAGAATATGCACCCGATTTTAGTTTAACAAAACATGTTCAGAGTTTTCCTCAAGTCTTAGCAAGGGATATGTTTGAAAGGAAATTTGCCAAACGAAGAAAACAGTAAGACGTAAGTGGCTGATATACTTTGAAGAAAAGGGAGTGGTATTTCGCCGTTCCTGCCGTTTATTCAGAACTTCAGTTAATCGGCTTGTGCAAAATGGTTACAATTGCAAGCATTTGACGGTTCGCTTCAACACACATGAAAATTCTGCAACCATAATCTCTTTTTATCAATTTTAAAGAACGAATTACAAAAATTGGAAAATAGTTTCTGAACTGACTGCCCAACTAGTTAAAGAAATATTGTATTGAACAAACATTCTTGGGAGAGTTGTGTCAGTTATAAAAGACTGCCTTTTAGAGGTTACTTTTAGAGACGAAGATAAAAGGATTGGTTAACAATATAATGAATACTTTTTATGTGTATGGAATTGATTGCAGAATTTGAGTCTTCTACGACAGCACACCTTGCAAAGTTTGGTAACGTTGACTTTGGTGGAATATCCTATTTTTAGTCTATAATTTACAAAAGGGTTGATAACGGAACTCCTGACATTTTCCACGGGGATGGGTTTTCAGTTATAGTACGCTTTGTTCAAGGTGACAGATGTGCTGAATGTTATTTTCTGCTGTTTATTCTAAACGCAAGTCAAAAGTGAAGAACTTGAAGACGCAGTTTTCACTTTTCTTGCTCTTTTGGATATTGATGTCAGAAACTGCAAAGGGCAAATGTCCGAATATTTTAGAGGACGTCAGAGTCGTATAAAAATTATATTCTCCGGCATCTTAGATACTTTATGCTGCTCATTTATTGAACCTTATAACTGAGAAATCTGCAAAAGTTTGCTTAGAATAGACTACATTTTTCAACTTATTAGAAGAATCATACAATTTTTTTCTGGTGGCACACATTGATATTTCAATTGATTAAGATGGGAGTTAAAATTAGATGTTCTCAAAACTTTAAGTAAAAACATGTCGTTAAGTCGGAGAAATACAAGTAACGTCGTAAATAAAAATGGGCTAGCTTTGCAAAAGCTTGTACATTTATAAAGAAACTCTAAAATTGAGATTATTAGTACTAATTGAATGCAAAAAATCTTAGTAAAATGTTACAGAGACTCAAGATGGCGTTAATAGTAGCTACCTAAGATTTTCTCTTGAAAAGGATAAATGAAACCAGCACGCATCTGCAAGCGGTAGAAGTGAATCTAAGTATACCTATCAATTTATATAACTCCCTGATTAATTTTGTAAAAGCCATTAGAACAGCAAAAATTTTTAAACTTTTTGAAAAATAAGTCAAACAAAGAGCAGATTGCGAATATTAATAGGACGAGGAAAAAATTCGAAAAAGAAAAGCTTGATGAACGGAAAAGAGACGAAACTATTCAATTTAGTGAATCTGATAATTTAAGAATCAATGTATTCTATGTCAATCTGGAAAATTTGAAAGTCAATCTCTATAACCAATTTTATGCCTTGTCATACTATACCTTGGTCGTAAATGAAGATATGTCGACTACTGTATTTGAACACCTTATTGCACCTATATCAAAAGCCAACCCACATGACTTTGAAGAAAGTTTTCAAATGAAAGCCTACAGCTGCGAGCTCACTTGCAGAGTTGCGTCAAAAAAGCACAATTCAATTGTGTCGATGAATTCTACAACACCATTTTGTAAAATTATATCCTAATATTGATACCCTGTCATGTTTATTTCTGTGCAAGGCGATTGCTAATTACATTGCAATAAGATTGTTTTCTAAATTAAAGCTAACAGAAGTTCCGCATTGAGCGTCCATGACCAAAGAGCTTAAGTGGTTTTAGTACTACATCGAAAATAAACTAGTGAACAAGTTCTTGTTTCAAATTATTATTGAAGCATTTGGTCAGAATAAAGCCAGATGTAAAATTTTTCGAATCTTTAAGTAATCCATTGTACTTGTTTTGTAACTTATAAAAAATAATTGTGAATAAAACATAGTCTCCCTCTTACTGACTTTAATTACCGTAATTATTTAATTTTTTTTACTAAGGGTTGTGTTTATTTCTTTATGTTACACGCAATATTTTTTCATTTTCTATTAATTATTTGAAAGTATTTGTTTTGTAATACCGCCTAAAATTTTTTCTTTACATTACAAGGTGTGTTCATTTTTTTATATAATATATTATGTTCGTTAATTTTAGGAGTATCTATATGTGGCGGCAGGAGGCAATAGAGTTTCAAACGGCGGTAAAAATAATATTGCACATAAGCGACGAATAGCTAAATCTGGGACTGCTCACAAAGACGTATCTTTGAAATTCGATTCTACTTTTTGCAAAGAATTGTAATTGGTTATATTTTAAAAAACCTTCTGACCACTGATTTCACCTTTAATACTCACTCATTATAAGTAATCTTGCCTTGTTCAAGCTTCCTGACCTCAATCCCTTATAGTTCAGTCAAATTGTACCGAAAAATATCGAATGAAAACAAAAATTAGGGTAGCAGCAATTTTTTGATATGTTGTACAGATTGGTATTGTGTTGAAAATCTCAAGTTTTCCAACTCGGGAAACCTCCGCGTGCGACGCTATCTTGGAAAAACCACCAAATTTTTGAACTTGTTTCCGGTTTTTTTTACATAACTCCCAAAATATAGGTCTCATGGAAAACTACCAAGAGAGATGTTTGTAACTAAAGTGTGTGCCCTACAATATAAAACCAAAGCGAAGATGGTAGCTTTGATATTCACCGAGATAGATCTTTTCAAAATCTGATAATGTTTCTCAAAAATGTGAAAAATACTTATTTTCCCTCAATTTTTGCTCGATAAAAAGAAAACGGTGAGTCTTACCACAAAGTGTTATATAAACTTGTTTGTAGAGCATTTAAATACCTACAGTTCAAGATAAAACTGACTTTACTAGGTACTAAAAACACGGATATATATATTTTTTTTAGCTTTAATGGTTTTTGGGATATTTAATAAAAATTGAACATTGATAATACCCTTTGTATTCAATATCCTACAAAAGCCTCCATCTCTTAATTTAAAATGTTATGTATTATATACAATTAATTACAAATAAATTTAAAAAGCCAGGGGCTGCACCATGTATGCAGATAAAAATAAATAAAATTGGGGTAGTATATGCCAAGTATATCTAAGCAATGTACAGGATAGGGAACTGTATTTTTCGACAGAGATTGAAGTTGTTTTGTGAGTGTTGATGGTACGTGACAAAGGGATGATTTAGGCAGGTACATTAGAAGAATGACATCTGACTTGTATATCACAAATCTTATAACACGCAAACAGTTCAACTGTACCGTGTGTGGTGCGTAGATTCTGAGTAGCAACGTTTTATCGCGCCCATAACAAACGGTTTAGTTTAATTTCAACATCGATGATATCGAATCTACAATGGCTACTATTACTGCAAAGGTATGTTTTATATGTACAAAGTTGAGTGAGGGTGATGTTGTTGTAGTCAAGAAAAAAGGAATCGAGAATCTGACAAAGTCCAGTGTTTTACGCATGCTCCCGGATCACACCAATTTGTTGAAAGACATACATGAAATTAGTGTGCATATAGCTTGCTGGAAAATCTATATCAGTACAGATATGATTACAGCCTCCATCAAACGGCATTCTTTAGTAGTATCAGAAAATGAAAAGACAACTCGATGGGAAGTTCCAATTTTCGATTTCAAAGTGCACTGCTTTTTGTGCGGTGAAAAAATAACAGCAGAATTTTTGGTTGCTCAGTTGAAGTTGACACACCACATAAGGAATAATGTGGTTACCGAGGAGATACCGAAATTGAGGAAAACCATTTGGAAAGTCTCTGAAAATCGCGGAAATGAGTGGTCACAGCAATTAATAAATCGGTTGCAGAATACAGACGATTTGGTGAAAGCTTACGCACAATACCATTGGTTTTGCCAACTATATAAATGAGGCAATCGATCAGACAATTTCTTATCTAGAACAGCATTTTGAAGAATGCCAATTCTGTATGGATGAGCTGTTTTATCAAATTGAAGGAATATGTCCCTGATAAGAGAATTGTGAAAGCTAGTCTCCTGGATTACTATGGCGAAAACATCTTGTTTGCTGAGAACAGTCGTAGAAACGCCATAATTTGTTTCAAAATAGTTGGGTGCAAAATTCTTTCATACCATTGATTTACGCAAAAGAGATCGAACCCTGAGGAAGAAAAACTGCAGGTAATTAAGGTTCAAGCCGATATTATTGTTGGGGATATTCGCCCACGTGTCTATAATACTACTGAATTTATGCCACCAGATAATTTTCTAATGGATGCAGATGCTGTAATTCCTTCTACCCTGCTTCACTTTTTTGAATCTGTGAGTTTAATGCATAAATAGGGGTCTATGAATGGCTGGAAAAAGAAGTGTGTTGCGCTATCCCATGCAGTTATTTTAGCTGTGAAGCATCGCTCTTTCATTTCTTCTCTATTAAATGGAGTTGGAGTATATTTGTATTGACGTTTTGGATCTAAGCATCTGATAAACCTGTTGTCTGCTTTTTTGGATTTTCATATACTTACACTGATGCGTCGTTACTTGAATTGTTAGCAATGTCTCAGATCAAGACATTCCTGCACTTCATATTCGACAACGCGGACTTCAACGTGAATACCCTTGATGGGTTGGGAACTTTCCACGCTATAGGAGGCATTATGGCAGTCACTCCTTATGAAGCAATAGCACCTGACATCAACATCGCACGCGTTGGTCGGTGTGCAACTACTGAAATAATACAAAAAGCTGGTGGCAGCATCGAATTGGCAACATATAAAAAACGAAATGATAATAATTGCTTAGCAAACGTATTAATCGAAGATATGAGTAGGCCTAGTAAACACGCCTTTAATAAAGAAATTATTCCTTCAGGCTCAGACATTCTTTGGTTGATTGGCAGGAAATCAGATAGCACTGAGCTCCCTGGCTGGAATGGGATCATGGAAGGAACCCCTCAACATGGAGATTATCAACGCTCCAAGATTACGTCTTCCATTCATTAATAATCCTCCAACTCAATATGACACAATTTATACTGCTCTAAAAATTGCAAGAGAGAAGACGACAAAAGCTGGTCAAAAAACGTGCTTTGTCACATTTGACCAGCCTCTCTATATCAAAGCTCAAGAAATAATGAGAAACCGTCATAGGTCTGAAATGAAGAACATAGAGGTCCGTCTGAGAGGATTTCACCTCGTTATGTTCTTCATGGGAAACATTGGAACAATATTGGCGGGAAGTCGTTTAAAAGACCTGTCGACAATGATATATGCAGAAAAGAGTGTGGAGAAAATTTTGAGCGGCTATGCTTACTCAAGGGCTGTACGGGGTCAAATCTTGATTCATCTTATCTTGGCCGGACTGGTTTAGGAGTCTGTAAACCTGTCAGAAGACACAGCAGTAATGATGAAAAACGTGCTTGGCAACATTGATAAAACGGTTTTCAATGTTGAAGAAAATGAGTTATTAAAAGTTGTTTCAGCAAAATTCAGAAATTTTTTGCATACACTTGGAAGTCGTGGACCTACCACTAAGCTGTGGCAACAATATTCTTCGATGGTGTCTCTAATTAAGTGGTTTATAGAAGCCGAAAGAATGGAAAACTGGACCCTTCACCTTGCGACTGCCCAAAAAATCTTGCCATTTTTTCACGCTGCTGGGCATTTTTTCTATGCAAAAAGTGCACACTTGTACTTGCAAGATATGTTAACGTTGGAAGATAGAATGGAAGCCGCCGAATATCGCGCGTTTACAGTTTCCGGGTATTTTACAATCAGGCGGACACAAACATTCTGGCCCGGTATTTGGACTGATCAGACTATAGAACAATCTCTCATGCAAATGATGAAAACATCTGGTGGATTGACAACTGGTAGGGGTATAACTGATGGAGTTGTCATACGGTGGACACTTGGAATGATACATCCGCAAAACATTTGTTCTGAATAGAGAAATTCTGTGATGTCGCACTAGAATCCTCAGAACTACATGTCGATACGAGACTTTCTCGAATAGACAAAGACAAGAAAGATGCAACAAAGCTTTCTCATTGGCGTTCTGAGCACAATCCATTTTCTAACATTGATGTGATAATGTCAATAGATTCAGGAATTGTGAGCAGCAGCGACGTAAATTGCCATGTGTCTTAAGAGATTGGTATAGGAATGATTTCTAAAATTGCCGGAAACAGCTTTGAAAAATTTAAATTCAGGCGAAAGGATAAAGTAGTTACACTTGCTTCCATTAATACTACTTCTAGATTTGGAAACATGAGCGTTGTTATGGATCCCCTTATGCTTTACCACAGATTATCCATATCGAAGCAATCAGATGTAGATCTAAAAGCATGTTCAAGTTCGAACTTTCACCTTTACCATGTTTTTATTCACAAAAGTAGTTATGCGCAAGGGCACAAAATATTCGTTATACTCATCCTTCAGACTCACTCCAGAGGAGAAGGTACCAATGCGACTCAACTTTGCTGTGGTTGCTGGTGGTCATTTGTTACACAAAGTTGTGTAGAGGAAGCAAGCTCCTTTTGGGGAAATCCCTAAGAGCTATGTTAAATATTTTTAAAATCACTACGGTCAAAATGTAGCTGTGATTTTTGATGGATACCCTGAAGCTTGCAATAAGAACACATAAAATTGTGAGCGACTTAGACGGGCAGCCCATCCATCACCCAGTGTGATGTTTCATGAAGAAACGGTGTTTCAAAGTACCCAAGAAAACTTCCTTGCTAATAAAAATAATAAAAAAAGGTTTTTATGAAAACGTTTAAAAAAGCTAAGATCTGTGTGCAACAGCCAGTTGAAGATGCAGATATTATGATTGGTAATGCCGCCATTTCAGCTGCCTCTGGCTATGCCTTTGTACGTGTGGTTGGTGATGATATAGTCCTTCTAGTTCTTTTCATTGCATTAGCACCAACGTACAACAACCATTTCTTTCAAAAGTGCATAAAAGGAAAATACCAGATATTTTTACTCAACGATATCTTTCACTCACGCATTTTCCATCGTGCTAATAGTCATTCGTGCAATCAGTGGATGTGACACAACATCAGGACTGTTTGGTCAGGGAAAGAACAAATTTATCAGTTTATTTGTGAAACATTCAAAGCTGATTAATAAAGCAGAGTCATTTCTTAACCTTCTTTCAACATTAGATCGAATTACTCAAGTAGGAAAGCAGGTTCTAATCACATTGTGTGACAGTAATTCTGCGACTAAATACCTTGACGAACCACGGTATCGCACATTTCTTAAAGCTGCAGCTAAAACTAAATTTAATTTTGCCAGACTGCCACCAACTGCAGATGTAGCGAATCTGCATTTCAAGGGGTCATACCACCTGATACAGACATGGCTGGGCAACAAAAAAACTCCCTTAAAATGAGGTTGGATGGAGACTCAGTTAGGCCTTTTTCCTATAAAGGCTAAAAAGGATCCACCACCAGATTTCTTCCTTTATTTCATATCTTGTAATTGTAAAACTGGATGCGTTAAAGCATATGGCTGGAAAAAAGCAGGTCTGCTCTACTCATTATTATGCAAACATTGCAATGGACAGTCTTGTAACAACACTATGCCAGTCCTTTTGGAGTACGAAGCTGAAGAGGAAGATACCCCAACAGTTATTGACACGATGGCCGAACAAATTGAATGTGAAGATGTTGAATTCGAAATAAAAGAACGTTGCTTAGTGCGGCATGGGAGTGAAATCAGTGAGGAATTCGGTGCAGAAAGCGAATGAAATGTGATTTTTTTTTGTTGTCATAATTCAATTTTTATTTTATTTGTAATTAATTGTATATTATACATAACTTTTTCAAATTAAAAGGTGCATAAACTTTTGTAGGATGTTGAATTCAATGGATATGCTCAATGTTCAATTTTTATAAAATATCCCAAAATCATTAAACCTAAAAAAATTATTCTCCGTGTTTTTAGTACCTATTGAAGCTAATTTTATCTTAAACTACAGGTATTTAAATGCTCTACAAATAAATTTATATAACACTTTGTGGTATGACTTACTGTTTCTTTTTTATCGAGCAAAAATTGATGGAAAATAAGTATTTTTCACATTTTTGAGAAACATTGTCAGATTTTGAAAAGAATTATCTCAGTAAGTATCAGAGCTACCACCTTCGCTTTGGACATATTGCAGGGCACACATTCTAGTTACAAACATCTCCCTTCGTAATTTTTCATCAGACCTATATTTTGGGTTATTTTTAGAAAACCTGGAACAAGTCCAAAAATTTGGCGATTTTTTCAAGATGGCGTCGCGCGTAGAGGTTTCCCGAGTTGGAAAACTTGGGGTTATCAACACAATGCCAACCGATACAACATATTAAAAAATCGCTACTACCCTAATTTTTGTTGTAATTACTGACAATTTGACTAAGCTATTAAGTAAACTTGCTTTCTTGCAACTATTATTTCCGACATAATTCTTATTCCAAATTCTAAACTTCGACTACTTCCTCATGTTACTTGTTTTTAAGTGCTCCTTATAGATGTAAGTCAGCAAGCCCGATATATTTCATCGTCGACCTCTTTTCATAAATATAAACATAGTCTTTAATTTAATTTTAATTTAATGGAGCAAGCAAAGATCAGCTTTTGCTTGTACAAGAGGCCATAAAAAGCACGCTGCAAAATAGAATCGTCTCACAATTAGAGCTTTATAATGGTAGCTACTCGACGATATATTAAATTTCAGTCCGTTCGATGAGCTACTCGCAATTTCCGCTGTATTGAAGGGGAAATATTTCCCAACGCACATCAAAATTGTAGCGATCTGTTTATGATCGGAAGCATCAGCAGCCGACAATATGGCAATTGGGAAATGTCAGTGTCAGTTTCGACACAATCTGAATTGCCTTTGTGATAAATTAATAACAAGTTTGCTTTGACACATACTGCGGTTAATGGCTATCGGTACTTGAATTCATTATCTGAGATTATTGGTCCGTACCGTACTTTTATTCTGTTAAATAGGCACATTTAAATAAGGGTTTTCTGAAGGTATGATTGAAGTTAATATGGATGGCATCAATTAGGGTTACAAAGAAATAATCAAAAACTGTAAAACAACAGTCGAATATATACATCAATAGATGTTTGGGGTTCATATAGAAAGCAGCTAAAAAAATGCATTCTTTACCATAGGACCCTTTATAGTAAGTGAGCAATAAATAGTAAGTGAGTTTAGAGAGGAATGTGCAATAATACGATGACTTGTGTGTGAAGGTAAAACGAATTTTGTTTGAAATGAAGATTGACGAGACCTTGTGTAAATATAAAAAAGTTAGAAAAAGATAGACATGTTAGATTATAAATGATATTAGAATAGAATTATAACAGTTTAGTTAATTTTAAGGTAGAAAAACGTGGATTGTTAAAAGGAGAAAAGCCCTAGTATGAAAAGATTATACATGTCTGTTATAAAACTTATAGAGTTAGTAATAGATAGCAAGTAGTAGAAATAAAAACAGTAAAATTACACATATATGCGGGAAATTAACGCAGACCTGGAATTTTCTATTTTGATTTGGGGAAAACGACTTGATAAAGGGCCACGAGGGGTCACTGAAACCCAAATTTTATAAATAAATCCCAAAAAAATATAAAAAAATCCAGAAAAAAAATTATTTCCGTAAATCCATGGTTACGCCACTGTATAATACAAGCGCATTTCTATTCTTTAATGTAGCAGCGAAAAATGCAATTGAACATTTATAATCACCCTGTATGATATAAGCATATTGTAAATACACAGCAAGTAACGTAAGCAGTATAGTAAAAATAATTAATCGTTGTAATATCTTAAAACGCTTTATATGCGAATGCAAATCGATTACTTTAAGATAAATACAAAACAACTTGTTTGTAATAAAAATGCACTTTTCGTGGATAAGAATTAGTAATTTCGTGTATTTGAAACCCCAATTCTAACCTTAATACGTGCATTAAAAACACGTTTTGACGTAAAAGCAAATATTTTTTATAAAAATTAACTCTCTTTGCATTAAAAAGCAATTAAAGTTTGAATTAATTGCCCTGTGAATTACAGAAATTTATTTTAAATACAGAATTTTCTAGAATATTAGGAATATAGAAAGGATAAGTCATCCGTATTTAGAACTCAATAAATATCTAATTAATAAATAAAACATTTTTTCCAAGAAACGGCCGGAACACGAAAAAACCCATCAAATCCATAAAATAACGAATAAAAATTGATTACCTTTCGCAATTAGTGGATTAGTTGCGACGCCCCAATAACCGTATATGTGTTAGACTAGGATGAACCATGCACGTCACCAATAAGTGGGAAAAAACTTCGAGGTAATAAAGCGCCGCGATTTAAGACGCTAATGAGTTTTTGTAGAAAAACTTCCTTCCTAATGTTCCATATCATTCTACTTCATTCTGGAAATAGATAATTTGTATATATAAAGAAGCGTTTATTAAATGATTTATTCGATTCTTAAATTCGATCGCGAAATGTTATTTTGATTTAAGTTGTGAGCTGTTGCTTTGCGGAGATTATAATTGAAGTATGCAATAAGCTTACTGTAATTTAATAATTACAATGGTAAATGAATATAGAAGTTATCATTTAAACGTAACTTACATAAAAACGAAAGTTATTAAATACAATAACGAGAGAAAATTCTTCAATATAACGCTATTTTAAAAATTTTATTAAGTAATAGAAAGTAAGATTTAACCAAAAATGTATTTTGATAACTGCTGTTTGAAATGAGGAGTTTAAATATAGAAAATCTTGTAAACTGATTTGGATGTCAATTTAAAATAAGAAACTATTAAATTACGAGGTGGATAAAAAGACGCTTCGTGAATTTTTGCAAGTACAATTTTTTGTAACTGATATTTGAACTTTGTCATTTAGTTTAAGACAGTTTGAAATAGTCCTAATAATTTTTTCTGTAAAAGATATTTACCAGGAAAGTTTGTGTTTAGGATTTGAAACACTCTGACTTTTTAATAGGTTATCTGTTAAGGATTCTTTGGCCAAACAAACCTTACAAGCGTGGAAATAAACAAAGTTAGATAAAAAAAAGGAATTTAGTTCTGTAAATATAAAATAAGATAAAGAATTTTTTTATTTTATGTTTGAAGGAAACGATGTTGTAAATGTTCTATATGCTTTTGTACGAGGAAAAATATTTCATACTGTATAAATACTTTAATATTGCTTTGTTTGATTTCATTTTAAAAACTCCGTCAATTTCATTGAGCTAGCCAGGCAAAGTTAGAAAGGAAGGTAAGTCAACAATTTCAAGTTTCATAATTTGCTGTATCTGTACCATATCACTTTTTTAGCTACGTTCCAACGCGAGCCATTATCATATCACTCTTTTAGTGACGCTCCAACGCGGACCATTATCACATCATTCGCTCCAATTGCCTTTTTCCATAGCCAAAGATTATAATTATAAAGAATAAGTAAATTTAATGAGTCTTAAAATAATATCAAAAAATGAAATTTAATAGCAAGTGACTCAATATTAGCCGCAAGGGCATCCTGTTGACGCGTTTCGCCCTTATTGGGACTCATCAGGACAGGAGTCACTTGCCATTAAATTTCATTTTTTGATATTATTTTAAGACTCATTAAATTTACTTATTCTTTATAATTATAATCTTTGGCTATGGAAAAAGGCAGTTGAGCCGAATCTCCTCCGTGCCGACTGTTAATAAAACTTGCAAAGTCAGGTAAAGCAGCACGAAGGCACAAATTGTAGGCTGGGTGATGCTGTACTTCTCATAATGTGTTCATGTTGGATGTTACATCTTTGCTACTCTTGTCCTGATGAGTCCCAATAAAATCGAAACGCGTCGACAGGATGCCCTTGTGGCTAATATCGAGTCACTTGCCATTAAATTTCATTCTTTGATATATATATATATATATATATATATATATATATATATAAAATGTTTTTAATGGGTCAGCTGGTAAAAAGAAAACTCTTTTATAATGCCTAAATTTTCGGATTTATTTAATCCTTGTTCACAGGCTTCTAAAAATGTTATAAACAACTAGGCTAAATTATACAAATATTAATTGCAACTTACAAGATGAGTTGTTTTAAAAAATTAACATCGAAATTAATTATTAAACATAACTATTTTTAGTTTTTCACTTTCAAATGTAGGAAGGATATATAATTTGTATAAGAAGAAATGTAAAAATAAAAATTATGTCAGATTTTGAAATATTTCAAATTCTCTTTTTTAAGAGGATACCTGATACCTTTATTTAATGTATATGTTATGTTGTATGTGATAGTTGTTTGTTTGTATGTGTGTGTGTGTGTGTGTGTGTATGCCCATGCGTTAGGTTGTGTGGTTTGAATGTGTGTATGTATTTATAACGTTGAACATATTAACAAATATTACATTAGGTATGTAGCTATGTTTTAAAATTAAGTAAATATGTGTAAATCGAGCTCAAACCACTAATATCAGTTTTTTTATTTATACTATCTTTTGTATTAAAAATGTGATACATTTCAAGAAATAGTCTTTTTTGTTTATCTTTCTCTAATTCTAAAATTTTTGGATTTTTGAAATCTATTCTATGATCTAAATTAGCTGAATGACTCGATATAGCACATGAATTTGGTTTAACTTTTATGTCACTTTGTAATTAAATATTTACCTACCGCGTGAGGATATCCAATTAACAATAAATAATAAATGGGAAGGACCTCTAACACTATAGTACCCTCACGTTTCGGGACATTGCCTCGCAAGCTGCTGCAGTCGGTGAGAAGGGGAGGTTCATTAAACAACAACACACTAAGACAAAATTCCAATTGTTTTATTAAATGGGCTACTAACTAACTTAACCTAATTACATATGCATACAAAATTATACAGTAATTAACATTATTTACAATAGGGCGCCACCATGGGAATTAAACGGCCCATGGACCGATCGCGGTAATAGCTCTCGTCGCACTTTGTTCGTGGCGATGAATCAAGATTGCAGGACAGAAGATACGTCACTTCACAAGGGCAAATGTTATAAAGTCTCCGGCTAGCACAAACACAACTTAACTAAACAATTCTAAAGTCCTTATTTTATGAATATTAACAACAGTTCTGGGTGCAAACACCCCAATACATATAATTAATTAACGCTACCGTAGTCTACTTAACTTGCATACTGAAACGACCTTCCTTTAATCACGGGGTCATCAATACAGAAAAAACACAACCTTCACAACGTCGAAACACAATAAAATAAGAAACCCTTCAAAAGATGCGGTCTTTAACAATAACCTAATGGAATAAAATTACTGGAACGGAGCTTTAACCCGAAGTTGTATGTTATGGAATCCGACAGATATTGTATTTAAACAAATAAAAGACTTATGGTGCATAACACAGCCTTGAGTTCATAGTAATACCATATATAATAATTACTTACTCAGAGAAATAAACTAACTTTGAACATAACGGCACGCACTTGAATTTAGAGAAATAAAACACTTACTCAATCTTGCAAGTCCGCGAGCTTTAGACTCTAACGCGTCTGGAAATAAACAACCCCGATTACCACCGGCTGGCATCCTTATATACATTTAAGTTAATTGAAAAATAACCCCTTTCTTGGCTCTCATACTCGGCTTAGGATACGCCGGTCGTAAATCTTTAAGATTAATTAAACTGCCAATTGCCCTAAGATAGCCACACAAGTAGATCCCGGAACCAATTTCAGTTAAGTACTCCGCTAATTGAAAAATTGCCTCCGACCACCCTGACATAAATAGGATCCTAAAACATGATTGACATCTAATCATAGATAGCAACTAATCTGACATGTTTTAGTGCCTTTGAAGTAAAGTGCCTTTGGAAAAATTGATTAACTCTTGGATTAGATCTTCATGGAAACTTCGCTAGGGCGCTACTTGGGTAGTCTTGCAGCCGTTACAATTACAGACATATTTATACTACAAGACCTTCATTCTAATAATTAGAATGCTAAAATTAAACTAGAAAATAACTATTTTTAGAAATCATAGAACTAATTAGAGCGTATTAAAACAGTATGTTACAACTTCTGTGTTGAATTATACGCTGATTTAAGGATTGACATGTTTGTCCAATATACAGGCCATTACAATCTAAACAATTAATTTGGTACACAATATTTTTTTGAAATAGTTCGGGTGTTTTATCTTTTAATTTTGAAAAGAGATTGTTGACTGTTAGAATATTTTTCTTTGCATACTTAAAATTATAATTTTTAAATACTTTAATTAGTTTATGGGTTAATTCATTGTCTATATTTGATATTGTTTTATATATTTCTAAATTTTTGCTGTTGTTACTACATGTGTTATTTTTGTTTATATTACTGTTACTGTTGTTTGTGTTTTTATATTCTTCAGAGGTATATAGTAATTTTGTTATTAGAGGTATGGGATAGTTGTTGTTTTTTAAAATGTTTGAAAGTTTTTTTATATTTTTATTGTAGAATGTTGGATGAATCTGTTATATTATGATTGTTTTAGTTTATAACAGATTCTTTTGAATTTTCGGAACAATTAAACAATTTTCAATTACCTAAAAGTTATGTATTAGTAAGTTTAGACGTTGTATCACTCTTTACAAATATCCCTAAAAACTTAGTTATTCACAATATCAGTAAATTTTGGAACACAATAGAACCAAATTGTAAATTTTCAAAAACTATTTTTTTACAAATCATTGAATTTGTTTTTGATAACAGTTATTTTTCCTTTAATAATAAATTTTATTTACAAATTTTTGGATGTCCAATGGGATCAAATCTTAGTCCCATTATAGCACAAATAGTTATGGATGAATTATTAAATAGTGTTATTCCACAACTTCCGTTTAACCTTCCATTTTTAAAGAAATTTGTTGATGATTTAATAACAGCTATCCCAGAAAATAAAATAGTTGAAACCCTTAATATTTTTAATAGCTATAATAGTCATATCCAATTCACAATAGAAACAGAATCCAATAAATCGGTACCTTTCATGGACACTTTATTAATTCGAAACGATGAAAATAAAATAATTTTAGATTGGTATCAAAAACAAAGCCATTCCAACAGATATTTAAATTACCATTCATATCACCCTTTCAAAACAAAAATAAATTTTATTTTAGGATTAAAAAATCGAATCAAAAGAATATGTCATCCAACATTCTACAATAAAAATATAAAAAAACTTTCAAACATTTTAAAAAACAACAACTATCCCATACCTCTAATAACAAAATTACTATATACCTCTGAAGAATATAAAAACACAAACAACAGTAACAGTAATATAAACAAAAATAACACAAGTAGTAACAACAGCAAAAATTTAGAAATATATAAAACAATATCAAATATAGACAATGAATTAACCCATAAACTAATTAAAGTATTTAAAAATTATAATTTTAAGTATGCAAAGAAAAATATTTTAACAGTCAACAATCTCTTTTCAAAATTAAAAGATAAAACACCCGAACTATTTCAAAAAAATATTGTGTACCAAATTAATTGTTTAGATTGTAATGGCCTGTATATTGGACAAACATGTCAATCCTTAAATCAGCGTATAATTCAACACAGAAGTGACATAAAAGTTAAACCAAATTCATGTGCTTTATCGAGTCTTTCAGCTAATTTAGATCATAGAATAGATTTCAAAAATCCAAAAATTTTAGAATTAGAGAAAGATAAACAAAAGACTATTTCTTGAAATGTATCACATTTTAATACAAAAGATAGTATAAATAAAAAAACTGATATTAGTGGTTTGAGCTCGATTTACACATATTTACTTAATTTTAAAACATAGCTACATACCTAATGTAATATTTGTTAATATGTTCAACGTTATAAATACATACACACATTCAAACCACACAACCTAACGCATGGGCATACACACACACATACAAACAAACAACTATCACATACAACATAACATATACATTAAATAAAGGTATCAGGTATCCTCTTAAAAAAAAGAATTTGAAATATTTCAAAATCTGACATAATTTTTATTTTTACATTTCTTCTTATACAAATTATATATCCTTCCTACATTTGAAAGTGAAAAACTAAAAATAGTTATGTTTAATAATTAATTTCGATGTTAATTTTTTAAAACAACTCATCTTGTAAGTTGCAATTAATATTTGTATAATTTAGCCTAGTTGTTTATAACATTTTTAGAAGCCTGTGAACAAGGATTAAATAAATCCGAAAATTTAGGCATTATAAAAGAGTTTTCTTTTTACCAGCTGACCTCAAACCCATTAAAAACATTTAATATTACTAGAAGGTCATTATCTTTAAAATATATTATATATATTACTCATATTTAGACCAGGGTAGAAAATGAAATAATCACATCAAATAATTTTAATCACCGTGTATAAGGAATTTTATTAAATAATACGCTTTATTAAAACCTTGAAGCATAAATAAATGCGGTCGTTTCAGTAAAAATAAGAAATTTAAATTATGTACAAGACGCTTTATATCAAAAGAAACAGTATTAAAAAAAGCTCTGCGTGTAATTTATTTATTCCTAATAAAGAAACAAATGGAAATTACGTGCAAAATTTATATTAATTAACCCTATTTTAAGTAACCGGTAGTAAAACAAAGTGTACACATAATAATTAATATTTAACTTGTATTCGCTAAAAATGAAAGGATAGAAGTCAATTTTAATTGAAGTTAATTGAATCGTTAGTAACAGATAATATCTATAGAAACTTGTAAAACCCAATAAAAGCAAATCCTAGAAGTGTTAGTTAGAAGTAGGATGTTTGAACACACCTGCGTATTTTAAAAGGCAATTTCAGTTTAATTTGTTTAGATAAACATGTCGATTCTAAGGATATTGGAAACGGTCAGATGCTTTAGCACGAAATACAAAACAGGGTTTATTTAAAAAGCTCTGAGAATTAATATTATTTTGAACACCTGCGTAGTTTAAATATCACGTACGGCGAAAATTGTGTAGATAACAAATGGTTTCAAAGAATCTTGGAGAAACCGGGGCTTAATATTCACGAGAATGTGCGATACGGGGTAATTTAACCCAGATAGTCCACATGGACTAAAATATAATCGATAATAAAGAATATCAATTTGCACCAATACGAACAGGTTAGAAAAGGAAAAAGAAAATGCGTCAAGCAAAGACACATATAGTAAAAGGCGTGATTTAAGCAACGTCACGAGGGTCACAATTGGTTGAAAATAGGATGCAAATATCAGAGGTAGAAACAACAATTTCTGTACAAAATTAATTAGTTTTTCTCGGACATGTTTGCGTGCCGTGTGAAATTTTCTGAGATTTAAATGGGGCGAGTGAAAATTCGTAAAACCGACGCGCGAGCGACGGACTGGGAACATAGAATGAGAAATTCTTTAGAATTACCCGTTTTGGGGAACAGACCGACAGACAGGCTTTTGCTATATATACCGGTGGTAATATGAATTTCGGCCTCTTAGACTTTTGACTATTCGATGCGTTAAAAGCTCTTACATCCGCGACTTGATTCAAAATGTTAAACAGTGCATTTTAGTTTGATAAAATAATTTAAAATTTTGCTCGTATATTTTAGTGATTCAAAATAGTTTGTTATTTACGTGCTAACATGAATGTACTTTAGTGCACTTAGATACAAGGTAATAAAATTTAGTATCACTGTACCAATTAGCAAAATTTACAACGACAAATGTATACACAAAAGTAGGCAGTTTTGGCGTATATTGGTGAAAGACGCATGAATTTCTTTGCTATTTTTCGGGGGTGTTAATAATTAAATGGTTCAAATACGTGTCTGGATCCACGAAACAAGGGTCAGATATACACAGATGAGTTCCGGAAAAGCCCAGAAACAACTTTAAATAAATGGTGATGGAGAAAATTTTAAAAGCGTTGAGAATTAGAAGCCGTAAATATAATCCTGTTGGAATGGTGTGATTAACTAAAGGGACGATGTACATTAAAGCTACGAGGACAGTGACCTTCAGGTAAATTATACTATTTTGTTTGACATTTTGTGTGTGTTGAATAACTTTATAATTGATTTACTTTAAATGGACATTAGTGAAATTGTACTAACCATAAAATTTTAATGTTAAGATGAAATTTGCTTGTTTAAGTAGAAAGGGGTATTTAGTATTGATGTTCTGGATTATGATGAAATTTTAGGTATGTCTTTGAGCTCAATTAGACGAACCTGGTTAATTAACGTAAAGGGGTGGTAGATGCTCCCTTTTTACTCTGCATATATTGTTATATTAATTAGTAGGCATCCAACAAGGACTTTAATTCTGGATGCACATTAAAATGATAATAAAATTAATCTTGAAATTCTTTTAAAACTGAATTTTATGCTGAAATTTAATTTGAAAATTTAATGTATTCTGAATATTGATGTAAATAGAGTTAACGTTGATGTTTGTGGTAGGAATGTGTTGTTTAATTTTATGAATGAGGAGGTTTATAAAATTAGGTGAGCAGCCGAGGCGAAAAGAGGATCACAGCAGTTTATGACGCCCAATCTGTGGGACTAGAATTTTTGTTGAAAGGACCCAGTTCCCGCATTCAAAGGAGCATTTCACAGCATATTTGGCGACCCAAAAGTGAGGCTCGAGTTCCAAATAAAATTTTTGTTATTTAATTCAAGGAAACTGGCGATCTGAGAGAGAGAGTTTTTGTGTGTGTATAAATTTAAGAGTATTTTAGAGTGTGTGAGTGATTTGAACGTATGCAGAGAAAGGAGTGGTTAAGGAGTCAAGGAGTGGAAATTGGAAGTGACGATAGTGCATTGTGAGAAAATTTCGAAAATGGAAGAAGCTGGAGGCAGTAGAGATCAGTCGAGGACGGAATCAGGGGATCAAGGAAATGAGTTAATGATGAGAATGTTAGAGGAAATGCGATTAGCTAGGGAGGAATCCAATAGAAAATTAGAACAGCTAAGCGATGAATCGAATAGAGCGAGAGAGGACTCAAATCGAAAATTTGACCGAATGAATGAGACATTAACAGGAGTTAGGAAACCCTAAGTGAGAAAATAGACAAGACGAATAAAGAAGTTTCAGAATTTAAAAATAGTCTTACCGTAAAGATGGGGGAAGTTGAAAATAGGGTTGAAAAAAATGAGCGGGATATTACAGGTCTTCGACAGGAAATGGGACATTTAAGGTCCGAAGTACGCATTTTTTGTGAAGAAGAGATTAATGTAAAAATGACTGAAGTGACGGACTCATGTAGGGATCAGTTAGGCAGGGTAGAACGCGAAGTTAGTAGTATCAAATACAACATGTCAAATTTAACGGGGGATGGTCCCAGATTTTCTACAGGTGGAGTATCATTGGACCAACACATGAAGTTTTATGGCGATAACAGGGTAAATCCACAAATTTTTATTAATAGTGTAAGAAATCTAGTGGGAAATTTATTTGACGAACAGACTAAACTGAATACGATAAAGGCTTTATTAAAGGACAACGCGGAAGCATGGTACAATTTAGTAGGACAGGACATAGACACTTACACGGACTTAGAGGACAGATTTTTAAAGCACTACTGGAGTGACCACAGACAAGACCAGGTACGAGACGACTTAATCACAGGGAAATTTAAGGGAGAATTTTCAGGAAGTAGGGAGCAATATGCTATACGCAAGTATAGCATAGCAAAGCAACTGAACCCACCACTGACGGACCGACAAATTATTAAGTATTTATCACGACACTTCGAGGTAGACATAAGACAACACGTAGCACTACAGAACATAGTAGACAGAGAAATGTTTTTGGAATACCTGCAGAGGTACGACGACGTAAGTAGTGGACGACCTCGGGAAAACAGGGAAAGACAGATCAACACAGTTAGGTTTGACAATAGACGGGACAACTACGCTAGACGGGGGAATAGTTACGGATACCAGCGACAGAATTGGGAACAGAGACGACCATACGTTAGGAGTAATAGTTTAGGAAGGGGACCTGCACCGAGACCTGGACCTACCAGAATGAATAGTTCACCAGACATGAGCGGGACTGCTAATACAGACACGGAACGAGTGGAAACGCCTAGGACGTACGCTGAGGTGACGGCTAGACCTGGACAGGATTTTTAGAACGCGACAGACCACTAGATTTCAGTGTAAATGTATATGAACATCCACGTGAATTTTTCAAAATTGAGGAGGAAGTAGAGCCAGCAACTGAGGAAAAATTATGTTTGCCAATTATTAATTTAGAAATTTTTGAGAATAATGTAGAAGTATTACTTGATACAGGGGCAGAGGCGAGTTTAATATCGGAGGAATTCGTCAGCAAAATTAGGGATAAGGTTTGTGATAGAATTATGCCTATAAAGCGTAGCCATTTAGTAGCTCCAAATAAAAAGAAGTTTGCTGTAGTAAATAGTGTTGTGGTGCTTAGGATAGATATAGGAGGTTTAAGCTGTGAACAGGAGTTTGTAATTGTACCTGGACTGAAGTTTCAGAGCATTTTAGGTGTTGACTGTATGATGAAGTTAGGGGTTTTGATAGATATGGAAAGGAAGGTAATAAGGATTAAGGATAGGGTAGTGCCATGGAAGGGCAGTTATGAAGTCACAGAGGATGACACGGGGTTGAATATTAATGTAGTAGAGGTAGAGGATGATGAAGGTAAACAGATCAACACAATAAGATGTCCAGAGGATAGGAGAGTAGAGGTTCAAGCTTTAATACAAAAACATGCAGAAGTAGTGGGGTAGAAGCAGCATATCAGGAGCAGGTGAAGGCGAAATTAAGTAAAGATGGCAAGTTTGTTTTTAATAAAGTAGATTTAAAGGGATTTATTCTGGCAGATTCCATTACATAAGAATTCTAGAAGGTACATAGGATTTTCCGTAGAGGGAAAAATCAAGAATTGTAAAGTAGTATCGTTTGGTTTGTCGGCAGAAAGGGACACAATGATAAATGAGAAACAAGCAAGTGTAGGGACTGAAGAAGAAGTAATATTTAAGAGTCAGGATAATAGGGATGATAAATTTATTGTATGTGAGATAATAGGGATGATAAGTATAGTTATAGAAGGGGGAGAAATAGGGATGAAGAGTATTAGGATGGTGAGAAGAAAGACTTGGAGGGTCAAGAAGAGAGTTAGATTTAAATAACTTGATGAACTAAGGATAGAGATAGGTGAATTTTAGTATAGTTATAGAAAATAAAGCTAGGTGTAGGATAAATATGGGAGATAATTAGGAATAGGTTTAGGATGAGAATAAAGAGGAAATGTAGGAAGAAAATAAGATAGGTTAAGTATAGATATTTCATATAAGATTAGTGGAGAGTTAGGAATAGAGTAAGAGTAGGATAGGTATATAGGATTAGGTAGGGGGAAGTAAAGTATAGTGAAGATTAGTTAAAAGTTAGGAATAGGATAGGTATATAGGATGTATATAGGGTTAGATGGATAAGTAGGATGAAGTTAGGGATAATTTCAGTTTATAAAATTAGGTGAGAGTTAGGAATAGGATAGGGATATAGGATAGGTGTAAATATTTTTTTGAATTGGAGATAAGGTAGGTAAGTTAGATAGATAAGGGTAGAGAGAGATAGGTAATTTTTTTTGTAATTTTTTTTTGGTCTAAATGCTTTATATTTGCATTCAAATAAGTTGGATTATTTGTATTCAAATAGGGGGAAAATACTCATATTTAGACCAGGGTAGAAAATGAAATAATCACATCAAATAATTTTAATCACCGTGTATAAGGAATTTTATTAAATAATACGCTTTATTAAAACCTTGAAGCATAAATAAATGCGGTCGTTTCAGTAAAAATAAGAAATTTAAATTATGTACAAGACGCTTTATATCAAAAGAAACAGTATTAAAAAAGCTCTGCGTGTAATTTATTTATTCCTAATAAAGAAACAAATGGAAATTACGTGCAAAATTTATATTAATTAACCCTATTTTAAGTAACCGGTAGTAAAACAAAGTGTACACATAATAATTAATATTTAACTTGTATTCGCTAAAAATGAAAGGATAGAAGTCAATTTTAATTGAAGTTAATTGAATCGTTAGTAACAGATAATATCTATAGAAACTTGTAAAAACCCAATAAAAAGCAAATCCTAGAAGTGTTAGTTAGAAGTAGGATGTTTGAACACACCTGCGTATTTTAAAAGGCAATTTCAGTTTAATTTGTTTAGATAAACATGTCGATTCTAAGGATATTGGAAACGGTCAGATGCTTTAGCACGAAATACAAAACAGGGTTTATTTAAAAGCTCTGAGAATTAATATTATTTTGAACACCTGCGTAGTTTAAATATCACGTACGGCGAAAATTGTGTAGATAACAAATGGTTTTAAAGAATCTTGGAGAAACCGGGGCTTAATATTCACGAGAATGTGCGATACGGGGTTATTTAACCCAGATAGTCCACATGGACTAAAATATAATCGATAATAAAGAATATCAATTTGCACCAATACGAACAGGTTAGAAAAGGAAAGAAAAATGCGTCAAGCAAAGACACATATAGTAAAAGGCGTGATTTAAGCAACGTCACGAGGGTCACAATTGGTTGAAAATAGGATGCAAATATCAGAGGTAGAAACAACAATTTCTGTACAAAATTAATTAGTTTTTCTCGGACATGTTTGCGTGCCGTGTGAATTTCTGAGTTTTAAATGGGGCGAGTGAAAAATTCGTAAAAACCGACGCGCGAGCGACGGACTGGGAACATAGAATGAGAAATTCTTTAGAATTACCCGTATTGGGGAACAGACCGACAGACAGGCTTTTTGCTATATATACCGGTGGTAATATGAATTTCGGCCTCTTAGACTTTTGACTATTCGATGCGTTAAAAGCTCTTACATCCGCGACTTGATTCAAGATGTTAAACAGTGCATGTTAGTTTGATAAAATAATTTAAAATTTTGCTCGTATATTTTAGTGATTCAAAATAGTTTGTTATTTACGTGCTAACATGAATGTACTTCAGTGCACTTAGATACAAGGTAATAAAATTTAGTATCACTGTACCAATTAGCAAAATTTACAACGACAAATGTATACACAAAAGTAGGCAGTTTTGGCGTATATTGGTGAAAGACGCATGAATTTCTTTGCTATTTTTCGGGGGTGTTAATAATTAAATGGTTCAAATACGTGTCTGGATCCACGAAACAAGGGTCAGATATACACAGATGAGTTCCGGAAAAGCCCAGAAACAACTTTAAATAAATGGTGATGGAGAAAATTTTAAAAGCGTTGAGAATTAGAAGCCGTAAATATAATCCTGTTGGAATGGTGTGATTAACTAAAGGGACGATGTACATTAAAGCTACGAGGACAGTGACCTTCAGGTAAATTATACTATTTTGTTTGACATTTTGGTGTGTGTTGAATAACTTTATAATTGATTTACTTTAAATGGACATTAGTGAAATTGTACTAACCATAAAATTTTAATGTTAAGATGAAATTTGCTTGTTTAAGTAGAAAGGGTATTTAGTATTGATGTTCTGGATTATGATGAAATTTTAGGTATGTCTTTGAGCTCAATTAGACGAACCTGGTTAATTAACGTAAAGGGTGGTAGATGCTCCTTTTTACTCTGCATATATTGTTATATTAATTAGTAGGCATCCAACAAGGACTTTAATTCTGGATGCACATTAAAATGATAATAAAATTAATCTTGAAATTCTTTTTAAAACTGAATTTTATGCTGAAATTTAATTTGAAAATTTAATGTATTCTGAATATTGATGTAAATAGAGTTAACGTTGATGTTTGTGGTAGGAATGTGTTGTTTAATTTTATGAATGAGGAGGTTTATAAAATTAGGTGAGCAGCCGAGGCGAAAAGAGGATCACAGCAGTTTATGACGCCCAATCTGTGGGACTAGAATTTTTTTGTTGAAAGGACCCAGTTCCCGCATTCAAAGGAGCATTTCACAGCAATATATATATATATATATATATATATATTGCCGTGTAACCTCTTTTGTACTTATTCGAGCCTCAATAACAAAAATATTCGAAAATTTTATTTATTTTCCAAAACTCGAAAATAAATTTCACACAATAGAAAATTTTAATAAAAAATAATCTCTTACCCAGATTCCTCTCTTCATCACCTTAATTCTTCTTCAGTTCCTAGGCTAGCTCAGTTGGGCCTCCTCTTGGATACCTAGATTCACTATTATACTTTGTATCGTTCTCGCACACTCTCAATAAAACCACAAAATAATACAACCATCATACAATATTTATTTAACACTATTTACAAATAAAATTCAAGATTATCCACATTTCAGAGATCAAGTTACACCTCAATAAATCCTATTTTTGTACCGTCCTAGATTTTAATTTAAAATATCAACACATATACACATATACAGGAATTCGTCAGCAAAATTAGGGATAAGGTTTGTGATAGAATTATGCCTATAAAGCGTAGCCATTTAGTAGCTCCAAATAAAAAGAAGTTTGCTGTAGTAAATAGTGTTGTGGTGCTTAGGATAGATATAGGAGGTTTAAGCTGTGAACAGGAGTTTGTAATTGTACCTGGACTGAAGTTTCAGAGCATTTTAGGTGTTGACTGTATGATGAAGTTAGGGGTTTTGATAGATATGGAAAGGAAGGTAATAAGGATTAAGGATAGGGTAGTGCCATGGAAGGGCAGTTATGAAGTCACAGAGGATGACACGGGGTTGAATATTAATGTAGTAGAGGTAGAGGATGATGAAGGTAAACAGATCAACACAATAAGATGTCCAGAGGATAGGAGAGTAGAGGTTCAAGCTTTAATACAAAAACATGCAGAAGTAGTGGGGGTAGAAGCAGCATATCAGGAGCAGGTGAAGGCGAAATTAAGTAAAGATGGCAAGTTTGTTTTTAATAAAGTAGATTTAAGGGATTTATTCTGGCAGATTCCATTACATAAGAATTCTAGAAGGTACATAGGATTTTCCGTAGAGGGAAAAATCAAGAATTGTAAAGTAGTATCGTTTGGTTTGTCGGCAGAAAGGGACACAATGATAAATGAGAAACAAGCAAGTGTAGGGACTGAAGAAGAAGTAATATTTAAGAGTCAGGATAATAGGGATGATAAATTTATTGTATGTGAGATAATAGGGATGATAAGTATAGTTATAGAAGGGGGAGAAATAGGGATGAAGAGTATTAGGATGGTGAGAAGAAAGACTTGGAGGGTCAAGAAGAGAGTTAGATTTAAATAACTTGATGAACTAAGGATAGAGATAGGTGAATTTTAGTATAGTTATAGAAAATAAAGCTAGGTGTAGGATAAATATGGGAGATAATTAGGAATAGGTTTAGGATGAGAATAAAGAGGAAATGTAGGAAGAAAATAAGATAGGTTAAGTATAGATATTTCATATAAGATTAGTGGAGAGTTAGGAATAGAGTAAGAGTAGGATAGGTATATAGGATTAGGTAGGGAAGTAAAGTATAGTGAAGATTAGTTAAAAGTTAGGAATAGGATAGGTATATAGGATGTATATAGGGTTAGATGGATAAGTAGGATGAAGTTAGGGATAATTTCAGTTTATAAAATTAGGTGAGAGTTAGGAATAGGATAGGGATATAGGATAGGTGTAAATATTTTTTTGAATTGGAGATAAGGTAGGTAAGTTAGATAGATAAGGGTAGAGAGAGATAGGTAATTTTTTTTGTAATTTTTTTTTGGTCTAAATGCTTTATATTTGCATTCAAATAAGTTGGATTATTTGTATTCAAATAGGGGGAAAATACTCATATTTAGACCAGGGTAGAAAATGAAATAATCACATCAAATAATTTTAATCACCGTGTATAAGGAATTTTATTAAATAATACGCTTTATTAAAACCTTGAAGCATAAATAAATGCGGTCGTTTCAGTAAAAATAAGAAATTTAAATTATGTACAAGACGCTTTATATCAAAAGAAACAGTATTAAAAAAAGCTCTGCGTGTAATTTATTTATTCTAATAAAGAAACAAATGGAAATTACGTGCAAAATTTATATTAATTAACCCTATTTTAAGTAACCGGTAGTAAAACAAAGTGTACACATAATAATTAATATTTAACTTGTATTCGCTAAAAATGAAAGGATAGAAGTCAATTTTAATTGAAGTTAATTGAATCGTTAGTAACAGATAATATCTATAGAAACTTGTAAAAACCCAATAAAAAGCAAATCCTAGAAGTGTTAGTTAGAAGTAGGATGTTTGAACACACCTGCGTATTTTAAAAGGCAATTTCAGTTTAATTTGTTTAGATAAACATGTCGATTCTAAGGATATTGGAAACGGTCAGATGCTTTAGCACGAAATACAAAACAGGGTTTATTTAAAAGCTCTGAGAATTAATATTATTTTGAACACCTGCGTAGTTTAAATATCACGTACGGCGAAAATTGTGTAGATAACAAATGGTTTTAAAGAATCTTGGAGAAACCGGGGCTTAATATTCACGAGAATGTGCGATACGGGGTTATTTAACCCAGATAGTCCACATGGACTAAAATATAATCGATAATAAAGAATATCAATTTGCACCAATACGAACAGGTTAGAAAAGGAAAGAAAAATGCGTCAAGCAAAGACACATATAGTAAAGGCGTGATTTAAGCAACGTCACGAGGGTCACAATTGGTTGAAAATAGGATGCAAATATCAGAGGTAGAAACAACAATTTCTGTACAAAATTAATTAGTTTTTCTCGGACATGTTTGCGTGCCGTGTGAATTTCTGAGTTTTAAATGGGGCGAGTGAAAATTCGTAAAAACCGACGCGCGAGCGACAGACTGGGAACATAGAATGAGGAATTCTTTAGAATTACCCGTTTTGGGGAACAGACCGACAGACAGGCTTTTTGCTATATATACCGGTGGTAATATGAATTTCGGCCTCTTAGACTTTTGACTATTCGATGCGTTAAAAGCTCTTACATCCGCGACTTGATTCAAGATGTTAAACAGTGCATTTTAGTTTGATAAAATAATTTAAAATTTTGCTCGTATATTTTAGTGATTCAAAATAGTTTGTTATTTACGTGCTAACATGAATGTACTTCAGTGCACTTAGATACAAGGTAATAAAATTTAGTATCACTGTACCAATTAGCAAAATTTACAACGACAAATGTATACACAAAAGTAGGCAGTTTTGGCGTATATTGGTGAAAGACGCATGAATTTCTTTGCTATTTTTCGGGGGTGTTAATAATTAAATGGTTCAAATACGTGTCTGGATCCACGAAACAAGGGTCAGATATACACAGATGAGTTCCGGAAAAGCCCAGAAACAACTTTAAATAAATGGTGATGGAGAAAATTTTAAAAGCGTTGAGAATTAGAAGCCGTAAATATAATCCTGTTGGAATGGTGTGATTAACTAAAGGGACGATGTACATTAAAGCTACGAGGACAGTGACCTTCAGGTAAATTATACTATTTTGTTTGACATTTTGGTGTGTGTTGAATAACTTTATAATTGATTTACTTTAAATGGACATTAGTGAAATTGTACTAACCATAAAATTTTAATGTTAAGATGAAATTTGCTTGTTTAAGTAGAAAGGGTATTTAGTATTGATGTTCTGGATTATGATGAAATTTTAGGTATGTCTTTGAGCTCAATTAGACGAACCTGGTTAATTAACGTAAAGGGTGGTAGATGCTCCTTTTACTCTGCATATATTGTTATATTAATTAGTAGGCATCCAACAAGGACTTTAATTCTGGATGCACATTAAAATGATAATAAAATTAATCTTGAAATTCTTTTAAAACTGAATTTTATGCTGAAATTTAATTTGAAAATTTAATGTATTCTGAATATTGATGTAAATAGAGTTAACGTTGATGTTTGTGGTAGGAATGTGTTGTTTAATTTTATGAATGAGGAGGTTTATAAAATTAGGTGAGCAGCCGAGGCGAAAAGAGGATCACAGCAGTTTATGACGCCCAATCTGTGGGACTAGAATTTTTTGTTGAAAGGACCCAGTTCCCGCATTCAAAGGAGCATTTCACAGCAATATATATATATATATATATATATATATTTGCCGTGTAACCTCTTTGTACTTATTCGAGCCTCAATAACAAAAATATTCGAAAATTTTATTTATTTTCCAAAACTCGAAAATAAATTTCACACAATAGAAAATTTTAATAAAAAATAATCTCTTACCCAGATTCCTCTCTTCATCACCTTAATTCTTCTTCAGTTCCTAGGCTAGCTCAGTTGGGCCTCCTCTTGGATACCTAGATTCACTATTATACTTTGTATCGTTCTCGCACACTCTCAATAAAACCACAAAATAATACAACCATCATACAATATTTATTTAACACTATTTACAAATAAAATTCAAGATTATCCACATTTCAGAGATCAAGTTACACCTCAATAAATCCTATTTTTGTACCGTCCTAGATTTTAATTTAAAATATCAACACATATACACATATACAGGGTGTTTGAAATTGCTTTGTTTATAGTTAAATTTAACCTTTTAAAACCACTACATAATATATATATATATATATATATATATATATATATATATATATACACAGGTTGAGCCATACTGGGCGTTCCGTAATTCCAGTACAAATCAAAGTTATATATTTTTAAACGGAATGCCCTGTATATTTTTAGAAAATCCCGTAAAAAGAACTTTAATTTTATATCAGTCAGTAGGGGTTATTGGATGTTTCGACTTTTTTTATTTAAAAATAATTTCAAAGCATTTAAGTTTTGGAAGTTTTGGCCAAAATCCAGGTCTTTGTCAACTTTATTTAGATTATGACATTATTGTACATATATATATATATATATATATATATATATATATAATGCTATAATTATAAGGTAGTTTAGGGGTAGGTTAAGTGACAGGGGTCGTAGAATAAATAAAAACAACTTCCAGCTCAAGAAAGATACATAATTCCAGAAATCATAAGAGTAAATAGGTTACTATACATATTGTTAATTGAGAGCACACTGTATATAAAATACGCGGGATTAAATACATAAGAACATAGAAATATCCAATAGTAGTTTACAAGTTAAGATAAGATTTGAAATCGCAATAAAATGCATCAAAATTAAATCAACGAGAAACCTATATGAATTGGTTTTACAAATATTTAACAATTGCGTTAAAATATCATCGTACACGCAATCCAAATTATGTTTTATTAGAAAATCGTACGTGACAGGAATAGTTCACATTTGTTCAAAAATCCAATATTGTGTAAAAATAAACAAGCGCCAGATTATTCAGTTTAGATAATAATAAATAATAAACATTGAATACGTGACTTAATAAAAGAAAATTGTTGGAATTTCTCAAATAAAACCATGATATGTGAGAGTATTACGTGACGAACCAGGCATGCATTCGACTATTTAAGCTAAATAATTGGTAAAAATTCCGAAGTACACAAGATAAAGGTAAAAGTGTCGTCCCAGCACGTGAATGAACCAATAAAAGGCAGGTGGAGGCAAGCCTTTAAATACGATAAAGATGAAGCGACGAGTTAGTATACATTCAAACTGGGCTACGACAATATTCGAAAGTACTAATTATTGTACGTAACCAGTGAAACAAAAATTAAAGTGAAATCATTTTGAAAAGTGTACGAATTTGTGCAACGAATAAGCCGATCTATTATAGACGTAAGTAATAACGAATTCATTAAAAATCCATTTCTAACAGTAATAAAACAGGGTTTATAATACTGGGATTTTAATACTAAGATTTTAATACTGGGATTTTAATACTGATATTTAAATTGGATATTAAACTATTTTACTACCGATAGGGAAAATGTTTTAATACCGAGATCAAAATTGTCTTAAATAAATACATTTAAATGGGATTTTAATATCTACATCGAAGTTGTTCTTGCACCGATATTTAAAACTGAATTGTAATTTTGGTTTGATGTCGACTTCCAAATTCGACTCTTAATTTGGACATATTCAGACTTGACATGAAAAACGCTTGGGAAACTACAGAACCGTTCCAGATTAGCATTCCTGCTACAATTTATTATTGAAAACTATATTTAAATCAATATTTATCGTTTTTGTATCTGTAAGAGTCAACAAAACATAGTATGTTCATTGATCAATTTATGACAAGGATAATAGGCACCTTGGAACGTTCAAAGGTCCTTAAAAATAAGTAAAAAGATAGTTTTGCTGGCTTTAAATATCATAAATCTAGTATATGTAAATATTCTGAAAAGGGGAAAATGTTGAGAGTTGTAATTATTTAATCATTATATTGTGTATTGTAGAATTGCTTTATTTAATTAAATAAGCTAGTCGGGGCAAAAAACGTAACTTAACATTTTACATCATAGGTGCTTGATTATTAGGGGTAAATTTCACAACAAAATTTATGATGGGTCAACGCTGGGATTAATAACACAGCATTTTATAATATGTCCAATCGTGGGGCAGAACAACACAGCATTTTATGGTCCGCCCAATCGTGGGGCCTAATATAAAGGGGATATCACAGCATTCCATGACGCCCATCGTAGGGGCTCGTTGATCCTAATAAAAATATCACAGCAATATATAGCAGTATATACAATGTATAAATAAACACCTACTTTACGAAGAATCGAAAGAGTTTTTAATTATACAAAGCAAGCTAATATTTGCATAGCCATAAATGAAAGAATTTGTTTGTTTCATAAAGCGAATAGACATTCCACGACTAGTTTCGGTCTCTCTGGATCTCATCAGGATGAAGTGATTTATAACCCTTATAAAACAACCAAAAACAATAGACAAAAATAACTTCAAAACAACTTCTGAAAGATGGCAAGAGTAAAATAAAAACACCATCAGAAGAGTAATCACTAGTATTAGACTAGTCAAGTACAGAAGTAAATTCGAAATTAAGTCGATATTTTATAGATGGCCATAATGAATACGCTTCGCCTTTGGGCATACATACATTGATGAGATAAAGATGTAAAAGCGGTTTTGGAAACCCAAATTCTATAAATGAAACCCACCCAAATAGAAGCAAGGCGAAAAAATTGGAATTCCGAATATTTATTCTTGCTTTCCGTATAAAAACAAAATTTTGTTGCATGTACTGAAGTACTAGACAGCTTTCCGTGCGTGTAAATAATCATTTTAAGGAATAAATACAAACCCTCAAAAATGCAAAGAAAAACACATTTCCGGTGCATATTTCAATCATAAAGATACAAATAGAAAGCGTTTTCAAACACTAACTTTATTGGTATACAAATCAACCACAGAGAAAGCAAACGCGTACTTAAATTATTTTTCCGTGTGTGTACAAAATCAAAAATAAAATATTCATTTTAAAATAACACTTTAAAAGTTTTAAATAAACATTAATCTAGAATCTTCTGTATTCGGAAACGAATACATTGTTATTTATTAGGAAATGTTTTAAACGTCATTAAATAAGTAAACATTTATTCAAGGAACCCGTATGAGGATTTAAAAATCCATAAAATCGATAAGAATTAGTTTATTGCTTTCCGCAGGAATGCTTAACGGACATAAACTGTGTGCATTAGAAAAAGGCAAATGACACGTTTCACAATAAATATAATTCATAGTTTGACATTAATTAGACAATTAATCGTGCCACTTTTGTAAATTCTTACATTGACCGTGACATTCTCGTGAAGAAATTTGGAAGCAGATGGAAAACGTGACATAATTATAAATTTTGTGTATAAGACCGTTTTGCAAAGCAACATATAAGAATTGAGATTTAGTATTCGGCGATGTATTCAATTTATGAGATTGACCATGTAAAGCAGAATTGTTTGTTTTAAATAAGTGGGACATGAAATTTATACGTTTGAGTAGTTTGAAACATAAGAAATTATCAAATGCAATTATTTGATGATGCATCGCTGTTTTGTAAAAGTGCTATAAAGATTGAACATTCTTCGATATAAAAGCTACGTTAAAGCAAATTAATTAAAAAGAGAAGATGTACTTTAAAATTGAACAGGGGTTTAAAAGGATATGGATAATCTTGTACAGTGGGATTTTGACGTCAACTTAAATATGAAATCAGGAGGTATCAGGAGGAATTTGGATATGAAATTTTAATAAGCGCTATTTTTCACAAGCATAAAACTTTGGTTCTTTGTTTGTTAATAATTATAAAAATAATTGAATATTTTGTAATTTAAATTTAGAATAAATTTTCATTTTATTATTTGTAACGGGGACAATTTAAATCAAGTTTTGAGTCAGAGTTTGTAGCATTTTGATCGTTAATAATTATCCGTGACTGCTATTGGCCAATCACATTCACGAACGTGGTAATAAAGAATCGGCGAATTACCAACTTATTAATTAAAAAGAATAGAGAAACAGTTAACAGAGATTAGATAGCTCATTAAAATATCATTCTTTTTAGAAAAATTTATTTAAAATACACAATAACCTGCCTAATAATGTTGATCTTAGTCTATTAATATTGATTATTTGCAAAGGTAGCAGATTGAAGGTTACGAAAAATAAAAATCAACTGAGAAAGGGGGAATAAGTAATTTAACATGGACAACTTATTATGGGAGTACCTTGTATAATTTTGATATCAGTATAATAATATTTAATAAGTTATTGCAATAAATAGGAGTTCTATAAAAAACACAAACGTAGAACTCACAAAAACACCGTTTTATTCCGTATAATACATTCGAAACGAAACTCCGATTCATTATTTATTTTAAAAGCTTCCAAATAGGAAAACAGATTCCAATACATTTGTCATAAAATATTAAAAAAACTTTTGTATGTCGTTCACTAAAAATATTCCCTTTAATAGTATACCAAAATAATTACAAATATCAGTTGCAATGTATGCAAGGCGCAATAAAAATCAAGTTTTTACAATACAAAAAAGAAGGGCGTGAGTTAATGAAATGCACAGAGATTAAATTACAAACCAGACATCATTATATAGGACAATGTATTCATTTATATCACAGTTATGCGACGTCAACAAAGAAATATCATGGCAGCCAGGCATTCCACATGCGTTAGGTAGAAATAAATAGTTGGCAAAAAGTAGGGATAATGGTATCGTTAGACAGTCGTTTGAACTAAAGGATTCAATTCCTTAAAAGTCGTTATCACCAACAAATATGAGGTTAGACAGAAGCATAAAGTTTTGGTTTGATTATAGAATAATAAATGCAGATCCACGTGATTGATCACGGACTTTTGACATAGCCTACAAACCTAAGGAGATTGGGATGGCTTGTTTCTCAGCAGAATAGTTTGGAATTCAATGCCCCGAAAGATGAAATGATATCTCTTGACTTCAGCGAAATTCATGGCAACTTTCCGGTAAACCTGCCAAGTGAATTGTAGAATCAGATGGGTAATTTGAACAGTATTTATGGTTGCTGGCTTTTTTAAAGTATTGCTCATTGTGTAGTGTTATACTATTAGGAATATAATGTTTGGACATTGGGAGTTTAAATGCAATTGATAATGATATTTAACCATAACGGTTATATATATTAAGAATGAACGGCCAATGAATTTTATCGTTCTTGTTTATTGTATGTATTTTGTTATAGAAATATCATTAAGCTACTCACTCTAATATTAATGTAAGTACATTTAAAAATTGTTTTACGCCTGTTTGTTTAGAGAATTCCGAAATATTGTGATTTTGGAATAGATTACGCAAGGTGAGTTGAAAGTGGTTTTATTTGTTTAAACAAACAAGTGACCTTTTGTAAGGAAGTTCACTTCACCAAGAAAATGCCCCGTAATTAACGATCCCCTGGGTTACATGTCGTCCAGAGAAAATCCTATTAGAACTAGACGTAGTTCCCACCCTTTTAACCTTAACGGATTGAAAACCTAATAGGGTAAGTACTAGTAATGACGTAGCTTGAAATCGCACCTAAGTAAATATTTGATCATTGATCAATTTTCTGCCGCACCGCTGTGCATCTTAACTTATTACAGCATTCCTGCTCCTTATGGACAATTCCAAATTTAATACTAAACGCTTCAAACATTCATAACGGAGATTTTTTTAAAATCTTTATATCCATTAATTTTTTTGTTTTTCAACTCGTCAATTGTAAGTGCACGAATATGCTGCAGATTTCCGAAATTTAGTAGTACGTCAGTGGCAGCAAATTACATGTTCTATACGGAATTATGTCTTTAACTAACGATATGCCAAATGTTTTAATTCACTGTTGAATTACATAGACGATAATATTATCTATTGTTTTGGTCTTCGTGCAAAACAAATCCCATTGGCATTTGTTCCCATAAAATCTAGGCAACTGATATAGTGCAGCATTTATAACACATAAATATAGAATATTTTGTAAATCTTTCTCTAATAATAATTGTAATAAGGCCTTGATTTCTTATTCCCTAATAGCAGTACTTGTATCTAATTAGTTAGCACGAAGTAATCTGAAATAATCGTCTGGGTTTTCTTAGTCGATTATTTGAAATCCCTGATTTAACTTCAAATATGCGTTTACGGGTGAATTAGTTATATCAAATAATTAGAAGTCTTGAGTGTAGTAAATTTGATTTTAAGTAACGATTTGAGTTTCTAACCATGGTATGTTTGTGTACTGTTTTGATAAAATTGTTTCTCTTGCCTTTTGTGACTACGTAGAATTAAGCGAAGCCGCGAGTTACGTATCCCCCATATTAAAATGTATATAAAATAAACGTAATGATTGTGCCTTAGTAATAACATGTTACATTGTATTAAATGGAGGTTATAAATTAAGTGTTATTAGAATTCATATAAGAAATAAGAAAGAAAACGACTATTCTGTATTCCAGACGCAACCTAATACCACAGGTTCAGAAACAATGAACTGTAATCACGCAGACTCATTTATAATTACTTAGAATAAGACAATGTATAAATATCAAGAAATAGCAGACAGCAAGATCTACACCTTCCCACAAGATGATGTAAGACCAAAGGCTTCATATAAACTGTGAGAAGCCCCCGATCGCCAGTCAGTCTTCAAATTTCTTAACTTTAACATTGTTCGTGATCCAAGCTACTCATTCGTAATTATTGACTATTGATTTCTTCACATAGAATATTTTTGTTTTTGAACTTTAATTAATGAACATAAACGTCCAAGTTGTAAAATAAATAAACAATTTTTGTAATTATAGAATTAAAATAAATTTGATAGCAGTGTTTTTGGAAATAAATTTTTAAAAAGAAGCTCCCGACGACCCAAAATCTATCTCGCGTTATAAGTCACAACTTTGAATATTGAATTGTATTAGTTTGTACCATTACAATATTCCACTGAAAACTGAATTATAGTCATGTTTACATCTGTCTGAACCTGTGAATACAGCTTTTGTTCTACCGACAACAGCAATCGACATTAAGGGAAGAATTTAAAGATGTTTTAACATCTGTTGTTATATCACAAATTATTATTAAAGTTGTAGGTTAATACCTTTTTTGACAAGAAAAGCATGCAATTCGCAACAAGGAAATTAGCAAAACTAAATTTGCATTCGTTGTTAACTCTGAAAATAAATTAATCCAACTTTATATAAAATAAGGGAATGCGAGGGAATATTTACCCATCAATTTCTGACAAAATTAACATTGCAAATTAATACTGTTGTTGAACTAAGCCATTACTGACGTAGTTTAAACTTTGTGGAGTGCGAGAGTGTCTTCAATAATTGAGTTATTAATGGCAAATATAGACTTGCCAAAGCAAACTGAGAAATAAAATTTACTTACAGGGTTGTCAAGATTGTGTGAATTATTTGCTTTGTGTAGGTCTATTTGACTCGAGCATTCGTCTAAGTAGGCAGGCAGTAATTGTATATGCCGTAACAAATTAAAAATCGTGTTTATTTGAATGTTTCGTATTACTAAACTACATGTTGGGTAGATTTGGAAAAGTATGCACTGATTAGATATGCCCCTCTGATGAAATAAGATTATGACCGTCAATTAAGGATGACTTTACGTAGCTGAGAATTCTTATATTATCTATTTTCACAAAAGTTATCAGTTGGTTTCAATTAGAAACATCACAACAATTTTGATTTAGCTTAAATCGATCAACCCTCTCATCGTACTACTAATTTTTTAAACTTTAAATGTATGTGCATTACATAGTAAAATTTCACCGGTACCTCTATCGAATCTCTCTTAAGGACAACCCTGAGCGAAGTATTTTCTTTTCGTTCCAAAATGCGGTTCAACTTTGGTAAATATCAAATATAATTTAAATTGCCTTGCCAATGAACAGGTTATCAGAATATTCAACACACCCCTACATAAAATTGATATTAAGAGTGTCGTGGCAGTAAATAATTACAATGAGTCCCCGATTTAAATAAAAAATACTATACAATAGCTCATTTGCAAGTTTAGATCATCATAAGTTTACGCGAATAACAAGTTAACCAAATTTTCACAATACTGGTTCAGTAAGTGTTTATAATAGGTTTAGACATGTTTCATACAAGCGGATTTAAGCGAAGTGGGGCGAGGCGGATCATGATGGAAATAATTTAAGGTATTACTTTAAATAACTGCTCTCACACAGCAAGGGGTGTGAGAGGATACCGGCATAGTAGATGCTACTGCCCGCCGTATGTTTAAACTTGAACGGGCGACAGCGGCAACCGGCGTCGGGTTAATTTTCTGTTTTGAACAACAGTTTCGTATGAAGGCTTTTACACAAGGGGACAGAAACACACAGAAATGCTCGACACGTGTAACGCTAGTGCGCTATTTAAACAAATATTAGTGAATGGAAGAGAATTATTTAATTTTGGTAGGTTAAATGAGCTTAGTACGAACTCACTTTGAAAAATTTATAAAAGCTTGAAAAGTTTACATTTTATTAAAGGTATATTTCATTGTGATATTAAATTAGTTCAAGAAAAATTACCAATAAAAACCGGGGAGCTCACCGTTTACAGTAATATTTGTGTAAATTCGCATGAGGTTTAAAATCCCATAGAGTCATAAAACACAATACAATTTAATGCTAACGACCAGCTTTCGATATTAACTGCAAACCTTGCGAAAAATATTCGTGCAGAAGCGTTGATGACACTGAACTTACCCAACAAACAATTTTAGACGCACAAAGAGTGAGAACAGAAAGAGGATAATGGTTAAGGTCAGAATTAGAAGAAGAAAACCAAAACACTGGTTTAGTGAAAGTGGGCGTGTAGCAGGTAGACCCCTCAATGGGTGGCCGACGGCAAAATATTTTGAGCGTTGCTGGATAATTGGACCGGAAAGTGCGCATTAAAAGGGTGGTAAGCAAGTTTTTACTCTACAACTAAGTGTTAGATTTCAAATAACTGGAATGCGGGACCTAACGTGTCGCAGAAGTAAACAGGTGAATTAGTGGAGTTACTTAGAAATTCTTAGATCCTTAACAGTGAGTGCTGCCTGGGTTTTCTTGTTTTCTTGGTTTACGCTTGATATATATGTACACGTAAACTTGTAAATATTAATTGCAATTGGTTCACATACCGACGAAAATAGTTTTGTTTATACCTAAGCCAAATGTTATTGAAAAGGAAGTTTGAAACTTTCGGGACGATAAAAAAGTGTGGCTATCACTTTAAACGCAAGCTTTAAATATCGAACGTATTTGTAGTAAATTTCTTTGCGTATTTTAATATTTTTAATAGATTGTTTTAAAATGCTTTTTTTTCCATTTTTGGTTTTTTTTAATAACAAAATACCGGATTGAAGAAGTACTTGAAGAAGATCAATTTGGATTTAGGTGAAACAAGGGAATACTTGAGGCTATTTTAGCTCTGAGGGTGATAATAGAGGAGACAATAGAAAAAAGGAGAAAGCGTGTATATAGAGTTTGTAGATCTGGAAAAAGCATTCGAAGATGTAAAATGGGATCAAGTGTTCGACATACTCAAAGGATTTGGAATGTGTTTTAGAAATAGATGGATGGCACATAGCTCATACAAAAAGCAAACAACGGTAATAGAATTAAAGTAGAAACGTAGGGAAGAAGATATTAGGAAAGACACGAAACGGATGTGCCCTATACTCGTTAATTTTTTACTTGTGCATCGAAGAATCAATGAATACTGTCAAATGCAGAAAGACTTTGGAATTATTATGCAGCGACAAAAGATTGGTATGCTTAGATTTGCAGATGATTGAGCGGTATTAGCATATAGCAAGGACGAGTTAGAAGCAGCTCTTAATGAAATGGAAACAGTTATAACAGAAAAATACGGTATGAGGATTAACATAAATAAAACTAAAGTACTAGTATGCATACCATGGGAAAATATATCAAAAACTAGAAAACAAATAGGGAGCGAAAACTTATAAGAAGGTAAGAATTTTCGCTACCTAGGGAGCCAAATAACTCAAGATGAGAAAAGCGTGAGAAAAGCCGTGCTGCATTTAACAAGAAAAGGCAACTACTACGTTCAAAGACAAAAATATAGAAACATGGAAAATATTGCTGAAAGCGTATGTATGTCTGAAGCACAGTGCTGTACGACTGTGAAACTTAGACAGTAGGTGAAACGGACAGGAAAAAGATAAAAGCTTTTAAAATGAGGTGCTACAGACGTATGATGCAGATACCATGGACAGACAAAGTTAGGAACAAAGAGGTTCCAGAAATAATTGGAAAATAAAGAAATATGTGAGAAACAGTAAAAAGCAGAAGCGATGAGCGATAGGACCCATACCAAGGCTTGAGAGAAAAGTGCGGAATATATTAGAAGCAGACATAGAAAAAAAGAAGTAGAGGTACATCTAGGCTAGACTATTGCACACAGATAGTGAAAGATGTAGGCTGTAAGAATTTCAGGAATATGTGTAGGTTAGCTCAAAATAGAAATCAATGGAAGCACGCGTCCAATTAGATCCAAAACGGAAAACCTAATGATGAAAAAAAATTGTTCTTGAACCTGACGATTATTGTAAACAACTACGGGTGCTTGTTTTGCAATATTCTAAACAAATGTCGTGTGCGAAAGGATTAATTGAAAAACTTTTGATTCAGCAAATGTCTAAGAGTAGGGGGATCTTGGAAGCCTCAGGCTGCTTAACCCAATTGATGAGTGAAACACAGCACTGTACGGTTGTGAAACTTGGACAGTAGGGGAACGGACAGAAAAAAGTTAGAAGAAACCTTTGAAATGTGGTGCTACAGACGTATGATGAAGATATCATGGATAGACAAAGTTAAGAACAAAGAGGTTCTAGAAATGGTAGAAAAAGAAAGAAATACGTGGTAAACAATAAAAAATAAAAGAAATACGATAATAGGTCACATACTAAGGCATGAGGGAATAGTAGGAAATATATTAGAGGCAGAGAGGCAGGGATAGGAAAAAAGGTAGGACCTAGGTTAGACTATTGCACACAGATAGTCAAAGATGTAGGATGGGGGAATTTCAGGGAAATGTGTAGGCTGAGTCAGAATAGAAATCAATGGAGCTACGTGTCCAACCAGCTCCAAGACAGAAAACCAAATGACGAAAAGAATAATTGTACTTAAACCTAATGATTAATAAAGTAATTACAGGTGTTGGTATTGCAACATTCTCAACTAATGTTAATTGTGTGAAAGGACTCGCTGGAAAACTATTAATTCGGCAAATGTCTAAGTGGCGAGGGATCTTGGTAGCCACAGGCTGCTTAACCTCTTTCACATACTACTGAATATCGGTGAAAACAGTAGAAGAGAAATCGAGCTGTATCTAGGCTGTATGAATTTCAGGAAGCTGTGTAGACTAGTTCAGAATAGAAATCAGTGGAGACACGCGTTGTATCAATTGCAAGTCGGAGAACTTAATCACCAAAAAAAAAATTGCACTTAAGCCTGGTGATTAGTATAAACAACTGCAGGTGTTGGTTTTGCAATATTTCCAACTAATCTTGAATTTTCAAAAAAATTTATTGGAAAACTATTAATTCGGCAAATGTTCAAGAGTTGGGGGATCTTGGTAGCCACCGCCTGCTTAACCCCATTTACATAGCACTGAATATCGGTGAAATAGGGTATATATTTACAAAACAATAGAAGGGGAACCGAGTTGTATCTAGCAAAAAGGAGCAGCGGCTATGTTTGAATATAACAAACATAGAAACAAGGAAAAAATTGTTAAAAGCATATGTGTGGAGTTCAGCACTGTATGTCTATGAAATATAGGGACAGTAGGAGAAGTAGACAAGAAAAGGAAAAAATCTTTTAGATTGTTATACTTAGATGTATGATGATAATAGCATGGACAGACAGAGTTAATAACAGAGAGATTATAGAATTAGTAGGCGAATAACGATATCTGTAGAAAAAAAAAATATAAGAGAAATAGAAGGACCAGACACGTTTCAAGGAATTTTTGGGGAATAGTGCTGGCTATATTACAAGCAGGTATAGGAAAAAAAAGAGGTAGATATAGACCTAGATCAGACTATTGCACACAGATAGTGAAAAATGCAAACTGTAGGAATTTCAGGGAAATATGTAGGTTAGCTCAGAATTGGAAACAAGGAAGGTACGCGTCTAACCCGTTCCAGAACTGAAGACTTAATGATGATGATGAAATATCTTTTAATCACGTATAGTTCATGCATTGTATAAATTACAACTCGGAGCTTACTTTCACATTAACATCCTCCGCCCGCCTGTGGCGGAGGAGAGGATTTCACCCGCATCCGACCCGCTCCACTCCGCCTAGAAACCGATTGTGTGGGACTCAATCAGGTATACGAGGAGATTCTCTGCATTGAGGTGGGTGACCACTAATTTCAAAGTCCCGGGATTAATTGTCGACACGGACAGCTTGGGAAGTTCAGGTAAGTGCTTTTACCTCGTGACTTAGTGTGTACAGTTTAAGATTGTGCCGCGCCAGTAGTTGTAGTATCTAATATTCCTTTTAACATGAGTTTGAACCATTCTCGTTTAATTAGGAGGTTAAGCGAGAAAAAATAAAAGCTTTCGCTGTAACGAAATAAAATTTAGAATTAAATAAAGATATTACTAATTACTCACCAGTGATCGTATAACTGTTAAATCATAAGATTCCCAAGTGGTTATATTCGATATTTGCGTGCATTTCCCCCTTTGTGTGGGATTGCAAATTCGAAGCCCCACATTTTTAGTTATACGCCGATACGCCACTTAGCGAGCGAAGACATCAGAAACAAAAGCACTCGCCCAGAATTAAAGCCCAACTGTCTTATTACAATGGACAAACACGATAACCCGATAGGAAAATGTGCATTTGCTACTGGCGCTTGCAGTTACTCCGTCGTGAAACAAGAACATAAGCAATAAGAGTATGTTTGCTCAAGGCAAGTTTTAATGTACCTCTTTAAACAAGTTAAGGAATTATTACACAAATATGGACAGGTGTTGCAATATGGAAATGAGAACTTGTATTTTAAAATACATGGGGTACATTATTATGGATAGTATTTATTTTATGGTCACTTAATTGGGGTTGAAGGTTTGAATTTTAGGCAATGGTTTAAAAATTGCTCACGGGAATTTTGGAACGTTACAATCTTTTAATTTGATCTTTTAATCTTTACCCTCCCCCTCCCCCCCGTTCTCTCACTCGCCTTTCTCTTCCTCTCTTTCTCTCACATGCTTCCGCTGTCCTAACACCAGCTGTCTATTTTCTCTTGCAAAATCTTCCATTTACGTTGTAACCGATCTTCGTCGGTTGACTTGTTTGAGACTTGTCCGACTATCTATATACCAACCAAGAATAATAATCAAAGACAAGTCGGAACACTCGGCTCGGGTGGTTAATACACTATGATCAATTTCCAATGTATTCACAAGGATCTTGACAAAGTTGTAGTCTTATCCGTAGTTAGAATGACTTGGGAATCTTCCGGACTAGCTTGGGACTCTATCTCCCGCGGTTAATTATAGAGACTTTCAAGGGTTTCTATTCTACGGACATTTTACGGCGCTACTACTTTCTTAAATTATTTTACAAGACAACGTTACAGAGCAAAAGTAGATACCTTCTAGTGTATAACGTATCTTAAAGGATTTATCTTGACGTTACTTTTAATTTAATTGTAAATAAATACTACTACTTTTAACACTACTTATGATAACCAAGCGAATAGTTTATATAACAATTGAGTTGGTATCTCGAACCAGTTTTTATAGTCTCAGGTCGGTCTTTATGACCATAACTGCATAATTTAAACTCTTTCTCTCTATCGTTAATTTATATAATCATAGACCTGTATGAATAAATTTAAGTCAACTCAATGCATCTATTTCTATTGAAAAATTTAGTTACACAAAATCAAATAAAAGTTATTTCTTTTTAAACAATTTGTAATAATTTAATTTTGAATTCATACTTCATAATAAAAACACATATTTAATTATCGAAGGTGATCGGATCTGAGGTTCTACGACTTACAATTAAAACCATAAGATCATTATATATTGCATTTATTTAAAATTCAGTGCAATGTTAATAATCATTTTCTAATATTGCAAAATTTCTGAAACCATTTTCATTTTATACTCGACTTTTAAATCAAAATTTTAAATAACGTTTCACATAATCTTCCATCAATTAATGTTCAACAAAATATTTAGATCAATAACATTAAATAAAGTTCACTTAGTATTTCATCAGTTTGAAATTTAAAGGAAATGTTTTGGAAACGACTCACCCGTCATTACAGTCAACGCAATCTGGCTTGTCCATGACGTAAAAGTTGATTACAAAACGTAACCTAAACGGGGCCTCCAACTTGCATAGTTGTTTATGACATCTAAAGCGTGTTGTTGTGATAATTTCTCGGGATCAATAAACTGCACCGATAGGTAAGTACATCTTGGTTAAAACGTGTTGCTACGTTTCAAAGTGACATCATATGTTACAAATACAAAAGCTTCTCATAGTTGTATTAGGTTTTATTTTAATTAATCTATATTTACACGTAGTTGCGCTACAAAGAAATAATATTTAATTAAACTTTACGTATAGAAATTATACGAACCATTGGTTAGTTGGTTTTGATTAATTATTCAGATAGACCATGGTACTAGCTATGCGTAGACTTGCTGCCAGAGCACTAAGCAAATACATCTTAGCGTGTTGGTGTTTGGACTACAAGTAGAATTTTCCGTTGCAGCCGGCGGTGTTCAACAGAACAAACAACCTGAGGCATGTTACAAAACCGGTAGATGCACACCTAACCTGTGACTTTATTTAACTGCGTTATAATAAATTTTTGATTTCTGGTCTGTTGAGCTTATTAAGATTTATTTTATGAAAATTACACAAGTTTTGATGTTGGGTAAATTTATAACACAAAATAATTTATTGGGAGGACAATACGGAAACTAAAAATGATCGATTCGTTGCAATATTGCTCCATAAGGGTCTGTAGAAAATTAAACTGTTTCAACATTGGCTATTAATTAAATTTTCTTCGTCCATGTGCAGATTTTAGAACAAAAAATCTTCTATTAACATCCTGATGGCACTTTTATGCAAAACTTCAACATTTAAACGTTTTTTCCTCATTCCCGAGTAAAAAGTTTGCTATAATGTATACGTAATTTTTGTTCTTGACCTATTTTTTAATTAAATATTAATTCCACACTTCTTTCTTGGCAATGCATGTCCTTTACAACTACTTGATTTTGTAAGGTTTACGTGCCCTTGCGTTGAACGCCGCTGTACTCTTATACATACATACTTTTACTTAAATTTCTAGTCTTAATAATATAAAAAGCGTAAAATGTAAAAGCAACTTAGAGTATGTGGTAGAATGTAAATAACAGTCGATCGAGAAGTCAAATCTAAACTTACTTTCAGCATAGCACTTATAACAATATCGTTGTAAACCATTCGAGTAATCAAAGTTGCCTTGGTAATGATTTTCAAATATCTGAAAGTATACAAATCTACAGAAAGTTTTTCAAGTTGTGTTTCAAATTTCTGCTTTAATTGTCTACAAAAACGCAGTGAAGGATTTCCATAAGTCTCAATTTTGATCGAGTTAAGGATAACTGCAGTAAATTTAAAATTTTAAAACGCTGAACCTAATCCAAAAACCAAAACGGGAATATATAACGCCTGAATAAATAATCTGGATCACAATTCGATTGCAACCCGAGCGCGTTGACTGCCTGACCCCAACATTTAATCTTCGTAAATGGTTGCCTTATGACAACCCGTAAATTATAGGAGCGGTAATAATAATGCGCAGTTTAGTCAAAATTTTCTCGCACTTTGTCGGGACAATCTTTGAAATCCATCACTGATGAAGTTATTGAGACGCACTTTGTACATTTGTATAACTTTTCCCCTATTGATTTATTCAAAATGTTTCCGATAATAAAAAACGCGTATGTATTTATTTTTTAAATGTTCCTGAAATCCCTAAGTAATATGTGTAAGGGTTAAAAAATAAAATCGTATACAAAATGCTCCTTTAGAGTCTATATCGCAGTTAACAAAATTGAAACTTCGAGGTAGTGTTTGTAGTGCGGTATTTTGATTGCTTGTTAAAGGTGTCGTTATACAAAGTACTTCTAAACAATTAGAGTTGTCTTTCACAACTATTGCAATTTATTTCATAACTTATTTCTATATAAGGTTGTTACAATTGAGCTTATTTTCTTTTATGTATTGAACGGTTTATTAAAGATACTAGCCTGCCTATTATCCACGCAAACCAATTGTAAAGCATGTATTCCAAAACTTAAGTCAATATATTTAAAAATCGCTCTAATATCTGTATCTAACTGCTAAAAATGCTAAAAAACAATATTATTATAAATTCTACAAAAAGATTTGTCCGTATTTAAAAGTATTCCGTTTAATAGGAATTGTTCCACAAACGTATTCGAAGTACAAATATATTATCTTTCAAAGTAAACCTATTTTCTTGTGTATGAGTTTTAAGGTATCGGCTGATGAATATTTGCTGTCAACCTCAGAAGTAGATAGGCTACCTTCGTACTGAGTCAAAGTCGCACATTTTTATATGCAAATCGCCATAAGAAAATCTAAAGCTCATTTTTGAAATTTTTGTACGTTTCTAGATTATTCATCGAAAGCACGAGTTCATTACTTTCACTTTCACATGGAATGACTACCCTCCTCCTTAGGATAGGTACAACAGGAGGATTCGAGTGTGGATGTTGGATTGTTTAAGATCCTTACTTTGCTTGAAGGGGTTCTCAACTTTAAGTGGTAGTGGTAGCGATAGAAAAAAAAGAATAAAAATTTACTATATAATCTGTTATATATACATATATATATATATATATATATATATATATATTCAATTTTAGGTTGTTTAGAGACACAGAGCGGTGCCGTGCAGTAGAAACTGAACGTTAACTACATCGGCATGATAGCGCTGCATGCCGATGTAGTTAACGTTCAGTTTCCTACTGCACGGCACCGCTCTGTGTCTCTAAACAACCTAAAATTGAAATATGTCCCGACTAGCTCAGTCTAATCCACACAGAGTGCACAACGTTACGGTAACAAAAATTTACCCCCTTTTATGTAATACTTTCCTACTTGAATGAAACAACAAAATTGACCAAGATTTGTATAATGACAAAGAAAAAATATCCCCAAAATTATAGCTGCCTTTAGTTAGTTCAAAGACAGCAAAAATGACACGGCACACTATTGGAAACACCCTTGAATGTTCGTGACTTTTCCCTTTTACGTAAATTTTTACATATAAAAAGATTTTTGACGACCCTTTACATAAATATTATGGTATAATAGAAAATATAGTAAATGTTCAATAAAAAAGAAAATAATGCTTTATGCTAGTTACATAATGTTCTGACTTGTAGTTTTCCTTGTCCTTTTGTTCTCCCTATTCATGGATCTGCTACAGCGTGCTGTTGACCAGTACCCCTGGATTGCTTTCAGTTGAGTTCACTTGTTGAGTTTATAGTACCGCAAAACCCCATTCAATGCTTAGAACAATCCTGTTTTCTGCTCCGATGTGTACATGCAAACCAATATTTTTATGCAATTTTAGCTCGATTTAAATTCGGATTTATTTGCAAATTTAGATTTATGTACCAATCTAGAGTTTTCCCAGATTTTTCCAGACTTTCCCAGAGAGCCTTTATCTAGTTAACGGTAAAACTTCTCTTGTATTTCACTATTATCTTAATTTCAAAATTTTTTTATCACGACTTCCACGAAATATAATTATTTAATATTTCTATGTTCACTTTACGTAAAATTTTAATTTGAACTGATGTGAAACGTGCTCAGGTTGAAGGAAGACTGCTTGTCTATAAAATTTGAGTGATATATAAAGCAACGCCTCCATCTGATACCATTGGTTAACGGCGTCCTTTGGTCAAAGTTTAAGGCATGCTATAGGATATTGTCAATACTCTGGGCTTTCTCAGGTGTGTATTTCATAATAATCCACCGAAACAATCTGTCGGTCACGTAGTATTTAAGTCCTACATAGTGGTGTACTTTCACCCGTCTGTTTCGTATTCCTGTAGGAAATTTTAACTCGACTTCGCGCCAAGACAAACTTATGGCTCTATATACCCCTAAATAACCCTATTATCATAGCAATATATATATATATATATATATATATACATATATATATATATATATAATATATATATATATATATATATATATATTGCAGTAGTTTTGGGATTAAATTCGAGCCCTATCGTTTTAAGCCATAAAATATGCTCTGTGTATTCTCTAGATCGGCTCGCTAATTCGTGCCCCAATGTTTGGTGTCATAAAAATGCAGTAGTTTTGCCTGTAAAGAAGCCCTAAAATCGAGCCCTAACTTTGGGTGCAATAACCTGAAATGTTTTTCTATTTGAAAATATAACTCCAGCAATTTGTACCTAAATAAAACTTCGATACAAATTTTAAGTTTGATTATGATATGTTCTAGTTTGATTTTTACAAAAATTGCTTCTCCCAGTTGATCTACCACGGCTAGCTCTGGGCACTATCTCCTAGGATATACTTACCTCAACTTCACATTCTTTCAACACCTTTACACACAACAAAATACAAAAATAAAAAAAATATCCTTGGACAAGCATACGCTCTTTTATTTATATAACATAAATGATTATTCAAACAATTTTAATATTTACATTGTTATATGTACAATATATATTTGACCCTTTTTTTCAATCTGAATTGTTTGTGAGTTATTACACTTCAACCTTTTTATTTTTCAAAGTAGATGGGCCTATCGTGAAACCCTAAATTTATCTTTACTTGGTCTATGGTGAGCTCAGTATAAACCTTTTTCCCTGATATGCATAAAATATTGCACGGTCAAATTACTCTGAAGACCCGTTTACTCTTTACATAAAAGATTATTACTCCTGTTTTTACCTACTCAAATAATAATGAAAAATTGTCTTTTCTATACGGTAATCAAATTAATTTTCGGTTCATAAAATTTTCACCACATAATTCTGAACACATCTAGCTTTATAACACAATGCCAGCACCACAGTTCAACAATAAAACAAAATTCGTTACCTCGTGTGTTCTTTGGACGCACCATCTCCTTGGATTTTTCCCACGTTCTCATGAACAGCTACTCCATCTCAACCCAAAAATCCAGTTCCTCAGTTATTAGTGGATGCTTTTCATACCACATCCATCCAATTCTAAATTATCTCAATTTAACGTGCCACCAGCACTCTCGTTCAAGAAATACTTGGTTCGCTTACCTCAGTAGCATCCTGTTGTACTCGTACAATTATTTATACTAATTTATTTTCAGCCCGTTTAATCTGTTAGCACTAACTCGTGCACTTACAACACTTGTAACAATGTACGACGAACCGCACTCTGTCGCAGTTTTTAATTTTAATTTAGGATATTTTCACGATGCTACTTAATGTACTCGAAGCAGATCAGAAGATTAAGAGAGCCCTACCACCCCTGGAAGAACTTTTATAATCTTCAAACCTTTTCTCTAGTCGCGTATTTCTACAGCTTTCGCTGAACTATCACATTCGTTACAAACAATTCTCCAAATTCCTCCACTCAAATACGCAACAAACTTTAAAAACTCAAAATTCGCTCCTTCCACCATGGAGTAAGCACGAATAACTAGCTATCAGTTGCAACCGTCGAGGCGTACCCAGAAATTCATTCCTCCCCACACCTCTAACAGCCTGCAAAACACGCCCATAGTGCCTGCGTCTCTATTTTGCTTGCAGTCATGCGTTCATAACCACTATTTTCTGGCTCACTCGTGTTTTCCTACTTTCATCAAGTTCCGCCTATCGCCGTCCTGTCTACGGTTACGATTCTCTCGTTAAATGTGCGCCTTGAAAATCGATATCGTCGACAAACATCTTGCATCTTTGTTTCACCCATTTGTCTTTTAAAAATACTTGTCTGTCACGCGCATGAAAACTGCTTGTACTTCTATCAGCTGATGTATGCTGTCTCCAGTTATTGTTTGCAAACGATTCTCCGTCCCTTAAAATTTTTGGTTTTTGCTTCACAAATAACATACTTGTTCGTTAACCTGGCCTTTCCCGCTGTACAATACCTTGAAATGTTATCGCCTCGTTTTATAGCTTTCAAAGAAATATTTATTTACTTTAAGCTTGCATTCTCTGAACTTCTCGACCGTTTGGTTATATTATTCTTCTACGAATTAAACTAACGTACCTTTTAGTTTACTATGCTAAATAAATATCCGTTGCATCAATTATTGATTTTTTTATACCGCGAAGCTTTAATATTTGCCTGCAATAGTCAACCTTGTATTAAATTAGCGTATACAAATTATTGATTTTTTCCTACCGCGAAGCTTTAGTATTCTCCATGGTTGTACGCACTTAACGTATACAAATTATTGATTTATACCTTGTCTTATACTAAAGTATACAAACTCTTGATTCAAAGCGTAATAAATAATTTATTATTTTTCTATCTACAGGGTCGTTATAAAAATATCTTCTGGGCTTATTTACACACGTTGACCTTTGACCTACACAGTTTTTATATATATATATATATATATATACATATATATTACCGTGTAACCTTCCCTAAATCGAGCCTCAGTAGCAAAATTATTTGAAAATTTATTAATTTTCTAAAAATCGCAAATTGCACACAATAGAAGAATTTTCCAAAAAAAATATAATTTCTTACCCAGATTCCGCTCTTCATCACCTTAATTCTTCAACCGCTTCCCTGGTTAGCTCAGTTGGGCCTCCTTTTGGATACCTAGATTCACTATCATACTCTTTATCGTTCACGCACACTCTCAATAAAACCACAAAATAATACAACAATTATACAATATTTATTTACCACTATTTACAAATAAAAGTTCAAGATTATCTCCATTTCGGTGGTCAAGTTACTCCTGAATAAATTCGTTTTTGTAAAGTCCAGAATTTTAACTAGAAATATCCAACACATTGAATGTAACAGGAGTAAATGGGCCCTGAATAATACCTTATCTTTCTTTCTTTATTTATAATTAATTGTAATTAGGAAACTCTGGAGTATGGTGAGCTCATGATAACCCAGTTTTTTTTTATGATCAATGTATGCTTTTTACTTAGCATACGCTTACTGCAAACAAAACAAAAACTCATGTACTCTTAACAAAAAAATATTTAAATTCTTGAGGAACGTTAATATTCTTTATATACACCTTTAGATTTATATTTAAATACCATAATAAAAGTTAGTTATGCGTATTATTTTCAATACGCAAAATAATACAAAATACCATCACAGCTCTCACACATCACAATAACCTTCCTAGTTTATCAAAAACAACAAATTTTAAAGCGTTACCTGGAATTTCTTAAAGATCCCTACTCCGTTGATGATGCCGTTAAGTTGTTTTCCTCTCGGTTTCGTGGTTCTGCTCTGTTCGCCGCCTACAGCTATTTGTAGATGAACACCCTTTAAGTTGTGCTGCTATGCTGTTCATACCCGATACATCCAAATCCAAATCCAAATATATTACACTTATTTTATAATTGCTTAATTTAATTTACGTTACTTTACGTCACTTCACGAGCTTGTTAAAATTATATGTTGCACCTCACTAAAATTTAGACTCGTCACTATCCGCGTTCAAATTATGAAGCCAACACTGTACTATTTAATTTAAAATAATTTTATATACTTACAAGCTCGTGGTAAATTTCTGTACGTAGTCTGAAGCGATGAAAATACTAAGGGACCTCTATTAATTTTCTTAAAGTATTTATACAATTTCCTATGCCACCTCTCGGCCGCTCTTCACGCGAAATCCTTCATTTAAAATAATACTTCTTAAACTTTTGGTTCAACCGTTTTCGAAATCTTCGAAATTTAACTCGTCGTTATTATCTTTTCCGAAAAACCTGCATTCAATATTCCCGTGTTTGTTTGTTTTACAACTAGCTATATAGACCAATGAAATATTTTGTGACGTCTTAAAAACCCCGCCTGTATTAACGCTATTCCTCTCTTATGCATATTCTATGTTTCCTTCTAACCTTGTTTAAGTGGTAGAAAATCAATATTACTGTCCACGTTTTAAACTAACCCATGTGGACTGAATACGTGCGTTTTGAAATGAACTGCTATTATGCCTGTTTCATTCCGAAGCATTTCATTGATCGTCCATTCCTTCTGCACTTTAAGGAAACTTTTAGTTAGCATTCATGCGAACCGTCCGACCGTTTACAACAATATACCTAGAATACTGTCTTTTATCTACACAAATAAGGGAAACATGACATTTCGAAAACATGCAGGTGTTCAATTTAACGATCGTTTTTAAAACAACCTTTCTAGGAGTTTACGTTTCAAGGTATTTTATATTCAATGGCTGTTCGTTTGATAGCAAAGCGTTTCACCTCGGTATTATCGATTTTTCAAGCTCTTATGCGTATTAGACGTAATAACCCTTTCAACTAAACTCAATTAAATTAATTAATTTGCATTGGCTTTTCCCGTTTATTTCTTTACAAACCTAACTAAATTTTTAATTACTACTTGCAAAATTATGGCAATACTTGTTACTTTAAAATGAACTAAATGAAATAAATTTCGCAGGTAAATTCTGGTTGTTTCCTCTATACAGGGTGTTTGAAATTGCCTTGTTTATACTTAAATTTAGCCCTTTAAAACCACTACAATACATATATATATATATATATATATATATATATATATATCATATGAAGGCTATGTATCTAAATACATAAGTAAATGCACATCTAACCAACTTTGCATTTATATTTTTTCTTAATAACGAAACAATACTTCTAACAATATGAGATGTATAAAATAGTGAACGATATTGATAGTTCAATATATATATTATATATATATACATATATATATATATATATATATTGCTGTGACACCTCTCTTTAGAGAGCGAGTTAAAAGAATGCTGTGACAACAGTACAACAATTATAAAATTTCTAATTACTAGCTAACTTTTCTATTCCTTATTTTACCTGGCCAGCTCAACGGAAGATATGGAATTTACAAAATGAAATAGATCACAGCAAACTCAATGCTACAACTGTACATTCAAAAACAATTTCTTTCATACAAAGAATGTAGAACAGTATACAACCTTAGTTTATATACAAACGTATTACTAAATTATTATTAAATAATCCTTACCTAATTTTTGTTAGCATTTATAGAATTCAAATCTCTTCTCTTGTGGATAATCTACATATTTTTTATTAACCGCTTGTAAGGGTGATTGGCTAATAATCCTTGAGAGTCAAAATGTTTCAAGCTTTGACCTCAAAACTTTTTGGTAAATATCCTCTTACAAAACGAAAATATTATAAGATTAATTACAAATTAATTACAAATATTTGAATATTTTTACAAACACAGATTGTAACGATTTTTCTCTCTCTAATTGGCTCCGCTAGCCTCACGCATGGGCGCTAGTGAAACGCTTTTCTATACTTCTGGCCGACAATACTTTATAATCACCATGCTCCAAGTTAGGTGTCTGCAAAACAAAGTCTTCCGACGTAACTAGGGGTCTATTCCTTGGGTAGAGCTATGAGCAATGGGGGTAAGTCGAAATCTGTGGGGGTCACACTCAAACTAAAACAAACAGGCGCCACCAAGTCCAGATTGATTCATGTAAATGGCATGGCTAATTTCTAAGGGCGGACGTGGAGACCCAAAGAAAAAAGATCGCCTTCGCTGACAAAAACCTGTCTTAACAGAATAAGACGCTGTTCCTGTAAGGAAAAATAATAATTAAGTCACATAAAAATGGGAACACTATTTGTGTCCCTCAAATATATCTAAAAATGCAAAAGAATGTTTCCTACATAAGGGTACCATAAAATTGAACTCTTATTGCTTTTTGTTTATCAGGTCTGATCAAACTAGATCAGAATAAAAGACTTTAAGCGTGGATTATAAATTTACTAGAAAGAATTTTTCTGTTTCTGTAAATAAAATTTAATGCAATAAAATAAAATGAATACTTGAATTACTTGAAGAATTATTGTAAAGTTTATCAACTTGATTCTTACTCAAATATATTACAACCCAGTGTGACTGGTTATACTAAGGTTTTCTAACCCAATCAGATCTGTGTAGGTCATTTACAAATTAATATACAAAACTTTCTTTTTAAGTTAACAGTATTAAAATCGATTTGAAGTCAAAATATTCACAAAGATATTCTCTAATTTTATCAAAGGTGGTAGTAATGTAATACTAAACATCTGCTTGCAATTGTGCAATTGTTGACGGCATATTTCAAACAAACAAGTGACGTAGCCGCAGCTGTTAATTTATGCTGAAGCCACGTGTAGTCACATATCTACGAAACTAAGTGAAATTTAAATTTGATACTGGAGAAAACCAGCTTAGCTACAGATAAACTGAATAACAAATTTGTGCTTCTATAAAACAAAATGAAATAACGTGCTTTTAGAAGGAAGCACTGAGGAAATCTTAAAGCTATTACGAACCAAACCCCGGGCTGCTGTCCTTGGCTAGATTGGGAACTGCATCGCCGTGCGGAGTCTGCAGCTAATTATTCCTGCTTTCCATGCTTTAAATACAGGTGTTGAAGCGAAGTGGGTTTCTTACATTGATTCAAAGTTGCATAAATTTTGTAGCGTAATCTTCCATGGTCTAATCTAAGTTATAAATATAATTTTCGTTGCGTAGTTTGTAAGTCGTAGTTTGTAAGTCGTAGTTGCGCTAAACAAATTTTTAAATTAGATACTATGATAACGAATATACAATACCAACCGTTACTCAGGAAGTGTGTTACACAATTAATGCGACCCGGAGGTCACTCGCCATTCTCTTCGAATGCATGCTGTCGCTGCTTTTACCTATCGACGAGTGCCCCTGCCGCGTTCTTGCATGGTGGGAGGGTCCCGAGGGGGGTTGTCAATCCTCTCACGCGCGTGCCTGTGGCTATGGAATACACCGACCTCCGAAACAAATAGACTAACGTCTCTAGATACTGTATTAATGCAAAATTTGATTGTTACACGTATTATTACTTTAGTTAATAAAGGTGTTTTAACATTCGTTATACCTTTAATGCAGAGATTTTAATGCAAAAATAAAATTGTTACACTACCCCTTTCCTAAAAGAAAAAATTTTTTTTCCTTTAAGGAACAACTTCAAATATAACAAATACAAAAAATTTTTTATTATAATAATACTAGCCTTTTCTACCTTCCTAATTAACTATGCAATTTTATGAATTTATTCAAATGGGGGAGACAAATATTTACAAATGCGAGTGTGTTGGTAACTACGTGTACCTGACGTCCATCGGGAGACAAAATCGGGGAGTCACAATCGGTATTAATCAAAATTGGGAGGGGGTCAAATTAGAAAGTCAAACACTCCACGGGACAAAAAAATTCAAATTCACGATAATTCTTTAACTTGAGGTTCTTACTTCAAACAAGACTAATATTTACTACCTGTAACCAGACATTTTACAATTTATTTCAAATTCCACAAAAAAACTTCACTTCCTGGAGCTCAATTAGCTCTCTCTAAAAAAAAGGAATGCTTCCTCATCAAAACAGCATAACTATTCAAAGTATTATCACTATAAGGTGACAATCAAATAGAAGACCCTACTAATAGGTCTAAATTTAAAACACTATCATCACAAAGTGATAATCAAAACAAAAGTGACCTAACCATAAGGTTACTTAACAAATTCAAATACAAAATATTATCACTTTATTACAAAGAGATAATCAAAACGAAGGTAACCTAACCATAAGGTTACTTAACAAATTCAAATACAAAATATTATCACTTTATTACAAAGAGATAATCAAAACGAAGGTAACCTAACCATAAGGTTACTTAACAAATTCAAATACAAAATCGAACCAGTTAGGGCTGTAATATCCTACACCCTACTGATTATCCTATCACTAAGTTCCAACAAACAACAGATCTCATTAGTGATGGACCAAATGGTGAGACTCACCAAGCCAACCTTGACCTTATCAAACCAAAGAATTTCGAACGGTCAAAAAAACAAGGAAAGAATAAACTAATATTCTCTCTACCTAGATAAGTAGAAATCAGGACTAACAATTAAATAGCCCACTTACTTCTACATTGTAAAGATATCTGTTAAAGACATCTTCTAAACACATCTCCGAATAACGCGCGAGCAAAACGACCAGCGTGCACACCAAGGCACACCTCAAACTTACAAAATCTACAAAATCTCTAACCACTTATTTCACTTCTCAAACAAAATACTCAAAATTAATGAACCGACACTAAATCAAAAATCGGAACAAAACAAAGCAAACCACTACTGCATTACATAACATCAAAGAGATGACCGGACCGGAACTAATCGTCAGGATCATCATTTTCATTTGGATACGACGCTTCAACTGGTTTCAAGTCCTTTACGTGCCATTTCCTGCTCTTGTTCCATCTTCGTTCTCTAACTCATACACTAAATTGGAATGTTTTTTCGAACTTTACTCATAATGAACTTTGGAGCTAACTTAGCGGAAAACTTATCACTAGCACTCGAGAGGACCTTATTAGCTCTCCAAACACTTTCTCCGACTTGGAATGAAATGTCTCTTCTCCTAAGATTGTAGCGTTTACTCGAACGTTGATAAGCTACATGCAAATTTTCACGGACATTCCCAAAATATCAAATAAAAGTTGACGATCCAAAACATAAGAAGGTCTACTACTGGAGACGACATCAACATCCTCACCAGGTTTAAAATTATCATTATAAGCTTTTCCACTTAAGGGTACCTGACGACCAAAGACTAAAAATTTGGAGAATAGTTGGTGGACTCATGTTTTGCTGAGTTGATTGCGTATTGGATCTTTGATATCTCACTATCCCACGTATCATGTCCTTCTACGTATGAACGGATTGCTGTACCAACTGTCTTATTGATTCTTTCCACAAAATTGCATTGTGGAGCATAAACAGCATTATACCAAATCTTTTGAATTTCGTACCTTGCACACAAAGCTTTAAAAATACGTCCAATTAATTGTGGACCATTATCACAAATAACAAACTGTGGTACTACCGTAGACAAGAAATACTTTTCCTCCAAAATTTCTCAATCAAATGTGCCGTGGCACTACGCAAAGGTTGCAAAATCGAATACTTGAGAACCAATCACCAACAACTAAAAGCCATTTATGTCCGCGTTTTGGAACGAGGAAACGGACCCAATCAAAATTCCTAAAGCAATGGTTTGGAACGGTAGTCCAACCTTGCCAATATTCTTCCAATTTTAGCCCATCATCCCAAGGGGGACCTTTATTGGTGGATTTTGAGCACCACAATCACTCAAACATTCCATACGAATAGAAGTTAAACTTGTAAGATAACCCATCTTGCCCTTTCATTTGGGTGCTTGACAACAAAATTTTCTTTCTCAAAGATTCATACCACAAGTCTACACCATCAAGTTTAATCTCTACTAAATTAACTTCTGGATTTTCTAAAGGAACACCACGACTAAGACAATCTGGGACTATATTAAACTTTCCTTTCCTATGCACCAATTCAAATGAATGTTGCCTTAATCGAACTGACCATCTGGCGAGTTTTCCAGTTGGATTCTGAAGATTACTCAACCAAAGTAACGAAAAATGATCGGTGACAACTGTGAAGCGAACTCCTTCTACCCACGGACGAAATTTCTCAATTGCAAAAATAACTGCTAAACACTCTCTCTGTGGTGGAATAATTGCGCTCTGTACGGCTCAGGGTTTTACTTGCGTACGAAATTACACGCTCTTCTCCTTTACATTTTGAATCAAAACAGCTCCTAACCCAGTGTTGCTTGCGTCACACTCAACAATGAAGGGTGCTGAGTAGTCTGGCTGCGAAAGAAGAGGTGCAGAAACTAATGCTTGCTTGATCAGCACAAATGAATTTTCTGCTTCAGCACTCCAATTTACAGTTTGACCTTTTTTCTTACTCTTAATGAGGTCATTGATAGGCGAAACTAAAGACGAAAAATTCTTTATAAAACGACGGTACCAGCTGCACATTCCTATAAACCTTTTAATCTCCGTTGTGGTTTTCGGACAAGGAAAGTTAACCATTGCCGACACCTTATCGGGATCTGTACGAAGTGAGTTAGAGCCTACTATATAACCCAAAAATTTAAGTGTCTTTTTAAAAAATTCACATTTACTTATGTTTATAGTGAGGTTAGCTTCTTTTAAACGTTGCTTAACCTCTACCAATAACTTTAGGTGTTCTTCAAAAGATGACGAACATAATATTATGTCGTCCAAATAGCAAAATACATGGGGTTCAAAACGTGGACCAAAAATTGCATCTACTAAACGCTGTTGTGTCTGCGCAGCATTCTTCAACCCAAACGGCATGCATGTAAATCTAAATTGTCCTCGTGAAATAACACTGAAGGCAGTCTTATCCTTAGACGACTCACTAAGAGGATTTGTCCAAAACGATTTTCTCAAATCAAGTGACGAAATGTAGTTCGCACCTCTCAACATATTGAGAATTCTGTCTACGTTTGCAAGGGGGTACGAATCATGAACAGTTAAGTCGTTCAGGGTTCTACCATCAAAACAGAAGCGATATTCTCCATCTGCTTTCTTAACCAACAAAACTGGAGAGGACCACGGACTAGTACACGGTTCTATAACTTTAAGTTTAAGCATGTCGTCCAACTCCTCATTCAATATCTTACTCATATATGGTGACATGACATATGGTTTCTTATGGAAGGGTTTGGCATTGCCTGTGTCTATGTCCATTTCAATTAGGTGAGTTCGTCCTAATCTATCGTCGCTGCTAATCTCACTAAATGAATTTATTAACTCTTGTGCTTGCACATTGAGCATCTGAAAGGTCATGTAAACCAAATAAGAATCTTCAGTGTTCAAAGGGATGGAAGACGAACCTATATACCCAATGTCGTTCCCAATGTTACTTTGGATAAACCAATTATTACTTCTAAAGTCAGCAACTACACCAAATAATTTTGCAAAGTCACTACCGAAGATAAAGGTGTGAGGTAGGGACGGAACCACTAATGCATTAAGGATGCGGCAATCATTACCTATACAAATTGGCAAATCAACTGAGCCTACAACAGACTTTATTGAACCATCAGCTGTAGTGATACCTGTTTTTGCTGAACTAAAAATTTTCAAGTCTAATTTTCTAACAATTGAAAGGGCTAATGATCCTACCACTGAGGTAGTGCATCCCGAATCTAGAAGACCGGTAATGTCTCTATCCATTAACTTCACCATAATGTAAGGTCGATTATCACACTGCTTCTCAATGAATAAAGTATTATTCTTAGGCTTCGGAGAGTCCTGACAAAATTTTAACAACTGTAAGCCATCTCGACCACTCGTCTTTACAAAAGTATTTTTCTTGTTTACAAATCATAACCATGGCCTTATTACGCGGAACAGGATGCCGACCACTATGCGCCTGCCGCCTTACTGGTTTTTGAACATTGTGGACATGACGTTGCCTTAACGCCTTTTCGACCACATCCAAAACAAAAATTTTCTTGGTTGCTCTACAATCTCTAAACCAATGTCCACTACGGGAGCAATTCCAACAAACAAAATTATTTCTCTTGTCGGGACTAAAGAAATTACAAACTGAGGACTCAAGAGCTCTTATCCGCTACTGTTACTTGGGGATTAACTAATTTATTCTGAAACACCCTACTCTTAACAGCACAAACTTTTTCATTCAACCCAGGATGTTTGTTCTCAAATAGATGCTTAGAGGGTTTCAAATCTTGTTAGGTTTACTAGAAGATGCTAAAACCAAGTTTAGTTTCATCAAAGAAGCTTCTTCTAACCTTTTACCCAAATTTACTAAGGTAGACAAATCTTGAATGTCCGACAATGCAAGTGCTGAAATATATTCAGGAACCAAATTTCTTCTTATCATCTTAACTTTAGTAACTTCTGCTGGCTCGTTGGTCAGTCTACTAAACAGGGTTTGCATATGCGCGACAAATAAAATAATCCTTTCGTCTTTACCTTGACGACGATTTCTGATCTTTTCCCAAATGTCATCATCTGAAGAACCGGGTAGAAAATCTTCCTTAAACGTTCTAACAAGGAGTTCCAGTCTCTCAATGAATTTTTACTGTTCTAAACCAAACTAAAGCGTCACCCACAAAAGTTCACATGCTGATCCAAATAAATCAGTTTCGGATACCTTACGAGATTGTGCTAAATCACTAACTCTATCTAAAATGAATATAGTTGTTTGGGATCACCTGAGAATTTTACAGGCCATGAACCTATAGGTACGGAAGTCGTTACATACGAAGTCGAATGAATAGGTGCACTAGCAACTGAAGGAGATACTACAACGGACCGATCCAAATAGGTGGACTCTGTACTTTTATTGATTTTATCGTATAACTCAGCTTCAAGGGTTAATATCGTTGCTACTGTCTCATTTCTGAACTTAATTGCTTCCTCGGAATTTATTGAAGGATTTTCATGCGCTTAACTCGCCCCGAAAGGTGGTTTAACCTTGAACAAGCTCTCCTAAAAATTGAGTCTGATGAGTCACCTTCAAATTCGGACACAACATTACGAACTGACTCGACTGAAACTGAAATTTCTTTACTTTCCGTTGCAAAGTCTACTTCATAACACGAAAGATCGATCAAACAACCAGGCTTATCTATTTCTTTAGCTAACAATCTACCTAAAATTTTCCTTTTCTCCAACACTGGTCTCTCACTCACCACTCCTCTGATTCTCAGCTCATACTCCAATTCTTCTTTAAGTAGACAAACAATTTGGAATTTTTCCGACATGATTACTCAAGCCTAATGGAATCAAACCGATAAATCTAACTGATCTGAACCTTACAAAAGTGATCAAAACAAATTCGTACTACTAGAGGTAAAAATCAAAAGGTGTTTTTGGTAAAATAATTTTTGCCAAAACAATATCAAAAAAATTATATGGGGTCAAAATAGAACGAAAGTCAAAAATAAATTTGACCAAGTTAATCAATTGACTGTATGAGGGTTAATGTTACAACCAATCTTTTATCAAAAGCAAACAAACAAATCTAAATGTCAAATCGACTTTAAGCAATCAAATTTCGACGCAAAATAATTTTTGGACAAATAGATTTCAAAGCAAATTAAATTTTGAGCTAACAAATTTCGAAGCAAATCAAATTATGAATAACAAATTTCGAGGTAAATCAAATTATGAACAAACAAATTTCGAGGCCCCAAACGTTGCCGGCGCCAGTGTAACGATTTTTTCTCTCTCTAATTGGCTCCGCTAGCCTCACGCATGGGCGCTAGTGAAACGCTTTTCTATACTTCTGGCCGACAATACTTTATAATCACCATGCTCCAAGTTAGGTGTCTGCAAAACAAAGTCTTCCGACGTAACTAGGGTCTATTCCTTGGGTAGAGCTATGAGCAATGGGGGTAAGTCGAAATCTGTGGGGGTCACACTCAAACTAAAACAAACAGGCGCCACCAAGTCCAGATTGATTCATGTAAATGGCATGGCTAATTTCTAAGAGCGGACGTGGAGACCCAAAGAAAAAAGATCGCCTTCGCTGACAAAAACCTGTCTTAACAGAATAAGACGCTGTTCCTGTAAGGAAAATAATAATTAAGTCACATAAAAATGGGAACACTATTTGTGTCCCTCAAATATATCCTAAAATGCAAAAGAATATTTTCCTACATAAGGGTACCATAAAATTGAACTCTTATTGCTTTTTGTTTATCAGGTCTGATCAAACTAGATCAGAATAAAAGACTTTAAGCGTGGATTATAAATTTACTAGAAAGAATTTTTCTGTTTCTGTAAATAAAATTTAATGCAATAAAATAAAATGAATACTTGAATTACTTGAAGAATTATTGTAAAGGTTTATCAACTTGATTCTTACTCAAATATATTACAACCCAGTGTGACTGGTTATACTAAGGTTTTCTAACCCAATCAGATCTGTGTAGGTCATTTACAAATTAATATACAAAACTTTCTTTTTAAGTTAACAGTATTAAAATCGATTTGAAGTCAAAATATTCACAAAGATATTCTCTAATTTTATCAAAGGTGGTAGTAATGTAATACTAAACATCTGCTTGCAATTGTGCAATTGTTGACGGCATATTTCAAACAAACAAGTGACGTAGCCGCAGCTGTTAATTTATGCTGAAGCCACGTGTAGTCACATATCTACGAAACTAAGTGAAATTTAAATTTGATACTGGAGAAAACCAGCTTAGCTACAGATAAACTGAATAACAAATTTGTGCTTCTATAAAACAAAACGAAATAACGTGCTTTTAGAAGGAAGCACTGAGGAAATCTTAAAGCTATTACGAACCAAACCCCGGGCTGCTGTCCTTGGCTAGATTGGGAACTGCATCGCCGTGCGGAGTCTGCAGCTAATTATTCCTGCTTTCCATGCTTTAAATACCGGTGTTGAAGCGAAGTGGGTTTCTTACATTGATTCAAAGTTGCATAAATTTTGTAGCGTAATCTTCCATGGTCTAATCTAAGTTATAAATATAATTTTCGTTGCGTAGTTTGTAAGTCGTAGTTTGTAAGTCGTAGTTGCGCTAAACAAATTTTTAAATTAGATACTATGATAACGAATATACAATACCAACCGTTACTCAGGAAGTGTGTTACACAATTAATGCGACCCGGAGGTCACTCGCCATTCTCTTCGAATGCATGCTGTCGCTGCTTTTACCTATCGACGAGTGCCCCTGCCGCGTTCTTGCATGGTGGGAGGGTCCCGAGGGGTTGTCAATCCTCTCACGCGCGTGCCTGTGGCTGTGGAATACACCGACCTCCGAAACAAATAGACTAACGACTCTAGATACTGTATTAATGCAAAAATTTGATTGTTACACGTATTATTACTTTAGTTAATAAAGGTGTTTTAACATTCGTTATACCTTTAATGCAGAGATTTTTAATGCGAAAATAAAATTGTTACAAGATATTTAAAGTTTATATTTTCGAAACCAAATAGCACTTATGCAACTCTTAATTAACGGTATTAAATACTCTCCATTCCATTTCATATCGATGTTAAATTCTAGTTTAACAATTTGTCCATATCATTTTAATTCTTTATTTAGAATATTAAGTTTAAAAAGTGCATCTTGTATTTCCAACTAATTGTAAAACGCCGATGAGATTGATTAAAAATCATTCAAAACGTATTTGTTTCAAGTACAACCTGATTTGTTTTATTTATTGTAAAAAATAAATTTCTATGGATATGAATTATTAAATCTCTAAATAGAATACTCAATCAAAAATTGTATTGTTTTTTTAAATTTTAGCGTATTTTTCAGGATGTAAATTGCATTGTATGCATGATACAAAGTATATTTGTACACCACAATGTACATGTTATGTAGATTGTTATTGTAAGCGGTAAAGCCGCAATAAAGTTGGTTGAGGGAAGCATTGTAAAATATTGCGGTGTAAACTACGATAGCTAATTAGGAGAGAAAAGTGGACTGTATAAAAAATTAAGTGATAATTGAACAAACAACAAATAATTAATGTTTTTAATCCGATCAAACGTTTACTAAAAGCACACCTGTTAGTTTATGAAGCTGTGGTAACGATACAAACGATATAACGTCTACTCTGCCTTTTGCGGGTGAAGCAAAGCACATTTATTTCAATAGCGGCTCTGAAGAAAAGCGGTTCGTTAAATTAATTTGTCCTGCGTAGAACATGCAAAACAGCGATGCGGACTGTTCGAACCATAAATTGATTCTTTCTGAGCTTCGTGGATTTTCCAGTTACTACAATGTTTGCACATGCGGAATAACAACGTTCATCACTCGCGGCACATGTTGGCACGTGCTTCAAGTAAAACCATGGGAATTTTATTCTAATAAATTTAAATATACTGCGGCGAATGTAAATAATCAACAAACTCGACAGAAATAAAATTTAGCTATAACTTATTTACACTATAAGCGGAACAAATATATTGCATCAAAATAAAAGTACTCACATACATATATAAAGTTTTGGACTTAATAAACCATGCGGATTTGTATATAGCAGTACATGTGAGTTCTACGTTTGAACCGTTACGCTTGCGCTTTGCTACTTCTGTATATTCGTCAATATTTGACATATGATATACTATCCTTTTGTATTCAGTGGATGGATGTTTTTTATCGTATGGAAAATTTCTGTTGGACTACTCGATGCTATTTGAGCGGGATTCGGTCAATCTTTTGTTTTCTTGGACTCGTCTGCCATAAAGAATGTGGTTTTCTGTAGCTCTTGTTTTGAAAGTTAGATCCATTTTTTTTATGTTCATTTTCTGACATTCGATTCTATACTCATTCCTATTATTCACTAAAGCGATATCAACAAAGTGCATTATCGCCCGAAGGGTCCATGTTTTCGATCTTACGAAAATTCTGTATACGGTTAATTGTTGATCCAGTAAATTAACCTCATCATATGCTATTTTCATATTCTTTTACCACTTGTGAACGACCAATATCTATAAATTTATTCTTTCTTTTTCTATCTACTCACTTTGTCAACTTTACCTTTTCTATAAAATTATATACCAGATGAACCGTATTATTATCCATCAACTTTGGAGCAGAAATTCCATCTTCGCTAACAATCTAGCCAACTAAGCCGCTACCCTTTTTCTTCAAAACAGTGTCAGGCATCAATGGCATCTATTTCTATGGACTGTTCCAGCTGCAAAAATGTGACTGTTGGGAGGGCGAATAAAGCCTATTTTAGAACGAATCCTTGACTTATTATTCCTCCTTCATGATAATTATTTGGGGACTGTTCCAAATAGAATTTGTAGCTGGTTGCTGAAATATAATTAAACACGAGGCACTTTGAGGGTATATTAATAATTAAAAACTTGAAACTATTTATAAAGGGTTGTACATTTTAATAATTGTAAAGAAATTGAACAGCGCTACATTTTGCTGCTTACAGTAAAGCGTCTGGGTATGAACTGCTGAGAGCGCGTCATAAAATTAAAGAGGGAGGTTGGTAACCAGAAACTTACGCTAGATGGCGAGGCCATGAAAACATACATAATTTAAAGCATTTAAAATTATTAGAACAATATCCAACAGTGACGTTTTTGCAATTTCAATAAAAGGCCATACAAAGAAAATTAATTGTCAAAATAAAGCTTATTAGCCTCTTTTCTGTATTCATTTAAAAGGATGCAAAACAACATCTGCTCTTTGTCCACGCTGCTTTTGAACATCTGGCCCTAGTTCTGTAGAGAAACCTTAGTATTCAACAAAGTCATAAGCGAGACCAATTTTTTCATTCAAAACAAGCACTTTTATTCCCCACGACATCACTTTCCTTTAATATATAGCTTGAAGGACAAATTTTAAATAAATGGCACCATTTGTTCGTCAATATTGATATTTGGTTCAAGTTCAAGCTCAAGTTATCTCTTCTGACTAAATTCATAAAGGGTTTAATGTTATAAAATTTAGCCTTCCAATCTGGTGGGGGTTCTAAAGTATTCACTAAATGCAGAAATGTCCTTAACTGAAAGAATCTGTCACGGGCCACGGGACATCGAAAATGCATTGATTCCATAATACTCTCGACCAGAACATTATAACTTTTTGTAATTTTTGTCAAATTTCTAATTAGAATGTGTATCTCAAATAACTCTAAAGCTGATGTGTTTCTAAAATTTATTTGAATGGCATATATATTTGTGTAATAAGCCATATTTTTTTCGTTTCCTTGAACGAATTTATCTTTGTAATACCTGTATTTCCCTTCACCTCTCTCCTCTCCTCCTTCACCCGTCCCCACCCCCAATCTTTTCATCCCTCGCACTCTCTCTGCTTCTGTTTCTGTATCAACAACATTCGCACTGTTTTCCAATTCAAGTGATTTTTCAGTGTCCTGCTTAGTCATTACATCTGGCGTAGTTTCTAAGTCAGAAGCTAATTCTTCTACGTCATCATTTTCATTTTCTTGGTCAAGATCCGAAAGTTTGCAACTTTCCAAATCTTGCAAATCCTGAACGTGCTACGGATTTTGTAATTCAGGTTCTTCTTTCATCGGTTTGCTGGAGAAGAAATTGAATGAGTTGCAGAATAAAATAACATTTTATGATGTATTTGTAAACAATGATTTTAAACACATATTTGGTACTAAATATACATTGTAGTGTACATAATATTTGTGCGATAACTTTCACCTTTGAATTCAAACCTACTTTGCAAAATTACAAAATATATTTTTTCTTACTATACAAGCTTTAAAAGTGTTTTTTATTATAATGAATTGCAAAAATTTATGATGGAAATAATATGAAACAATACATTTGATTTTTCAATGATCCACCCGAAGGTACTACATTGGCTAGGAAGCGAGTTTTTTTTACCTAAAAAATTTTGAATTTTGAAGAACGCTTGCTGTTTCAAGCAACGTAGAGATCTTTAGCGTGCGCGACAACACTCACATACGGGACCTGCATCTTACCTATTATCCAAACGAGGACGTATTTTTGTGAAAAATGCTCGCCTAGCATTCGAATCTGGGACTTTCGACACAATAGTCACAAGCATACCAACAACGCCACATAGTCGCCTTAATAATAATAATATTAAACGGCTTACCTATTATCTAACACGTTTTCCGCATTAAAATATGTTCTGAAGAATCACGTTTAAATTTAGATTGCCAGCTTGTAAATAGAGCTACATATGATTTACTGGATGTATAGTCTTTGGTCTTGAAGTTGCGTACGAGATCAAACATTATAAATTTATATAAACAAGAGGTGGGAATTCAATATACATTACAATGAGCATGTGATCTGATGGGATTTATGCCAAGTCGTAGAGTAGAAAGACCCCTAATTGGTGTGGTTTGTCAGAAGCTGATATTTTATTCACCCCTTTATTAAAACAACAAAAAAGGTTTTACACTACCAAACTTAAAAAGTACAAGCTTTAGCAGGAGACCATTTGCAATAATAACTATCGATTATTTTGTGTAGTAAACCCTGTCACTGAAGACATTTTATAGGTTATCCCATCCAATAAATTTTTCTGTCTATTTCCGATTACCGTTTGTCTGTAAATAAAACCCCGTAGTCATTCAGGCTAGAAGCTTTTCAATTCGAATAGATCCTTTCCATTTATCTGTCTACAGCAAGATGTTGAAAATCGACAAGGAGTAATTGACAGGATCATGGTTTAAAAGTAAGTTTATCAAATGAGCGATATTATCTATAACGGGCACTCGAATGCACTAAGGCAAAATACTATTTTGACACATCTGCGGGTATAATACCTTCTATATGTGTTTAAGTTCACTTCCTATATTTTAGCAATCTTTTTCAATTTTTTAAAATGATTTAATTTTGTCAGCTTATGCAAGTGTTTAATTTAAGTTCTATTCTAGTGCTATTCGTTGTTGAGAGTACTATAATCGGGTTCACATCATAAACGAGATTTTGCAATCTTAGGCGTTCTTACACGGAAATACTCTCAACTGAAATAAGCATTTGTGCCTTTGCTAGTTTGGAACGCTGTAAAATAAAACTATAATTCCGTATGAGCATCCTACTGTAATAAAGCTGGAAATCTAATCAATAATGCATTACAAAAAAGTTGAATGTTTACCAAGCTCCAACTTTATCTAATTTTGATTATAGAATACGTGAGTTGGCACTTTTCAAAACTTTTATGTAAATAATGAGTGCAAAATATTATATACTATACACAACGATCCCCATGTTTTCTAATTCTTAATATTATACAGTTCCGTGGCTTTTTAAACTGTGACTTTGTCGTTACTGGTGCTTTAGTTAAACGTAGCTTTAGTTAGTTTCCATTAAAGTCTTATACAGAGTTTACTGTAATCCAACCTTGTGACAATACCATACTTTACTCTTCACAACAGTAAAAATTATGAAACATGTCTTGTAACAAATAAGTTGATAGGAAGGAAACCTCATCATCATCATTAGGTATTCAGTCCTGGAACTGGTTAGATGCGTGCTCTCATTGTTTTCTATTCTGAACTAACCTACACATTTCCCTGAAATTTGCAGTCTGCATCCATCACTATCTGATTTAGGTCTACAATTACGTCCATTTTCCTATCTCTGTTTGTAATATATCCCACGCTATTCCCCAAAAATGCCTTAGAATGTATTCTGCCCTTCCAGTTCTCCTATTTATTTTCCACAGATATCTTTATTCCCCTACTATTTCTATAACCTATTTGTTATTAACTTTGTTTGTCCATGCTATCATCTTCATACATCTAAAGCACAACATTCCAAAAGGGTGCTACCGTTTTTCTGTCTGCTATTCCTAGAGACCACATCTTTCACTATTTGTGTGCAGTAGTCAACCTAGGTCTACCTCTACTTCTCTTTTTTCCTATCTCCGCTTCCAATATATTCCTCACTAGTCCCTCATGCCGTAGTATGTAGCCTTTCATTTTATCTCTCCTATTTATTACCGTTTTCCACATATTTCTTCCTTCCCCTACCATTTTTAGTACCTCTTTGTTCTTAACTTTGTATGTTCATGACATCTTCATCATACGTCTGAAGCACCACATTTCAAAGGCTTCTACCGTTTTTTTGTCCGCTTCTCCTACTGTCCAGGCGCCACAGCTGTACAGTGCTGTGCTCCACACATGTGTTTTAAGCAGTCTTTTTATTGTTTTTGTTTGTTGCCTTTGAACACAGTAGTTGGTTTTTTTTGTTGTTAAATGTAGCACGACCTTGTGCTAATCTTTGTTTTTTATCTTTTTCTCTTTTCCCACCTTGCGATATTTTTCTTCCTAGGAAGCAGAAATCCTTACCCTCTTGTAATTCTGTTACTTATTTGTATTCTTGTTTTTGGTTTATATTCCCCTTCTTTGCATACTAGAACTTCAGTTTTATTTTTATTAATTTTCATACCGTATTTCTCTGTTAGAACTGTTTCCATTTCATTAAGAGCAGCTTCTAACTATTCCTTGCTAAATGCTAATAGCGCTATATCATCTGCAAATTTAAGCATATCAATTTTTTGTCCCTGTAGAGTAATTCCAAATGTCTTCCTGCATTTGACAGTATTCATTGCCTCTTCAATGTACAAGTTAAAAATTAATGGGGATAGGGCACATCCCAGTCTCACCCTTTTCCTAATGTGTACTTCTCTACGTTCCTGCTCTAATTCTATTACTGCTGTTTGCTCTTTGTATAAGCTATGTACTATTTGTCTATTCCTATAACACGTTCCAATCTTTTTGAGTGTTTTGTACATTTTTTACATTTTACATTGTCAAATGCTTTTTCTAGATCTACATACCCTATATACATGCTTTCTCGTTTTTCTATTGTTTTCTGCATTATCACTCTCAGAGCTAAAATAGCCTACCATGTTCCACTATTTTGCCTAAACCCAAATTGGTCTTCTCCTAGTATTTTTTCATTTCGTTTTTTCTTTCGTCTTTGTACAATTCTAGTTAATATTTTTGACACGTGTGCTGTCAAAATTATTATATATATTTTCACATCTATCCGCGCTTTTCTTTTTTGGTATAGTTACTATGATGTTACGTTTGAAATCTTTGGGTATCTCGCCTGTCTCATACATATAGCTTACAAGATGGAAGAGACGTTCTGTTATTGCTTGTCCAGCGGCTTTTAGAGTTTCTGCTTGCACATTATCTGTACCCAGTGCCTTACCACTTTTCATACCCTTTAATGCTAATTCAAACTCATCTCTAAGTATAGAATATTTTAAGTCATCATTTTCAACGTCTGATTCCTGTTCTAATGCTGTTAGTTCCCCTCCTGCACATAAATTCCCTATATAATCTTGCCATCTAGCCACTTTCTCTACATTTTTTGTAATGACGTTTCCTCCCGCGTCCTTTATAATTTTGCTATTCGGTTTTATATCCCTAAACTTGATTCTAATTAGTTTTAATGCTTTATATGTCTTTCCTATTTCTATCTTAGTTTGTACCTCTTTGCACATTTCATCAATCCATTGTTCTTTAGCTTTCCTGCATTTACAAATAATTTTCCATTTTATGGCTTTGTATCTCTGTTTTCCTGTTTCGTTTGAGCTATTTTTGTATTTTCGTCTTTATTCTATTAGATTTAAGGATACCCTTTGTTATCGATAGTTTCTTATTTTCTCTTTTGTGTATATCCCATGTCTAGACTAGATTAAATATTATTCGATTTTTTTCAACTTCCTTAGTATCATATATTTTCCCGATATCTTTCCACAATTCATTTGACTTTTTTCGAATCTTTCTTGAATATCTTTATCTTTCAGTTTCTCAAAGTCAAAGTGCCTGTTTCCGTTTCTTTTTTCAAAGTTTTAAATTCTAGTGCAGCTGTCATAATCATGATGTTGTGGTCAGTGTCTATATCTGCTTCTGGGTAGCTTCTACAGTCTTTTACTTGATTCCTAAACCATTGTCTAACAAGAATGTAATCTATTTGATAGCTTCCTATATCTCCTGGCATCTTCCAAGTATTTCGTCTTCTAGCTTAATGTTGAAATAATGTGTTTGTGATGATTAAATTGTTCTTGTCGCAAAATTCTACCAGCCTATTTCACCTGTCGTTTCTCGTGCCCAAACCAAATAAACCTACTTCCGCTCCTTCCCTACCCTCACCTAATACTGCATTAAAATCCACCGTAATTATTACATTTTCATGTCCTTTTTACGTATCTTAATATGTCTTCGATACCTTTGTAAATTCTTCTACCTCTTCGTCACTGTAGCAAGAGATGGGCATGTATACTTGTATTATTACCGTGTTTACTAGTTTAAACTTTAATCTGACCATGATACGATGAATAAAAGAACAGATATAGATTAACCAAGCTGTATATACACGTATCTACTTAATTTCAAACCTAAAACTAATTTAATTTGACCACTGGTATAACACAGGAACACGTACGTGCGCATACACACACACACACACACACACACACACACACATTCACACTTACCCACACACATCCATGCACATTCATCACACGGACACTCAATCAAGATAAGTTTAAACTACAAACGACCTGATAAGATGATCAGGTATTGTCCAAATTATAAGGGAATTATCGTTTAAGGTTATTCACAGTTAACATGTTCACGAGGCAAATAATTTATAGTTCACAGTTTTAAATATTGTATTTTTCATTTTTGGATTTGATGTATACTTTAAGTTTTATATAGTTCAAAAATATTGATGTGTATTCAACCTCAATTTAGTAAGTACCTATTGTATATTGCTTGATGCCCGTATTGACGTTTCTGTAGTTTCTTTGAAATTAACCGAAAGCTTAGAATATAATAAAGAGTACGCTTGACTAACCGGCTGACCTACAACCTGCTAATATCATTGAATATATTCAAATCAGCAAGGTCGTTATACTACATAACATTTAGAAGATATGGGTTTCTATCAACGAACAACCGAATCTTATGGAGCTAATACCATCTATACTCCTAAAACGCTGGGCTAAACTTAACACAAAATTGCCATCATTGAACAACAGAAAAATTATTCTGATACAATGCAGAAAAAAATGCATCTTTCCACGGCATATTCCAGAAGTACTAACCAATTTGCATGCCTTATTACAAAGAGATGGTAAAATTATTGCGCCGGTTCTTAAGAGATTTAACGACAACTAAAACATAAAATTCTAAACTTGGAAATTAAACTAACTCTTAATCTCATCAATAATACGAAAAAAAAATTAACAATTATTAATTCAAAAACATCTGATACTATACCACACTACATGCATATTGAGTACACACGTCGCTAAAACATTGTCTACAATAAATTTCTAATAATTTGACTAATATAGTTTGGTCTAGGTCTTCCTATTAGTGATGGATTCGAACCGAACCGAACCGAACCTTGCCCTAGGTTCGGTTCGGTTCGGTTCGAAAACTTTTTAGTCCGGTTCGGTTCGAAAAAATATATTTCGATTCGGTTCGGTTCGGTTCGAAAAAAATGAACCGAACCTCGAACCAAACCGAACCGGTTCGACATTTTGATATTTTAAACAACTAGTACGTTCAACTACAACAATTTAAATGTTTAATGTAGTTTTTATATTTAGTAGTTGCTACTTTCAAATAAACCCAACGTTAATTTGCTTTAGATTTTAGTAGCACAAATCATATTAATACTATTTGTACATTTTTGATTTTTCAATACGTACTATCTTTAACAAAGCCTAATTACAATTAGGTTAATAGTGAAAGCCACCTCTAAAATTTAAAATGTGTTAATATTTGATGATTTTTACTAATGCCATTTTACCGTGCAAGAACGATATCACACGATCTTTGCGATTACTTTTATTTTAGTTTAGTAAAAATTTTTTATCTACAAACGTACCCCGATGACAAAATTTATTAGATATGCAACACTAATACCTATTACATTTTTACTTATTGGCTTAAAACTCGATGACCATGTACATTAGAAAATCGTTCTATTTCTTATATGATTGCGACTAGAGATTTTAAAATGTGCATTTGGGAGAAGTTAAGATTGACATGTTTTTAGTGAAAATTAAATTTTTAAACTAAATTTTTATTTAAAAAATCGAACCTTTCGAACCGAACCGGACCGAACCTTGAGCTAGGTTTGGTTCGGTTCGAAAAATTTGCCGATCCGGTTCGAGGTTCGGTTTGAAAATAAAATCTCCGGTTCGGTTCGGTTCGGTTGGAAAAATCAAACCGAACCTCGAACCGAACCTCGAACCTGTTCGGTTCGTGTCCATCCCTACTCCTATACTCTTCTATCTTTTTCTTATCTACCTGATTCTACACAGATAGTAGCAACCTGATGGTTGTTATAGAACTCCAACATGTTTAAATGATACTCATTTATAAGGAAATGATATATTACCTGGTTATCCCTTCCAAAAAAAAAAAATTAAATTATATGATATGGTAAGGCTTTAGCAGCAAATCGCTGTCAACATGACAGACCGCTAGCTAATTGTGAGTTATGTCATGGTGACGTTTATTAAATTATATGTTATGGTAAGGCTTAAGGAACGAATCGCTACCAACATGACAGACCGCTAACTAATTGTGAGTTATATCGTGGTGATATTTAGTTAACTGATTTTTATTTGTTTATTTTTTTGCTTTGTTTTCGAACTTACTTAAGGTCGGTTTGACGCAGCTCTAAATTCTTTTCTATTCTGAGCTAGTCTAAAAAGATCTACATACCCTTCACAACCTAAATATCTAATAATTTGACTAATATAGCTTTATCTAGGTCTTCCTGCTCTATTTTTATTTGGCAATCTATAATCTAAGATCTTACTGAATAGTCCGTCATGTCTTAACTGGTGCCCTATCGTTCTATCTCTCCTTACCTTTAATTGTTTCCACATACATGGTGCCTCACCTATCCTTCTATAAACTTCCTCATTTGTTACTCTATCTGTCCAACTAATCTTTAATATTCTCCTATAACACCAAGTTTCAAAAGTTTCAATCTTTTTCTTATCTACCTCTTTAATTGTCCAAGTCTCACTACCGTATAATAGAACGCACCATACGTACGACTTTAAGAAACTTTTTCTATTATCTAAACTAATACTATTAGCCATTAGTAAGTCTTTCTTTTCTAAAAACATTTTTCTAGCTTGAGCTATTCTAGCTACTATATCCCTTCTGCTACGTTCATCCTTTGTAATTATACTAACTAAATAGCGGAATTCATCTGCCTCCTCTAACTCGGTATTACCTATTTTTAATTTTGGTTTAGAACTAGGCTGTAACTCACTTGTCATTATCTTTGTCTTTCCTGAGTTAATTTTCGTACTATAGTTACTCTATAGTATCTCACCTAAAATATTTAAAAACTCTCCTAACTATTTTCTAAACTCTGCTATAATGGCTATATCATCTGCAAAACGTAACATGTTTATTTTCTGTCCCTGTACACTAAAACCTATCTCTTTTCTCTCTCTAGCTGAGTTTAAAGCTTCCTTAATATAAACATTAAAAATCAAGGGAGATATCATACAGCCCTGTCTAACACCATTTCTAATCTTAGCTTCCTTTTCTATTTTATCAAATCTATTGGTCTTCGCCTCTATTTTTAATTATTATTGTTAGTAGTTTGGAAGCGTGGGAAGTTAAACTAACTGTTCTAAAATTCTCACACCTATCAGCTTTTGAGATTTTTGGGATTGGGATAATAATATTTTTTTCGAAATCTATTGGTGCCTCACCTGTGTCATATATTACTTTTACTAGTTCATATAATCTGCTTAAAGTTTTCCTATTTGCATATTTTATTAATTCTGCGGGTACATCGTCTATCCCCGACGCTTTATTTAGTTTAAGATTCTTAACAGCTCTATCAAATTTCTCTCTTAATATCGACAACCCTATTTGTACATCCTCTTCTTGGCTGTTCTCTAAATTATCCATATCGTCTCCCTTATATAAATTTTCTAAATATCTTTTCCATCTATCTGCTACCTCAACTTTATTTATTAGAAGCTCATTATTCTCATCTTGAATACCATTATAGCTTTTTCTATCTTCCCCGAAAACTTTTTAACTGCCCTATAAGCCCTGACTGTCTTACCTACTCTCAAATCATCTTGTACTCACTTACAATTCTCCTCCAGCCATTTATTTGAGCTTTTCTACACTCATGTACTATCTTATTTCTAACTCTATTATATTTTTGGTTACTTTCATACTTTCACTATCCAATTCTCCGAAAGGTTTAAGCTTACTTCTATGCTCTATTAAATCTAATATCGCCATTGTTACTCAGGGTTTTCTCGCTTTTACTTTTTTCTTACCTATAATCTGTGTTACTGTATCATGTACCGCCCTTTTTATTTCTTTCCATCTATTTTCTACGTTCTCTCCTATAGCTATCTCTTTGTTCTTATTATCTACTACTTGTTTATATTTCTCTTTCACCTCACTATTATTAAGCTTACTTAGATCATATCCCTTTCTTTAATCCTTTCTTAATTTTTTAGTTTTAGATTACACTTAATTTTAACTAAGTTATGATCGCTATCTATGTCAGCCCCTGGATAACTACGACAGTCTTTAACTTGATTTTTAAATCTTTGTTGAAATAAAAATATAAGCTATTTGGTATCTAGCCCAATCACCTGACGCTTTCCAAGTATATCTTCTTCTAACATATTGTTCGAATACGATATTTACAGTTACTAATCTATGTTCCCGGCAAAACTCAACTAATCTTTCTGCTCTATCATTTCGTCTACCATACCCAAATTTTCCTATAATTTCTCCCTCACTAGCTTCTCCCACTGACGCATTAAAATCGCCCATAACTATTAAATTCTCATCTCCTTTTACTTTTCTCACTATACTATTTATATCCTCGTATACCTTTTCTACTTCCTCATCCTCGTACTGAGTTGTTGGCATGTAAACCTGTACTAAAACAGTGTCTGTGGGTTTCGTACTCAATCTAACCATAACCTATACATTAGTTGAAGAAGATGTAATTATTTTATAATTATCTTTCCAAAAGTCATTACTATATGGCCATCTCACCTCACTAATAACTAAGACTATCTAAGACTACCTTCGACTAATAAATTCGTTACCTTATCTACTCTAAGTATTGACCTTACATTCCAAGTCCCTATCACTAAATCGAACCGTTGTTTTAAATTTTTACGATGACGAGCCCCAAGTACCCCCTCCCGGAGATCCGAATGATGGGCTATTCTAAGTTTATGTTTTATAATTTATTTTTATATATTATACTTCACTTTCCTACCTCACTCACTGACCCGCGAGTATAGGTTACCAACGTTTGCACTGAGACAAAGTTATATTAAATAATCGTGTTTACAATATCCCCATGTGTATATTAAAGTGCATTCGCAATATTTTAACAATCTTTTTCAAATATTTAGGAAAATTTGGTTTGTTACCTTATGTAGGTACTAAAATTTTATTCCAGTGTTATTCGTTGCAGAGAATATTCGAACGGAGTTTACGTCATAGACGAGTTTTTGCAATCTTATTAGGCGTTCTTACACGGAAATACACTTTAGATGTAATGAGTATCTGTGCCCTGCAAGTTTAGACACCATGTAGAATAAAACTCTAATATGAATATGAGCACCCTACTGTAGTAGAACTGGAAAGTTAATAAATAAACCACTAACTCTGTATAATAATTTCATTAAATTGTACTTTGCAAAAAGCTGAATGTTTACCAAATCTCAATTTCATTTGATTTTATTTACGATACTTGAGTTGAAACTTCTCTTAACTTTTATGTAAATAACGATCTTGAAACATTATATACTATCCACAACATACCTCATGTATTTGAATCAGTGGTATTATAATAATTGTGCCTCGGTAAAGCGTCATTTCAATAAGTTTTGACTATAGTCTTATACAAAGTTTACCGTAACCTTTCTATGAAAAGTGCAATCTTAGCGATACAGTAGAATGCTTTGCACTTCACAACAATGAAAATTATCATGTTTTGTAACCGAGTTAGAGAAGGTAGATGAATTTTGCTATTTAGGTAGTATAATTACAAAGGATGGACGTAGCAGAAGGGATATAGTAGCTAGAATAGCTCAAGCTAGAAAAATGTTTTTAAAAACGAAAAACTTACTAATAGCTAATAGTATTAGTTTAGATAATAGAAAAAGTTTCTTAAAGTCGTACATATGGAGCGTTCTACTATACAGTAGTGAGACTTGGACAATTAAAGAAGTAGATAAGAAAAAGATAGAAGCTTTTGAAACTTGGTGTTATAGGAGAATGTTTAAGATTAGTTGAACAGATAGAGTAACAAACGAGGAAGTTTATAGAAGGATAGGTGAGGATCCCTGTATGTGGAAACAATTGAAGGTCAGGAGAGATAGAATGATAGGGCACCAGTTAAGACATGAGGGACTATTTAGTAAAGTCTTAGATTATAGACTACCAAATAAAAATCGAGTAGGAAGGCCTAGACAAAGCTATATTAGTCAAATTATTAGAGATTTAGGTTGTGAAGGCTATGTAGACCTTTTTAGACTAGCTCAGAATAGAAAAGAATTTAGAGCTGCGTCAAACCGACTTTAAGTAAGTTCGAAAACAAAACAAAAAAAAATATAAAAATCAGTTAACTAAATGTCACCAGGACATAACTCACAATTAGTTAGCAGTTTGGCATGTTGGTAGCGTTTCGTTGCTTAAGCCTTACCATAACATATAATTTAATAAACGTCACCATGACATAACTCACAATTAGGTAGCGGTCTGGCATGTTGGCAGCGATTCGTTGCTTAAGCCTTACCATAACATATAATTTAACACTTTTCCTTTTTGAAGCGGATAACCAGGTTATATTTCATTTCCTTATAAATGGTAATCATGTAAACATGTTAGAGTTCTGTAACAACCATTAGGTTGCAAATATCTATGTAGAGCCAGCTGGATAGGAAAAAGATAGAAGGATATAGGAAGACCTAGACCAAACTATATTAGTCAAATTATTAGAAATTTAGGTTGTGAAGGGTATGTAGAGCTTTTTAGATTAGCACAGATTAGAAAAGAAGTTAGAGCTGCGTCAAACCGACCTTAGTAAGGTCGAAAACAAAATGGTGATGATGTAACAAATAAATAACCAGAAAGAAAATCTATAAGTACTAAAAATATATACTAAAAATAAAAAGTTAGAAATTTTGTACATTGTAAAATTTCTATTGCACAACATTTATACGCTATTAAAAAGTGGATAGAACCTTGTAATCCAATTGACGTTTTTCGAAAGTGGAAGCGACTTTAAGAGCTGTAAAGTGTTTATTTATCCTGATATTGAATAGTGAAAAATACACAAGCGATATAGGTTTAAGATACTGGGTGTATCTTAAGTTGATACCTTATTTTCAACTGAATAAGGAATTTGTTAAAATAAACAAAATTTTTAAATAACTTTGTAGGTTTACCTCGAAAATAAGCGAGCTACGGCAATTAAATCTTCTCGAAAGTTTGCTGGGTTTCTATAAGCTAAGCTCTTCATGAAACCTCACAAAAGGAAATCACAAAGATTGCGATCTGGTGACTCGGTCCTACCCACTTGTAAGTAAAGCTATTATCTAGAAACACTCTCACTGATCGGCTAAAATGAGATGTCTTGTCCTGCAAAATCCAAATACGTTGCCGCATATTTACAGGCACATCTTCTAAAAGTCCAGGAAGATCGTTTTGCAGGAAGTCTTGATAGCTTTAGCTAGTCAAACTTTTTGGCAGAATATGACATTCCACGAGTATCCCATTTGCAATTGCTCTCCACGCAAGTTATGTATCCCCCAATTACCTATATATTGATATATTGAATCTAATAGGAATTATTAGAAATTATTAAGTAAAAGTATAAGTTCAATGCAACATTGTAACACAAGGCTAACCCAGAGAGGTTATCGACAGTTCATGAGAACGGACATGCAACTTTGCATCCGTGAGGGCAGTGATACTGCAGGTGGCAGGTCACAGGCGGTCAACAGACCGCAATTACTTAGAATTAAGATTGATACATTGTAACAAAGTGTAAAGCAGACATGAGATCTGCAAGTTCCCACAAGCCGTGTGAGGGGCAGGTTATTATAAAAAGCCCGGGAGCTCAATGCCCGGCAGTCAGTCTTGAGTTTACAGCTTTTGCATTGTTGTCTACCTAGGCTACTCACCAGTACAATTAATTTTTTATAAAGTTATTATGTACAAATTATATTAAATTAAATTTGTTAAAGTGTCGAAGTTTTTTTAAAAAACACAGCTCCAAAGGCTTGAACTTTAACTGGCGCAGTCGTAACGGATGTCAAAAGGGCACTGAGAATCCAAAAATCGGAAGATTGGTGACCAAGAATGTTAATTCGAAATTTTGGCAGAACCCAAACCAAGTTGGAGGAAGAACAAGCATAGTCTAAATCCAACAAACAAACCAAGGTGGACAAAATACAGCATCGATCGAGCCCACCAAAGAAACAGATGAAATTAATGTAAGTTCATTTCCATACCTTTTTTTTAACCAGAAACTACAATTGATATATGCTAGTATTATAATTATTGATTACCATTTATTATTATTGTCTTATGAATTTTATTTTTATGAATTTTTCTTGAAAATAATTACAAAGTGAATTATTTCCAAAAAAAAACGAGACCTTATTTTAAGAAAGTATTAACCTATGAGACGAATGTTAAAGAGATATTTTTTTTCTTTAAAAAGCAAATGAGACTTGAATGTAAAAGAGATTTTCTTTTAAAAAGTAAATGAGAATTGATATTAAGAGATTCTTACCACAATTATTAGAACGAAAATAATCCAAAAAATAACGGGCGCACATTCACTAACACCAAATAACTAGCGCGATTCAAAAGCACGTTTTCAATCCGGTAAAATAAAAACACAGAACGCAAAATTAATTTCAAAGCCAAAGCTAAACCTTTAAAGCAATCACAAAAACGATTATTTAAAACATTGACCTCTATAAAACTATATGAACCGCAGCAAGAACATTCTGCATTAACTAAAACTACGGTAACCTAAAACCACTGTAATCTAAAAACGCCATCCGAAGAAAGCAAGAAGCATCATTTATTACACATTTAAAACCTCAGAGAAAATCGCTTTCAGAACCTTGCATAGTATAAAGCAACGCAATTAGCATTACACCACAACGAGCTATAAATAAATTGCAGTACAAACACGGTATACAATCTAAACGTCTTTCAATTAATTAATTAGCATTTATAAAGTGCATTACTCCAATACGAATACAGAATAACGCTAAACGTTATCATACGCTCATAATTGTAACCTGAAAACGCACATAACGGAGAGTTCAATTACAAGTCGTGAACACCGAGATATTTAAAAATAAATAGACGTAATACTTTATGCAAGCAGTTAGCAATTACAGAAGCGAAGTATCTAATTTCTATTAACACCTGTAAGTGTTAATAATCTCAACAAGTATAGTCATATGTACGCAATTATTACAAAGTAACAAAGATTACATCCTTTAGTATTCAATTTCAACAATAAAGCGCAGAAGTAATTAACCTCAAGTCATAATTACGCAACTCAGTAAAACCCACGGAAAGAATATTAATTACAAATTAACAGAATTTAACTAAAACAACGCTAAGCGAGAATAAACCTATCCATTTCAGATTCCTTAAGAAGCAGAAACTCAAGACAAATTAAAAGCTGCATAAAAACAAGCAAATCCAAGACTACGGTAATTAATTCAACGTTATTGAATACAAATCTCACGAGTACATCACCGCACTGTGTAACTAAGCACAAGTAACAGCGACTACGATTCTAAAAATAACCAGACGCAGTCTAAACTTAAAATAATAATCAAAATTAATATTACAAGTACGAAATTAATCTCAATTTTTACCAAATTTTTCACTTACCCAATCTAAATTGAAAATTAACAAATCCTGACCAAAAATAACGCTGAAAAGTAGCAAAATAAATCTCAATCTCTACAAAATTCAAAATTATTTATTCCAAAAGAAAAATTAATACATCCCAAGCATAATTAACGCTATAAATAGCAAAAACAACCCCAATATCTACAAAATTTGAAATTTTACAACCCAAACAAAAAATTAGTAAATCCGAAGCGAAAATAACAATACAAATAGCGAAATAAAGCTTAATTAAAAAAAAAAAAATTTTTTTAAAAATTCCCCAAAATCGAAAACAACCCTTAACCAACATGAGTAGCACAGAAATGCGACTCTATTTGGAGACAATACAGACATTTGATGGCACGCAGGCCCATCTCTCAAATTTCATTGGAGCATCTGAAATGTTCCTAAAAACCTTCTACAAACCCGGAGATGACCAAAGAAATTCATTGCTTATACGCTTGGTAATAAGTAAACTAACCGGAAGGGCACTAACCTTAATCGCCAGTAGGGACGATTTACAAGAATGGGAACAATTTAAACAGCTATTAATTGCATATTTTGGAGACCAACGTAACATAAAATGCCTGGTACGAGACTTAATAAACCTTAGAATGGAACACAACCAATCCCCCTACCAATTCGGAATGAAATGCCAAGACGTGAGAAGTTTAATTTTAACAAAATTAAAAATCGAAGAACCCGATCAAAACGTTAGACATTTAAAGACAAAAATGTATGACGAAATGGCACTAGACACATACATAAACGCTTTACCAGAACGACTATCGGATAAAATCAGATTCCAACAACCCCAAAATCTAGAAGAAGCTATGAGCCTAGTAATAGAAGAAGAAAATGTAATGTATTACCGCAACAGACTATACAACCCCAACGCGAATAAAAGTTATTCACCAATAAAAACCATACAAGCCACAAGACAAACAATCCCTCAACAAAAATTCACACCCTTTAACGCACAAACAAATCAACCGCGAAGTAATAACCCAAGTTTTAACAATACAAATTTTAATAATCAATATAAAAATTTTTCAAGACCAACATTCAACCCAACTTTTACGAAACCCGCATTCCAACCAAGATTTAATCAAAACTTAAATCAACAAAAACCAGCATTCAACGCAAACCCCAATAGAAATACACCAATGACTAATAATCATAACAACCCTAATAATTATTATAAACCAACACCAATGGATACCTCATCTGGTAACACCAGACAACATACAAAGATAACACATATCCGACCAAACCCTCATCAGAAACGTAATTTTACATCGGAAGAATTATTCCATCAAGAAATAGAAAAATTTGACACTGACCAGAATAATTACATTGAGACACCTACGAACAATGAATCAAACCATGCAGAAACTTACGAACGTGACGAACAATACGAAACTCACGAGGAGTACGACGAAGAAAACTCGAACTCAAATTTTCAAATGGACCCATTCATAGACAACCAAACTTAATAAACTTAAATAACATAAATCACTTAGTATTACCATACATAGAAATACCCCACGCCAAATTCAAACTATTAATCGACACTGGATCCTCTAAAACATTAATTAGCCCCAGAACCGTACAAAAACATTATTTAGATTATGTAGAAAGAGAACCATTTAAAATTAAAACAGCTCATCAAACGACACTACACCAATTCGTAGCAAATATACCCTTACCGAGAACATTTAATGTTAAAATGAAACATAAATTTTGTGTATTCGAATTTAACGACAAATATGACGGATTAATCGGAATGGACCTTCTAAGAAAATTAGGAGCCAACATTGACATTAAAAATCGCTTATTAAGGACAAAATACGGAAAAATCCCAATAAAATTTCAAAACACAAATTGAACAAAAATACACTATACAACCCCGAACGGAAAGAAAAATAAAAATCCCAGTAAAATCTAACAAAAATTTAGGAATAATAAATCATATGACATTTCAACAAGGAGTAGAAACCCCAACCGCTTTAGTACAAATAAAAGACAATTATGCAACCACAACAATATTAAATTCAAACGACTATCCCGTAGAATTATCACTGACAGACCCAATTAACGTAGAAGAACTAAATTTTAACGAAATGGAAATAGACGAAAATTTAGGAAACGATTACAACCCAATAGAACATGACGAAATGTTAAGAGAAAATTTAACTAACATACGCTTCAATACCGACATCAATCAAGAAGAAGAAAGAGCAATTAAAAACTTATGTTTTGAATACCGAGACATATTCCATTGCGAAGGAATACCATTAACATTCACCAACACAGTAAAACATAATATCGAGTTAACAGACAATAAACCAATCTTTACAAAGCATACAGACTACCTCATCCAAGCCAAGAAGAAGCTGACAGACAAGTAGCAGACTTATTAGACCAAGACATAATCCAGCACTCCAATTCACTATGGAGCAGCCCCGTGTTAATAGTACCTAAGAAATTAGACGCAACCGGAAAGAGAAAGTACAGAATGGTAATAGACTATAGAAAGTTAAATGAAAAAACGGTAGATGACAAATATCCACTACCAAATATAACCGAAATTTTAGACAAATTAGGCAAATGCCAATATTTTTCAACATTAGACCTAGCATCAGGATACCATCAGGTAGAGATGGAAGAAAAAGACATATCAAAAACAGTCTTCAGCACACCTAGAGGACATTACGAATACAAACGAATGCCATTTGGATTAAAGAACGCACCCGCTACTTTCCAGAGAGTCATGGACAATATACTACGAGGAATACACAATGAAAAATGCCTTGCATACCTTGATGACATCATAGTTTATTCCACATCATTGGTAGAACACATAGAAAGATTGAAAGAAGTATTCGAAAGCACATTTCATAGTACAATTAGATAAAAGTGAATTTTTACAAAAAGAAGTATCATTTTTAGGACATGTAATAACACCCCAAGGAGTAATGCCAAATCCAGACAAAACAAATGCAGTTCTAAATTACCCATTACCAAAGACAACCAAAGAAATTAAAGGATTTCTAGGACTTAGTGGTTACTACCGCAAATTCATTAAAGGTTACGCTCAGATAACCAAACCCCTGACAAATTGTTTAAAAAAGGGAAACAAAATTGAACACATCCCGGAATTTATTAAAGCCGTAGACAAAATTAAAAACATACTAACGAATCACCCTGTATTAGAATACCCAGACTTTACAAAACCATTTATACTGACGACAGACGCATCGAATGTAGCATTAGGCGCAGTATTGAGCCAAGGAAAAGTAGGTAGCGATAAACCCATCAGCTACGCATCCAGAACCCTGAATGAAACCGAACAAAAATATAGTATCATAGAAAAAGAATTATTAGCCATAATTTGGGCAACAAAATATTTTAGACCTTATTTATACGGAAGAAAATTTTACATATACACCGATCATAGACCACTAGTATGGTTATGCAAACTGAAAGAACCGAACTCAAAATTACAAAGATGGAGAATCAGACTCGAAGAGTATGATTACGAAATTATATATAAAAAAGGAATTTATAACAACAACGCAGACGCTTTAAGCAGAATCCAACTCAATGCATTAGAAACTAAATCCATTATAGGAAACGTAGACGAAGCAGAAATAAGGGAAGATCCAGACGAGATCGACACGATACATTCGACACAAAACGAAGAACCAAAAAACGCGATTAAAATCTTAAACGAAGCAATCGATATGAAACCTAACCAATTTATAATAACAGAACTTTTAAATAACCCCAATCCAGTAAAATATACAAAAGTAGATAACAAAAAGATATACCAAATTCAAATAACTAAAGACGACAACGAGGAACAAATAATTAAAATTTTAAAAGAATACACCCCCGAGAAAAAACGATTTTATTTTTATTTCAACACCGAACATTTATACTAAGATTTTCAGAATTATACATTAAACTATTCAACAACTCTGGACCTGAACTCATCGGATGTACTAGAAAACTAATAACACTAGACGACCCTGACGAAATAAACGATGTAATTAGAAATCAACACGAAGGAAAAACCAACCATCGTGGAATTAACGAAACAATAAAACAACTCATAAGACGTTATTATTTTAAAGACATGAAGGACTTGACCACAGATTTCATTAACCAATGCGAACTATGTGACAGAGCGAAATACGATAGGAAACCCCCAAAGATACCCTTAATGTTAATCAAAACACCCGACAAACCATTTCAAAAACTACATGCCGATACTCTAGTAGTAGAAGCACAAAACTATCTAACAATTGTAGACGCATTTACAAAAATAGGCCAAGCAATACCAATCACATCCAAAAATAGCATTGACGTGACCCAAGGATTTTTACAATATTTCACATTTTACGGAACACCCGAATCAATCACTTTAGACAATGGTAGCGAATTTAAAAACGAGACAATACAAAACACTTTAGAACTCCACAAAATAAAAATTCATTTCATAACGGAAAACCACCCTGAATCAAACGGACTAATCGAACGATTACATTTAACCCTGTTAGAACAAATTCGATTATTAAGAATAAATTATAAAAAAGGAACATATAACCAATTTAATGTCATACGCACTAATCGCCTATAATAACACAATTCACTCATCAACAAATTTTACACCCTTAGAATTAACATTAGGACATTCAGATTCACGAAATCCCTATGACATACACTACAATAAAGAAGTATATCAACAATATGCGAAAGATCACAAACAAAAACTAAAAATAACTTATGACAAAGTAAAAGATAAATTAGAAAACGATAAGGAACGTATCACCACAACCCGAAATAAAAATACCGACTCAAATAAATTTTCAATAGGACAAACCGTGTATGAGAAAAACTTTCAAAGCAAGCGACATAAAACAGCACCCAGAAATTTAGTACCATTTAAAATTAAGAAAATATCAGATAAAAACATAGCAGTAGTAGACAACGGTAAAATAACAAAGTACATTCATTTGAAAAACCTAAGACACCCTGTAATTTCAGATGGACAGTCATCACCCTTACCGTCAACCTCCACCCAGGTAGAACGGACAACCCAATAACAATAAACAAAAAACAACCCCGGTATACTACCAATGAACTAGGCAGTATACAAATTACAATATTTACTCAAATAATATCAACCCTTACTTTAATGTAACAAATTTTAGCAACTTTAAGAATAACGAAATAATATTTTTAATAGAAATCCCGATAGTAGAAAGTAACAATTATAATTATTATCATGTATTTGCTTTTCCAACAAAGGTTACTAGCACATACCAAGTAATCATACCCAAAACCAAATTCCTATCCCTAAATGAACTGAGATATGGTTATACAAACGAAAAATGTACTGAGGTAACACCAAACCAATATTTATGTCAATCGATGACGACAACAACCATTAAAGAAGACAGCCCTTGTGAAGTACAACTATTAAAATTCTCAAATCATTACGAAAACTGTGAATCCAAACAAGTGCAAATAACTAATATGAAAATTCAAAAAGTTACAGATAACAAATGGATAGCTATTTTCCCAACAGAAGTAATAGCAACCATCCACTGCAACCAAGATGAAAATAACCAAGCATTAATCGGAAGCAAACTAATTACCCTCAAAGAAGATTGTTATGTGAAATTGAAAGATGAAGTAATCAGAGTTTATCAAGATCCCATAGCAACAAAGAAACTTGCAAACCTACCGGAACTACAGTTCAAGATACAACAAGAAGACGAAGAATTAATCAAGAAACCTATGAAGCTAGAGCATCTAGACTTAGACGATCTTAACCACGCCGTGAAATTAGTGGAAAGTTACAAAGAACAATTAAGTGAACTCAAAACGCCAAAGTTACATTATAATAATATAAGTGTTTGGACAATTGTATTAATCATTTTAATAATTTTTGTAATTATATATGTATTTTACAAAATGTACCTTAGATATAAGAATGAAGGAAACAGTTCTAGATTTAAGGAAACAAAGAGAAAAAAGGAAACAATAAGTATACCCTTAGAAACAATGAATTTTAAATGAATTTGAATAATGAATTTTATGTATTTAAAAATTAAGAAAAACCTTAATTTTTCATTTACGGTGGGAGGAGTTATGTATCCCCCAATTACCTATATATTGATATATTGAATCTAATAGGAATTATTAGAAATTATTAAGTAAAAGTATAAGTTCAATGCAACATTGTAACACAAGGATAACCCAGAGAGGTTATCGACAGTTCATGAGAACGGACATGCAACTTTGCATCCGTGAGGGCAGTGATACTGCAGGTGGCAGGTCACAGGCGGTCAACAGACCGCAATTACTTAGAATTAAGATTGATACATTGTAACAAAGTGTAAAGCAGACATGAGATCTGCAAGTTCCCACAAGCCGTGTGAGGGGCAGGTTATTATAAAAAACCCGGGAGCTCAATGCCCGGCAGTCAGTCTTGAGTTTACAGCTTTTGCATTGTTGTCTACCTAAGCTACTCACCAGTACAATTAATTTTTTAAAGTTATTATGTACAAATTATATTAAATTAAATTTGTTAAAGTGTCGAAGTTTTTTTAAAAAACACAGCTCCAAAGGCCCGAACTTTAACTCGCATTACTCGAAAATTTGTGTTAAAATTTGATTGTCGAATACAATGTGGATTTTTAACGCCCGAATGTGAGTATTCCGATAATTTTTAATTCCATTTCGAGTAAACAGTTTTTCGTCCACAACTAAAATATTCTGCTAAAATTAGGATCGTTCACTTGTTGAAAAGCCATTCACAGACTTGCATTCTCTGGAAATGCTCTCCAGGTTGTAGTGCTTAGACGCGGTACGTGAAAAGGATCAAATTAGTTCTACACAATGTGGTCCACACTTGCATGTGACACACTTCGATCTAGTAGCAAATGCCTGGTAATTTCTGTAGGATCTTCTTGGATAATATTTAAAACATTTTCTTCGTTTTGCACATTTTGGTGTCGAACAGGATGCCTTGCGTGCCCACTCCGACATTACCGTTATTCACAGATATCATTTCCTCTCTGAATAAGATTAATTAAGGATCAGATTGTGGGGTATTCTCTTAAACCAAAGCGATCCGCGTATAACCGCTCTGCAGCACTTGCATTTTCACGAAAATGTGTAAAATGGGAAAATAATTTCAATATAATCAAAGAAGATCTAAGAACAAGTACTAGGGAAGTTGCACACAAGGTTGGGGTAGGTCACATGAAAATATGGATAACATTGCGTGAGAAGCAAATGTATCCTTTTCACATTCAAGGATTCCAAGCACTATAACCAGGATAACATCCCTAAAAAGTGTAATTCTGTGAATGGTTTTTCAACAACAAGCGAGCAATCCTAATTTCAGCAGATACATTTTAGTTATGACTGAAACATTGTTTAATCGAAATGGGATTAATAATTCTCTGAATACCTACGTTTGGTCTGTGGAAAATCCACATTGTATTCGGCAATCAAATTTCAATACAGATCTTCGGGAGCAATTGAAAATGGAATACCTCTGGGACCGAACATTCTGTCAGCATGTTTAACTAACAAAACCATCGTTCTGAGTTGTTAAAAGATGTTCAGTTAAATATTCGCAAAAGCATGTGAATTTGACAAGACGGGACACCTCATTTTAACCGACCAGTGCGACCGTTTCAAGATAAAAGAGTTTCCAACAGCTGGGTAACACGGGGAGGTGGACCAGTTTTGTGGTCACCAAAGCTACCACACCTAGACCCGTGTAATTTCCTCGAATGGGGTTTTATGAAAACCTTAGTTTATAAAACCCCAGCAAACTTTTGAAATGATCTGATTGCACGGGTAGCGGTAGCTGCAGCAACAATTAGGGATAAACGTGTTTTACCATTAAGTGCTGTTATTGAATTATGGATGCGTCGCGCATAGCAACGGCGAACAACTTGGGCAGTTTTTATAATTGACATTTGCACACATTCCTTAATATGCAGGGTTAGACTTACAATTACACTCCTTCAAAGGGTCCCAGGTTGCTTGTTTTTAAGGTAAACCTACGAAGTTACTTGAAAAATTTGTTTATTTCAACGAGGGCCATACTCGGCTGAATATAACGTCATCACCATCATCATTAGATTTTCAGTCCTGAAACTGGTTAGACGCATACCCTCGTTGATTCCTATTCTTAAATTACCTACACACTTCCCTAAAATTAGCACAGTCTGCATCTGTCACTGTTTGCGTGCGATATTCTGATCTAGGTCTACCTCTACCTCTTTTCTTCCATCTCTGCTTTTAATATATCCCATACTATTCCCAAAAATGCCATAAAACGTATTTTGTTCGTCATTAGTTTTTCCATCGCGTGACTGGTCGAACGCGTAGCTCCATTGATTCCTGTTCTGAACTAGATTACACATTTCCCTGAAATTCCCTCTATCTATATCTTTCACTATCTGTGTGCAATAGTCTAACCTAGATCTACCTCTATTTCTCCTTTTTCATATCTCTGCTTCTAATACATCCCGCACTATTTCCTCATGCCTTAGTATGCAGCCTATCATGCAATCTCTCCTATTTTTCTGCTTTCCACATATTCCTTTCTTCTCCTACCATTTCTAGTACATCTTTGGTCTTAACTTTGTCTGTCCATGTTATCTTCCTCATGCGTCTGTAGCACCACATTTCAAAGGCTTTCCTATCTTTTTTCTGTCCGGTTCTTCTACTGTTCAAGTTCCATAGCCTTTCAGTGCTGTGCTCCACACATATGTTTCAGCAATCTTTTCCTTGCTTCTATGTTTGTGGTCTTTGAACACAATAATTGCTTTTTCTTGTTAAATGTAGCACGGACTTGTACTAATCTTTGTTTTATATTTTTTGTGCTTTTCCCATATTGCGTTATTTGACTTCCTAGGTAGCAGAAATCCTTAACCCCTTGTAAGTTCTCGTTAGCTATTTGTATTTTTGTTTTTGAATTATTATTCCCTCTTTTCATACCAGAACTTTAGTTTTATTTTTGTTAATTTTTATACCGTGTCTCTCTGTTAGAACTGTTTCCATTTCTTTCAGAGCAGCTTCTAACTGTTCTGTGCTAGACGCTAATACCACTATATCATCTGCAAATTTAAGCATATCAATCTTTTATTCCTGCATAGTAATTTCATATGTCTTCCTGCATTTACTAGTGTTCCTTGCCTCTTCAATGTACAAGTTAAAAAATAACGGGGATAGGGCACAACCATGTCTCATCCCTTTCCTAATATTTACTTCTCTACGTTTCTGCTATAATTCTATTACCGCTGTTTGCTCTTTGTATAAGCTATGTACTATCCGTCTATCCCTAAAACTCATTCCAATCTTTTTGAATATTTCGAACATTTTTTCCATTTTACATCGTCGAATGCTTTTTTCAGATCTACAAACTCTATATACACGCTTTCCTCCTTTCCTCTAGTATCGCTCTCAGAGCTAAAATAGCCTCACGTGTTCCCCTGTTTTGCCTAAACCCAAATTGATCTTCTCTTAGTATTTCTTCAGCTCGTTTTTCCATTTGACTTTGTACAATTCTAGTTAATATTTTTGACATGTGTGCTGTCAAACTTATTGTTCAAAAATTTTCACATCTATTCGTGCCTCTCTTTTTTGGCATAGCTATTTGATGTTACGTTTGAAATCTTTCGATATTTCATACATATAGCTTACAAGTTGGAAGAGACGTTTTATTACTGCTGGCCCAGCGGCTTTTAGAGTTTTAGCTTGCATTTTGTCTGTACCCGGCACCTTACCCTTTTTTAGACCCTTTCATGCTCATTCAAACTCATCTATAAGTATAGGATAACCCAAGTCAACATTTTCAATGTCTGATTCCTGTTCTAATCCTGTTAGTTCCTCCCCTGCATATAAATTCCCTATATATTCTTGCCATCTAACCACTTTCTATAATGATGTGTTACGTTCACTTTCCAACGGTAAAATTAAAACGTACCTTTTTTGTATTTTATTATTCGTTTACGTAGATGCTGCTTCAATCCTCTAACAACACCCGGTCTACTAGACCTTCCTACAATAAGTACGCTTCCTAATAATTTGCATTTAAATCTATTTATTTTAAAACGAAAACTTTTCTACAATCGAATAGTCGGTACCTTGTGTTAGGTGTCTGTTGGTTTTGCCCATATTCTTATAGGGTATAATTACTTCGTATACTACTTCAATATAGAGATTCGTTGAAACAATGGATCATACTCTATTTGACAAAGAGTTGTTTGAGTTTCTAATCACCTTCTGAAATATTTAATAACGCCGGCATTGAATGTAATCCTTGGTAGAAACGAGTTCATTTCTCGATCCTTTTTGTATACGACAACAATTACCCGACGGTACCTTTTTTATTTTCATTGCTTGATAAAATTTTGTGCACACTCCACTGCTTGGTCAGTACTTTTATTGTTAAAAACATGTAGTTTTCTTCGTAAAGAGTCTAATTGTTACTCGTAATTATTATAGCTTCCTTCGGTGGACATAACGACCCGTTGAACGACCGCTCCTTTTGGTATTGGAGGACACCCGTACTGCCCGAGTCCATCTGTAGGACATGCGGGTGAGTGTTTATCCACAATTTTTTTTGTACTGATCCTATGAAATGGTCGAAACAATATGTTTATCAGGTTCTATTGGATGCCTAAACTTTGTAGCTTTAACATGAGCATCTTTACCCTTATGTGAGATAATATTTATTATTAATATTGTATTTTTGTGACCATTCTACATATTTACTTGTAGGCTTGCAAGGGTGATTTAGAACTGTTGTTTTTTTTAAGGGGGTTACAAATCTTTTTTATTGTTACTTAAGACATCGTAGTGCTAATGGGATGTATGTAATAGAGCTGTTGGTTTTACTGTTGAATTGTTTTTTGTGGTTATTTAAGATTTGTAGTGACCTAAAAGCTGCAGCTCGCCACTTTAATTGATGATTATATTTTTGGTTATCCTGATATATGTATGTTGGGTTATTGATTTTTTTGTTTGGTTATACAGCGCTTTATGTCTCTTTACAATGTCATGTATAATAGTTATAAGTATTAATTATGTTCGTGTTTCATTTTTTTGGTACTACTGTTCTTGTGTCGTCATAAGACACCTTTTGGCTTTGAATGGGCTAGTGAGTCTGATAGGTCAGGAGTAACTCTTCTCTTTACACCTTAACTTGTCTACTTAATATTATCATTCTTATCTTTATTATTTTTTATGTTTTATTTTATTACTTATTTTCTTTTCTTGTCCTGATGAAGCCCCTTACAAAAGTGGGCAAAACGTCGACCTTAATTTATAAAATGACACGGTCCCGACCCGGAACTATAAATATTTATAATGACTCCGGCCGTGAAAGCCTCCGACAATATTCAAAACTATTTTCCAAAACAATTTACGTTGGAAAGTATCTATATAGAAAACAATGATATGATACACTAAATACTGTTTTTTTAATGGTAGTTAAGTTATTACATCAATCACTTTAACATGTAGAAAGTCGTAAATTATAAATGTTTAATCAAGAAGAAAAACGTAATCGACCATTTGGAATATTTTACTTTTATAAATTTGAAAAAAGCTTCACCTTAAATAATAAAATAATCATTAGTTACATAATTAATGCACTACAAACTAGAACCACAAAAATTAGGCGTCATTGTTATGATACAAACACAAGAACAGTAGTTAATCACGGTCTCGCCCGAGAGTGTAACAGGTTTCACAAAATTTATAAACGGAATATTTAATTCAATCTCAAAATTTATAACACATTTTAATTGTAACTCTACTTATAGGATTACTGCATTTTAGCAAGCTGAATAACTGCCGTTTTTTGTTTATCTTGTAGGGTTGTTTTAACCGTGAGTTCCCAATTGATTTCTAACCCTAATTTCACTAGTGGAGTCCCTTGCAACTTCCTACATTAAACGGGGAGCAGAGATAATATAAGATATGATAAAGGGCTTAGGTAAGGAAATTGATAGAAAAATTCTACCACATTGTTTTATAAAGCACTCGCACTAGTAGCCTAAGATAAGATCATTTATAGAATAAATCATAACGGCTCGGTCCTTCTAACTTGTAAACGCACTCGCTTGTACGTATCACGTTTTACTTGGTCGGGATAACAACATGTCCGTTTCACGACCTTGTACCGGCTACACCAAATATTACATAATAGTAAGACCATTCCACTTAAACATTATCGGCGGAAAACTGGACCATAATATTTTGTGTAAATACTTAAAATCTAAAACTAGCTCCCACAAATATGTGTTATACCCCTAAATCAATCATACTAAAATTCCCTAAACATTATTTTTTACTAGAAACTTTTGTGAAGCGTTTTTTAAACGCGTAACATAATATCTTACATATAGGGCCAGCCTGTTAAACTAAAACAAAGGATAACTCAACATAAGAGTGATATCAAAATTTTACGAAATTTCCGTGCTTTATAGACTAGATACTTTTCAATTCGAAAAAATTCTATCCATTTATTTATCTGCAGCAAATAATTGAAAATGGACATGATAATGATATAAAAGTGTATTTCAACCCATTTACGAGTTTAAAACCCTCGATAAGTGTACTGAAATGCACTTGCTGTATTCTATCAATTTTTATTTCAAATGTTCAGGAAAATATAATTTTTTAGCTTATATAAGTGCCAACATTTTATTCCAATGTTATTCGTTGTTGAGAGTACTATAATGGCGTTTACGATTTGAACGGGTTTTGGTAATTAGACGTTCTTACATGAAAATACACTTAACACATAATGCGCATTTGCGCTGGTTTATTAACGATGCAGAATAAAACTATAATATTTGTATGAGCTCCCAAATATAATGCAACTAGAAACCTAATAAACAAACCCCATAACACGTTATAATAATTTTATTAATTGTAGTTTGAGGAAAGTTGAAGGTTTCCCAATTTCGCACTTCATTTAATTTTATTCACAAACAAAGTGAGATAATTATTTTTAAAATTCTATGTCAAAGATAAATTTGAAACGTTAATATGGTTCTTATACACGTAAAACATATTCTTAATATAATACAGCACACGCGCGTCTGAAGTTATAGAGCTGTCACATTGGTGTTGTGTAAATGCAGTGTTAGAGTTTCCACAAAAGTGTTATACAGAGTTACCGTAACCCTTTTCTAAGAAAGTTTATAACACAACAAGCTTCGTACTTTACGTTTTAGAATAGCGAGAATTATTAGGACACTTTTTGTAACAAATAAGACTTGGAAAGAAATTCCTTTATCTCGAAAAACGCCTCAGGGTATGGTCGAGAAGCTCTTCAACTAAGGTGAAAGATGTTTGGACGGTATTGGACTGCAAGCTTTTTGTGTATCCAACAATCATTCAACCAAAAATTGTATTAATGGCGACAGGCTTTCAAACCTTGTCATAGATAACACCGCCAGTAATGACGAAAGCATAAACATCTGCCCCAAGAAGCGTATCTATTGCTCCCGGTAAGTTTCAGGTTGCGTCGGTAAAGTGCAGGCCGCTTAAGTGTTTCCAATTACTAGTAACTTCAACGCCACGTAAATTACCAAATATGGATGAAAGCACAACGGTTGTGATTTTTAAAGATTTTTCCGAGTCCAAAAAAGACCCCATGGTTCAACTAATGGACCTCTATTAATAGCTGCAGTTATTTGCCCCAAAGTCCATAAATCGTAATTTGAGAACGTCTGCGTGGAAGCATAAGTTTGCTCACGTATTCGTCGAGAATAAAAGTAGTTGGAGGAGACAGGGTCTAAAATTACTTTGCCCCGTTTAAAATTACCAGAACGTTTCTGAACTTGCACAATGGTCGTAAAGAATAAAACGGTAAAAACATGTTGCGGACTGAATGCCCGTCAGGATTTGCAGAAAGTTACTGGAACTAGACCAGTGTTGCAGTTTCTCATAGAAAATGAGCTGGATAAAGACACTTTCCCCCAGTTATGTGAATTGCTAAAAGTATTGGTAACAATTTCCATGACTACGTCAGAACCAGAACGTTGTTGCTCAACATTGAAACGTATAAAAACGTTTCTTAGAAACACTATGTAAGAAGCCAGATTAAATGCATTAGCCATGCTATCCATCGAAAAGGAATTGATTAATACCATAAAAGATTTTAATAATAGAGTAATTGGAAGGTTTATGAATCTAAAAAGCAGAAGAATGGATTTTCTGCACAAATAAGTTTTCTTCATAATTAGAGTAGTAGTAATATTGTAGTAGTAATACTAGATGCATGAGTTGATGAACGGTTCCATAAAATACATTATAATTTTGGAACGACTATGTATGTACTGTGAACACCCACTTACAACTTTCACGAGCCGCCACTGGTTATAGGTAAGTAAATGTGGACGATTATCAAAATGTTGATTTTTAAGCTTTATAGAGGCGGAATTACGATGATGAAAATCATAAACCGTTTTTAACTGATTTGATCATTCAAACGGGGTTGTACGACACATTTCAGTTAAAGGAATAAAAGTTTTTGTTGAAGATACGTTAGTCGAGACAAAATCGGTATCTTTCGTAATGGATGTAAAGATAGATTAGACTTTAAGTTTAATTCGTGCGGTGATTGTAATTTCATCGTGTTGATGGTGGAGGATTTAGTAAGGAAGGGACGTGTACACCCTAAACAAAAGCGTCCCTTTGGTAGTATTCAGGAACGTTACAACGTGGAAATTAATTTTTATAAACGTTGAGATTTCCACAACCGTAGCAAAAATATTACGAGGTTGGGTACAATTAGTATAAGCGTGATCATTTTTTCGACAATTCCGACAAGACAGAGAATTAGTTTCTTTGGTATTTGATATTGAATACAAAAAACTATTCAAATTGCGAAAAGAATCGCTGCGGTAAGGAAATTTTGCTGAGAAGGTTTTGGTTGGGATTTTACTGAATGGTGGTATTTTTCTTTTTTAGTCGGAATTTTTCTTCTTGCAAAGAATAGCAAATATTTTTAAGTTGGGATGTGAAATCAATTTTTTGAAGAGCTAAGTGTTGGAATAATCGGCATTTAAATTTTGAATTAATCGTGTCAAAATTTCAGTTTTATTAGTCTCTTTATCTAGTCGATTAAATAATGTATGTACTTCGATAATATAAGGCTTGAAACCGAACACGGATTTGAGGTAAGATTTCATAATCGTTATCAAACATTGCAGTCTTTTTTCAAAGTTCTACTTGCTCAGGTCAACTATGAATTTGGTATTTGATATTGCGCCACTATGCTAAGGCACTATCGCAAAATAATTAAACGGCACTTTCAAATAATTGCTAATCGGTACAGTTCCTAGAAGTCTTTAAGTCGTTAATTCGTTCAAGGCAGAATGCTAAAGAGAGCTTTGTACTCTAACCTGAAAAAGTCAGGTTCCACTTGCAAACGGGTACTGAATTAGAAACATCTAAATTTTCGACGGGATAAGATAGACTATTTAAATTCGAGGTAACTACTGATATGTCAGGGATAATACTTAGTTTTTCTAACACACATCCCTTAACAAGGAATAATTCGGACATAAGTTTGGTTTTAATTTTTTCGCTATAGTCAGGGTTTGAGGCAGAAAATAAATCTAGGCGTTGTTTTAAATGGATTAAGCGAGAACGGATTTGTACTAACTCTATTTTCGTTGACACAGGGTTAGTAGAACTATCAATAGCTTTTATATAGTCTATGGTATCAATAATTTCTTCTAACTTCTGTTCAGCGCCAATATTCACGTTAGCGTTGAACGGCGTGTTGTGTTTTTGCGATAAACGTATTTAACTTAAAGCTTAAGTTGGGTTTGGGTGGAAGCTGGTAGGATACTACAAGACAAAAGTTCCGAGGACAACTCTTTAATTTTTAAATGTAAATAATTCATATTGGTACGTTTCTAATATAAAACTGCACATGCTATCCTCAATCTTATATTCGTGTGCGAAATGAGTAACTAATAGTTCGCTATGTTTATTTAGTGATATAAGCAAATCCCGAATTGTAGGTTAAGTTTTTTTTATTAGAAGTTTTTACCAATGGAAATTAATAGAGATTACGGTAGATTTGGTATTTTAACAGTGATGAGTTATAATTAACCCTTACCTTAGATATTTTAAATCAGTCCAAGGTATAAAATACTTTTCGATAATTTGATGCTAAAGCTATTCCATATAACGGAAAATTCACCATAACAGAATATTATTTATATATACTTTAAATAAATCATAAATATTTATGGGTCCGAGTTGGGACCGTGTTATTTTATAAATTAAGGTCAACGTTTCGGCCACTTTTGTAAGGAGCTTCATCAGGACAAAAAAATAAATAAGTAATAAAATAAAAAATTATAAAAATATAATATTAAGTAGACAAGTTAAAGTAAAGAGAAGAGTTACTCCTGAACAAGCAGACCCACTAGCCCATTCAAAACCAAAAGGTGTCTTGTGGCGAAGTAACTGGTGAAAGTAGCGAAAGTGGTAGTTTATATAGGGCGAGAACTTGATGCATGAGCGATTATGAATAGAAAGGAGTGTCGTAGCGGATCAGTGAACGTCACGGTTCCGTTGTTGTGAACATAGGCTTGTTTTCCAAATGGGGGAAAGGTAGTAGCCATCGTCTTTGTTTAAGTTATTAGAATTTTTATTGATTTCTATGGATTCTCTACTTTTCTATTGTAGAAAAATGAAATTCTGGCAATCAGTTTCGTCTTGTCAAAGTTAATAATATGGCCTGTTTCATGTTGGTGTTCGACCACCTATGTATACTAAACCGCAACTGCAAGATATAATCTATACGCCTGGGGCTTTAAGACTCATTTTCGGAGTCTTTTGTAGTTGGTAATATTTGTGAAATTTTATTGGTGGGTTTATAGATTGTTTTAATGTTATGTCTACGTAGAATTTTGCCAATTCGGTCTGTTACTCTGTGTATATATGGAAGAATTGCTAAAAACGTGCTTCGGGATTACAGCGTGTAAGATGCAGATGCCGGTTTATTACTCTGCCGATATCTGAGTTACAATAGCCGTTTTTTATAAGACTGGTTTTAAGATGGGTCAGTTCATTAGATAAGTGTTCTGATTGTGAAATCTTAATTGCACGCTGGACTAGAGAGTTGATTACCGATGATTTTTGTGAGGGATAATGATGTGACGACGCATGTAGGTATCTGTCTGCGTGTGTGGGTTTTCGATATACAAAATGACCTAGTCGTCCGTTAGGTTGGCGCTCCACCAGAACGTCAAGAAATGGCAGAGTTCCGTTCTATTCAATTTCTATAGTAAACTTAATATCTTTATGTTGATTGTTTATGTGATCTAGAAAATTATTGAGTGTTTGATGTCCATGGGGCCAGATTACAAAAGTGTCATCTACATAACAAAGCCAAGTTTTTGGTTTGAGGCCTGTGGATTCTAGAGCCATGAATTCCAAAGACTCCATGAATATATTGGCCACAATGGGGGATAGTGGTGAGCCCATTGGTATGCCCGAAGTTTGTTTGTAAAATTGTCCGCCGAAGACAAAAAAGGTAGAAGTTAAGCATTTTTGAATAAGCGTGGTCAGGTACTCAAATTCGTTTCTTGAGGTAGGAGTTGTTTAATAATGGAGACAGTGTCTATGACAGGATTATAGAATCCATATAAATCAATAAAAATTCTAATAACCTAAACAAAGACGATGGCTACTACCTTTCCCCCATTTAGAAAACAAGCCTATGTTCACAACAGCGGAACCGTGAAGTTCACTGATCCGCTACGACACTCCTCTCTATTCATGATCGCTCATGCATCAAGTTCTCGTCCTATATAAACTACCACTTTCGCTACTTTCACCAGTTACTTTGCCACAAGGCACTTTTTGGTTTTGAATGGGCTAGTGAATCTGCTAGTTCAGAAGTAACTTTTCTCTTTACATTTTAACTTGTCTACTTAATATTATCTTTTTTATACTTTTATTATTTTTTATTTTATTACTTATTTCTTTTCTTGTCCTGATGAAGCCCCTTACAAAAGTGGGCAAAACGTCGACTTAAATTTATAAAATGACACGGTCCCAACTCGGACCCATAAATATTTATAATGACTCCGGCCGTGAAAGCCTTCGACGATATTAAAATAAATCACTAAACAAAAGATTAAGAAGAACGTGCATTTTTAACCATACTAAAAATAGATTCATACAAGGAGATGACGTATCGACCACATTTAATGTCATGTTTACAGTAATATCAGCGCGGGAATTGTAAGTTATCGGTTATATTATAAAGAAATGAATTTTAAAATCGATTATTTGAAGTTTCTCTTTACAAATTTATTAGAATGTTTCAGGTTTGACCATACAATTTTTTGTTTTCTAATTAGATATTAAATAAACGACGAACATAAAATTACCCGGATGATATCTATATTAATCCAAATTATGAAAAAGCTTGTTAATTAAGACAAATTATAGACAACGTGCACAATCGTTAAACACTATACAAAATAATATAACATTCAAATTTATACGGAGTTAAATTATCCCCAGGGCGTCAAAGCCTCTCAACAAAACTTACCCTGTGGAGATCTTAGTTCCGATGTGTCATCTCAGGGGGCTGCCCAGATGTCCATTGTTTAGTAGGCGGTGGTTCTTCTATCGACGAAGCTAAATAAAGGAAGAGGTAACGGGGAGGGACCACTTCGCCGACTGTCAGAACTCTAACTAACACGTCCACACTCGAGGGAGGCTGGTGATAATGTTTGCTCACACCGAAGCATCGGCTCTCACAAGCCATCGTCACAGTTCAAGATATGTCAATGTTCTCACGCAAACTGTTAAATACAGCTACACTGTTGAGCTTAAGAAATGCAATATGTGCGATTTCTCACACCACAACTAATAAATCAATCTCCGGACCTACGTAAGAACCAAATCTTTGTGTAGTCTTCACGTAACGCTCATATTGAACATAATAATAAGGGTAAATTTCCAATGCGGAGTTTAAAAATCCCCCAAACCTAAACAACACGAAAAAAAGGCGAAGTTTTTTAAAAAGAGTGTAACAAGTAGTCTTCTATATAGAGATGACATCAAAAGTTTTGCGGTGACAGACTATATGGACCTTTCAGAGTAAGTGTTAACGTATTGCAGAATTTTTGTATTCAAGCAATGTTATTTATTATGTTGTAGTTCTTTATTTTTTTATTTTCTTTTTCTCATCTATCCCTAGGAACCCACTCCTGCATCACCACAGTTAGCCAAAGCATGTTCATCTTCTTTTTACGGGATCTCCGCTTCTTTAGGGCAAATGAAAATTGAAATCGTTTTAACGCTTATTTTACACCTAACAACTACTACGTTTATTTTATTAAAACATTGAAAACAATTTTTATTTCGTAACAAGTTTGGCTATATAATCTTCTTCATAATAGTAACTCGTGCTTGCTAGCTTGTGCAAAATATTTATGACATTTTTTTTGCGTCATCCCTCTAGCTAACTCAGCAATCTAAAACACTTTTACAAATTTAAAATGAAAATACTATAATTAAAATGTGTTACACTGTAACTAGTTTCCAAGTTTTGAAAGTAATATACAATTTCATTTACAGTTAATTTACTTTTAAAGGCTTCCTCTAAAATTTAATTAACTTCATTTAGAAGTTAGTATCAGTTCACGGACGATATGTATTTTAGATAGCTATTTCTACATTGATGTTTTAGTAATTATTACTATGCCGGAAATAAATTCTGGGTTTTAAACAACTGAAAAATAACGTCATACTCCTGTAAACTTTTGGACAGTGGTTTTTTGATTTTTGGTGACGAACGATTAGTTCTAGGCTAAAAGCTCAGCTAAGGTTAAATCTCAAAACGAATTCCTAAAAAGAATTCAAACACGGTTGGTGTATCTTTAAAAATAAAAAAATTAAATTTTTACTTTCAGAGGGTCTGTTATCACCTAAAACTACTAGCAGAAAAAAAAGGTGGCTTTCGATTTTTCATCTCCGTTGCGTTCGCTAACATCAAGCTATGTAATTCCATTAACACGTCGTCGCGTCTTAAAAATTATATATCCCCCCAAGAAGCTGAATAGATTTTTGAATCTTTTTGCAAGATTATTAGCTGCTGAAAGGTCTTAACCGTCTTATAAAAGGATTTTAATTATTTATTTCATCCACCTCCCCCTCTTCTCACCGCCAATTGGCGACCTTATCAATGCTCACTGATTTTAATTGTCAGATGCTGACATCGGCGACATGAATAGTCATAATAAAACATAAGAGATTCATTTTTACAAGCAACTAAATGCTTATATATTGAAATGAAATGTTAGTAAGAGAAAAAGGGTCTAAAGGTTATTTGTATGAAGGTAGTGTATGCCAAAGAAAGCCAAATATCAGATCCCGTAACTGAAAAATTTATGTTTGCCGTACTTTACAAATGTTAAAGTATTTGGAGTATAATAGTCAAAGTATAAGTGCCAAGACGTAAAAACAATGACTTGATGAGTTGTATATTAATGAGCCATAGAATGTACATTTTCTAATCGAGAAACCGGATGCGTCTATAGAAATTACACTATTCACCACACAGATCCAGGTTTATATGTGAAACATTTCAGCACTTATTTTATTAGAATCAACCTTTGGACATACCTGTAATATCAAAATTATAAGTGTAAAACATTGCCAAATATGATTGAAGGGTTATGCGATATTAGGAACCAATGATTGAACATTTATATATGAAATAGGAAAGTGCAAAAGAAAGATTATAAGGTATTAGTGACACGAACTTGTTGGGACGATTTTATTGGATGGAATTTGTATAAAATGTATTAAAAAGTTGGCATATACAAGTATAAAAGATCACAGGTACAAAAATAAAGGCAGTGCTGTTTGGTTGGTGCATTACACATCTACTTACCACTGAACCCACGGTAAGTAGGTGGATACCCTGGGAAGACGAGTTTTCAAATAGTCGAGGCATATTAATACAGTTTTGTTTTATAAACCAACCAAACGTAGATAAAGCACGGAATATAAAGTAAATATTTTCATATCATATATAAAATTAAATAAATAATTAAATAAAAGGGGGGGGGCAGCATAAGAAGGTGGCCAACTCAACGTGGGGCTAGATAGACAGAAGTAGTGGTAGATTAAGGGACACCGAGATTAGGTGGGGCCCATAGGTTAAAAAAAAAAAAATTTTGTTTTTAGGAATATAGAGTTTGAAAAAGGCAGCAGAGATGACGGACGCGGACACGAGACGGATAACGAGGTCAGGAAGGATGTACGGAATTGACGCGGAATTTATAGCACAAGGCGAGGGACTAGATGCAGGGGGAGATGTCCAGGAAACGGAGGTGAGGCAGGTTGATCCGGAGGTGATAAACATGGAAACGGACCAGGCGACGATACGGGAGGTCAAGGTAGCAGAAACCGCCGGAAGCCCGGATATTATGCGATTCCTGATGAGTATGAAAGACGATTTGAAGACACTTACAGAGTTAAAAACAGCAGAAACGGAATTAACAAACAAAATCGAAGAGTCGCGGACGGATTTTAAGACTTCACATACGGAATTAACTAACAAAATTGCGGAGTTGCACAAGGAACTAAAGACGTCACACACGGATCTGAGAAATGAGTTTAGAACGGCGCACGCCGAACTGACGGCAAAATTAGACGACACCCAGGACTATTTACTCATTTCGATACAAAATGTAAAGGACGAACTAAAGACTGAGCTACAAGAAAAGGTAGACCGAGTAGACGACAAGATTGAAAATACACGGGTACAATTTCAGGGAGAGTTGAACGCAACAAGGACGGACATACGAACAGAAGTAAAGACACGTGTGGAGGCAGTCGAGGAGACTATGATCAGCGGATTTACGACTTTAAACACTGAGATACAAACATGTGACAAAAAGCATACGACAAATTACAGGAATTTAGGACAGACGCTAAAAACACTACAACACGAAAATGTTAATAACGCTAGGACACAACTGGACGCAAAATTTAAAGACAACGTGACGATATTAGAGAACAGGGTCGGTAACGAAGTCAGACATATACAAGACAAGTTAGACGACCTAGAAAGGAGACGCGGAGAACTAGACTACGGACAGCAGAATAAATTAAACCGAGACGCGCTACCAAAATTTGAAGGACGACGGACTGAACAACCGATGGGGTTTTTGGACAGATTAGACGAAATCGTGGAGACAGAAAACGAACGGACGAAATTACAGATAGTTGGGGCGACTTTGACGGGCAACGCGGAAAAATGGCACAACATCATACGGAAACAGTACGACACATACGCGGAATTCAGACGACTGTTCATTGAGCAATTTTGGAGTAACACGCACCAGACGAACATAAGGACAAACTTAATAACAGGACATTACAGTAAGATAAACGGATCACGCGAAGAATACGCGATAGACAAATATAACCAGGCACAACATCTGACACCGAAATTGGGCGAGGACGACATAGTATTACTACTTGCGGGACATATGGAACCGGAGGTGACAAAGGTGGTTGTAGTACAGAACATAAAAACCCTGCGAGAATTTTTAGGAGTAATGCGAAATTTTGACTTAGCGACGGCACTGGAGGCAAAGACGCGTGGAGCTTACTGGGAGCAGAACCGGGGTTATAAGGACGAAAACCGACGACACGTATACCACAACGAACACAGACCTAGCTACAGACATGAAGGTTTCAACCACGGACAGCGTAATTATTGGGGACACGACGGAAACAGACGACAGTATTTCAATAGAGAATACCGGGGAAACGAATACAAGGAGCAGAATAGGTACCAGCACGGCGACAACGCGGATGACGGCCGTACTACGGGAGGCGGAACGCGAGACGGATACAGCCGGACTGACAGGGACATAAACGTCCAACATATAACGACCAGCGCGGTGATGAAGGACACGGACAAGATCGAGGTAGTACAGGTGCACGAAGCACCAACGAGTCAAATAAACTTCAATTTTTAGAAGACAGAGTTGTTAGGTTTAGATGTAGATTTATGTTATAGTTTAAGTGATTTGTTGTTGAATAATTATACCGTTAATAAAAAGAATTTGTTGTTTATTAATATTAGATTAAGAGATTGTTTATATGTTGCTTTAGTTGATAGTGGTTCACAGTTGTCGCTGGTTAATGAAAGTATTGCGATAAAACATGCAGAATTTTTAAAAGGACGAATGGAAACAATTGATGGGGTTAATTTATGGTCGGCAATGAACAAGAAGTTAACGACGATTTATAAGGTAGTCCGTGTACCGATATTTGTAGGAAATAAAAAGACAGGAGAGGCTGAGTTCTTGATAACGAAGGGGTTGCAGTTAGATTTTATATTAGGAATGGATTTTATAGAGGATTTTGGATTGAATATAGATGGAAACGATAGGTCAATTCGGATATTAGATAAAGATAGGTTATGGGTGGTGCCTACGGTTAGTTCGGAATATAGGGATGGAAATGATATAGATAAGTCAGGATTAGGAGTGAAAAGGGCAAGTAATTATAGACAGGTTGAAGTGAGATTATGTAATATGTTTGCGAGAATAATTGATGATGGACAAATAGGAAAAGTGAGTATTGATATTAAAGAGAAGCTGGGGGAATTATTTAATAGATTTATAGGGTTGTTTAATGAAGAGCCGAGATTTGCGAAGCGATATACGCATAAGTTAGAGGTCACGGAAGACAGCGGATTTAGTACCAAGGTGTATCCAATTCCGTTTGCAATTAGAAATAGGGTTAAAGCCGAGATTAGTAAAATGTTGAAAGAGGAAATCATCGAACCAGCGAAGACTCCATATGTGAACCCGGTAGTTATTGTACCTAAACCTAACAAAAGAGATATAAGAATTTGTTTGGACGCGAGGAAGTTGAATTCAATTACGAAAGCGCAGTACGAACAACCACAAGGGTTGGATAATTTGTTATATAAGGTGTATGAGATGAAGATTTTTAGCAAGTTAGATTTAAAAAATTCGTTTTGGTTGATTCCGTTGCATGAAGATAGTAAGAAGTTTACGGGGTTTAGTATTGAAGGGGAGATTTATATGTTTTCTGTAGTTCCATTTGGTTTAAGTAGTTCTTCAGCAGCACTTGTTAGGGCCATGCAGAAGCTGTTAAACGAATATGAATGTTTCTGTTCGCACTATGTGGATGATCTATTGATTTTTCCAGGAACGAGCAAGAACACATGGAGCATTTAGAAAAGGTGATCCAAAGGTTGGACGAAGGGGGGTTGAAGTTGAACGTGGAGAAATGCGAATTGTTTAAGAGCCAGGTCAAGTATTTAGGATTTGAAATTAGTGAACATGGTATGAGAATTTGTAATAAGAGGCTGGACGAGTTGAAAAATATTGCGCAACCAAAGAATGTAAGAGGATTGCGAGGATTTTTAGGGGTTTTAAATTATTATAAACGGTTTATACCGAGATATTCTGAGTTGTGTGTGCCGTTGGTGAGTTTGTTAAGGAAAAACGAAAGATGGAAATGGACTGCTGAACGGGAGAAGGCGTTTCAAGATTTAAAACGTGCGTTTTATGAAGAGTTGTCGTTAAAGTATCCAAATTTCAAAGACGAATTTATTTTGAGGACGGATGCGTCGAAATATGCGATTGGGGCTGAGTTGGTGCAAATCCAGGACGGAGCTGAGGTACCAATTGTATTTATTTCAAGGGTGTTAAAAGACTGCGAAACCAGATATGCGACGGCAGAGAAGGAGATGTTGGCGATAGTGTATGCAGTGAAAAAGTTACGATTTTATCTGCTAGGAAAGAAATTTTTGATAGAATCCGACAACACGGTTGTAACATTCATGAATAAAAAGGAGTTTTTGAACAGTAGGTTGTATAGGTGGGCACTAGTATTGCAAGAGTATGATTTTGAAATTAAACATAAACCAGGAAAGGAAAATGTGACGGCGGATTTTTTAAGCAGACAGCAGGTAGAGGCGAGTAAAGAAGACGTAAAGGATTGTTTGGTTGCTTTGCAGGAGTTCAGGGATGTTGGTCGGTGGACAAACGCCAAGCTTATGGAGATGCAGAGGCACAGTGAGGTGAGCTCGATACGCGAGAAATTAACGAGGGAAAATGTGGAGGAGTACCGTGGATTTACGATCGTAGGCCAGTTTGTGGTAAAAAGGATAGGGGATGCAGAACTGTTGGTGTTATCCAGAGACACGGCTGTGGAAATTATAGACGAAATTCATCTAAAATTTGGACATATAGGCATTAGAAAAACATTTTTGGTATTTAGAGAGGCATTTTATACAAGAAACGATATCACGGTGGTTAAAGAACGGATTAATCGTTGTAAGATTTGCATTTTAGGGAAAGACAAAAACATGCTGTTACAGAACATACCGATGAATGTGAGCGTGAGTGGACCGTTAGAATTGGTAGCTATTGATTACTTGAGCAACCTAATTACTAGTGAACAGGGGTATCGGCACATATTGGTAATGGTGGACGTTTTTTCGAAATTTGTTAAATTATTTCCGGCAAGACGAAGTAACACGGTGCATGTTTTACAGTCAATTAAAGAATTTGGAAGTCAAGTTGGGAAAATGGATAGGATTTTGGTAGACAACGCGACATATTTCAATAACCAAAGATTCAGAAACGGGTTAAATAGAGCACATATTAAGGTATCATTTAGCAGCATACGGCATCCGAAAGCAAATCCATGCGAACGTTTTATACGAGAGGTCATAAAATATCTACGGTTGGCAACGCAAGAGCACCACGATAGATGGGTTAGATATCTGCCACAGATTGAAAATTTTATGAATTGCGTACCGAGTTCTGTTACAAAAACATGTCCAATAACATTGATTAGAAAGATTATACCAGCTAGGCCATGGAGGGAAGAAGTCGAGGTGCAAGACATCACAGAGTTGTTGGGTAGCGTTAGGTGTAGAATTGATAGGATGCAGCGTAGGGACATCGAGCGAAGGCGTAGCAGGATTAAAAAAGGACGATTTTTGAAATAGGAGATATGGTGGTAGTAAAAAGATTAAGGGTTTTAAACCGCGAAAGAAACATTTGCGCAAAGTTGTTGTTTCCTTACGAAGGGCCGTACAAAATCACGCGTATTTTTGCTGAAGGAAATGCGTTTGAATTAGATACCATGACAGGGGAACGTCGTGGGCGTTTTCACTTAGAAAATTTATATCCATATAAAATTGTACAAGAAGAGGGTTTAGCAGGATGAGAGTTCATGCGACGGAAAGTTTAAATTTGTTTTATTTTATAGTGTAAGTTATTATATAGCGTAGTTAGACAGACGTGAGAGAAATGAAATTAGGGGTTGAGTAATAATTAATATGTAGAAATGCGTGGAGTGGTTTTAAATAAAACTAGAAATTATGCACACCAAGAAAAGAGTATAAAAACAGACGAAATTTCCACTTTTATTCAAAACTAGTGGGGCCAATGAAATGAAGTGTTAGTAAGAGAAAAAGGGTCTAAAGGTTATTTGTATGAAGGTAGTGTATGCCAAAGAAAGCCAAATATCAGATCCCGTAACTGAAAAATTTATGTTTGCCGTACTTTACAAATGTTAAAGTATTTGGAGTATAATAGTCAAAGTATAAGTGCCAAGACGTAAAAACAATGACTTGATGACGTGAGAAAGCACAGTATTCAAGGATTTACACTGAGTTGTATATTAATGAGCCATAGAATGTACATTTGCTAATCGAGAAACCGGATGCGTCTATAGAAATTACACTATTCACCACACAGATCCAGGTTTATATGTGAAACATTTCAGCACTTATTTTATTAGAATCAACCTTTGGACATACCTGTAATATCAAAATTATAAGTGTAAAACATTGCCAAATATGATTGAAGGGTTATGCGATATTAGGAACCAATGATTGAACATTTATATATGAAATAGGAAAGTGCAAAAGAAAGATTATAAGGTATTAGTGACACGAACTTGTTGGGACGATTTTATTGGATGGAATTTGTATAAAATGTATTAAAAAGTTGGCATATACAAGTATAAAAGATCACAGGTACAAAAATAAAGGCAGTGCTGTTTGGTTGGTGCATTACACATCTACTTACCACTGAACCCACGGTAAGTAGGTGGATACCCTGGGAAGACGAGTTTTCAAATAGTCGAGGCATATTAATACAGTTTTGTTTTATAAACCAACCAAACGTAGATAAAGCACGGAATATAAAGTAAATATTTTCATATCATATATAAAATTAAATAAATAATTAAATAAAAGGGGGGGGCAGCATAAGAATATATATATATATATATATATATATATATATATATAAAGATAGTTTTTTTATTTATTATACATATATTGATAAAAAATAAAACATACAACAAACTAAATAGCAAAACACTTACATATTTGGTAATATCAATTTTGAAAAATGCACTAAGTTCAAAAGTGTTGTAATAAAGAAAAAATAAGTATTATATTTATTATTTTTGCAAGATCTTGTGGTAAGGCACCAAGCATTGATCAATACATAAACGAGGTAAGTCTGGGCAGATTTCGCAATGGTAAATTGTTTTTACTGGTCTGTGAGGTAAGTAAAGTCCAATATCATCGGATAAGTTCACCGTTACTTGCCCTACAATTCCATTCAGCACCCACTCTTTGAATATCTTATCATACTCCTCGAGTAGCTTATCAACGATTAACTTTTTCAAAACGCCATTTAACCGTTTTTAAGCAACATAGTAGTGTAATAGAAGCGTATGATGCCCCTCCAGTCACGGCAACCTTACTTCATAACGCCCTTTAATGTTCACTTTAACAGTTTCAGAGAAATATACTTTTGCAGTTAATTCCAGATGTGTGCAAGTTCTATTTTTGCAAAGATCGAAAATTCCAAAACATCTAACTCCCATAAGCTGCTAATATTTACATCAACAGTAGAAAAGACTAAGAAAGAAAAGGAAATCCCTCACGTCGCTCCGCACGAAGGTACTTTTCCCATTATTGTCCACCCTAACAAAGCTTCAATCGCGACGAGCCCACACTCTAAAACATGTCGCCGGCCTGTGTACAATTTACCTGCGACGTCTGAACCAATTAACAACTCGATAGCGTCAGATTCACGAGTAGTGTCGTGCAGCACAATGTTCAAGCCTACTAGTTCTTCTATCCAGGGTCCAGAGAAAATAGGAGATACGTTGCTGCAGATCTTTGGTTGATTCAGCACCTCGAATTTGCATTTATAGCCATTGTGCGACAACGTAACTTCATAAAAGTAGTGAGTTTGTTCAGACAACACTCTCCCAAACAGGCAATGTTCTATTCGTTCTTCTGACTTAGGCGACAACCTCAATTTGTAAGCGGTTAATCGTAAGATATAAGAACGTTGAGAACCCATCTCTATTAAAACACATATGCTACAAGAACACCCCTCCCCAACTATAGTGAAGCGCAAAGTTTGCAAAAGACATGCGTGTTGATTCAGTTGGTCACGTTAATTCTGGTGAAGGGTGGTTACCTTTCTGTACTTCGGGTTCTTCCTTATTTGTATTCCCATTCCAACACATCACAGTAACATGACGTTTTGCGCAAAATAAGCATTTAACGTATTCTCGACACTTTCTAGGTTGGTATCCTATCTTTAAACAACGAAAACATGCTCTATTTTTTGTAATCAGCTGTCTCTTCTTTTCTATGAGACATCCACGACTTTTGTACAATTTGAACTCTTGTGCCCAGTATCACAAAAAATACATTTGAGAACTTTACTGTCGTTTACTAAATCCGCAGCCGTTGGTAAGTACGATTTGATATCTGACAATTTCGTTTCGACGCTGTCATCGACAGTATTAGAATTTTTCGTTTTTGTTTTATGTAACCCAAAACCTTCAGATGCCATTACTACACGTTGTTCATTCTTGACTTCCTGTTGTAGAAACTGCACTATCTACCAATGCGAATTGGTAGCCATACGAGAGGCTATCGATTACGTAATAATCCATACGGGCAGAGACGAGTATTATATAATCAGTGATAGAAATCGACGCTGACGGCTTTAACAACCATGAACACCTCAACAGACCTCCAAGCGGACGTCTGGAAGATAGGGCATACGGCGCTCGGGTTTCGACATTTAAAGTTCTGTTGGGTTATGTCGCACGATGGTAACGTAGGAAACGGTAGGGCTGATGAATTAGCTAAAGAGGTCGCGACGGGCGACTTTCGGATATCAGATTCGTCAATACCGAAGTCTATAATTAAAAGAAAGCTGCGCAAAAGTCAATCCGACAATGGGAAGAGAGGTGGAACAACGTTGCCACAGGCAGGTTGACCCACAAATTCATACCGAGCATAGAAGTTAGAGGTAAGATCGAAGTGAAACTCGATCATAAAATGGTGCAACTGATAACAGGGCACGGCGCCCTGAAAGCGTATTTACAACGGTTCGGTTTAACCGATAGAAAGCGCAGAGCACGTGCTCTTCGACTGCCCACTCGAGGTGGCAAATCGAGGGTTAACTGATATGAAAATAGCTATCACAGGACTAGCATGGCCAAAGAGCCTAGAGGAAGTCAGGAAAGTGGCTAACCAGGAGGCGTTCTGGACAGTCTTCAAAAAATTTTCGAGAAGGGTCGCGTGATTAGACGTTGATAACAGCGCGTAAATCGGAGAGGGTAGGGGAGAATTGAAAATTTTTGATTTTGACTTGGCATGAGAAACAGACATGAGCATGATATAACCAAAACCTGTATAAAATTGAAAAAAATGTATATAAAAATTAAAAAAAAAGAAATGAAAAGCTAAAATTAAAAAACAAAATCTAATATGCACGACAAACCCCACACTACTAAAACAATCACTGTCCCACCTTATACGCGTGGAAAATCGGAATTGGGAATTAACTAAAACGAATAAATAGGAACAAAATAAATCAGTAAACCCTAATTAACTTAAATCAGCAACTAAATAAAGAAAATAAAATAGAGTGAAACCGCGCATTCCATCAGGACTTAAAAGTGATAGTGATTGTGATCCCCCCTAGAATGTTAGTGCATACCCACCAGAACTTTATCAGTGCATCATCTCCCCTTTGCAGTAAGATACTAATAGACGTAAGAAGACGACCAAATCTTCGGATGCTTAGGAAATTTATATACGAGGTAGGATTAAAATTGTGGCGCTGTACTCGCATAAGCATTGACTTGTATTAATAAAGAGATTTTGAAATAATTTAACGAGCACGTTTTTGTGCGTAATGTCGCTAGCCATCATAATGCTTATGCGAGTGCAACTGATAATTTGGGCGATGCTTTTGCTAATTTATGCACTGTTGCATGCTTTTGCTTATTTAGACATTCATTAATTTATATATATATATATATATATTATGTTTATTTATATACTTACATTATATTGTACTATTTTATATTTATATTCATATTTTTGCCTGTATTTTTGTTCTGTGGCTTGATTTTATTTGCTAGACGTTTTGCCGCCAACTCTTGGTGGCCGTATATATAGAAAAGAAGATTGTACTTATAATATGTCAGTTAGGGAATGATAGGGAACGCTAGGGACAAACTTGGGATGAAATTTGAATGATTACTTAGACCAGGGAGGACAAATTTGTAAATATATAGAACAGGCAAAATAGCTGGTTTCACTATTAAACATTTGGCGAATGCTTAGAAATTTTAATCCTTTTTTAATATTAGCTAGCTAGATTTGGATAGTTTTAAAACGACCCTTCAGGATGCACTGGTAAGCAGAGTTGGCAGCTGCTATCCGGTATTACCATTCCCTCCCCATTCATTTTTGCGTGTGTCTTGTGGATCTCGTTAACTCCAGAATCAACGCTAGGGATGCCATTCTTTAAACCCTATTTTTAGTTTCAGTTTGTTGGATTTTTATTCAGTATTGATTAATCTGGAGTTAGATTAAATTTGGAGTACGTTTACTTTTCGCGTTTAAACCCAATGTATTACCTTTGGGTGGGGAATTGGGGACGTGGCCGCAAACTTAGCGGCATTTAATTACGTTATAATGTAGAAACTGCATCAACGCGTTTGACAGTTTTAAAGTAATAGCCACAACACCTGCTTTCACTGAAATCACTCTTTCAGGGGTGGTGACATCTGATTTCTGCCCTACTGAACTTCGTTGCCATATACGTAAAAGTTCCTCGGGCAGGCACGATTCAATTAACGGGAAAAGCATCGTGGCGTATTTATCAGATGTTATACCCAGGGTTTCGAGCGCCCGTAACTGTGTTTCAATATTATCGTAAAGCTTTGAAATGTCTAATTTACTTTTTGAGACGACATTGTTCAAGACTAATTTCAAAAGTTCACGCACGTACACCTCAATTTGCAGGCCTTCCTTCCCAAAGTGCGATTTTAAACTGACTATCATTTTTGTATAATTGTCACTAGCCGCAAGATAACTGTCTACGAGGTACCTCGCCCTACTACCTGGTATAGTAGCTTGAATTAAATATTCCACTTTAACGGCAAGATCGATGTTTGGATCCTCGTCCACCTTCTTGAACTGCGCTTAAAATGAAAGCAGTCATCTGATCCTGACGATCGATACCACCCACATTCTTGTTGTAATCCAGTATGGGCAGAGGTTTAAATTTTTGCTAACCTCTTTTATTGGTATTTTCAAATTCAGTAATAATATAAACAACATCACGCTTGTCTTTTCATTTGCCAATTATAATTCTATTTGAATATCTGAATATTGTTCACCAACTTTAAATTTTTCTCGAATAATTCCTTTTGGATTGTATTTTCTATCTAATCGAAGAGTACTTGTGCAGCAAGTGCCCTTTTCTAATAAGCTTTTTGTAAGTAAAAAGGTACTATAAAAATTATCCATGAATATGGAATGCCCTTTATTTAATTTTTCTTGCAAGAAATGTAACACAACTTTATCCGCATCACCTTTGCCACCCATATCATTTATCTGTCCTGTATAGACAACAAACTTTATGCAAATACCATTTGGTTCTGTCAACATGTACAACTAGAAACCATACTTATTTTTTTTTATTTTTAATGTATTGTCGAAAGGCCAAGCGCCCGCGCCACAATAGCAAGGTTTCATCCAAAGAAAGTTGTTTAGAATATAATTTATTTAAGAAGAGCCTGTACTAAAATCCATAGTTTTTGAAATTTTGTCAATATATGCATTATAATTCCAATAGCACATATTTTAATTCAAGTACATTAACGCCAGGTAAAATTATTAGTTATTATTATGTAGGATAAAAATTGATAATATTCTAGAGATTGAGACTCCTTCAAAAGATACCTTTGGAACTAAAAGGCAAGTTTTACATAAACAAACTTGAGAAATGGTTTTGAATGTGCTGGAATTTTGTAAGCGAGAATCAGAAAATGGGACACATCTTATTTCTTTAGTTAATTTTAAGGAACGCTTACTTGCTGCTACAGAGATTTCACAGAACACATAAACGAATTATTAAGCGGTAATATTGAATAGCCATTTGACAACATCAAGAACGCTCTATTATTTAAAAAATATGAAAAAGCTAGTATTGTACAAATAAATGATTTTTGGTGTTGCAAATCGTCACAGTTTCTAATTTGAAAAAGCATTAGATGCAACAGGTAATATTATCCACAAAAACTAATTTCAACTTACACGTGTATTTGCCGTGTTAATTTAAACCACCAACAAAATAAAACTTGATTTTAGAATATTCACTCTATGGGAGTGTTTTTAAAACCCTAAAAATCATTAAATCCGCTACGCCACTGACTTTTAAGGTTTGCCCATATGTCAAATGACGTACAGGCTCTTCTTAAATAAATTCTACCCTACCTGGGTAATAAACATCCATAATTTTTTTATTAAAATAATAGATCAATGACAGTATCTTGTAGAGACGGTCCTCTGGAGTTTCATCCAAAGGTTCTGGATTTTTAGCAAAATGTAAACTTCTTAAAATGAGAAGAAAGCGATCCCTACGCCATATGTTCTGAAAAACAAGTAAGATTAAGCTATTTGTCTTTTTTCCGATAATCTTGCAATCTGTTTATTTTTATTGTCCCTGTATGTAAAATTAATGTTATAAATATTAAAAGTTTTGGAACTGTAGGAAACTTTCATTGCGAAATTCGCGATCTTTCAGTTTTTACTTTTTCAAGAAACGCCTACTCAGCTTATGCATTACTTTCTTCCACTATTGATTCTAAAATATTTTTTTCCAGCAATAACACAAGAGAATCAATAGGTTCGTTTTCAGGTATAGGCACAAGCAGTTCGTTTTGTTTTGCAAACACAAGGTCTTCTAATCCTTCAGAAACAGTTTACCAATTAGGTACAACAATAGGTATTATGTTTGCATTGTTAGGTGCATCTAAAACTGCGACATTATCGGGTCTCAATTCATTCTGTTGTGTTTGTTCTCAACCTAATAAAAAATGTAGTAAGATAAATAGAACTTTTTTATAAAATTGAGTAAAAAATGTATGAGCAGCCAAAAATATAATTAACTCAAGTAAGTTGAAATTAAAAGGTTTTTACTATATTAAGCTTCATCAGTAACATAAAAATTATTTAAAAAAAATTTGGTATAACTTTAAAGTTATATCCTAAAAATATATAGTTTTCTTGCATAAGTGAGGCTGCTTTTTATATTACAATATGAAAAAACAATAAATAAGTAAGTGAAAGAATTGCTTGTCTTAGCATTCTGGTTTTATTGAATTAATTTAAAAAAAAAAATGAGAATGAAATTAAAACACATGCCAAAACCAATGTTATATAAAGGTTTTAAATAACGAAGTCTTCATAATTACAGGTGTAATTTGACTACATTTGAATATCTTAAAAAGATTTAAAAGAATATAAAATAGTTGAAGTGATCAGCGTGGTTTGCTAAAGATTAGTTAAGTTAAAGATTTTGTCGTATAAGCGCTTGTCATAAATTTTGTATTTATATCTCAAAGTACTCTTAAGTGGTTTTAAGATAGAGTAAGTTATAGTAGAATAATGTGGTGTTATTAGTTAGTTCAATATTAGCTTTTTATATTGGTGATGTTATTGTAGACTAGTTTATGTTGGATTAATTTTTTTAAAATTTTTTTTAGTAAAGTGTTTGTTTTTCTGTATGTGTCGTATAGTAGTAAGTTACAGTAATTATTATTTACATTTTCAGTATCTGTCTAATAGTTTATTGCATATGGTGTTGAAAACAAAAAAGTTTTACCTTCGTGATTATCAGATAACAAATTGCACCTTTATATTTCATAAACCCTTACCTGATATCACAAGGTCGAGAATTTCTTATCAACAATGAAAGCCCAAGGTAAAGTTGGATGGAAAACGGCTTGAGAAAAGAAAAACTCTTTACACATAAACGGCTAGTAGAGTGTCAGCTCTGAGTAGATCATGAGCTTGGGTCATGGGTTCTCAAATGACCAAAAATATAAATAATGAGCGCCACCGTATTTTTCAATACAACAACCTACAAAAATTAACTTTGCTTGTATTAGGGGAATGCGGAAACTTTATATCAACACTACTAATATAGCCATAAAACCCGAATTTCACTTTTTTAAAACACTTACCAAAATCTCAATTACCAGATGTCATACAGATGTTTTGACTTAACCTGTAAACAAACAAATGCACAACATGGACACCGTTTGTGTCCTCAAAAATATTTACCAGTTTCAAAAATATACACCCAGGGTATTTGTTATCATTACACACAATTACTGATCATGAATGACCTGTAAGTTTTACTTGTATTTTGAATAATAAAAGAGTCGTGCAAAAATAGATTCTATTTGATTAAATTCCTTGATATATTTTAATATAATATTTTTCAACTAATAATTTTTTATAGAACAGAAATATAATAAGGATTTGTATTCAAAAACATAAAGATCTCTAAATTGATCTTTCATAATAAACTTTATAATCTACTTATTATCTACTTCCGTGATGTTTCTCCAAGATATTATATACTTTCGTGATATTGCACTAATAGGAAAATATTAATAAAATTTATTTACTTGATTATACCAACTGTTTTAATAATGAGGGGAGCTTCTATCTCCTTTGGCCTGCAGGAAACAACTGAGCTGCTCTAGGTGGAAAATATAAATGAATACCATCACGCTAAAGCCGCTAGGAACTACCTTCAGATACGAAGATTCAATCAATTAAATATTCTTTTTCGGACCGTGTTACAGGCCATGTGCTTAGACACGACCATCTTGACTTTACTACGCCGCTGATAGCAGCTTACCTCTTCAGACGCTGATAGCAAAGTGATCAAATTGACAACTCGACGAAGCTTAGTAACGAAACTTAGACCTCAAAAGTAAAGGAGTCTATATGCTATTATAAATTTTATGTATTATTTTTATTGTACGGAAATATACAAATTATATTTTTATATTATTGCTGTTTTATTTTATATCAATAGACGAAGTGTAGCTACGAAAAAAAATACGTTACAGTGTTTTTTTTTATTTCAATGCTTTCTAATAATAGTCTTTTTTTAAATTGGATTCTTTGTGTATAATTATTGGTGTTTTTAAATTAAAATAATGGTAATTACTTAATGCGTGATCTGATAAGGCTGTATTTGGTTTATTAGGACTTAAAAGCTTTTCTTTAACAGATTGTTGATATTGAGACATTCTTTTTTAAGTATTGTTTTAAAAAAAAATAATTTAACAAAACCAGAATGGTAAGACAAACAATTCTAATACTTACTTATTTAATGTCTTTTTCAGATTGTAATGTAAAAACCAGCCTTACTTATGCAAGAAAACTATATATTTTTTAAGATATAGCTTTAAAGTTATACCAAATTTTTTACAACTAATTTTTATGTTACTGATGGAGCTTAAAATAGCGAAAACGTTTTAATTTCAACTTACTTGAATCAATTATATTTTTGATTTTTGGCTGCTCATATATCTTTTACTCAATTTTATAATAAAATTCCACGGCCATATCAAATTTTAAACCTTCCATTAATGTAAACAACTGATATATTGATTACTTTACAACTCCAGCTTTTTCAAAGGATCTTAATATGATCTACGAAGAAAATTTTATTTCCAAAACATATCCACTTCAACATGAATTACATCGATGGGAATAATAATTAACTACTACAAAAAGTTACAAATTTACCTACGAAGAATGATTTCAAAGATTTATTTAATTACAGTATCAAACTTGTAAATGTAAGTGAAAAAATTAAATTCCTAACCAAATGCAAAAAATCATTAATTTAATCAAAAATTTTAGATAAAATTATAGTAACAAAACCTTTCTTTGTTACAGATACACAAACTCTTTTCAAAATAACCGTTTATAATTTATAAGAAAAACTATATCCTTATCAATAAATGATGCATATACAATTAAAAATTTCTTAAAACAAAAATTATAATATGCAAACTAGATTTAGAAAAATCACAACCACAACCTGAAATTATTTACTTTTTAACATCAAATACAACTTTATTAAAAAAAATTCAAATTAAATTACATCACAGGTTACTCAAAACATTTTCAAATTTAGAATCAAACTATCTAAATAATAAAAAAAACTTAAACCAATATTCAAATTATATACAGTATAATATTCAAATTCCAACTGAAGTCATATCTATAATCCTATGTGAACCAAAATTCAATATATATATAATCATAAAACCGCCCAACTAGAACAATTTATTATTAATATAGAACCAGCAATTGAAAAAACTAACCGGCAAAAAACAAGAGCTGATACCATCAATATATTAACAAATTACAAGAACTCCTCAAAACATTATAAAATACTATATACAAACCAAAAATATAATATGCTATTAGTATTGAACGTTGAACAAACAAAAAGATTCTTAAACCAATATCCTAATATTATGTTAACAGAAGCAGATAAGACACAAACAACTGTAATTATGAAAAAAGAAGACTAAAATAGTAAAATGAAAGAATTACTTAATGATAAAGAAACATATAAACCGCTAACTAAAAATCCAACTCAAAATATTCAACAACAAAATAACTTACTCGTCAAACCACTACTAAACAACAATTATATGACAAACATTGAATATAAGAAATTAATCACACACAATAGCACATCCCAACTATTTACGGTTTACCAAAACTTCATAAAACAAATTTCCTACTACGCCCAATTGTTCCCTATTATAATAGTCCAACTTATAATTTATCAAAATTTTTATCAAACATATTAACCAAAGTTGTCAATAAACATACTTACAATACCAAAGATTCTTGGTCCTTCAAAAACTTAATGGATGGCCTTATATTATCTACAGAACACAAACTTTATTCATTTGATGTAGTCTCATTATACACTAACATTCCTATTGATTTAGCCATTACTGCAATAACAAAATAATTGGGAAGGAATATCATATCACACAAACATACCTAAAGCTAATTTTATAGCCATAACCAAATTTATACTACAAAATTCATATTTCTCATATAATAACCAATATTTTATACAAAATTTTTGTGTACCTATGGGATCACCAACTTCCTGTAGTATCGCAAATTTAGTCCTAATGGATCTTGAACTATTAATATTAAATAAATACAAAAATACAACTAATATATCTTTTTACGCCCGTTATGTGGATGAAATATTGATAACTGCTCACAAAAATGAAATACAATCCATTACTGATAGTTTTAACAATTATCATCCCCGATTACAATTTAAAATAGAAAAAGAAAAACCAAATAAATCAATAAATTTTCTTGATTTAACTTTATACAGAAATATTAATGGAACAATTACAACTAATTGGTTTAGAAAAACAAATAAAAGGGATAGATACCTAATTACAACTCATCAACCTCAATTAATTACAAAAAAGGTGGTATATATGGTTTAGTTGACCGTGCTATTAAACTAGCTGATTCTAAATTTCATAATAATAACATACAAATGATTAAAAATAGCTTACTAAAAAAAATTATCCATTATGCTTCATTAAAAAAGAAATATACAAAAGAAAAACAACTATTAATAAAAAACAATATTAATCTAAATGATTCGATAAATTTACAACCCAATTTTCTTAGTTTAGAATTCAATAATCACCGGTACAACCAATCTTTTATTACTTCAACTATTCCATTTATCCCTTATTTATCAGAAATAATGGCCAAAACCTTAAATACACAACAAATTAAAACATTATACAAAAATACAAACACTTTGAAAAACATATTTTCAAAAAATTAAAAAACATACCTATATTAGAATTTAACTCAAACCTAGTTTATAAAATTAATTGCAATCAATGCAATGCACATAGGGCAAACAAAACAATATTTAAAAAAAGAATGTCGCAACATCAACAATCTATTAAAAAAAGCTTTTAAGTCCTAATAAACGAAATACAGCTTTATCAGACCACGCAGTAAATAATTGCCATTTCTTTAATTTAAAAACACCGAAAAATTATACACAAAGAATCCAATTTAAAAAAAGACTATAATCAGGAAGCATTGAAATAAAAAGAAACACTATATGCAATAAACTATCATACTGAAACTGAAAATTTAAATAATAATTACTATAACTACCAAACAACACAAAGAGAACCAAACACTTTAATAAAAAAATTTTTTTTTAAAAGTAAATCCAAATAAACTAGTCTACAATAACATAACCGATATATAAAGCAAATATTGAACTAACCAATATCACCACATTATTCTACTACTACAATTACTATAACTTACTCTATCTTAAAACTACTTAAGAGTACTTTGAGATATGCATACAAACTTATGGCAAGCGCGCTTATACAATAATATTCTTAACCTAACTAATCTTTAGCAAACCACGCTAGATCACTATTTTATATCCTTTTAAATCTTTTTAAGATATTCGAATGTAGTGAAATTACACCTATAATTATGAAGATTTCGTTATTTAAAACCTTTATATACCATTAGTTTTGGGATGTGTTTTAATTCCATCCCCATCTTTAAAAACAATTAATTTAACAAAACCAGAATGGTAAGACAAACAATTCTCTCACTTACTTATTTAATGTCTTTTTCAGATTGTAATATAAAAAACAGCCTTACTCATGCAAGAAAACTATATATTTGTTAGGATATAACTTTAAAGTCATACCAAATTTTTTAAAAATAATTTTTATGTTACTGATGAAGCTTAAAATAGCGAAAACGTTCTAATTTCAACTTAATTGAATCAATTATATTTTTGGCTGCTCATATATCTTTTACTCAATTTTATTTAAAAATCCACATACGTATCAAATTTTAAACCTTCCATAAATAAAACTGTGAAGGTACTTACTATACGTGCTTTTACTGCTAGTGTTCTCTTCATCACTGCCACTTTGCTTATGTAAAATTATTAAAACCACTAATTTCTAGAAGTAAACCCAGATATTATTAGTACCTGGTTTATTGTTTATTTCTCCCCATCCATCGTCTTTCCAATCGTTATCACTGAACAGATAATCAATTTCCTTATCTGAAATATTTAATAGCAATACCAGTCTTTTATCTGGGAGCTTATTTTTATTTTTAATTAACACTACACGTCTTTTAGGTCGAGAAGGGCCGGCAACGGGATCCATTTGTTTAATTTCAAACTATACGATTAAAAAAAGTCACTTTGAGAAACGAACCCTAATGAACGTTAAACACAAAGCTTGTTAACAACCCTAAACAGTATCCAAGCACCCCCAAGCAACGCTAGAATAATACTGGAGTTACAAACTGAAATATACGTGTCGCCAATAGCCACGTTCCTTTTACATGTGAGATGAGTATATCATCTCGTGTCCTGAAAAGAGAATATCAGTTACCCACAGTCGGCTTTTTCAAGATCAGCTCTGTTATTATTCAGTTTAACATTTGACAAAAATAGAATCGAAAAAAAAGGCTTTATCTAAACTTGACTCACGTAAGTTTAGACTAACAAACGGAATGTTATTAAGTGTAAATTGCCCTAAAAGAATAAAACTGGAAGTTCATTTAACCATATTTTTTAGTTGATATGTTCAGAGAATGAGTGGAGTTCCACTAGTGGTGAAGAATTGTATTCTTCGTGTTCTAGTGCTGATTCATCTGTGGAAACGGTTAACCCACGAAGAAGGCAATTTCGCACTGAATAAAGGGTTTTATTTCCAAGAATGAGTAAGTATTCAAAGAAGATATTAGGTTGGAAAACTAAACTTGTTACTAGTTTATAGGTAACTTGTTATTTAGGTTTCGTGAGTGTTTATTAAAATACAAATTTAAATTTTTAGAAAAGCTTGAGGACGCGACAGTGTTACCTATGGTTGAGAAAAGATTAATTCACAGAAACCCATGTTAATGACGATATGGTATTTAAGTAATACGGAAACTTTTCGACAAATTTCGAAGAAATTTGATGTTACCAAAAGTTCAGCAAAAAGAACCATTACAAGAGTTGTAAATTGGATGGTAGACGTGAGCACAAATTTTATTAAATGGTCCAATGGGCAACAAAAGAATATTATCCGCCAACAACGTAGTGGTATGAGTAATTGTGTTGTTGTCATTGATGGGTCCCACATATATTAAAAAACCAATTAAAGATGCTCATGTTTACTGTAACCGTAAGTCTGAGTATAGCACTAGCATTCTCCTACAAGCTGAACGCGATTACAAGAGGAAGTTTATTGATGTATTTTGTGGGGAGGCAGGATCAATCCATGATGCTCAACTTATTAAAGCGATCATCATTTTATGAAAGATGGCACAACGGATTTTTAGGAAATGATTATATGTTGGTTGATTCTGCTTATGCAAACTTGCAGTGGTTGATTTCACCCTTCCGTGACAATGGACATTTAACTAGAAATCAGAAACATTCAATTATCGACATTCTGCAGCTCGAGTAGTCATTGAAAATAGTTTCAGATTTTGAAAGATAGATTTAGGCGTCTTAAAAAATTTGAGAACGAAGATGCGCTGCTTATTGTGAAATGTGTTGTTTCGGCTACAGTTCTTCATAATATATGCATGTATTTTAATGATGAAGAAAATGATGCAGAAGAATATGATGAAAAAAAACAGCATTCAATACATCAGTGGTTAAAGTGCAAACCCTGCCAGAAGAATTGAAATATTTAATAAAATGTTTCCAACACAGTCACCAGCCCTAATTTAAATTTTGCTTTGTACTAACTTACATTACCCCTTGTGTAACTGGTATTAGAAATAAGAACACAACCAATATTCTTTTATTTTAAATAATTATAATTTTTTTCTTATGTACTAAAGAAGCAGCTTGTAGAATTATAAGTATTAACTGTGATAGTTATTACTCGTATATGTTATATATATATTGTATTTATTTGGACATAAAAAATAAGCGCATCAATATTTGAATATTTATATCGTACAATATGACACTAGCATAGTTAATAATAAAGTATAATCTAAGCGTTACAAAACATAGTAAACACTATAGTTACAGTTAAAAAAATCACAAAGTTATTGATCTGCATCCAATCGGTGGAAGACTTCAATTTTTTTCATTTTGACCTCCAATTTTTCTCGCAATACTGCATTTATTTCTTCTTTCAATGTTAATGACTTCGACAAATACTTCTCATATGTTGCTATTTTATTTTTGTAATACTCCTCTTTTATTCTTACATATTCCATTCCAGGCTTTAAGTTTTTTTACGTTGCTTGATTCCGCCACTACAAGATGGCTGATCTATATCAAATTCTTGTGCAGGGTTAGTGATTTGCAGGGTGTCAGAATGATTTTGTTGAAGCTGTTCAATATTTATTCTTTGTAGATCGAATGTGTGTATGCTATTAATATTTGGCTTGTGACCTGGAATTTCATTTAATCTATTAAAAACGAAAATTTTATCGGGGCCTGTTTGCTTTTTTGGGTGTTATTATTATTATTTGTATTTGTTCTAATTAAATTGTTCCATTATTGTGACAATGAACAGCATTAAACTAAAAAATTTTGAGAATTTGTTTTGATAGTTTATATAACCACCTATAATACATACGTTGACTGCACACGTTTTACTCAATCGCATTCCAAAAATCCTCTTTTTAGTTGGATGATACCTGTCTTACATTTTGAATGGAACTGCACCTTGCGTGTTCTAATGAGCTAAAAAGCCAAACTACAGGTCCAACCAAAGTAGTAGGGTGGATAGGGAGGAACAAGACTAAGACAGGTCCCCGAAAGAGGGCAGCGGCTCTTTCGGTACTTAGATTGACAGAGACCATAGGGGTCGGTATGGCAGTCTAAGACACTACCGCGATATGGAAGGCCACGGGAAACCACCACATTACCTCCCAAGTACACAGAGTACCTGAATTATAATAAAATGATGGCATTATCTGGGGTAAAAGATTCCGCAGTTAAAATAGTTCCCCATTCGGATCTCCGGGAGGGGACTACAGAGGATGCGATCGGAAAGTTAAAAATAAGAGTCGGGAACATTTTGCGAGTCGGAGCGGGGAATGTTAAAAGTATGAAGCAAGTAGGTAAGATAGAGAACCTTAAAATCGAAATGAATAGGTTATCACTAGACATAGTAGGCATCAGCGAAGTTTGTTGGCCAGAGGCGAGGAATTTTTGGAGTGGAGACTTCAGGGTAATTCATACAGGAGCAAAGGAAAGAAATTTGGGTGTGTGGATAGTTATGCGGAAAAAGATAGGATACTGTGTAGAAAATTACTTAAAAAAAACGAAAGAGTACTCATGGTTAGATTAGAATCTAAACACGGTAATAATACAAGTAAACATCCCCACTTCTAGTTACAGTGACGAAGAGGTAGAAGCGATTTATAAATATATCGAAGACATATTAGGATACGTAAAAGGACACGAAAATTTAATAATTACGGGCGATTTTAATGCAGTGGTAGGTGAGGGTAGGGAAGGAGCGGTAGTAGGCTTATTTGGTTTAGGAGCGAGAAACGACAGGGTAGAATTTTGCAACAAGAACAATTTAATCATCACAAACACATTATTTCAACATCATGCTAGAAGACGATATACGTGGAAGATGCCAGCAGATATAGAAAGATATCAAATAGATTACATTCTTGTTAGACAACGGTTTAGGAATCAAGTAAAAAACTGTAGAAGCTACCCAGAAGCAGATATAGACACTGACCACAATGTCGTTATTATGAAGAGCGCACATAAATTTAAAAATTTGAAAACAATGAAACGAAAGAAAGCACTTGAACTTAGAGAAACTAAAAGATAAAGATATTCAAGAAAAATTCCAAAAAAAGTCAAATGAATTGCTCAAAGATATCGGGAAAATATCTAATACTAAGGAAGTAGAAACAGAATGGAATAACATTAAATCCAGCCTAGACATGGCAGCCAGAGATATTCTGGGGTATACACAAAAAGAAAATAAGAAACCATGGATAACAAAAGATATCCTGAATTTAATAGAAGGAAAACGAGAATATAAAAATAAATCAGACGAAACAGGAAAACAGAGATACATAGCCATAAAATGGAAAATTATTAGCAAATGCAGGAAATCTAAAGAACACTAGTAGAGTATTTAGTGACGAATCAGGCCCTCATTTCCTCCAGAATCCCTCATTTCCTCACTCATCTGGACCAAAAAGTTTTCTTCGACTAACCATTTTTCATCTTTCGAGATAAATAAGCATCCACATTTCCACACACGAGATAAACCTATTTTTAAGAACTTTTTACCGCTAACATTCTGGACCAAATAGTTTTCTTCGACTAACCATTTTTCATTTTTCGAGATAAACCTATCTTGTTTGGTATCAATTAATATTAGATTTTCCTCAGCTACCCGAATTTCTAGGAATTTTCTAGATAGCATCACCCCCAAGAAAGCTACCCTCATTTTAAGATTTCTTACCTGTTGCGATTTCCGACCGTCCTTAAACATTTTTTAAGTCTTGCGATACATTAAGTTAATCTAAAATTTTACGCAGAATTCGAATCTGTAAACAGATTTGAAATCGGACCATCCCTTACAAAGTTACACTTTAAGCTCTCAAACCTCTACATTTTGCTCTTTGCTTTATAAGCAAAATTAACAAATAGTTTTTTTCGTCTAACCAATGCATCTTTTGAGATAAACCTACCTTGTTTGGTATCAATTAATATTAGAATTTTCTCAGCTACCCAAATCTTTAGGAATTTTTCAGATAGCGCCATCTCCCAGAAAGCTACCCTGATTTTAAGATTTCTTACCAAGATCAATTCCTAATCATCTCTCCCTTTTAATATCTACAGTCCTTTAACCAATACAAAGAAATAAACACACAAAATTTTAATAATTTATTTACAGTTTAATAAACTAATCATTCCAATGTAATGTGTTTTAAATATATAAATGAGAAGGTTGACTTTTGGTGTAATGATCGCGTGGTTAATAATTAAGAAAGCGCATTTTGCTTGTATGAAATCTATGGAATTTTTCCTGTAATGAAAAGAAGATTGCATTCGTAATTGAAAATGCGTGCTACAACTTTCGCTAGATACCAACCATGTTAATTAGTGAATTCATAGTACCGATTTAGATTCTAATAAATAGAAATTTTGTGTATGACATCATTAACTACCTAAATTTCAGAATTATCAAAATGTAATAAACCACATTAAGTACTGTTCAATAATAATCATAAAACAATATTAGAGTGAAAGTATGCCCCATGTGTAGGTTGCTGTACTATTAGGACCAGGGTATGCAGACTTTAACACCTCCATATCGCACGCTTTACACAGATGTTGGTTGTTTCGTACAAGACCCTTTAACAGCTGGCGGAGCTGAACGTTTACTGCTTAATGACATACCGTGCTGTTTTTCCTTGTGTCGCTGTAAGCTATTCTTGTAAAAGCGATACTGCAAGACCCAGACTGAGATACCCCTAAAAAGTGCTCTAAAGTTCCTTTGGTAAATATCATATAATTCCCATCAAATGTCATCATCTTCACTAAACAATTCTTATTTAAATAAAAACGCAAGTTGTCGAATTTGCATATCTGATTTTGCATGCCAACTTCCATAGTGCGTATAATGTGTGGAAGATTTGATATAAACTTCCTAAATACGTTGAGGGATACATCAAGTACGCTCTGCGAAATGGTGTCAACAAATCTAAAAATTATTTTGTAATCGTCGAACGGGTTCAGGCCTACAATTATGATTTTGGAAGAAGATTTTGTTATGGTGTATGGTTTTTCAAATAGTAACTTGGTTCGTTCTAACTGAATTGCAGCGTTTATACGTTCTTTATGCGTTGCGGTCGATTGGTTTTCCAAATCCTTAATTTGGTCCCACTCATTGGCTGTAATTTTAGTTCCTCCTGAAATAAACCATCTCGATGTGCCTTTCGTTGTGTTTTTATGGCATCACATCCAGTAAAACATTTTCGCACACACTGCACGCAATACTTAAGATGTTCATTCTAGAAAAATTATTGATTAACAGTTTTGAATTATACATGTAAATATTAATTTCTTCTACGTTTGCAAAATTCAAACTAAGACTTACTCTTCTTTGTCGATAGTCCTCACACGAAATTTTAAACCAAAGACTGAAAATTCAGTATTACTATTAATTACACTATAAACGACTTTACGTTTTACAAAATAAACTTAAAATGAAATCTTGGTATCATTTCCCCCGTGTTTATGTACAGAGAAAGTATAAGTATAATTTGTCCTTACATTAACCCAATTTAAATCAAATTATAGAATGTGTATTTCCGTATATTAACTAGAATTGTGGAAAGTGCTTTTATTAAATTAATAGTCAGACGTCATCAACAAACAATGCAAGGCTAATGATCATACATTTCACTAAATTTATTTAGAATATACGTCTTATGTTGAACTACATTTAAAATAGATTATCGAACCACTTTCTAGGTCACCGTGCAGAATTAATATATGTATTATACCTTTTGGTTTAATCATTTGTATGTGGATTCACTAATTGAAAATTTTAACAATTCTAGCCACTAATAAATATTTTTGGAGTTTAACTCTATTATCGAGCTAAATCTAAATAAAAATGCAAAGGTGTTTTGCTGATAGGTTTTTTGAATATTAATACAATATATACAGGTCTTTGTTGAAACTAATTTTAAAAGACGTGATAATTAATTTCAATTCCCCCAGGAAAATTCTATACTAATTTATAGGTTACACCAGGGGTTTATCTCAAAAGACAGAGCGATACGGTTTAGAAATAGATTAAAGATGAATTATATACGGTGCTTGCAAAAGGTTATTCTGCAAATCAGTAAGAGGTCATTCGATTTGAAAAAAATTCCGAGGGATTTGAGAACCTGAGGAAAAACACAATAATAATTGAAATCTTACACGATGGTATATTAAAAATACTGCTAAGAGTAATTTTGTTTAATAATTCTAAAAATGGCGTTGGTGGTTAAATACATACAGGTAAAACCCACTATAACACAATTATACGCGTCACTTTTCCAGTCAAGACTTGCATATAACGCCAACTAATATAATAAGGAGCTGCACACGCTCGACCATCGGCATAAAAGGCGAGAGCCATGTTCCAGTGCATTAGTCGTCAAAGTATCGCCGAGTTTGATTAAAATTATAAATTAAAGATGGATTTTTCTTGTGTTGACGTTACAAGTGATGTGCGATTACCACAATTAAATATCAACCAACTAGTTGGTAAGTCAACCTATAGGTTAGGCGAATTTCCTCCAAATTATCACCACCATATATTAGAAGTTGGTTTTCATTTATATGGTGGTCTTCAACCTGCCATCCAAGTTATTTGCTGTAGTGGTATGTGTGCTGATTCTATGATAACATTCTCTTACTTCGATTGGAAGAAATTGTGTACTTTTCAAGTGGAATTTCAAATTCGCCAATTTGCTCAAGACTCAAAACAAGTCAGATTAAATGGTCTGACTACTGGAAACGATGTTGTTGACATACAATTGGATCAAGATTTCAAATTGCAGCTGAGCACAGCCTTTAATAGAAGTATATGGTTGTTGAACAATTTTGAAAAAGAGATTTTATATAATATGGAGATTACGAAAGATGGGAATGTTATTGTGCTACCTGCGTACGAGTGCATCAAGCTATTAAATTTGCGAGAATTGATCTGTTTTAAAATGGCTGAGTTAAGGTGTAGAAACTTTCCAGAATTTTACGAAAAATTTGTTGGTGATATAAAAAAGTATGTGGAAATACGACGGAAGAAGAAAGGGTTCAAACGTTATTAGAGGGGGAGATCAGTGCCAGTATTTCTCTGTCTAATGATTGCAGTAATTTAAATTACTTGACAGTGTTGGAACTTATTAAATGTTTCCCCATTTAGTACTTAAAAGATGCAACTGCAAGGCAATCGCTTGCGCAAATGTTTAGAGATTTGGCTATCCCAGATTCGCCAGACTCTGGTTACCACAGCGGTTTATAGATGTTATCAATACATGTATGTATTCTATTAAAACATTATATTTTCTTGATAAAGTTTGTTTTTGCATATTTGTAACGCCAACATTACCATAAATTATTAATAGACGTATTAAAGTATCCTGTTTTTATTTTTAGGTTTAAAGTGGTGTACCCCGCAAATAATAAACACAATTTACCGCATGTTAACAAAAAGTTGTGGGGAAATTTAAAGACGAGTTTAACGGTAACTTGGTGTTAGAATTTGTAGGTAGTAAGGCTAAGTCCTACTGTATTGTACGCGAGAAGGACACGATTAAAAGATTAAAGGGATCTCACAAAGTGTAGTTAAGTAAAACCGAGGGTCTTACAACCTATAACGAGCATATATCCCCAAAAGGGGTGGGTATGCAACTACGCAGCAGTGCGTGGGAGAATAAGGATTCTCTCCAATAAGAAATTAAAGTTTCCATGTTCGTAGCACCAGTTATTGGGTAATGGTAGAAATGTTAAACCTATAAAGGCGATTATTATTTGTGGTTTAGTGACCGCGTTTGTGCACTTTTCGAGTGTCTTCGGCAATCTTCGATTGTTTCCAAAAAATTCAAGCCTGCCATTTAATGTCGTGGTGTAACATCGTCCACGGTTAAGCTTATACATCCGTCGGCAGCAAAGTACTTGAAGTCTGGGTCTTGCAGTATCGCTTTTACAAGAATAGCTTACAGCGACACAAGGAAAAACAGCACGGTATGTCATTAAGCAGTAAACGTTCAGCTCCGCCAGCTGTTAAAGGGTCTTGTACGAAACAACCAACATCTGTGTAAAGCGTGCGATATGGAGGTGTCAAAGTCTGCATACCCTGGTCCTAATAGTACAGCAACCTACACATGGGGCATACTTTCACTCTAATATTGTTTTATGATTATTATTGAACAGTACTTAATGTGGTTTATCACATTTTGATAATTCTGAAATTTAGGTAGTTAATGATGTCATACACAAAATTTCTATTTATTAGAATATAAATCGGTATTATGAATTCACTAATTAACATGGTTGGTATCTAGCGAAAGTTGTAGCACGCATTTTCAATTACGAATGCATTCTTCTTTTCATTACAGGAGAAATTCCATAGATTTCATACAAGCAAAATGCGCTTTCTTAGTTATTAACCACGCGATCATTACACCAAAAGTCGACGTTCCCATTTATATATTTAAAACACATTACATTGGAATGATTAGTTTATTAAACTGTAAATAAATTATTAAAATTTTGTGTGCTTATTTCTTTGTATTGGTTAAAGGACTGTAGATATTAAAAAGGAGAGGTGATTAGGAATTGATCTTGGTAAGAAACCTTAAAATCAAGGTAGCTCTCTGGGAGATGGCGCTATCTGAAAAATTCCTAAAGATTTGGGTAGCTGAGAAAATTCTAATATTAATTCAGACCAAACAAGGTAGGTAGGTATCTCAAAAGATGCATTGGTTAGACGAAAAAAACTATTTGTTAGTTTTGCTTATAAAGCAAAGAGCAAAATGTAGAGGTTTGAGAGCTTAGAGTGTAACTTTGTAAGTGATGGTCCGATTTCAAATCTGTTTACAGATTCGAATTCTGCGTAAAATTTTAGCTAACTTAATGTATCGCAAGACTAAAAAAATGTTTAAGGACGGTCGGAAATCGCAACAGGTAAGAAATTTTAAAATGAGGGTAGCTCCCTTGGGGGTGATGCTATCTAGAAAATTCCTAGAAATTCGGGTAGCTGAGAAAAATCTAATATTAATTGATACCAAACAAGATAGGTTTATCTTGAAAAGTGAAAAATGGTTAGTCGAAGAAAACTATTTGGTCCAGAATGTTAGCGGTAAAAAAAATCTTAAAAATAGGTTTATCTCGTGTGTGGAAATGTGGATGCACATTTATCTCGAAAGATGAAAAATGGTTAGTCGAAGAAAACTTGTTGGTCCAGATGAGTGAGGAAATGAGGGATTCTGGAGGAAATGAGGGCCTGATTCGTCACTAAATACTCTACTAACACTGGATTGATAAAAGTTGCAAAGAGGTACAAACTAAGATGGAAATAGGAAAAACAGATGAAACATACAAACTAATTAGAATCAATTTTAGGGATATAAAACCGTATAGTAAAAATATAAAGGACTCGGGAGGAAACGTCATTATAGAAAATGTAGAGAAAGTGGGTAGATGGAAAGAATATATAGGGAATTTATATGCAGGAGAGGAACTAACAGCATTAGAACAGGAATCAGACATTGAAAATGATGACTTAGGATAACCTATACTTAGAGATGAGTTTGAATTAGCATTAAAGGGTCTGAAAAATGGTAAGGCGCCGGGTACAGATAAGGTGCAAACAGAAACTCTAAAAGCCGCTGGACAAGCAGTAACAGAACGTTTCTTGCAACTTGTAAGCTATATGTACGAGACAGGCAAAATACTCAAAGATTTCAAGCATAACATCATAGAAACTATACCAAAAAAGAAAGGCGCGGATAGATGTAAAAATTTTCGAACAATAAGATTAACAGTACACGTGTCAAAAATATTAACTAGAATTGTACACAGACGAATGGAAAAACGGGCTGAAGAAATACTAGGGAAAGACCAATTTGGGTTTAGGCGAAACAGGGGAACACGGGAGGCTATTTTAGCGCTGAGAGTGATAATGGAGGAAACAATAGAAAAAGGGGAAAGCGTGTACATAGGGTTTGTAGATCTGGAAAACGCATTTGACAATGTAAAATGGAAAAAAATGTTCGAAATACTAAAAAAGATTGGAATAAGTTGTAGGGATAGAGGAATAGTACATAGCATATACAAAGAGCAAACAGCAGTAATAAAATTAGAGCAGGAACGTAGAGAGGTAATCATTAGAAAAGGGTCCCTTTGAAATGTGGTGCTACAGACGTATGTAGAAGATATCACGGACAAAGTTAAGAACGAAGACGTACTAAAAATGGTGGGGGAAAAAAGAAATATGTGGAAAACGGTAAAAAATAGGACAGATAGGATGATAGGCCACATTCTACGGCATGAGGGAATAGTGCGGAATATATTAGAAGCGGAGATAGGAAGAAAGAGAAGAAGAGGTAGGCCAAGGTTAGACTACTGCACACACATAGTGAAAGATGTAGGCTGTAGAAGTTTCAGGGAGATGTGTAGGCTAGCTCAGAATAGAAATCTATGGAGGTACCAGTCCCAAGATGGATAAATTAATGACTAAGAAAGTAACTGCACTTAAACATGATGATTATTATAAGCAACTACAAGAATTGGTTGAGCAATATTCTCAAATAATCTTAATTGTGTGAAAGGATTTACTGGAAGACTATTATTTCGGCAAATGTCTAACTGTTGGAGGATCTTGGCAGCCACAGGCTGCTCAACCCCCTTCACTGACTCTCGGTGAAATAGGGTATAAAATTAGAAAACATTAGAGTATAAATAAGTGCAGGTACGTATTCAACCAGTTTTGATACGGAAAACCTAATGAAGAAAGAATAAGCGCAGATAAATCTGATAATTATTATAAGCAACTACAAGTGTTGGTTGTGAAATATCTGCAACTAATGTTTACTGTGTAAAAAGATGAATTGGAAAAATATTAAATCAGTAAACGTTTATGAGCTGAGGAAACTTGCCAGCCACTGGTTGCTTACCCCCCTTCACAACTAGCAAATGTCGGAGCAATAGGGTTCAGAAATGTAAAACAATAGAAAGGAACCGAACTGCATCTAACAAGAAAGAACAGCGCCTATAATGAAAGGCAACAAACATAAAACAAGAAGAATATTGTTGAAAGCATATGTGTGGAGCACAGCACAGTATGTCTATAAAATACGGGCAGTCAGAAAAGCAGACAGAAAAACGGTAGCAGCTTTTTGAAATGCTGTGCTTGAAATGTATGAGGATGATAGCATGGACAGACAAAGTTAATAACAAATAGGTTATAGAAATAGTAGGGGAGCAAGGCTATCTGGGGAAAAAATAGGAGAAATAGAAGGGCAGAGTACGTTCTAAGGCATTTTTGGGGAATAGTATGGGATATATTACAAGCAGAGATAGGAAAAAGGAGGTAGATGTAGACCTAGATCAGATAGTGATAGATCCAGACTGTGCAAATTTCAGGTAAATCTGTAGGTTAGTTCAGAATAGGAAACAATGATGGTACGCGTCTAACCAGTTCCAGGACTGAAGACCTAATGATGATGATGATGATGATACCTATCTTCCATACGTGTATCGGCAGCATCGATAAGCGCGGTACTTTTATTATATTCCCATACTGTTTTCTTCGTGTTTGACTTACGCTGGATCTCCTTATTTTACGTTTTATTACAGGTACGGTGCAAGTTTTCTGGTGCACTTGAAACTTGGATCCAAGAACAATTTCAGTGTCGCCAATCATTGGCTGATTAGAATCGTTATAAGTGCTTTGATTAGGTTGCAACTAAATTTTAGAGTTATCCACTAAAGCAGTTTATAGTGCCTACATGAGTACAATACAATACTATAACTATGTACCAGAGTTCCTTATCATCACATTGCCGTCCTCATTTATTAACCATTAACTATTCGTTGTTAATAGACTTTATTTATACTATTATGAACCGTAAGCACATGCGTGTTTATCGTGCTCTTGTTAAATACACTTTTGTTGATTGTTAATTATGCTTGGGCGCGATGGCGTAGCTAGGTGATGTGATGGTAGAGTCTTTAGTAGCGGGAGGTGGTACTTGACTTAGGTCCTAGGGTCCTTACGATCTAGTATCGAGTGGAATAACAGCATGACGAAATCAACAACAGTATTTAATGAATAATAAATAAACTTAAAGCTACATGACATGTCAACAAAATGTGAAGCGGTATAAGAGTTAAACAATTATAATAATAAAAAATTACTTACGTGACCATCTTTGTTAAGGTTTCTTGAGCATCTATAAAGAGTTAAGCCACCATTTCAATAAGAGCCAACTCGCTCTACAGCGCCGGACCCATGACTTTAGCTGTTTAGCTGTCCACAAACCACCGATAAGTGGAAAGGTGTCTTAGCCTTTTATACATGCTGACTCAAGGAAACTTGTTTTCTACAGAAGGTTTTGACATGTGATAAACAGTGTAGAGGTTAGCCAAAACTTCCTAGTTTGTAATAATCTTACAGGAAAACTGATTATGAAAAATACAAAGTAACTAACCAATGTGGCACAGATTAAGAAGAAAGAACACCAAACGTTAAGATTTGGTTTGAACAAGATAATGACAAAGTAGATTGCAAAGATTAATAAAATACAGGATGCAGCATGTATTGATTGTTACAATGTTGCATTTCTAAAATTAATCTAAAATAATGGCGTCGCTGTATACAACACTATTATGTATAGGAAAATAATTTTACAATTCAGAAGTATCATCAAAGCCAACTTTCTGTATAGAAAAATCGCAATAAATTGACAAACTGTTCACAACCATCTTAATATAAGTTAATTTAAAATATAAACTTAACCAACAAACATGAAGTGATACAGAAATCTTATACTCGTATGACATCAAGAAGTTGTCCGTCGTCGGTGTGGGGGAAATTAAGAATCTCATCTCGTCTCAGCTCTGTAGATGTAAAAGGAATCCACGTTCATCTGATCTGAGATAAGAATTGGACCACCTATAAGGAAATGACCCGGAGTAAAATAGTCCGTGCCGTCATTAGGATCGGCAGAGGGTACAGAGAGGGGACGACTGTTTAGAACCGCCTCAATACGAGCGAAAATCGTAGAAAGTTCTTCGAAATTCTGAGGTTGATTACCGAAGTAACGTAACATCAAAAGTCTTTGCGGATTTTACGCCGGCTTCCCAAGTTCTACCAAAATTTGGGGCTTTTGGAAGACTAAAAAGCCAACGAACTTTACGAGAAGCCATAGCAGAAAGTATTACTTGTTTATTTTGTCTCAGGAAATCGCTGGCTTCTCTTAGGTCACGAGAAGCACCAACGAAATTTCAACCGCAGTCAGAATATACCGACGTAGGTAGGCCACGTCGGGAAGTGAATCTGGTGAATGAGGCTAGAAAAGCCTCCGTGGTCAACTCAGAAACGAGTTCTAAGTGCACCGCTTCGGTGCACATACAGACAAATAAGCATAAATAGCTTTTTAGAACGGAAGCATTTCGACGTTTTGAACGCTTGATAAGAAAAAAGCCAGTCCTTTGTTCTGGCTATCGAAGTTCTATACAAAAAGTGGTTTAAATTAACAGAAGCAGCATCAGAAGCAACTGCGTGTTTAGAGTCGGAATTAGCGCAGACCGTTTCTTTAGGGCTAAATATTTAGCCCTAACAACATCAATTAAATCATTAAAAGCAGACCTTTGGGCTTTCACTTGCAGTTTGGTGTCCACTGATAAATTATAACCCATAATTTCATCATGTAAGGCTTCATAACCAATTTCAAGTTTATCCAGACGTAATATTTTTGCCTGAAACCCGTACAATTTTGTAGTAGTGGCAGTTTTTGCGAAATCGGAAATCTCTGTGATTTGATAAAAAATGTTTTCTAATCTACCTTCTAATTGCGCTTTTGAAGCCATTATGTAAATGAATCTGAATGAATGAAAATATTCGCCAATTAATCACAACTAATATTTAAATTCCAGTGAAATGATAATGTACAATAATTAATTTGAACACAAAATATATGTTTGCAACGCTTATAGACACCGTTGATATTGGAAATTCCAACGAACTCGTTGTTATGACAACAACCGACGCTAACTATTCTATGAACAGCTGGCGCGATAAACCCAAATTGTTCTGTTTGACTTTAAATTTGATAACGATGTCAAATTTGTAAGAAAGACTTTTATAAAAATATTAATAGAAATTTATAACTATACAATAAACGAAATCGCCAAAATCACGTAAATTGTGAGGGTATCCGGCTCGAAGGACCACTTTTTGTATAGAACTTCGATAGCTAGAGCAAGGGGCTGGCCATTGTAATTAATTTACGCGAAAACGGTAGATATACATAAGTTACAATTCAGAAATGACAAATGAAGGCCGTACTTACCTACGTTCCAGTACTGGTACACTGTAATTAAGGTAGAGAATTTAAGGAAGGAAAGAATCCAGAAATTGTCGGGAACTTTGAACATTTCACGAGACTGGCGAGTATGGTAACGTACTTTAATAAGCGCTCGATCGATACTACTTTGAAGGTTAAGCAGTCATTCTAGATTGTGCCTACAGAGCCATAAGTGGGGAAAGAGATAGAATTGAATGGCGCAGCGCTGCTGCGTCTGTTGCATATATACGACATACACATTCAACGTGTTAAAGAAATGTAGATAGACAATATATCAGGAATGGTTACTTGTAAAATTGGTATTTTAAATTCTCAGCCTACTGATTGAAACAGCATTAGAAACCAAGAAAATTAAAGAGTGAATAATAGTTATTTATTATACAAGAGAAAAAAGTACTAGATTTTAGCTCAAGGTGTGTTTGCGGAGGGAGATAAAACACCGAGAGTTAAAATCTTACATATTTACCCGCGTATAATACACTGTTTTTTCTGTGACAGGCAAAACGATGATTTAATATTGAAAAAAATATTACGATATAATTAAAGTCAAAAAATCAATCGATGTCAAATTTGAAGTTTCAAACAAGTAATCAAATATCTGTTAATTTAATTCTGCGAGTAGTTTCAAAAATTGCTTACTTAAGTTGTTTATATCGGTTGTTTTGAACGCGACGAATTTATGATACGATGTTATGTTACACCCGAATGTTACAAGTGTGGACCGGCTTTAAATTTAATATCTTCGTGCTCTTACTTATTTGCACATATCCGGGAAAAAAGTACTCATTTTTTCCCGGGGAAAAAGTAAATTCATAAAAAGTGACATTTTGTTACCTGTCAAAAAATATTAAATGTCAAGTTTTTTCTCGTCATAGAAAAATATCTTTTTATATCACAACAAACGTTTATTGAAATATTTATACAACGATAATGTAACAAACATTTTTAATAAAATGATTGTAACGTCATATCTATTTACATACACAATAACATGAAAATGCATTTTTCAAATGCGTTTTTAAAATTGTTTAATTTCATAGATATTCATTTAATAGTTTATATAATACTGAACAGCTATATTAAAATTTCTTTTACATAAATTTAGTTGAAATTCGGATTTGACTCTTAATTGAGACTATGGTATTAATATAACACAGAGTTCCGTATTCACACAGTTTATAAACATCCTTCAATTTGATTGAATGTCATTCCGTCAGTCAAAACTTACCCTCAGTCTTCATTTGCCGCATGCAATATTTATTTATACCTAACACTTCAATATTATTTAAAATTCACAAACTTGGTCAAAAACGCGTTGCACTTGCAGAAGTTCGAGCTTGCACAACTCGAGGTGTTTTACTACAGTTTTCTTCTAAGTCTGCTTGAACGTTCTGTTAAACAAGGATTTATAAATTAGAAAGACGTGTTGGTATTTTTACTTACATTAGGATCTCTGCTAATTAACGGAGTTTCTGCTGTTGTGTAAGGGTCGGATAAGGATTCCTCTCCAGCATGCCGTAGTGGCTGAACATACTCTGTTAAATGAGGAAGCATTCCTTGTGGAGTACATGAAAGTAAATATGCAGGCATGCACTTTGAGATGTCTATCTGAGCATAAACTGTAGGTTCTTGCGTTCGTATCACCGACATCGGAATAGCTTGCTGATTTGCATAAAGAATAGGAGAGGTTTGCTGATTTGTGAGAGATAATTCTGCGTAAGTAATTTCATTATTCTGAAAATAATAGAGTTAGCTACATGGAACAAAGGTATATTAATCTTACCGCGTAGGTTTGGTAAGAACAATGTCTTATTGGGTTGTTTGTAAGTTGCAGCCTGCTATAAGTGCGTAAAGGCGCGGTATTTAGTCTTTCAAATGCCCGCTCTTCTTCTTGATACTCACTCTCTCTATTATTTAATGGCACTATATCGGGATTTCTTTCTTCCAAGCTTTCCGAACTTACGTTTAAATCCCTTCTGAGAGGTTGCATGCAAGTTTTATCACCAACGCTAGTACATTCTTGACCAGTAGGGGATAGTCTGACGTTTTTGTAGTTATCCCCTTTGCCAGTTTTATTTCTAAGTCGAACAACTACAAAAATTGTAAGAGTAACAACAACAAGCGCGCCAACAATTCCAATAATAATTCCGAGCGTTGGCGTAATATGTAAAAAAACGGGGATGAGGGCTGTTAAATTAAACAAAATTAATAATTTGTAAATATCTAGAGTGTTACGAACCAGTGTGTTTTTCAGCAGATTTAAGGGTTGAAGTATGTAAAACTGAAGTTTCACTTTTTCCCTTTTTATTGAAAGCGTACAGATAAATTTGAAATCCTAGTCCGGATTCTAATCCCCTCGCGGTAAATGTAGGAATTTTCGATGTGACGTTGTTCACCAATTTCCGTGATATAGTGTCGTATACCTCCATAATGAACTCCTGATTCAAACCACCATCAAATCCCTCAATACATTCAACGTTCAAGGATTCCACTGTTTGATTTAGAATTGTACAGTTGGAAAGAGGGTCGGGTTTTCCTACAATTTGCACACAATTTTATGACTACTAACACTGAAATCTATTACTTACCAACAGCGTTGACGTAAAATATGCAAGGTTCCTTTTGTATACCGATTTCATTACTACCACTGCATAGCAACGTTCCAAAATCCCCTTCTAATATTGGTTTATAAGTTGCGGTACTTCGTGCACGATCTGTAGCAATTACATTTTGTACAAGATCTAGCGGTTGAGCGGTGTTATCGCTGTTATTGAATTTCCACGTAAAATGTATATCTGTGGGATTCGCTTCTAATTCACATCGAATCTCTGCAGCTTCCTCTCGAGCAACGCCATAGACTTTTGGCTGTCCCGGACGACATACTGGGGCAACTGTTAATTAAAGCATAGGTTACGAATTATAAAAACATGAATTTGCGGTCTTACATTTGACATCTAATTGAACGGGATTGCTTTCCCCATCGCCTTCTTGGTTACTCCCTACGCAGGTATATATACCCGCCCTTGCTCTTGTTACGTTTTGTAATACTAAACTTTGATTGCTTACTATCGTCCCCGTTACTGGGTTATTATAGAGTATTTGACCCTATAAGAAATATTCCAAATTAAGTGCTTAATAACAACACAAGTAATTACGTTAAAACAAGGGAAATAGGAAGAGGGTGTGGGATTTCAAGTCCAGAAATATATTAAAGTTTTGTCGAGTTACGCGTTTGATCGGTATACTACGAATTAATGTTTAGTAAACTACAAATAAAGTTTACATTACCTCTAATGTGTATCAAAAAGATATTGATATAAGATTTGCATTATAGAAATTAAAGTGTTTGGATACTACTAGCCCAGATGTTATGTTGCATTTTGCAATTTGAATATTTTCTGCATTCTCCACTCTATACCCTGTTTTAATAAATGTTTGTTTTCAGATTTGAAGAAATTCCCAAACGAACTGTCGCTGTACGTTAGTATTCATCAGTTAAATGACTTAGTTTAATTTTAATTAGATAAATCTCACTTGTTATTTTTGAGTACTAGAAATATGCCAAAAGTTATTTATATTCTATGATGGGTGTCCCTTGAGTATTTTTAGAAAGCATTTTTTACGTTTGTTGAACTGACTTTCTGTATTTTAAGTGTTACTTTGCATGGATTCCTTTGGAATAACCATTATAATCACCAGCGGGCAATAAAATTATTTTATGCTGGTGTAGTTCTTTAACCTAAGCTTACTTGGCCGTGACACAAAATTCTCACGATATCGTAATCACACATTTCGTCTGACTGGCGTTGTACGCTGGCTAGGTTACGATGAAAGAAGTGCATTGAAGTTTCCAAAAACTCTTAACAGCCTACGTAAGGAAATATCATTATAGCCAACAGGTAGCAATTGCTTTAACCGCACACAGTACGTACGTTTGCTTGTATTATATAAATATTAAGAAATTAATTAACAAACCATTGTTGATTATTTAATGCTGTTATTACTAGAATAAGGATTTAGTACAGGTTTTGTGCGATATTGTTTTTCTATTAGTGGATCACTGAGTAAAATAATTTCGAAATTGTATATAGACTTGATGATTATTCACCAGTTGTGAAATTTGGTTAGTTATTGCTGCTGGTTTGTTGATTGTGCATATGTGGACGATTGTAAATATTTATTTTGTGTCTTAGGTTTAGTATATTATATTAGAGCAAGTTTGTCAACATCAATGTAATAAGTAAATAGGTAATATGCTTGTCACAGATATATTTATATTCTATATTTTTTTATTGGTATGTGGTTTCGGGCATAAATATGTGTAAACGTGCTGAAAAAGCTCCATAATTATTCTGATTATTTTTTTATGTTATCAGTTGAGTGCTGCATTTTATTGTATTAGATTAACTATATATACATTTATATATATATATATATATATATATATATGTATATTGGTGTAATAAGGGGTTGTTTAGGGGTGTATTGAGTCGTTTAGGTCGCGTAGTAACTGTAAATAGCAATAGGAATCAGAAAACTGCATCTATTTAGCAGGAAAATAAATAATTCGCACATTATGTAAATAGTAAGCATTTAACACCCTGTATATGGACCGCAATTAACTTTAATCAATGCCAGTAAGGACGTCCAATAATAGAACGCGTATTCAGCAGAGAAATAATTGTACATAGAATTAAAATACGTCATAAAGCGTTCAACAAGTTTATAAAATAGATACGCATGAGATAAGATATAACCTAGCAAGCTTCATGCAATGAAAAGAAAGAAGCAATAATAAAGCGCTTTGATAAGAAACGCACTTTCAAAGATAAGTTTTAAATAGAGACATAAACGAAAACACCACTCATGTTACATCAGTTATTTTCTTCAATTCTCCAAAAGCTTTATCTACATAAATAACAGACCTAAGCTAAATGAAAGTCCAACAATAACAACAAAACAGGCGGTCAAAGATCGTAAAACAATAGCAAATACCAGTATGATATGATATGATTATTTCGTCAGAAATCAGTTTGTAAAGCCTAGGAATACGAAAAACAAACATGGTTGGTTACAACAATTTGTAAGGCTGTTTGGAAACCAATTCAAATGTAGATAGCAAAAGCAATATAACGCCCAGACTTGATAAAAAAGCAGTCTCAATTTGAAGCTCATCAAACCTGCAACGCTCTTAATCGAATATTTACGCGACAAATATATAAAGTTTAAATTAAATTTATTGTGAAAGGTAGTGTTATATAATAATAGTTGATGACGAATTACGTTGAAAATATATGAAAAAGCTTTTGCCGTTTTGCAGAAAACGTGAGTAGAAATGTGTTAATTAATTTAAATTAAATGTTTGTAATAATGTAGCGTTTTGAAGGTGTATCTAAGAAACCGACGAATTCTAAGTCTGGTATTCAGAAATTAAGTGGAGAGGTCTAAGGCGTATCCAGAAACACATAAAGTAAAGCACGAGGTGAATTTTGGAAATAAGGAGTAACAAAACTATTGGTTCAAAGCACGTGAAGGAGTACAAAGCAGAGCATTGGTTTCGATTAAAGATAATAAGGGGTTGTTGATCCACAACACGCAACAACTCATCAGAATATTACAGGTCAGGACTAACTAATATAAGGAATCTTTTCAAATTTAAATTTAAACAGTGTTTATAAATTTTCTCAAATTTGTAAGAAGTCAACAAAACTATCTATTTGATACGTTGAAATTTACGTAACAAGCATAAAAAGTCTTAAACGTTGCAGATTTTTTAGTAAAAGGTGTCGTTTTTGGCGACTTTAAATTAAATCAAAGTAAAGGATATAATTTTTTGGGATAAATGATTCAAATAATATTAACTGATTGAAGGGTTTATTTAAAGGATTACAAAATTGTGAAGTGTAAATATTAATTCCTTTCATTATACAAATATTGACTGACTTCATTTTATCATTCTAATCCAGGTAAGACTTAAAGGGTAAATTAAATTGAACATCGTAACGTTGTGCAATCTGTGCGAATTAAACTGGGCTAGCCGTGGCATAATTAAATTAGAAGATTAGAGAAAAACACAGAGCGGTGGCGTTTAGCAAGAAACTGGACGTTTATTACATTGGCGTGCGGCGTTATCATTTCAATATATATATATATATATATATATATATATATATATATTGTTGTGGATTTAAAGGGTAAATAGGTGTAGACAGTAAAATTTTAGCAACCGTGTAGATAGAAAAAAGGGCAAATTATTTATGCGCCAAATTAATTAATTTATATAATGAAAACGGACAGGTATTAAGGTATTTTTCTATATTTAAATTGGAATGTGAAAATTATATAAGGGAAAAAAGTTTTAAAATACATAAACAACTCAAGGATACGCATAAGTAATTATAACACCTCTTAATCAAACGCATGGAAGCAAGAAGGGAGCGTGCTTGCATAGAAAATCAATAATTTTAAACGCAAATGTTGTTCATGTTAAAAAGCCAACGTTCGGTTATACAAATACTACGAAGCGAAGAAATCGAGAATTGTTATTTTCAACGGTCGGTTGTTTCAAGAAACACCTGTTGTTATATGTCACGTTCAAAGAATATAAAACGAACGTTAGCACAACATTCCACAAAAATTGTTTGCAACGGTCAATTTGGATAAGCTGCTACAATAACCAGTACCTTAAGGAGTGAGTGAAATAAACGATCGATAATATAAAACAGATAGAGAAAAGTATAAGTGAAGCGTTGGATAGAAGTCACGTAAGATATACACGTGCAAAGGCGAAAACCAATACAATATCGATTTTCTGTAACTTAAGAGGGGGTTCTAAAGGAGACAACAAATATGCGTAGAACAGAGATGGATAGCTGATAGGTGGAGCGTTGTGACGAATCAAAATTGTATCATTGGTCAATGACGAGCAGTTTTCGAGAGGTGCGCGTACGGTAAGGTAGGAAACGAAATTCTATGTAAACAACACGACGGACGGGAGAAATTTTTCAGAAATTATAGTCAGTTACGTTCAAAATTTTAAGAAGCCGTTTTGAAAACAAGCTTTTTATATGAAACAGGTTCACCAGGGGGGTTTGAGAATAATATAAATACACGAACGAATATATTAAAGCTCTCTTTTTCTTTCCGTTGAGATCTGAATACGGCTATGAAATAATATGCTTCAACAATTTACTTTTAAGGAATTAGTTTAGTGTCAAAAGTGAGAATTCCCAAAAAAACAAATAGCAGGTTTTGATGATCAGGTTTAAAATACCTACCTTGTCATAATAATTTGGGAAACACCACAGTCATTATTTAAGTATAATTTTTATTTCCATCAGTTAGTTGCTAGGCGTTAACTTTCATCACTTATACACTGTGTATATTATACAGTGTATTGTTGATCTATAATATACCCAGTAATAGTCACGCATAACTAATCTTAGGTATATTATCTTCAATAATTACGTAAACTATATATAGAGTCAAGCATGTTTAGAAAAATTTGAAGGTCTTTTATTTAGTATGCTATATCTACGGAATGGGACCAGAGGGTTAGACTTTATTAGATTCTAAATAACACTCACGTTTTGTCTCCAGCTAACTTTGTATACCCATGGATTTGATTTTATATTGCACTCAAAATATGCATCCGCTCCTTCTTTAATGACACTGCCATTTAAATTACTTCCGAGTTCCAAGGAGACGACTGGAACATCTGAAAAGAGAAAGTTTGAACTTAAAACAAGCATGTTTTTTGACCACGTACTTACGATGTATATCTAACTTCCAACCATCTTCAATGCCGCTTCCAAGTATAAGCTGCTGTTGACCCCTACATGAAAGGTATTTTCCACCGTCGTCTATTGATGGACTAAATATTAGTACACTTGTTGTCGTATTACTATCTGGACTCGTCTAAGAATATCAATGTACACTACTATTAGTTCCTTTTTGGTAAAGTTAGTTAATTTTCAATTTAGCAATTGAATTTACTATCAATCAAAAAAAATTTTTGGCACATGACTAATAATATCTAATCTTACGCTAAATTCAAATACAGTATATGTCAAAATATACAGTACTGGTGAATAATTAGAAACAAATTGCTATGCAAATTTTGAAACATATTGTGGAAAATAGTTTGACGAAGAATCCTGACAAAAGCAACGATCTTCTCACGTAATGCTGGCAAATTTCTGGGTGGACTTGTACTACTGAACATTTTCTCCTTTAACATTCTACACAGATAGGCATTAGGAGTTGTCAGATAAAGAGAATGTGATAGGAAGTTAAAGACAATCCCACGCAAATGGCTTGCTTTGGAATAGTTTGTTGCAGCATGGCCAGAGACTGTCAAACAGTGTTGCACATGTCCCGTCCTATTGAAAACACTGTTTAAACATCTGATGGTTCCTGGCACAACAAAACCATCTGATATCCCGAATAAATGGCCTGATCATCTCGTCCTTGGTTACAGTAAGAGGTATACTGTCAGTAAAATACGGGTCAAGCATATCTTTTGCTGACGGCATACCATATTGTCACACACTTACTGTGTAACAGTCTCTAAACGATAACGTCCGACCTCCCAAAACCAAGGTCATGAAATCGTTTAAATAAATGTGATTTACGTCGGAGAACCGAACATTCACCAAGAAGTCTAGATCTTCATATATCATGGACAAAAGGCGTACACAATACGCAACCAGTGCTTATATATCTTGCGCTGTTAATCGTTGCCCCGCCTAGTTTGGTAAAAAAATCCACCAATGTGTTTAAACAATCGTCGAAGCGGCGCATTGCTCATGTTTAGTTTCAAGAACATTCGTCGAAGACTTCGTTTTCGCTACTTCAACACCTGAATTGAGGACACTTCGACGATTCTATTTGTAGACACAGTTACTGGTCTACCAGATCTTCCCCTGCATTGACTCCATAAACTGTCACTACGAGTAAATTTTGTAGCAATAGATAACATAATGTGTTGCATGATGCAACCTTCAAAAAACTTTTTTCGCCATCGCAGCATTATTTTCAAATGCTACCTCATAGCTAAGAGTCCTTCAAAGTAGCACGAACAAGTATTGCTGATGCATCGACTCGCTGAGGAACAAACATGTGCATTACTGTATATTATGGCGCATACCGTACTGTATATAAGCAGTTATACTCCATCACACACAATTTTTCTGTAACGTAAAATTAAAACAAGAGAGAAATTAGAAGGGCTACTTATGAAATTCACATCATATAAAAAGTTATCATTACTCAAATTACCCAAAAAGTAAGTTTTGGATTGCCTTTTGTGTTTGGCATCCGGAATATTCCTGTTTAATCACGAACAGTATCGACAACCATTTTTTCACGGTACTATCCTTAGTATATACTTTCATTATTGGAATTGTCTTGGTGGAAATATCCCTCATTTAGTCACTAATAGCACCAAGGTTCTCAGGGAAGAAATCTATATATCAATATATAAATACGTCGACAAAGTATGCCATGAATTTGATCCGTATACATGGAAAAGCGGTAGCCAAGTAAACATTGGTAGAGGCTATCCTATAGTGCTTGAAAAACATACCGGAAATAATAATTTATGGAAATCGATTTTATCATTAATGAATTGTTAACTACCGCGTTATTTAAAAAAAAAATCCTTAGGGTAAGCAATAAAAACATGAAAAAATTGAGAAAATAAAGAAAACAATTAAATTCTAAAAATTTTAAAGGTATGGAACGAGATCAACAAAAGAACAAATGCAAAGTGAAATGTTTATGAAAATAATTACTACATCAAGAATGCCTAAAGAAAGTTAGAAGTAGTAGTAAAGTATACACCTATAACGAATATTATGTCGAGCATTGCAAGTAGTTATAATTAACCACAAATGCTGATTTCTTAAACCCTCTAGTAGACTACATAACTTTGCTAGTTAATAAAAACATAATTAATGGTTTTTGTACATGCAAACTTTCTTTTGAATACGAGATGTTAATTTATGAAATCATATAAATGAGATGTCTTAAATAATACCTACGGCTTTACTTTCAATTCTAGTGTCGCATTTCTTGCTTCTCCAACCAAGTCGTTCCACATGTACATAGATTAGCAACCACATTAGTAAAACCCTTACAAAACACAACATCAAAACTAATTTATTAATAAGTGCACCGTTAAATCTCTAAGGATTCTGACAGTGGCTTAAGACCTCAGGTATACAGCATGCTCAGGCATGACTTCCCAGTCCTATAACTTGCTCATTTTGAAAAATTGCTGTAATAAATTATTTATATTTGTAAATGTGTAAGGAACCAATTTTTCCTAAGTTATTATTATTACGTGTTCTACCCTGTATGTGAAACCGTTGTTCGTTTTTGAACTCATCTTTATATTATACATTGGTATTTAGAATATTAGATTGCGCCCTCTGCTGTAGCTGCAGCTTAAAAGACTTATTTCGTGGTAATCACAGGTCATTCTTGACTTGGAGACCAGTTTGAAAGCAGGTGCCAGCCGTGTTTCAACCACGATACACGACCTTCTTTAGTCTTGGCTTTTAAGAGTAACAAGGAAAGTGTAATCGTATTAGTAATTAGGACTCTTCCACCCTCGCTAGTGTTTAGCTAACTTTAAAATGATAACAATCGTAAGTAATCGTGCATTTATTTTTTGAAAGTTACAGTTTATTGTTACCCGTAGCACAACTTTTACAATTCATACAACCTATACAACTTATACAAATTATGAAGATTGCAGTTTTACAACTTACACTACTAATAATGTTCTCAGTTTTACAAACAAATTATTATTCAAGTAATTTGTGTATTTGACAACTTACGATGCTCGCAGCTTAACAAACTAGCTTATCTGTGGAGTTACGTTTAATAAATTCAATCCGTTCAATTGAATGCAGTATTCAAAAATAATATTTATCGTCTCATAATTACACTTTAATTACTTTTAAATGGAGGATTTCAATCATGCATAGCTTGAGGCCCTCCGTTATAATAAATACGTCTGTTAAACACATGTGTTGCAGTGCGTTTTACGCAGCCGTTGCTTTGCAATGTTGGTTCATGGATTTGTACTTAACCTTCTGGTGACCGTTAGTAATTCCGCATGCTTCTAAATAACTTGAATGAACTTACAGATGAGTATATAAATTGAATTTATAATTCTTGCTTATAGATTAGTAACAATTCACTACTCATAAATCAAAATAAATTTAGTAAAATAGTTTAATGGACAACTTTGCAAACAATTTTGTTGAGATTAGGAGTATGTTAATTTTCTGCAAATATCTTGTAATACTTAAATCTTATGAAAATTCTGTACACATATGCATTTAAATTATATTATTTCAGCTTGTTTAAGAGCAATTTGCCTATTGGTTTACAGTACAGTTAATATCAAAGTTCAATTTGTGTAAGTGATTAATCATTAACTAGCTTCTCAAAAATCTTAAAATTTGTTTTTGGATAATTTGCTATTTTTAACATTAAAGTGAACATTTAATCTCTCGGACGTATTAAATTTTTTTATACACATGTTTATCAAAAACATTTCATTTTAACTAGTTCTGTCAAAATTTCCTTAAACACTTTAGTACTATATCAGTTTAGCTCACTGCCACAGTAACATTCTTGAGCTATTAATTTTGTTGTGCCACGCTCCTTCTGCATGCAACATTTGCAAATATTTGAAATTATAAATATTATTTAGAACAAAGTCAACAAGTAAATTCTATCTGTGAAACTATACGAAGTTTTCATAAAAACTAATCTGTTTCTTTGCCTCACAAGGGTATATTTGAGCTATTTAAATAAAGTATGAAACTATACAAGGTGTTCACGTGTTCTTACTAGATATATCTAAAACTACACTTCAAAACAAACAACAAAATATAAAACTGTTTAGTCTTGTAATTTATATGATTCTTGTATTTAAATAAATTGCCTCTTTTTATTACAGGCGTTGATTTGCAGTAATTTGTATTCAAATGTTTAAGTTAATCTTTGCGCAACTTTCTTTAAATCTACTTACTTGATCATGTTAGGTATTCATAGGTGCTAACAGTTGCGAACAACGTTTCATATATAGTTGGTAGTTCTTGTGTTATTTGTGATTTTTTTTTTTTTATTTTTGATGGTATCTTCGCCAACCGTTATTCGTTCATTTCCGTATGTTTATTTTTACCTTCATACGAGGTGCCGCCCATTTACTTTCTGTTTATTCTGACCTACCCCAGTTTCATAGCACACCAGGGTTGATTCCCAGCTAGCTTATCCTCTTAGAGTTTTCCACCATATCCATTTATATATTATTATCCTGGGCTACTCGTTTTATTGGAATTACCCGATTTCGATTAAGTGCACCCCTACCTATTGTGGTATACTCTACAAATGGATAGAAAATAAATTTCCATAAATGACACTAAAACAATTTCAAAATTTCCATAGGTATAAAGGCACAGATTCCAATTTCTTTTTTTAAACTGCAACCTATATTTTTTTCAAGGTACTATAATAGAACATTTTGTTTTAATTTTAAACATGTATACATGCATGGGTCTTACATACCATAATTTAAAAAAAATTGAATTATAGGTCTATGATACTCGTATCTAGTATATAATGGAAGCAATGGCGTGGTTATTATTCTTTTTCGACTTCGGGGCAACCCATAATTAATAATATTATAAATCTTTTCCATTATTATTTAAACACACTTCTTTTATATATCCCCAAAGAAAATAACCCAAGCGAGTCAAGTCGGGAGAACGTGTTGGCGATAACAATGGGCCATGCGTTCTCAACCATCGTTCAGGAAGATGACCGCCTACCAAATTTCTTACTATAGCACCTTCATGTGGAGGAGCACCATCTTGTTGAAAAATCATATATATTCTTGAATGGAGAGTGTTTGGGTAAATGATTGTTTGTTATGTACAAGCTAGGTTCAACGTTAAATCTGTTTGACGGGACCGTCAATAAAATAGCTGGGAATAGGTGCCCTGGCGGCACACGTATACGAAGGCTACTGAATATATAAAAATATGATAAAAGCACGTAAGAGCACATTATCGACCTTAGTTTGTTAATTTGTGAGGTGTATGAAGCCACATCCCAGTGCATCTTGATAGTAAAGTTTTCCGAGGTTAAACATGCTTGTTTATGCGACTGCACTGTACATTGGTTGCGGATCGACTCCCAAGGTCTGCATATCGCAATGGCTCGAGAACTCACGCGCTCACCTTTAAGCTCAAAAAATTTTGCACCAACGGTCGTCACTGTTGTTCTAACGAAACATATTGCCCACCAAATTTACTGAAAAGGAGGGGGTAAGGTAAAGAAAGTTGCATGGAATTTCACCTTTACGAAATTAAGGTTATATACGAAACAACAAAACAAAAGAAATTCAAGTGTACAGATGTATATAAACAATAGTATAACTAAAATCGACAAAACTATATACACATTACATCGATGACAACGGTGCCAACTTGACTATGCGTCGCCTAAATGTCTTCTTGTATAACTTCTATAACACGTAAGACTCCGTCAGAGCCTGGAAAGGTCTTGACAATGCGACCTAACTTCCACTGCAAGGAAGGATGTAGTTCATCTTTAATGAGGACTAAGGCATCCGTCAGGTTTGCTTGAACGCCGTTGCTTCGATGCCATTTTGCCCGTTGTTAAAAGGTATGTAAACATTTGTGATTTCAGCGGGTTCAAAAGTCTTTCTATAGTTTTTGAAGAAGTCTTCATTTATTCCGTAGAGGTGATGTATTCCGAGATAATATTTACTAGGAGCTACAGTTAGTGATTCCGTGGGTGAAAAATGACCAGGGGTTGAAGATTGAAAATCGTCAGAGTCAGAAGTCAGAGTGCAAACTGATCAAGGATTTAACAGAGACTCAATTTAAGCTATAACTGTATAAAGTTCCTCAAAGGTGAGGATTTAGTTGTCGGTAACTCGGAGCAAATGCATTTTGTGTATTTAACTCCGCTCTTCCATAAACCGCCAAAGTGATGGGTGCTGAAAAGGTTAAATGATCACGTTATATTTTCACACGTAACCGAGTTACGCTTGTAACCGGTAAGTTGTCCGTGGGCACCTACAAAATTATTACCACAATCGCTAAAAATTTGTGAAGGGCTTCGGTGAGATATAAAATCTTACAAGGTAACAGAAACTGAGACGAGCTCTATGTGATTTGTTTTGGTGATCAAACTCGCAAAAATGCAAATATAGACCTTAAGAATTTATGTCTTTCTGAGGCGGTTAGCCTTGATCGAAATAGAACTAGTAAGGTCTATTCCAACAATACCGAAAGGTTTGGTTTGACTGATTTGTGGCACCGGTAAATCGCTCATATGAGGATGCTGGTACTGGTTTGGTGTGAAAATATTTTTAGCACGGTGATAAGTAATCTCTAGTTGAAATGCGATGATAACAATCCCAAAAATCTGTTGAAGGGCATAATATTATTTTCATGCGTAAAGTGAACAATGACTTTGATTAGCTTCTGTTTGACCGGCAAAGACCGGAAGCTTTTCAGGATGTTAGGCTCTGTTAATGAAATAAAGACTATATCTTTTCTGGAGTTACCTTTGCTGCGGCGGCAGAAACGGTTGCCTACGGCGGCCATTATTCACTAAGGTATCGGAGTGAATTAGTGTCCGCTCTCCAGAGGGAATATGGGAGAACATATTCGGCAATAATCCTCTAGAGCCAGGCTCTACCTGGTTGTTGGAGGGATTGACATAAAACTGTCGGTTAGCTACGCTAATTTCTTGAATCTGACTTATATTGTTTGTCACAAATGTTTTCCAGCAAAATGGAGGACAACGTATCCAGGTCAAAGCGACAGTGTAGTCACTCCGTGTAAAACCTTCAAAGATATCAAAGAAATTGGGATACGATTTTACAACCAAAGAAATTATATTAGATAAAACGGTGGCACATAATTCCAACGATGGAGTTGAATTGCGCTTAATTGGAGCATCTTTAGTTTTGCCTGCTGTAAACCGAAATCACCTCTCCGGTAGATGGAGAATAATAACAGAAGCTGTTGCATAGTCCACCTTGCTAGCATCGCAGAAATCTAGAAGTTGACAAACGCAACAACCGAAAGAAGGTAAACAACGAGGTATTTTTAAAGACGTTAAAAGAGGTAGTTCTTCTTGTATTGTTGCCATACAGATTAAACATCTCTAAAGTTCATTGCAAATAATGAGCGTAGTTGACACTGATTCAGCGCTAAACGTCAAATCTCGATATATAGATTTGACTGTTTAGCTTCAGCTGCTAACGGTAAAATTACAAATTAAAAAAATTATATATAGGACAGTTACTTAGTTGGCATGCAATTTATTAAAGAATAAATTAGCAATAAATTGCAGCAAGGTTCGTTTTTTGTTTCTTTGGCGGATCGCTATAGGGTTGGTATCGGGATCTAGGCTCCATAACCAAAATATGTTTGGGTATGGGATGGTTATAGGATTGTTGTTATGTAAAAGCTAGGTCCAAACTTAAATCTTCTCGCCAGGATCACCAGCCAAACACTTGGAAAGGTGCTCAGGCAGTACGCGTTTACAAAGATGTTGAATACATAAAAATTGGTAAAGGCACCGTACTGACATTGGTTTTATTAATTTGTGCTGTGTGTGAAGTCCATCCCAGTGCATCTCAGTGGTAAAGTTGCACGCGGTTAAACAGGCCTGTTCATGAGACTGTACTGTACAAAGGCTGCGGACCGACTCTTTCTAAAGCATACCGCACCGTATTCGCTTAAGTATATTTGCACCTACATCTTTAAGCTCAAAAATGTTATTGTCGTAACGGAACAAAGATGTATATTTTTTTATTAGCTCCGGTAATATCTTTTCCAAGAAGGGCAAATGTCGAATACGATTCAATGATGCAGCATAGAAATACAATTCCATTAACATTCCATCAAGTATTCCGCTCCATACGTTAATTCCCGAAATGTGTTAATTGTTTACCTTTCTTAACTACTCTGGCTGTTTAGGGGACCAATGCACAAACATTTTTGTTGATACTGATATACTATTATCCAGTATGTTCTCATCCAACTTGAATATTTAATTTAAGACATAATCTTGTTGATCTTGCAGTTCTAAGACCCAAGCAATAATTGTAAGTCTCCTGTGGATCTCCAGGGTGAAGCTTGTGTATTTGTGCAGGTTTGTGAGGTTTGTACTTATACTGCTTCAAAATACAATGTAATATAGACTTCGAAATATTACACTCTAAAGCTACCTGTCTTATGAAAGATGTGAGATTAACTTTAACAGATCCTAGAACATTTGATTTTCCAATGCTCCACCCGAAGCTACTACATTAGCCATGAAGCGAGTTCTTTTTTTGTTTAAAATCTTGAATTTTGTTTAAACCTTGCTGTTCCAAGCAAGGTATAGATCTTAGCGTGCGTGACAACACTCAAGACAAGGACCTCCATTTTACCTCTCATCCAAACGAGGGCGTATTTTTGTGAAAAATGCTTGCCTAAAATTTTTCAAGCGGGCCGTGAACACCTACTGTGTTCTCCATCAATAGGTTGTCTGTTGGCAGCAAAATATTCTCTTTTATTTAATTCAAAAGACTCGCGTTTCCGCTTTATGATGGAAATGGAAATGCCTTCCATGTAAATTTGACTGTCGGTATATTCTAGCTGCTTCTCTTGAATCATCCTATATTCGATTTTTTCCAGTACTTCACCCAAAGATACTATATTGGCCAGAAAGCGAGTGGTTTTATCTGAAAATTATGAATTTTGACGAACCCTTGCTTTTCCAAGCAACGTGCGTGACAAAACCCACACACGGGACCTACATTCTACCTCTCATCCGAACGAGAGCGTATTTTTGTAAAAAATCAAACTAAGAGACGGAGCCACCCTTTGAATTACCATCACATAAACCGTACATTGGCGCCATGTCACACTCTTTTAATAAGAATAGGTTATTGTTATCAAACCCAACTGAATAATACTGTTTCACTAAGTGTAGTAATATTAATTGACAGATTGGAGTTATTACTAGATAGTAATATTTTAAACTTATTTTTCAATTTTTCTTTAAAAATTTTGTTATGGAAGATTCATATTCGTATATATTTTTTAACACAGAATATGGTTTATCATAAAAGTCTGAAAAATATGGGGTGTAATTTAAATAAAAGCAAATGGAAATTGATGCGTTTATACCCGTACAGATTTTGAACATTTTTAGCGCCACTTACAGACAATATCCGTCCATATACAAATATGTTTGGTTCATTATAGCTACTTTTTCAGAACAAAAAAGTTATAGGTCTGGCGAGTTAAGTCTGGGACACCTTGAATACAGTATACCTGGAATAAATGAGCATAAACGGTGACTTGGGACTGGTCAGTACAGTGATTCAGCGATGATCGAATACCAGCACCAACACCAACCAGATCATATTTTGAGTTTCAATTAAACGAAATAGTTAGCTAAAATCCCTTTTTTCTAAACAGAAAATTCACGGAAACGGAAAATTTGCAAGTATATCAATAAATTTAACAGGAATGAGGGTTACTCTCGATATAGAAAGTGGCGCTGAGTGAACTGAATTACAAATTCTAACTGTCACTAAACTGTAACTATAAGAACTAACGAGTTTTCAGTATTTACTCATTCAGTAAATGACGATGTTTATATTAATCGTGACTCTCGATTTTTTCTTCAGTTTCCTTACTACTAAACACCTTTGCTTTGAACCCGTTAGTTTACGGGTTTAGAATTAGTTGTTGATGTTAATAATAGTAGAATCCAGCAAATGCTTTCACGACAAATACTTCTTTTCTACGGAAGATAATGTGAACCCTGTAATTATTCTCAGGAGAACAAAACAGGAAAAGCGTTGGTGATATTAAAGTTAATTGGTTGCAATCTTACGCTGTTATCAAACTAAAGCAACACATTAATACTATATCTGGCGCATTGACCAATCCGAGATGTCAGACCATACGATACGTGTGTTAAGAAGATAAATATCTATATGACATCTGGCAGATATATTGGATCCATTTTAGAAAGTATTGTGAATTTCAACGGATATATCCAGTGTATGCATACAACAATGAAACTGAATGTCCTTCAAGAAGACCATTGTAATTGATATAATTCAAAACACTGTGGTGCGTTTTAGTGGTGCCGCCCTTAACTAAGTGGTATGTGCGCGGGGTAATGATTTGGCAGTCTGCCTCGAGTGCTTGTGAGGGTAAGACGTGACCCTAAAGTAGAGGCAAGTCGCGACAGTGATAATTCGTTCATTGTGACCAGTGTAATAAATGCTCTGGGACAATTATTATTAAGGTAGTATCACTCTTTATTTTGTTTCCAGTTGTTTATGGAATTTATTATTGTTTGGTTGATATACCGTAGTGGCATGGTATATCTATTTGTATTTGTAACAGCCATTAATTTAAATACTGCTCGTTGCATTTGGTTTAACATTAACGTTGGATACGATTCCTTTCAATATTTCTACGCGCCCTGAGAGAAGGAGTTTGTGTGTCTATAATTGCAATAAATAAGTAGTTTCCATGTTTTTTATTTTGTTTTGTTTATTGAATGACTGACTAGTCCGAGGCACAATTAACCATCAAAATAGTGAAATAAATTCAGGTGTGAACAAAAGGAGCCCTTCAATTTGACGCCACAACGTGAGACCAGAAATAAAGGCGAGGGGAAAAGTCAAATTCCAGCGTTCCAGGAAACAAAGATGTATTTGTTAGGTACAGCCGAACTTGTAAAAGAAAAATTTATGACATTGGAATGCGGTATAATTAAGGCCACGTTTAGGTAGAATTGTGAAGAAGTATTGGACCTATATGACTCATGTTTGTGTAGAATACTAGATAGGAAGTTGCAGGTATAACTGGTATTGTAACCCTGGAGTTCGAAATGTTCTATTTTTAACAGATTAAAGCTAACGAGTTTTATAGTACGTTGTATTAGGTTTATTTTGTTTACAATTATAATGCTTTTGAAAATTTAAAGTTCATTGTTAGGAAAGAATGCGCACCTTGACAATTATTAAATTTAATGTGAAACGAGAAATCATGTTTGAAGTATTAAGTTGTAGGGTTAGTTTTTAGTTAGTTTTAGGATTATTATTTTGTGAATTGTATAATTTGTATAAAAATGCCACGTAAAAATAAGAACGATTATGATGAGGGCGAGATTGAAAGTGCAAAATGTAGTAAAGTATCGAAAGTAGATAAATTAGAAGATGTAATGACTAAACTAGCGGAAGGCATGTCTGAGATGCAGTGGAGCATTAATCAGTTAGCGCAAACAGTAGCGAAAGAGGTTGATATTGTAAAGTCCGATGATGTTGTCACAGAACATAAAATTAAAGATGAAAATAGTTATGATAGAAATTACCTCTCTTTGTGGAAGGATTTGGGTGGTTTAAATTTATCATTTGTGCCAGGAGGGTCATTACATCCCATGATATTTCTTAAAAAATTGAAAAATTTGATGGATGAAGCAGGTGTCGGCGAACGTAATAGATTAGGATTGGCATTAAATTGTTTGAAAGGATCTACTTATGATTGGGGCGTCGCAAAAGAAAATAGTTTTAAGAGTTTTGAAAATTTCTGCGAGTGCTTTAAAAACCGATATTGGGGAATCGAACAAGAGCGGGAATTGTTTCTTGAAATCAAATATGGGCAATATAAAAGTGGGAGTCGTGCAGACTATTTCTTAAAATGTGTAGGACAAGTGGTTTTTTTATCTGACAGCATGGAGGAGGAGCAATTAGTGCATTTCTTAATTAAACATTTTCCACAAGAAATTCAGAGAGGAATTTGTATTTCAGGTTTGAAAGGTGTAGAAGAAGTCGAAGCTTATTTGCGTAATTTAGATTCTACTTTTGCAGAGGAGTCGAATTTCAGAAATTATAATAGGAAAGAAAATAGGGAGGTGGAAGAGCATAGTTATAGGGGTAATTATAATAGATTTGACAGGAATAGGAATCGGAACGAGAATTTTAGAAACCAGGGGTAGAGAAGGAGATTTAATGGAAGTAGAAACAATAATAATGATAACAATGGTAATGCAAATCAGTCGAATAATAGTAATGATAATGGTGATAGGCGTGATAATTGGAGGGGTGGTAATAATGATGCTCGCGAAGAGGTTAATAGGTCAGTAAGGTACATTGAGGTTGGTCAAGATTTAGTAACTGAGAGTGAAGGCGAGAATGAGTCAATAGAGAGAGCCGAAGCGTTGTCGTCTCCTGTAATTAAAGCTAATGTGGTAGGGACCGAGGTTGAAATGTTAATTGATTCCGGATCGCAATGCAGCGCCATTTCTGAAAAGTTTCTAACTAATGTTTTGAGGGAACCAGTAAAATTTGAATCTTTACCGGTAAATAATATGTGGATTTCGGTTGCGGTTGGGTCAAAGAAACAGAAGATAAGTAAGCAAATTCTACTGCCTTTGTATATAAATAAAATTTTGTTTGAGGTACCTTGTGTAGTGGTTCCAAAGCTTAACAAAAATATTGTTTTAGGTTGCGATTGGCTCGCAGCAGAAAAAGTCCAAATAGATTTTGATAACGGATTTTTAAGTATACCTTTGAAGGGATTAAAAGTTAAACTGCTTTGTGGGGAGAGAAAAGAAAAACAATTGGCTATAAATTTGATACGCGAAGTAGAATCGGCGGCAATAAGACATCGATATTCAGATTTAGATTTACTAGAGGCTTGTAAAGGGGCGGAGTGTTTTGATGAGGACGGGAAGGCGGAATTGTACGAAATATTACAAAAGTATGGTAGAGTTTTTTCGGAAACGCCCGGGAAAATAAGGAGTTACGAGCACGAGATTCGTATGCGGAATAACGCACCGTTTCTTAAGGCAACATATCAAATTGCAATTGCGCACCGCGAAAAAGCGCTACGTCAAATCGACGAACTAATAAAATCAAATGTTATTTCAGCTGCTCAAACTGAGTACGTGTCACCGTTAGCGGCGGTTAATAAAAAAGATAAAACTGTACGGGTATGTTTGGACGCACGGTTTCTAAATTCGCGAATGGAAAAGGACCACATTATTCCACCGCGACCGGATGAACTTTTGGTGAGATTTCGAGAAAGACAATATTTATCAACGTTGGATCTCACGTCATCGTATTACCAAATTCCAATTAGAAAGCAGGATAGGAAATATGTAGGATTCCTCTTTAATGAGGTCACGTATGTTTTTAATGTTTTGCCATTTGGGCTATCGACATCGGTGGCTAGTTTCATTAGGGCGTTAGGCCAAGTTTTGGGTTCGAACGTTGATAATTTTGCAGTAATGTATGTCGATGATTTATTGATTTATTCTAAGACTGCGAAGGAGCATGTTAAGCATTTGGAAATTATCTTTTCAAAATTAGTGAACGCTAATTTGACACTGAAGTTAAGGAAGTGCGTTTTTGCAAGGCGGAGTGTTTCATTTTTAGGGCACATTATCACGCCAGAGGGTATTTCGATGGATCCCTCTCGGATTGGAGTTATTCAAAGGTTTCCTAGACCGCGTAACGTGCGTGAGTTAAGGGAGTTTTTGGAGATCGTCAACTACGATAGGCGGTTTTGTAGAAATTTTGCCGATTTAACTTCTTCTTTGGTAAGGCTACTGAGGAAAGATGTAAAATGGGAATGGGGAACGTGTGAAGAAGATGCGTTTATTAAAATAAAAAGGGCGTATCTTGATACTACGGTGGTGAGCCACCCAAATTTAGCCGAAATCATGTACATACAAGCGGATAGTTCTGATGTGGGATTAGGCTGTTATCTGTATCAGATAGAACCGGCAACAGGTGATGAAAGGGTTTTAGCTTATGGTAGTCGTACATTACGTGGAGCTGAATTGCGATATACGACCACTGAGAAAGAAGCTTTGGCAATCGTTTATGCATTGAAATTATGGCGGGTATTGGTATTGGGACGTCTAATCGTGGTTGTGTCGGACCACAAGACGTTGTCTTTTATTATGAATTCTTCATTGAAAACACCCAGGTTGACACGTTGGGTATTGTTTATGCAGGAGTACGATTTTAGTATTCAGTATTGCAAGGGTAGCGAAAACGTTGTGGCAGATGCATTATCTCGACGGCCTTTGGTAAAAAGAGACTCTCGAAAACCAGACAACAGTAGTTCTATAGGGCTGTATATGCTCAAATTAACAAATGAGCTTAAAAATGTCAGAAATAATTTAAAAACAATCAAGTAAATGATCCTTGGGTTGGACAAATTTTATCGCAATTGAAAAAGGGAATTGATAGAGTGACTAAATGGTATAAAATGCATGAAGGGATTTTGTTTAAAGAGAGTGATCAGGAAAATGGAGATTTTCAATTATGTGTTCCGAAGAATCAGATAAAGGAATTAATATTGCAGCAGCATTCTGATATTGGCCATTTCGGCTATAAAAAAACTCATTCGCATATGCGGAAAACGTTTTATTGGCCTAAAATGTTAAAGAATATAAAACAAATTATCGTGTCGTGCAAAGTTTGTCAGAAATGTAAGGTGTCGAAAACGGAGAGAGGTCCGTTTAATTCTCTTATTTATAAGAGACCCGGGGAATTAATTAGTCTAGATTTGATGAGCCCTTTGACTACGTCTAGGGGGGGGGGGGGTTTGTACGGTGTTATTCGTAGTAGTAGATTCTTTTACGCGTTTTACAAAACTATACCCGCTGAAACGTGGTACTGGTAGGATTATAGTCAATAAACTAGTAAATGGTTATTTTAATGACGTTTTAGTTCCGGAAGCTATTTTACCGATAATGGAACGCAGTTCCATTCAAAAATTTGGGTAAACGCCCTCACACAAAGAAACGTAAAAATATTTCATACGTCCGTCTATTTTCCACAAGGAAATCTCACGGAACGTGTAGATAAGGAGATAGGTAGATTGATTCGAACGTATTGTTTTACAAAGCATACGAAATGGGCTTAATAGGTAGCTAAGATGGAGTTGTGTTTGAATTCAGTAGTTCATGATGTTACAGGCTTTTGTCCTTCATTTTTGATGTTTGGAAGAGATGCACCCAATAATATTTGCGACGAACTTAATTTTCCAAAAGAATAAAATCTTAATAAACAAAATTTAGAATATTTTTGGGAGTTGTAATATGAACGCGCTCGTTCAAAGTACGCGAGAAAACGTGAAAAGTTTAATAGTAGAAGGATCGTGGTAGAGTTTAAGGAAGGGGATATGGTTTTAGTAAAAAATCATCCAAAATCTTCCGCAGAGAGGTCAGAGATTCGCAAATTCTTTCTTTTATATGAAGGCCCATATGAGGTCATAAAACAAGTAAATAGTAATGCGTATTTGTTAAAGGGTTCAAATGGGGAAGTTTTGGGCCCTCACAATATTGTAAACTTAAAGAGGTTCCATGTAATGCCTGACGTTGTTTAATCACTTTACAATGTGTTAGGTTAAGTTAGTTAAGTGCGTTGTTAGTTGTTAGTGAGATTAATCTCTCCAACATTTTGTTATCGATTTTAATCGGAGGGGTATTGTGGTGCGTTTTAGTGGTGCCGCCCTTAACTAAGTGGTATGTGCGCGGAGTAATGATTTGGCAGTCTGCCTCGAGTGCTTGTGAGGGTAAGACGTTACCCTAAAGTAGAGGCAAGTCGCGACAGTGATAGTTCGTTCATTGTGACCAGTGTAATAAATGCTCTGGGACAATTACTATTAAGGTAGTATTACTCTTTATTTTGTTTCCAGTTGTTTATGGAATTTATTATTGTTTGGTTGATATACCGTAGTGGCATGGTATATCTATTTGTATTTGTAACAGCCATTAATTTAAATACTGCTCGTTGCATTTGGTTTAACATTAACGTTGGATACGATTCCTTTCAATATTTCTACGCGCCCTGAGAGGAGGAGTTTGTGTGTTTATAATTGCAATAAATAAGTAGTTTCCATGTTTTTTATTTTGTTTTGTTTATTGAATGACTGACTAGTCCGAGGCACAATTAACCATCAAAATAGTGAAATAAATTCAGGTGTGAACAAAAGGAGCCCTTCAACTCTGTTTATGTTTTATAGAATATTTTAAAAGGTTTTTATTGCTGATTTCCAGAAAAGCAGTACTCCAAACAGCTACAATAACAAAATACACTATTTTGCGGACACTAATATTTCTTGTTTCATTGGGAACTGCAAAGGCGGAGGGTGACAGTTAACATAGGCAATGCGTAGCACTGTTTCACTCGACATTTAAACATGCCAAATACCGAAACGCTGCACTGGCCGCAGCGTTTATTTCAAACTCAGGCTTGTGTTCTAAAAAAGCTATAAAAACACAATAATAAATCACCATGGTTTGTTTCCCTTTTCCCAACGTACACTTGACCATAGCTATAAGACACGCCATAAACATTTGGAGCTTTAAGAGTCTGTAAGAAATGGTAGGACTTGTGTGATTTTAGTGGTAGGTCTCTAAATGATTTCCATGCTGTTTGTCGAAGGGATGCAGTTGATTACTCTTGATTACCCTATGTGGAAATGAAAGAACTGCTGATACTGTTTATTGAAATGGCACTGTACTTCGACGTTTTGGCTTTGGCATTTCCATCTAAATAACTATTTCTCGTAATCGCTGCCCATCAGGCTGGATTTTTAGATGGGAAGATTCATTTGTAAGGTGTACTGGCTGTGACATCTTTATCGCAAGATAAATTAGAAAGCTAATAACCGACAATTTTTTGAAGGGTGGTAATAGGATCAGCGTATGTCGGTTTTCGGCATACAGATGACCCTACCACCCACTGGACTGGCGGTCAATAAGTAAGTCAAATGGTCAAAGCATGATACGGTTCAACTGTTTTCCATTCCCTGGTAAATTTTACATTATGGTGATTGTTTAAGCGACCTAAAAATTTCTTAAGTACTTGGTCAGCGTTAAGTAAGGTGTCCTTTATATATCAAATTCGCATTTTGAATTTAATGTCGGGCGACTGTAAAATCATACACCCATATAACTGCATAATAATATTGTCCGCAACAGGAGATATAGGTGAGAGCATGGATGCGCAAGAAGCTTATTTGTAAAATTGTCCAACAAAGACAAAATATGTGGATACTACGCATTTATCTATTAGGATAATCTTCAAAATGTGATAGATATTAATTTATTGTGGTAACAATATCCGTCAAAGGTACTTAGGCGAATATTACGACAAAAGTATCAAGTATATTCCCAGGATCAAGTTTCATACTATCGATTAATTGAATAGAATGAATTAATTTTAGAACATATGGAATTTCACCAACAGATAGGTATTTATGAGATTGGTGAATAAGTGGTACTCACTAATGGTCACAATAGGACGGCTGGTATGTGGATTTTTGGGAGACTCTACAACCATTGTGGAATGGACTCCTGAGTTATTACACGTTTGCTTTTTTCCACAACAATCCTTCGCGAAATTTTTGCGCAAAATTCATTGTACCTGGGGGTGTATTCTTGAATAGATGTGATATTTATCGCATGCGATATTTTACGATTTTCGCATGAAAACGTCAAATATGTATTCTGGAAAATCCACCTGAGAAATTTATCGCATGACATGTAACGTGCGGTGTTTACTACCCGATAAAATTATATCTCATGAAACAAGTGTTAATGTCAAGCGAAGAAATTGTTGCGTTATTACAATTAATTTTGCAGGTTTGCGATAAGAAGCTAAAATATTGAATAATGCACGTTATCCTGGCACAATTCTAACGTCAAAGTAATAATGGGAAATATTAATAAAAATGGGCATGTTGCATTCTATCTATTAGGCAAGACAATCTTATGGTACCGATTAATGGTTTAACCTAAAAATTAAATCAACGCAATTTCATTTTAAACGTGAGCGTTGGTAGAATTAATGAGAGCTATTTGTAGATGACTCAGAATATCGACTTTGCCCTTGGTTGTTAGCACCTCTAGAACATGAACCAGAAGACAACACTGCCCCAGTAGCTTGACGCGACGCTCTCAGCGTCGTTAAAAATGCCTTACAACTCTAGAGTTTTTTGGCTTGAAGATGATAACTGATGTTGTGGTGTTGTTTCTAGATAGATCTTTTTCTTATATATATATATGTAAGTCTGGATACCAGAAGACCTGCTCCTAGAACCCTCTTGATTTGGTGCAGTGAGCAGTTTCTCGGATCTTCCCCATAGTTGTCCTCCAACTACACAGTATTCCGGATCCTGGGTCCGTGCATTTATATTTCCAATGCTCCACCAGAAAGTACTACATTGGCCAGTAGGCCAGTTTTTTGTTGCCTGAAAATTTAGAATTTTGCCGAACCCTTGCCGTTCCATGCAAGGTAGGGATCTTTAATGTGCGTGACAACACTCACACACGGGACCTCCATTTAACCTCTCATCCGAACGAGGGAGTAATTTTTGTGAAAAATGCTCACCTGTCATTTTTCAAGCAGTCGGCCGTGTCGGGATTTGAACCCAGGACCTTGGGATCCGTAGTCTTACGCTTACTACATTGATCCACGGCGACGTCTCGGATCCTGGGTCCACTGGCCTGTGGTTTTGGACCGACAGGTTGGCTACTTGCCACAGGCCGCTCCATCGTCAGGTAGCTCGTCTAAACACGACTGACGGATGTGCAGCTCCGACGACTTCACTTGTGTACCCATTCCTCGGCACCCCGCATAGCTGGAGAACTCCCTCAGGACGTCACCGTTCCGCTGCTCACCTTTGATCGCCCGAAGGCGGTGGTCGGAATACGCGAGTTGCTGCCTCGTCGGCGTCTGAGCAGCAACTGAAGACAACATTCCTGAAGCGGAGTACAATAAATGCCACAAGCGCACTCGTTGCACTATCGAAAGGTACAATGGATTATTAAAATCTCGCTTTCGTTATCTTTTAAAATATCGATTCTTAAATTACCATCCTGAAATGGCATCAAAATTATTATTGCGTGTGTAGTTCTGCATATGCGTGTAGAAAATAATGCTCCTGAACCTGAAGTAGAGGACGGTGATGATGAAGTTGATTTTGGAATGCTTATAAACGAGCCTTGCTTCAATGAGGCAAATGACAATCCAAAGACAGCTCCAGATTTACTCACAGCCCGCAGCTTACAGAAACGGTTCATACAGAACCATTTTGCAAATATTGTAAATCACCAATAAAAGTAGAATATTTTTACTAGTAAGCATTATATACAAAAATGTATACTTAAGCGATAATTCTAAATAGAATGTGTTATACTCACAGGAATCGTTTATTTACATATTGTTACATTAAAAATAAAAACTAACTGCTGAAATACTAATACACATTATGACAAATTAATTATTGTTGAAATTTGCTCCAATTTGTTCTAAAGCAGTGACTATTCTCTCTTCCACTTGCAACCGCCGTTCTTTTACAGCAACAAGACTTTCCATTAGTTGTATTTTTTTGATTTGCTTGTCCACCAACAACCTGCAAACGTTCCATTGCGATTTGACTAAGATTCTTAGCAGCAGCCACAGAGTTCTGCAACCTTTTTGCAGCCACAACCCGTGGTGTGGGCTGCTTAACTTTGCTACGAGTGACCGGGTGTGCGTGTGTGTGTGTGCGTGTGTGTGTGTGATAGTGGTGTACACATACTTGGGGCATGTGTATAATCATGGTCCGTAACATAGGTAATATATACTAAGTTGTAAAAACCAAATCGACAAAATTTATACCGATGCTAACAGCGACTTGATATGTAGAATGAAGTGCGTCAGTAGATGTGGATATCTCTATCGCTTTAGAAAATGTAATATTCGTCACTTTTACTTGTAATACGTTAGGAATGTCTAGCACATTCGCTTTTATACCGTCGAAGTTCTAAAACAACAATATTTTACTTAATCAATCCGGCCTAAAACAATATTTACAAATACGACGGTAGACTCATTAGCTGCCGTATGCCCTGTTGCAAAGACCTCGCTTATCAGATCAACAATTTTTTCTTCAGTTGGTGTTAAGTGGCTGTCTATTGGAGGTCCACCACCTACCTGTTCCACGAGCATGCCGAGCAATTGCTGTTTTTTTTGGCTTTGCCCCGCATATCCTTCCAAGTCTGTAAAGTTTTGAATATGTTAAACCAACAGCTTTGTTCAATAATTATAATAGTGGACCGCCGTGATGAAATAACAAATAACGGTTTATTTGTATTATAAGAAATTGTGTTTAAAGCTTTCCTTCACTGAGTCCACTCTTTTTTGGCTCCCGGATTGCTATTTAATTGTTTAAAAATATCCTCCCATTAATGCTGGGCTTCCTTTTTAGTAAAACTATAATTAAATTTTCCGTATCTTAAATTTTATTTGAGCTCCAATAACTCTGCAAGTTTCTTTTTTTGCTTATTGGATACATATCCCGTTCTTACTTTTGGCTCGACCGACATTTTAAACACGTATCATTACCGTCTAATTATTTACACCGTGGCCTATTATTTTAACTTGTAAAACTATCAATAATACTGAAGCAATCACGTTTTGATAATTGAGGTTTACAGTATAATGTGTTAATTCTACTGTCAATGCGGTCACGTGATAGTTATGTCGGCCTGCTATTGGTTGTTTCTGGGATGTACGTACGGATCTATTTACGACGCAATGCATACTATGCGATATAGAAAATGTCATATCATTTCCCATCGAGAATACCACTTTCGCTTCCAACAGTTTCGCATGCGATATTTTTAGGTGATAATTGTCACCAGTGAAAAATAACACATGTAGTCGAGAATGGACCCCCATACCACATTTTCTAAGAACACTGAAAACGGGTTTAAAGTCAGAAATGAACATAGCGTGCTAAGCAGTTTTGTATAGTATAAATTGAGCAACAGACAAATCAACGCGGACAAGAACAAATGGCAATAAACGCTGTCTTATGACTAGTCAATATAGTTGTTCAGCTGTGGCAGACATCAACCCGAAGCAGGTCATACTATTAAAACCGACCAAACAAGATTGATTGTCCAAACACCACTTTCTACAGTAGAAATGTCGGAGAAATGAAAAAAATCAGAACTAATACCAACAAGATTAAAACAGGCGAGGGTTACCAATTTCCTTCTATTTGACGAGTTGCCCCTAGTGCACCGAAGCGTGAGCCGTAGCCTTTTCTTAAATACAACTTTAACGATTATTATTGTTTACTGTGCTGCAAACCACTATGCCGGTATAAATCGGGACTTTCCCATTGTTCTTAAGTCACTTTGTTAAACATGTACTTTTTAATTTGATGAGAAGAGTAGGAGTAACTTCCTGTGCCACCAATACCTTGCCACAGACAAATTCTTTTTAAGTGTGGCTGCATATCCAGATTTAGTATTGCCCTGAAGATAATTTTTAGAAAAGTGAACGAAACGTTGGCTTTATTGGTATTTTACTCGATAAGATTCAAACACGGAACACGTATAATTAATAACGGCTGCGAGCGTGAAAATCTCAGATTTTAAGGGTTGGTATACGGAGTTAAAATAATTAAAGAGATCTCGCTATATCCCATACGTGGAAAAAATACCACTACTTTTCCAGGTTTGCTTTTAATTCGTATTCAAGAACATGACAATTAAACACACCCTGCGCGCCAGTGTACCGTTCGATTAAACAATATTTAGACTGTCTATATTGCTTCAGCTTTGGCCTATAAAAATCTAATAAAGCGCCAATATTAAATTAAACGGCCTTCTTGTTTAATTGCAATAAAGTAATAACAAGAGCTATTACAAGTTCAAGTTAGACGATTAGTATCTTGTTAAACTTAGGTAAAGTTTTACTCCCTGAAATAAACGTAACGTTTAATAAAGCCCTTGAAAAACTCTTTCAAACTTTAAGTATACTTTCAAACATAAAATTACAAGAGATACATACTTTATATACTACGTACAAGCTTACTGCACAAGCTACTAATAACAAGTTATGTAATAGAAAAGCCATTTCATACGCTTAAACGTTTTATGTAAAGCTGTGTATAATGCCAACCCGTAAATGAGGTTATTTTCAGTAGCTTGAGCACGGACAAACTTACCGATTCTCGAGTGTTGGTCATTTGTATGCTTCCCTTCCACCAGGTGATGGTAGGAGGTGGGCGAGACCCGACAACCTCGCAGCTTAATTCGTATGTAGTTTCAGCGGAAAGTGGCCGGTTTTCACCAAGTAGCTTTACCCAAAGGGGACGTACTGAAATCAAGACTGAAACTAAAGCGTGTGTTTGAAATATCAATTTCTGCTTTTCAGGATATCACTTTCAGGAACTAAGTTGATTTAGAAACCTTTGCAGGCTATCAGAATTTGTGCACAAGGAATAGTAACTTGAGTGAAGTTTAACTTAATAATATTAGACGTAACGATAGCGATTACATTTTTGGTTTTTTTTTATTATTCCTTCCACGTGTACTTATGTAAATAACTCGATTCTTTGTTTTATAATGTTCTTAAAACTACTATAGAAGGTGTATGCTGCATATCAAATACACGATTGTCAAATATGTTAAAAGAGATCAAGCACCCTCAATTTTATTTCCTTGAAAACTAATTCCTCGCATATTCAAGGAAGGGGTTGTCTTTAATGGCCAATAAAAACACTTTTCTTGTATTCAGCAAACGGAAAGCTTGCACGAAATTATAACAAGCATAATTATTTAATATAGTGAATTTAAATTTCTGGATTAAGACGAATTGCTGGTATATACCTCTTGGGACTTTCCTTATTGCAGAAAAGATTTCTAATGTGCAAGTCCTACTTACCAAAATACTTTAGAGAAGTCCACTTTCTTAGCTAAAGCACAGGTAGTCATAATTATACATGACGAATAGCAGTCGAAAAATCTTTATTTCTTGCTTATGTTGTGTTCGCTGAAATATTGATAATATATTTTAAAACTTGTCGGACCGCCTAAAGTGGAAGAGATAGTCGTTAATCGAACAATGGTGTGATTGGCAGTCACACGGACTTTTTTAAAAAACGGGTAGAAAACGACAAAAGGAAGACACAAGTATGTTCTAGCATGTTCTGGGAAAGAATTGAAGGTTTGATAGACCGATAAATATATATATATATATATATATATATATATATATATTATATATATATATATATATATATATTGCTGTGTTAATAAGTCATTTAGGGGTAGTTAGGACCAATAGTATAGTGCACTTCATAAAAACGAGAAATACGACGATTAGGCTGGAAAGTAAATGACAACGCCCTGTATATAAACCATAATCATAATTAATTTAATTAATAAAAAGTCTTTTAGAAGATTTAATTAAATAAACAAATTCGCAAGTCGTAAAAAAACGTGAACGGAAGCTGAAACACGACACGCATGAATAATTCATCATCATTACGCCAAGCAGGTTTAGAAATGCGTAGGATAGAAAACGCATGTAACTTAAAATTGAATTAAGTCTATGTGACTAGAAAGCTAAAATCAAACACCTGAGAAATTGGAAACAACCACGGCAAGGTGTTCATACTAAAGCTTATTAAATTTATTGTACAAACAAGGGTCTATCTACGTGATTTAAAAATGTGAAAATCCAAGAAGATGAATGCAACAAATAGAAATGCTACGTGCCGAAATCAGCGCGTCAATTTCAATAAACAGCAAAATTCCATAGGAATATCCAAAACTTTGTATGTAAGAATCACGTACAACGGAGCGCAATCATTAAACTATGAGCTTGTCAACAGATAGGCGACGCTTTTAAATACGACCGGATTTGTAAACAAATCAGTTTACCATGATTTGAAGTATAGTGCACATCGCCCAGAACAAAGTATTTACTTGAATAAATTTGAAGTGATTTAATTGTTTAGTAATAAAGTATATGATAGTGCAACATTAAAAGAGGTTTTCTCGTTTTGATCCTGTAAAAACGTAAGTAATTAAAGGTTGTTTATAAATTAATTTTTAATTTCTACATTAAAAAGGACTCTAAATCATTACCGGATTCAATGTGGGAATTTCAAATAATTACTGGATTTGATGTGGGAACTCTAATTAACTACTAAATTTGATGTGGAAAATTAAGAAATATTTTACTCCATTATTTATCACTGGAATCGACCAGGAAGTTTGGAAAAGACTCTAAAATAATTCATGAAGGAGAAGCAGTACCAAAAAAATGCAGACGTTGGGATTATAGAAAAATCATTAAGCTGAATACGGAAGTGGTTGCGGCAAGAACGAGCTCAAACTGGAGATAGCAGGTTAACCAATATAAATATTTTTTGTAATTTGTTTGGGAATATTTCGTTGTATTTATATTTATTTGAATATTTTAGCTTTCAAAATAACTTTATGTTAGGGTCAACAAGGATCATATTAATACACGTTATGATATACGTAAATAATGAAAAAAGTTACTGAACGTTCATAGGGCTTCAGATAATAATGATAAGAGAGATTTTTGGTAACTTTTTGATTACTTTTGGGAAAGATAATAATTAAAAATATTTAATTCAATTATTAAAAACAAGTTCTATTTAACGTTCTATACATTGTAAATGTTTTTGGAAACATTATAGTAATTGTGCTTAATGGTGTTTTGACTTAAAGTAACAGGAAGTAGAAGGAGAGTTTGAAGGCTTTGTTGTCGTATTGTCGCAAGCTCCGTGCGTAATTAAAAAATGAGCTAGCCGAGGTAATTAAAATTAAACTAAAGATCAAAAATTGACATAATAAAAATTTTAATGTTTTTATTTCACAAAAAAAGGCGCACCGGGTTATTGCTACCGTATTACAACAATATATATCTATATATATATATATATATATATATATATATATATATATATTTATACAAATAAGATATATCGACTGTTTGAAATATTATTTTCTATAGATATCGGGGAAGCAGTCAAACTTGTCAAATTAATTAAACACTCTTTTAATCATTCGAGCTTTGGATAAATTTATTATCTTCTTCAGGAATCTTATAAATGCATATAAAAATAAATGTGTGCTGCTACCTAATGCTACTTACGTTTATATGAGTTTATAAATACATAAAACTATGGAAGTTAGGCATTACTTTATTAAAGATTAAGAATAAACATGTCAAAAGTGACAGACGTTTACATAACCTCATTTAGTTGTTATACTACATTAGTTTAAACAACTAAATGAGGTTATGTAAACGTCTGTCACTTTTGACATGTTTATTCTTAATCTTTAATGAAGTAATGCCTAACTTCCATAGTTTTATGTATTTATAAACTCATATAAACGTAAGTAGTATAAGAGCAGCACATTTATTTTCATATGCATTTATTACATTCCTGAAGAAGATAATAAATTTATCGAAAGCTCGAATGATTAAAAGAGTGTTTAATTAATTTGACAAGTTTGACTGCTTCCCCGATATCTATAGAAAATTATATATTTATATATATATATATATATATATATATATATATATATATTTCTGTGATATTTTTGGTTTAAAAGCAGTAGAAACAATAGAACTTGCAAACCAGTAAACAAAGAGCGATTGTGTTATAAAATCGGTATGAGCGAGATAAGTAGATAAAGAGCTTTAACGGTCAGGAACAACGGCCATAACAGACAAGGTAAACAGGTGATTTAGCGCGTATGTATTAAAGCGAGATAGAGATAAACGAGTATTATTAGTGGCGTATTTTAAACGTCAGCTTTTGCCAGTAGGGCGCAATTTTCGAAGGAATGTTGATAATACGTACGTTGTTAAGAGTGTAAACTTAAGTTTTCGGGAAAAATCTGTGCCGGTTGGGAGTGAAATTCAGAAAAATGTAGACTTAGCTTGTGGTGTGAAGGAAAATTTCTAATATTTCGTTGGCCATTGGAGTTGTTGTTTCTAGAAATTGTAGAAAAATCTAACCGTTGAGAGTTTCAAGAATTGAATGTTTGTATTGACGGTGTTAACAAGCATTAGAGGGTCAAACGAAGTGTGCTTTGTATACAATTGCGAATGGAGCAAGGGGTCAAACGAAGTGTGCTTTGTATACAATTGCGAATGGAGCAAGGGATAGTGTTTGTCGTATTAGTTGATTACTTACACATTATAGAAAAGATTTGGGAGTTAGAATGCAATGTGAAGGTGGAAAATGAGATACTCCTTTGCTGATATGGTTGCAGTTAACAGTCGTTGTGATGGCAATCCAGATTGGATGTTCCTGTAAGCAGCAGTCGTAGATGGTATGATGTCGGTCCTGGGGACAGCCATAGAATCCAGGTAACTGTTGTTTTGTGTGCATATGTGTATAAACAGGTGTTTTGTGCTTTGTGGGTATACTGTTATGTACTAAAAAGATAAACTTGGGAAGTGTTATGAATTGAACTTTTGCTGTTGCATTATTGCACTTTATTTTTTTGTGAAAATTTAGGTTTACGAAAGAATTGATTATGTTAATAATTTTTGATATGTACAAGGTAAAAGGGTATTTTTGGGGATTGACGTGCTATATTTGCATGAAGGTTTAAGGATTATTATGAGCTCGTACTAAACTGGAGGTAAAGTGAAAACTGTGGGAAAGCCCTGTTACTTTTTTGTAGATAACAAAATTGTAAATATTTATTTGTGTTATTATGGATTTCAAAATGTATTGTGAAATGTGTTACTTTAACAATGAGGATGTACATGATGTATAATTAATGTTGAATGAAGAGTTTTATGTTGATCTGTGAGTGTCTTTGTCTATGAATATGTTAATAAACTTAGGCGTTTTTACAGTAGCAGAGTTGTTTTTGCAGTTTGGTTTTTCAGAAAAGCAGCTGAGACCGCAGCTTTCGTAACAAAATGGCGCCCTAATCGAGGGGCTGGAGCTTTCGCAGCAAAATGACGCTCGAAGGTGAGGCTTTTTGTAAAGGCAGCTTTCGCAACTATACTTCACTTACTACTAAACTGTGTTGAGAGGATTGTAGCTGTATAAGTAAGAATAAACTATGTTAAGGTTCTTAATATCCTGTTTGCTGTTAATACAATTTTCTTCTTGATCCAGTGCAGTTGTCTTCGCCATTACATAGGCCAAACGAACCAGTGGCTTCGCAACCGGATTACACAGCATAAAAGCGATGCAAAGTTAAAAAAGAATAACTGTGCGTTAGCTATTCATGTTTCTGAAACTAAACACATTCCAAATTATGATACATTTAAAATCTTAGAAAAAGAAGACAATTACCGAAAAAGGCTTTTTCTAGAATCGTATCACATACAAAAAGAAGAAAATTGCATTAACAGCAAACAGGATATTAAGAACCTTAACATAGTTTATTCTTACTTATACAGCTACAATCCTCTGAACACAGTTTAGTAGTAAGTGAAGGATTTTACATATTTCAATATTATTTCTCAACAACATTTAAACACCGCCTTAATGCGATTAGATCACTAATTTGTAATCTATTGGTTTAAACACTCACCTAGAATTATTAATGTTGACCAAATGCTGAGTTTGTTCTTTTATTTTTAATCATAACGACCTGATTAGTAATATAACAACTGCATTACAATGTGCTCGTACCATGTAATTTTAAATTTTTAATATGTAAATTTGTGTTTGTTATATTTAAATGTGCTTCATGTTTGGACTATTTTATGATACTAGACAAGATCAAGTTTTAAGTATGTATGCAATTTATATGTAATTGACTGTTTATATGTGGCATGTTTAAGAATTATGATTAAGGTTGCAAAGGGTAACCGAAACGTCAATTATTAAAGCAAATGATCAATTAACTTTGTATGTTTTTAACAAATAATATCCCAAAAATAACTAACAACTTTTATTATATATATATATATATATATATATATATATATATATATATATATTTATAAAGTATATTTCTAGTAATATTGAATGTTTTTAATGGGTTTGAGGTTAGCTTGTAATAAGAAAACTCTTTTTAATGCCTAAATTTTCGGATTTTTTTTATCCTTAATCACAGGCTTCTAAAAATTTTATAAGCAACTAGGCTAAGTAATACAAAGATTAATCGCAACTTACAAAAATATTTGTGTTAAAAAATTAACATCTTGAGTATTAAACATAACGTTTTGTTTTTTTACTTCTAAATGGGGAAGGATACATAATTTGTATAAGAAGAAATGTAAAAATAAAAATTATGTCAGTTTTTGAAATCTTTCAAATTCTCTGTTTTAACAGGATATCTTGTAACATATTAAAATTCCCGCGCAAACTTTTATATATAATTACAATATCGCAATGTTAAAATTATGCAGAATTGGTTGTTTTACATTTCGTATTTTGCTATTGAATATAATTTCTATTGCATCTGAACTAAGGTAGATTTGGAACGATGTATTCAGATATGTCACTTTTCGAATTATACATTTGGTAAGGTTAACGCCGGCGCACAGATTCGGGAGGTTCAATATAACGGGAAAGCAACTAGAAGAAGCTCTCTTTCTGTATAGTAATTTTAATAAGATATCGTGTTAGTGATGCCTAAAACATTTCTGTCTTCGAAAATAATATGTAACAAATTTTTCACTAGTTCGTTTTATTTATTATTAGTAATTTGTTTACAAGTGTATGGAGTTAATTTCTGTGCATCTATAATGAACCAATATGGAGATTTCTATAAATCTGTATTCTGTAGGGATGGCTTACCAAAGCAAGTGCTTTTGCCTTTAAAATTAACAAAGTTGAAGAATATGGTGATGGTATCGCGGTCTGTTATGATGCAGGTTGCATCAAAAAGGCAAATTTATATTTAAAGTTGTCTGGTAAATATGAAATTCATTTAAATCACTGGGTAAAAGATATACAAGTAGTTAATTAAACATATACTTAAATTAACTATGTCTGTATTTTCCAAGGTTTCTCATTCATTTTTATTAGAAACTTGGTAAGCTACAAAGAGAAGAGGGACACATGTGTTAAGGTGGTGGGATAATTATTAACAAAACACATTTCGTATTCTTTCGAGTGATCTACTAAATTACTGCACAGTTATGCATGGTTATTATATTATCGTCTATATTAAATTTTGTACTAAAAGACCGACTCATATTTTGATAATTATTTTTATTTTCAAAGGAAATCGCAAAAAAAGATTTATTATGCAAAAAACATTTTCAAGAAAATTCATATGTATTTGAATTTAGTTGTCTTATAATCTGCACACAACACATATTTCACATGACCACATTTTTTTTGAAGTAAGTATAATACGTAACAGATTATATTGAAAAGTATTAAATTTTCATGCATATCTAAGGTATGAAAGCTTTTGTCTTATTTCGGACCGTATATGTAACCAACATGTGTTGATGATAAGGAATTTAATTGTGAGCCTAACACGCCAGCTTCTCCTGTTGGAGTCCAGGATTATTTTTGGTAAATATCTCAAAGGACTCTTGATATTTAAATGTTTGTACTTTAGTTAAATTATATCTTTGACTTTAATATCTAAACTAGTTTTATCAATGAGTTTCACCAAATTTTGTCAGTACAGGTACACATTTATAGTGAGGACGCAAAATGTTTCTTTCTGTGATAACTTAATTGTTTTATGTTTCAGGTTTAGCTTGATATGTCATTGCATGTACTCAGGTTGCGAGTTCATTAATGAGGTTGCTTACCAAAGAATATTTTCTTGTTATACCAGAAGGGTTCTGTGTTTGCCTTGTGGTTGCTCCTTTGTTGATATTTTCATAAACGCAGTGGCGCCAAAAATTTTTTTGCCAATAAAATCGCTCATGACCCTAGCTCATGCTTCTCCGCATAAGGTAATTCTGAATCTTAACCCGCAAGTTATAAGCGTTTCTATAATTTCTTAGCCACCTTTATCTTTTTCATACTTAGGCTCATCTTTGATTGTTAGAAACCCCAAGTGTCTATATTAGCGTGTGCCGTCTTGGGACAAATCTTGTAACAAACTGATACCTATATCTAATGCATATGTTATGCTATATGTGATAGTTGTTGTTTGTTGGTGTGTTTGTGTGTGTGTGTGTGTGTGTGTGTGTGTGTGTGTGTGTGTGTGTGTGTGTGTGTGTGTGTGTATGTGAGTACGTGAGGTTATGTGGTGTGTATATACATGTGTGTGTGTATCTATATGTATGTGTGTGTGTGTATTTATAATGTTATACATATTAATAAATATTACATTAGGCATGTAGCTATCTATGTTTTAAAATTAAGCAAATGTGTGTAAATCGAGCTCAAATCACTAATATCAGTTTTCTATTAATACTATTTGTTGCAATATAAAAGTAACCCCATTTAATGTGAAACGCTTTAAGGACGCATAACATTTAAAAATAAAGCCCAATTTTAATAAAAATAATAGTAGATTACATACCGAAGTGGAAGGTGCTTCATTACCGAGGCGAAATTTGATGACCAAGGCGCGTAGCGCCGCGATAATTAAAAAGCCGAGGTAATGTGAAGCAACAAACACCGACGTTTGTATAATACTTTATTTACAATCATCCCTGTTAAGTTATGAAAAGCAATACCAAATTGAAATAATTCAAAAGTGTATTTTATGTTTTTATCAAGTAGGCAAATATTAAAGATTCTTATGTCAAAAAGCAAACGTCGTAGTAGCGTCTGCGGTTTGTGTTTGTATCAAAAATGTCTCAAACTAGCGATTCTGAAATGGAATGTACTCCTCCTGAATTGAAGAAAGTTGCGGAACGAGTAACAGATGTAAGAAGCCATTTTACTTGTTAATTTTAATAATGAAATAGTTACCTTTGAAATGTTAAAAATAATTAAAAACTGTCATGATTGCTACCAGTTCTACTTATATTGAATAGTTAGACCAGAATTCTTCAATTCCAGAGGTGAGTTTATTATATATATTCTCACGGGTGTTGACTTGTATGAATTGATGTGTATTCTTTTATATTCATTATTCATTCATGAGTAAATGAAGCTATGTAGTGTACTACATTGAAAGACTGTATTTTATACTTTTGCATAGATTGTTCTGACTATCGTATGGTCACTGAGAGCTATAGCTATTATGTGCTGAGTGCGATATAATGTTTATTAGAGTATATAGTTAGGGATGCTACCAAGCATCTTGTACATTTAATGATATAAAGATAAGATAGTAGTTAAAGGCGTACGGTGTGAAGAATTCTGCTGTTATATAGCAAACCATTCGACACACAGGTTAGGGTGTGAAGAATTCTGCTGTTACATAGCAAACCATTCGACACACAGGTTAGGTGTGAAGAATTCTGCTGTTACATAGCAAACCATTCGACACACAGGTTAGGTGTGAAGAATTCTGCTGTTACATAGCAAACCATTCGACACACAGGTTAGGTGTGAAGAATTCTGCTGTTACATAGCAAACCATTCGACACACAGGTTAGGGTGTGAAGAATTCTGCTGTTACATAGCAAACCATTCGACACACAGGTTAGGATGTGAAGAATTCTGCTGTTACATAGCAAACCATTCGACACACAGAATAGGGCGTACTGGTGGAGGATACGCCACGCTAGTTGTCTAGAGCCTTATAGGTATGATAATGATGGTTTGAATGGTGTTGATGTGAAGCTAGAGATTGAATCAATTGTAGGTTACATTGGTTGTGTATGCCAGTGATAGTTGATACCATATTTATATAGTTATATAGAATGTAGTTTTATCTATTCCTTATTAGAATGACTGAGAGGTCAGCACTCATCGTGACTTTATTATTTCTAGAATTGACGGTGGTTACCGATATAAGAATACGTTCTAACAGATCCCTGTGCGTGACTGCAGATTTGGTTAATAAACAGGTACGGTTAACTTAAAAATACCTCTGATGTATATATTTACAATTATACAAGAAATTTGGGTTAATTTCAATTACGTTAAAGTAAGTACCCACATGTCAAGTTTCCACGCCTTACACAGAGAATTTGTTGCCAGAAAAGAAACCAGGATAAGGTATGAAACGGCTTATAAAATATACAAGTCCTGGGATCAGGAAAATGGAGCTCACAATGTCTGCTCGGAAAGTGTTGTTCTAGCTTATTTTAGTCACTTGGCTTCCACCAAAAAGGCATCAACCTTATGGTCGACCTATTCAATGCTACAAAATACATTAAACGTTAAAGACAAGACTGATGTTTCAAAATTTTCGGGATTATTAGCATTCTTAAAAAACAGAACTGTAGTAATAATGTAATTATTTTCTTAACCACTATACCCTTCCAGTTTCCTAGTTACTAGGTTGCAAAATGTTTATTTTAACTGTCAAATTATTAGCTAAATTTTTAGTTTATTAGAACCTTATAAAAGGTAGAATTATTAAATACACAGTTTTATTATTACAATCTAATCAACTAACATTTCTAATCACTGACCTACATACTATTAATGGATATGCCCGCTTCTTCTACTGTTCAAGTTTCACAAGCGTACAGTACTGTGTTTTACTTTCAGCAACCTTTCCCTTGTTTTTTTGTTTGTTGTCTTTGAACACAGTGACTGCTTTTTCTTGTTAAATCTAACACGACCTTGTGCTAATCTTTATTTTATATTTTTTGCGCTTTTCTCATCTTGCGTTTTTTGGCACCCTAGTTAGAAGATATACTTAACTTCTTATAAGTTCTCGCTTCCTATTTGAATTCACAACATATCCGGCAGCGTCTTTTGGAAAATGCAATCATTACCCTAGATGCCGCGGTTACGCAAGCCTTGTCTCTGGAATCTGCCCTTAGTCATGCTGAAGCTTATGTTCAATCTTTAGATAACTTAAGTGCCTTACCTGGCGAATATGATACTGCGCGCGAGAAGTCGTTGAAGCCAAAGAATAACTGTAAAAACGTTTCAATCTCCTCTAATCAGGAATGTTATTTTTGCGGGAACAAAAGACATCCTCGTGCTAATTGCTCTGCAAAAAATGTGACTTGTAGGAAATGCAAAAAGTATGGTCATTTTGCTAAGCCGTGTAAATGGGGGAAGGATATAGATAGGACGACTAATGCTTGCCTCGTCGATGATTCTGAACAAATTGTAGCTGCTGCTCCTAAATGTCTATCCAAATCCGTGATTAAGATTAAAGTCAATAATTTTGATGCTGACGGCTTGGTAGATACTGGGAGTTCTGAAACTTATATCGATAAGGATTATGTTTCTCTTCTTAATATCACTACGTCTCCCAGTTCGGGATTTATATCTATGGCTTCAACGTCACACCAATCTAGAGTCGAGGGGCATTGTTTTGTTGATTTGGGGATACCGAATCACAAGTACGCTAGAGTTAAACTGACTATACTTTCTGAACTTTGAACTGATTTAATAATTAGCCATGATATTCTTAAGCTCCACAGTGCAGTGAACGTAAGTTTTGGAGGTTCTAAAAATAGTTTAAATGTATGCAGCACTACTTGTGCTAAAGTAGATCCTACAGTGTTATTTTCCAACCTGTCCTCTTGCTACGAAGTCGAGGAAGTACTCATGCGGGGATGAGAAATTCATCAATTAAGAAGTTATACATCTGCTTCGGGAGGAAGTCATTAAACCTAGTCGCTCCCCTTGGCGTGCCCAAGTGTTATTCACAAAGAACGCTAACCACCGTAAAAGAATGGTAATAGACTACTCAGAAACTATAAATCGTTCCACTTACCTTTGTTGCTTATTCGCTGCCAAATATAGAAAAATTAGTCTCGGAGGTAGCAAAATTCAATATATTTAGTACTATTGACCTACGGAATGATTATCATCAAATACCGCTACGGGAAGACGAATGGAAGTATACTGCTTTTGAAGCTAACGGAAAATTTTACCAATTTTGCAGAATTCCGTTTGGAGTAACTATTGGAGTAGCTTACTTCCAGAGAGTTTTAGACAACATAATCTCTAAAAAAAAACTTTCAGTCGTGTATACGTATCTCGATGACGTAACAGTCTGTAGTAAGAACCAAAGCGAACACGACGAAAACCTCAAAAATCTTCTTGCAGTTTTCTCAAAATACAACTTTACGTTGAACGAAAGCAAAAGCATCTTTTCTGTAAACTCCATTACATTACCAGGATATTACATTAAAGACAACGTTCTTAGACCTGATCCTTTAAGACTAGAAGCTCTTTTAAGCTTTCCAGTGCCTGAAAACCGTGGTTCTTTAAAAATTTTGCTAAGCAATGCTTGCCGATTACTCTAGATGGGTACCAAGTTTTTCAACAAAAATTCGACAACTTGTGTTAACTAAAGCTTCCCTTTGTCGCAGTCCGCTGTTTCTGACTTTGAAAGCTTAAAACAGGAAATTGCAAAATCTGCCGTTACAACCATTCGTAATAATGTACCGTTCATAGTAGAAACTGATGCTTCAGAGCACTGTATCGCCGCGACTCGGAGCCAAGAAGGAAGGCCTGTGGCGTTTTTCTCTCCTACGCTATCTAAAGGTGAGCAACGACACTCGTCGGTCGAAAAGGAGGCTTATACTATTGTAAAGGCATTGAAGAAATGGCGACATTTTCGTGTTGGAAAACACTTTCAATTATACACTGATCAGCCGTCTGTGTCGTTCATGTTTGACCAGAAACATAGCAGCAAAATACAGAATGAGAAAATTGCAAGATGGAGGCTAGAGTTAGCCTGTTATAATTTTGACATTACTTATCGAAAAGGCAAAGATAATGTGGTGCCTGATGTATTTAGCAGAGTATGTAGTTTGTTTAACGGTCCTAAATATCTTTATGAACTACATCGAACGTTATGTCATCCTGGTGTTACGAGGATGACGCACTGGATTCGTTCTAGCAATATGTCCTACTTTATAAAAGAGATTAGACGCGTAATATCCTCTTGTCCAGTATGCGCTGAACTGAAACCTCGATTTGTAGGAAGAGATTATGGACACTTAATTAAAGCAACTGCTCCCTTTCAAAGATTGAATGTAGATTTCAAGGGACCTGTTCCTACCACCAAACGCAACATATACATGCTAACCATTGTTGACGAGTACTCTCGTTTCCTTTTGCATATCCTTGTGTCGATATGTCTGCCGCTACTGTGATTAGGACCTTTAATAACTTGTTTTCAATATTCGGTTTTCCATTGTATGTACACTCGGATCAAGAATCTGCGTTTATGTCAAATAAGCTAAAATCGTATTTAACGTTGCGTGGTATTGCGATGAGTTGTTCTACACCGTATAACTCTCCTGGTAATGGACAGGTTGAAAAGTACAATGATGTGATTTGGAAACTTATTTTACTTGAACTCAAGCTATAGGGGTTGCACTCTGTCAGGTCACTACTTTGCACCTCGATAAATTGCAGTCCTCAGGAGAAAATGTTCTAACACAGTAGAAAATATGCTAATGGTAAACCGTTGCCGTCTTGGTTACTATCCCCTGGAACTGTCTTCCTTAGAAAATTTGATAGGAAAAACAAGTATGAACCGTTAGTAGAAGAAGTTGATCTTATTGATACTAACCCCGAATATGCTACTGTTAGACGTGCCGATAGCCGTGAAGCCGTAGTGTCCCTCAGGCATTTAGCACCTAGAGGTATAATGACTTGCGAAAAGGAAGCTCAAACTGAAGTCTTGGTAGAGGATAATAACAGGGCTAAATATCCCGGACAATCTGCCAAAAACGACGACCCGAACTTGACACTGATTTATGTAAACATGCAGTAAACAAAATTTTTTTTATGCAACTACCTCGTGGAAAAATTAGCCGACAATCCTATGGACATAATTCAATCGCGCAATTCCCCCGAAAAAATAGCAATGTTTTTAAAGTTAAACGACGTTGACAAGTATACCGGACATTGCTTTAGACGGAGAGCAGCTACTCTACTTGCTAATACTGGAGACAACATTTTTCAGTTAAAGAAGTTGAGTGGTTGGAAATCTAGTTCTGTAGCTGAAGGTTACGTGGAAAATTCTCTGGAGAGTCAATTAAAAATTGCACAAATGTTTTCCATAACCACTAAATCCGACGTACATGAAGCAATGGCTCAATCCATTTTTGCGAAGGCGTCAACTTCAAATAAAGAGTTCAATATACGTCCAGAGCGACCAGAGCCACAACATGGTTTAAACATCAATATGAATAATCAAGAAAATTCCAACGTAACAATAAATGTCTATCGCTCCAATTCTTAATCACTATTTTTTTAAATTAATTTCAGCTATTTGTAATTTGTGTTAATAAATAAAAATAGCCATATTTTCTATGTATTAAATTATTTTTTAAAAATAATTCAAAATAGAATAATCCCTTTTGAGTAACAGAAAGCTGCTGAAGTGAAACAATTTAAATGAATTAGATTAGAAAAATACATCGGAAAGTAGCCATTTTCCGACCTACTTTTGAGGTCGGAAGGTGGCCACTTTTTTCCGACTTGAAATATTATTACACTTCAATCATTAGATTGCGTTTCAAATGTCAAACTTTCGAACTAATGACATATATAGTATTTATGATTATTGTTTGATGATTGTAAATAAAAGCATTTATTAATCGTATTAATTCTAATCCGTGTGTAAATATTGATTCTTGTGAAAAATGCTTTTTAACATGTCGCTAACGACTCATAATCGTTTTCTTTTAAATTATATAATTAAATTTCTTAAAATAAGCGTGTTTTTAATTTCAGGTTGTTTACAAAACACTATTCAACACTCATAATAATAGTATATTATTCAACATACTGTAATGTAGGCAATAACTCACGCATATGAAGTTTGCGGCACGAGCCTTCGGCTCGTGCCGTAATTCATCAAGTGAGTTATTGCCATTACCGTATGTTGAATACTATACTTTATCTACGACTATAAGCACAGTAACAAGTTTTAATAAACACATGTAATCAAAATTATTTAAAAAAAATTATAGTACAAATTTGTTTGACATTACGTAAATGTTAATGAGCATGGCTACTTTGATATTTTTGGTAGTTAATTAAATACAAATATAAGCTGGAAGCGTGAGTTATTATAACTCACGCTCATAACTCACGGTGTTTAATTATGAACACTATTACTTGTTCAAAAGTATATGAATAATGGTCTTATAACTAAATAGGAGTAGATAAATAGGTTTATTCACGATAAAGTTAATTAGTAATTATGAAAGCTTTTACTTTACATACATCAACAGTCTAAACATTGAAAGAGCAAATTCTTTCTGTATATGGAATGAGCAAGTTCATCAAAAACTTTAGTTGTTTTGTCGAGATAAAGGTACACTTTAGTTTTGTAGACCATTTAAAATAAACATACTGCACATCCCGTAGAAACAAATCAGGTTTATATTTGTTTGGGTCGATAACAAACCACTGGGCATAACGGATGTGTAAATTGAGTAATCTGATTCTGCAGTTGGATATGCTTATTTGCTTATTACACATTGCCTGGGGCATATCTAACCTTTTCCTTTTTTATGCCTACATGTTTTTTTTGCAATGGACTGAAAAAAGTAAATTGTATTGGAAAGATTTCAGTTTATTTCTATATCAGAGTACAGTAGTTGTAAACATTACTAGGTTTAAACCACTTTTTACAAATGAACTTTTAACGGAAATAGAAAACTTAGATAACGACTAAAATAACTTAGATGTTGTGATTACCCCTTCAGAAGATACTGGCATTGAAACAGATAAAAATTCTGGAGATGAAGAATGTAACAATTCAGATCGTATGAATCATCGCCAACTGCAGGCTGAAGCATCTGTTCAAATGCATAGTAATAGTGAAGATGTAGATGCAGCATTTGTCGAACTCATTACAGAACATACTAAAAAGGAAGCAAAAATTCAGATGAAGCGTAAATAGACTCGGGGAAATTATGTTGATAAGAATTGTACGAAGTGGAGTGATGAATTGGTATTATCTTTGACCTTAAATAAAAACACCAAATCTGTAGTTTTTACATTATTTCTGACGGAAAATTGTAGAATTACTAGTTACAAAAAATTGCGAGCTGACTTTGTCAATGAATGAAATATACGTTTTTGTTGCTATACTATTTCTATGCGGATATAACCCTCTTCCCTGACGAAGACTATATTAGGAAGAAACTGATGATATACATAATTCATTAGTCAACAATTCCATGAAAAGAAATAAATTTCACGAAATATTTAAAAATATACATGTGGTCACAAATACAAACCTTGACACAACTAATCGCATGTCAAAAACTCCAGTCATTGATAAAATGAAACAAATCTTTCTACATGCAGAACAAAATATTTCTATAGACGAATCCATAATACACTACTTTGGACGCTATAGGTGCATACAGTTAATATGTGGTAAACCAATTAGATTTGGGTTTAAAGTGTGCTTAATGGCTCAAAATAGTGGATATTGTATACAATTTGATACAAACCAAGGTCATTGTAAAGCATACGAACGTTTAGTTGGGACAAATTTGTTGCCAGATCTTTGCGAATCAATAGTAGAAAAATTTACAACTGTTTTACATAAACATTAAACAAATTTAAAATATTCATTACTTTGGATATCTTTTTCAAGACTGCTAAACTTGTGACACATACCGTATGTCCCCTTTTCGTAGGCAAAATAGGAAATTTGCATGTAAAATTCTTAATTTGTGATTCTATCTCTATTATAGGACTTTTAAGTAAAAACTACTGATATAATATTCGTGATTTTTTTCTTCAATGAAATCACTCAATCATTGGCGACGGATGCAATGGGGGCATTAGAGGCGATCGCTCCATGATAACAGCATTTGCTCGAAAACAGTAAATTAAAATATTTTAATATGGAGTGGTTTATAGTACCTAATTTCGACCAACCATATAATTTCTAAACGTTTGAAGTTAACAGATAAATACTATTCCTAGACGTTACGAAGAAAGTTAGTTGAAATAGCACCAATACTTATTCATAGTGATGAGACTTACTCAATACAAAAAATTTACTTACTCTGGTAGGTGCATTAATTTAATTGTTCCTCGAAACATTTCTTAAGCAGAAGCTTAACATCATTATGATACTAAGACACAGAATTGACTCTGTGTAAACCTGATTTATATGGATCAAACTACCACGCTATTAATAATGGCTGTCCTAAGCAATTAATCTGGTGCCTCTCACCGATCAGTCCAAAACAAAAGAATTGCTTTTATGTTCAAAATGCTTCCGTATATTGAACGTTTCATACCACAACTTAAGAAATGTTAAAATTACCAGGAGCTTCTATTGTTTTTCAGCCTATAAAATTTACTGGTAAATTGTTTACTTTTTATTGACAAAACTTCAAAACTTTTTAGCAATGATGTTGTTTACAGGATGACGTATAGTTGTAACGAGTAATTTGCATAAAGTATTCATCCTCGTTAAAAATACCATTTTTAAGAGCGATGTATTATTCCTTTGAAAACGAAAATACCATATTTATTTGCTTAAACAAACTATGATTTAAATAGTCTTCGAAAAAGTCATAAATGATAAACGTCAACACGTTAGTTATTTTCTATCAATGAATATACGTCGATCCAAAAAACGCGCTACTAGTGGAAAAGCTACAAATCTGATAAGTTAGCGCATCTTGATAGCTCTAATTAAATTACAGGAGTTCTAGAAAAGAAATAACAGGTTAACAAAGAATGAAAGATCTTTTGCAAACATTGTAGATTATATACCGACAGCTCGTTAAAGAGAAATCGCGGTAGATTATTACATCATGCAGTTACTAATATTTTGAGAATACAATAGAAGTTGGAAGAAGGATGACGTACTGACTAATGAAGTTATTTATTATATAAGGACGCATTTTAACGTGGAGCGAGTCATTCATTCATTTCTTCTTACTGCATGCAACATGTAAGATTGGAGTGATTTGTAATTAATACAAGATTTGTAATTCATTCTGTCAGCGTTTCACGTGGAATATAGAAGTTTGAACATGAAGCGTAATTAGTGTATAATTTATTGTTTCAACATAAACAATCTTGGTGCAAGATTGCAAGCTACGCTAATGTGTGAAAATACTTTCGAAAATTTATACTTCGACGGATGAAAATCAATTATGGAAATAAAAAATTGGAACCAGGAAATTTTCAATGCAGTTAATTCCAATGAAAGCCATATTTTAAATAGTAATTACAAGTAAAACAGGTGATCATAAAGAAGAATATCTGCGGGAATTTAACGGTCGAAAAGAGCAAGTATAAATTTGTTTTAAACCTAAAAAAGCACGATTGTACGGACCACTTTTGACAAAAAATAGATCCCGTTCGAAGGAGAATTAATTGTAAGTCCCGGTGTTTGTTGTCACTCACGTAAAAGATCTCCACCTTGTTACTTTGGTTGGGATAATAAAGGCTCGGCAAAATTTAAAAATTTCAAGGAAAAAAATTCGCTTCCTGGTCAATGTAGTACCGTCTCGGGTGCAGCATTGGGAAATAAAATGTGGGGTAACGGTATACGTTCGAATTTTAAAGTTTGTCACAAAAGTTTGCCTCACGGTGGACGGCGTCGCTGTCTCGTGGTTGAGACGGGTTCACGTATGACTGATAATCTCAAGAATCCGGGTACGATTCCTGACACGGACCGCTTGAACAATGTTAAACGTGCATTTTTCACAAAAATATGTTCTAGCTAGGATGAAAAGTAAAATGTAGGTCCCGTGTGTGAGTGTTGCCGCGCATGTTAAAGATTCCATGTTGCTTGGAATGGCAAGATTTCGGAAAAATTCAAAATTTCCAGGTAAAAAAAAATTCACTTATGGGTCGATGTAGTACCTTCTGGAGCATTGGAAAATCAAATGTAGGGGTAGACGACGTCAAAGATTTGATTGTCGGATTGTAGACATTATTGTTTTCATCATATGTCGTCCACGGGGCCGATGTTGAATTTTCAGTTAAGGAATCGCCTTATTGACATTTTAACCAACAGATATTGTTCAGCGTGTCCTGTGCTTTGTGTTTGTCGTTTTGACAGATTTCTTTGCCTGACAAGCTTTCGTGCTTTTTAGTGAATTCTCATCCCCCCCCCCCTCCTTTAGAAGCAAAGAGTTTCATTGCCGTTCAGTAGCGTTGATTTCTATACAAAATCTTCGACAGACGACGTACTTGAAGCATATCACATTCTATGTGTAGCTGTATATATAAAACAATATCAAATGAAGAACATATTAAGACACACAAGCTCGCCAGGAAGGAGTTGAGTTATAATCAAAGCATGTAACATTAGAAGGAGGGTGTTATAGAAATTTAAGGATAATGAGCGAAATTGTGATTTCCGTAACTTTCAATTGCTTGGTGTTATATTCCTAAAAACGATACTGTTATGAAATTTTTGTTGAAAACAGTTTTAACTATGGTATGTAACTCTTCTCTGCAAATTCTATAACTCTGTAAATTGCTTAAAACAAGGTTCGGACCATAGCAGTCGATACTTACGGCTAAATATAATTTTTAAAATATACGGAGGGGGGATATGAATAAAATTTGACGGTTCTATATCAAGCAAAAAAAAATACCACATCTTTTGCCTTCAAGGTAAAAATAGGATTCGAGAAAAGTAACTTACGTCATCGTTTTCAGGTAGTTATAAAGACTAGACCCTTAAGCTATAGACTGTACGGCTCATGGTACAAACATAAAACATTTTACATATCTTTAAGGTAATTTCAACCTTACACGAAATTTTTATAATAAATGCTTACAGAATTTGCTGCAATAAATATCAAGCAGGACTTGTATAAAAGGGTCACGCAAGTTTTACATAACTCAATGTTACAAGTATTCAGTAAGAAATATGAGAAAAGGCTCTAGTGCAAAGTCAACCTTCTACAACAGCTATTGAATAAACGAGAAGTTTTAGAACGGCTAAGGATGCTAAATTAAATTCCTTCAGAGTTCAAACAGAATAAAGTTCAAAGATATCCGATCCCTTTGATTGTATTATCTTATTATGTGTTTCTTAGTTGAAGAACCGCGTGAAGAAATTTAATAATCAGTTTGTAACGTGTATTAAGTATAGTGTAAAAAAGCTTCATTATAAACCCTGAGAGTAGTTACAGAAGCAAGATGGTATTCAAGTGCAACAGTTCATAAGCAATTCTTCTAACTGCAATAAAATCAATTGCATATCTGCTTTAGAAGTTTGAATTAATCATTTGTGCACTAAGATTTGATATTATTAAAAGGTTGTTTTACCATACATGTTGGAGTAGATTTAGATTAAACTCCTAAAGCCCTGTCGCTCATCAAGCTAACTACAAAGGAGTTGAAAATTACTTTGATTAATTTATATTGGCTTTTATAGGAGCTTCTAAAACACCATACTAAAATTATTCATACAAGTTGTCGTACGAACATGACACAACAAAGCCTCTTTCCTTAGCAAGTTAACCAAGGAAAAGCTACTGCTATTAATGTAAATTTAAGATTTATATCATCAATAAATCATACAATTTGTGTGTTTGCAACATGGCTTTTAATAAAGGTAGCTTTGGGCAACTGGACAATCTTATAGATAACTTTAATATCAGGAAGTGTATTTTCTTTGTTTCTGAATTTGCTCTGTGTTTCAACTGCAGAGCAATTTTTAGCTTATACCAACATTCCGTGTATTTTTTATTTATGATCAGATTTTGAGATTTGTTGTTACAGCTTTTTTTGTGTTAAAAGCTTTAGTTGAAGATGTAGGTATGGGGGATTTTCAGTCCTAACAGGGTTGTTATTTTCTATCATTATTTAAGTAGGTAATGACCCATTAGAATGCAGTTGATGAATTCCTATTTATCTGGTAGATGACAAATTTATAGTTTATTTTATATATTCTGTTAGATAAACATTTTCTCACGCTCGAAATAATGTGCGGTCATTACTTCAACCAATGAGAACGTTTGACGATTGGAGTGTTTTGACGTGTCAGTGTGAACAGAAGAGATTATTGTGGCAGATTCTCTTGGGTTACCTCACCACAGTGGTTAAAAGTTACTGGTAGGTATAGGTCTATTGAGTTATAGTAAGGCATTCTTTATCGTGATGGTTGATTAGGCAACAATATGATAGTCAGTATCTTCAGAACTAAATTATCTATTTACGTAATTTGTATATAGTGCGAATTTTACGCAACGAAATTTTTAGAACGTTAGCTACACTGATGATATACTTATCATCAGGGCACACATCTACATGCAAAACATAAATATGTATAAAGAACTAATATCTACCTTTTGATATGATGTAGAACATGAAATTATACAATTCCCATTATTAGAATACTAACAGACTGATTAATACCTAATAATACCTAACATGTTGTGTACTTACTTTTATTTGAGCAAGCTGATGTAAACCTCTTGCAATTTACGTCTACGATTTCCTCAGTTTTTGATATTGGAGGTTAACATATCCACACTGAGTCACAAATGCCCAAAAAATTGTAAAAACATTATAATTGAATATTCTTGGAGCTGAACTTAAAGTTGACATAAATAATTTGAATTAATTATAATTTTAATCATTTTAGGGTACAGGAGGTTGCATTTTGGGTCCAACGGAGCGGCAACAATATATTTTAAAGATTAAGTTTGATAAGCTGCGTTAATTTGATATGAACTAAATTTAAATACTTAAAATTTTATTTATTTTACTGTTTTACGTTTAAATTTTGCATCCAATCAGAGGGTGGGATTAAAGTCAGAAATCAGTAAAATAATATTTTTAAAATACTTACCGTTTAGCTTGCAACACGCACACTCTCTTTTTTACAGATGGTATAATCTCAGGGCGCGCTTTCAATTTAAAAATGCTTTCGTGTCAAAGTACCTGTTTATTGTAAGTAATACAAATGAATGCGTCTTAACCTAAAGCCATGGCAGTGGCATTGCACGAGATTATTCACGCAGCAAGTAAATATTAAATCTAGTAAATAAATAATATAACTAAGAAATAATGTCCAAATACGTGCATCTCTCTTACACCGGGTTTTCTCTCTTTGTGCCCTGTGAAGAAATTTTTCGGTAAAAATGGAACAGTTTGACTTAACCAATAATTCAGAAAAAATACCGTACGTTTTTAACGGTACGCACTTGCACGACTTGTGTGGCGTCCTTTAGATTCAACGTTAATTGTGGTATCCCGGTTTGTGAGCTAACACACAATCTAATGATTAATTAATCACTTCCTTTTACAACGATGGCATCCTCGTCGACTCACTAATATGCATGCTTCGCTTGCTGCAAAGTAAGTGTACAATCCGCTGTTCTATTTTGTCTGCCCTAACCTGCATTACTACCGTTGCATATCCGGTGAAATCCCGCACTAACGTTTATAAATATTGACGCACAGATGGAGTAACACATTCACTTTGTGCATATAAACAATGTGCCGCTCTACACAACCCCCAAACTGATTGCCGATAAGCCAAAACGGCTTGAGATAATCAATTATTTGTTAAATTTTATGCATAAACCACTTATAAACTACAAAAACAAAAGGTAGACATTAAAAAGAGCATTAAACTTCTACAGATTCGGGAACATACTTTTTAAATTCAATACGTTTTTCGGACCAAACAGACTGCTATTTTTGGCAATCGACAAATGTGAATTTGGATTCATATGTAGATAAATATTGTAAGGTCCCTCGAAAATAAAGAAAAACGTATTAAATTTTGCGTTTTCTGCGGATGAGAGTGGGTGGGTTTTACTAATACTAAATCGCCCTGTTTAAACACTAAAGGTTTGCGAATTTTATTTGCCTTTTGTTTGCGAAATTTTGCCTTAGACGACATCCGATCACGAGCTTACTTGTCAACGTTCCATCTGTAATTTGGCAGAAGACGCTCCTCCTGCAGGATAACCAATTATCCGCCTTATTTTATTTTTTCCATTTTTCCAATTTGCAAAATCATGGGTATATACCACGTAGACGAGTGAACGCAATGATTAAGACAATGTTCGACATCATTCAAAACGTACGTCCAGTTGCTATGTTAATCGAAACATAACGCTCTAATAATCCGACCCATTGTACGATTGGCCCTTTCAACTAAATTTCCCTATGAAAAATATAGGGAAGTATACCTAATCTCCACAGATTTTTTTTCAAAGAGTATTAGATCAGAACTATTTTTAAACCGTATCTCATAATCTGTTAATACAGCCTTTGGAACTTGGACATTACTAAAGTAATTGTTTACAATTCTATTCAAAGTACTGCGAGAGTAGCTCGCCTTAAGATATATAATTTGACATAACACGAAAACGCGCCCACGAGTGCGAAAAAGAAAGAAGCTCTGCCTCTGCTGGGCGGTAAAAGCACCAACACATCAATAGACCCAAACTCATCGGGTTTCGAACATATTACAAAATTATACGTTCCCACCGTACCCGGAAAAACTTTCGTTTTTTGACATAAGTCACACGAATACACGTACTGGCTAATACTTTTATACATCTTGGGTGAAAAAAAATCTATTCGCATATGAACAAATGTTTTTTCAGCACTGATATGCTTTATATAAGCATGTTGCAGGCGAACCAATTTTCTAATATGGAATTTTGGGACACACAAGCGATGCCCCATTTTGCCACCATCTTCAGCCCAGTGGAATAACAAGCCTCCGTGAAATAAATACTTCTCGACCAGTGAAGAACTATTTATTTTATCCATCTCTTCAAAATAACCAATTTTTTCGCTAATCTACATTTCGAGAATCCTATTTGATCGTTTTTAAAGTATGTCTAAATCTTTAACACTTTTCGCTTAATTCCAGCATACCTATGTCAGATTTTTTGCCACTATAAGGCTACGCCATTTTAAAATCCTTAAGGCAAATCGAGACAATGAATCCGCAATAACATCTTCCTTGCCCTGAGTGTATCGTATATCAAAACTAAATTCCTCTAAATAAATTACCCATCAAGTCAATCGCGAGGTTTTTAATAGACAACACCTAATAAATGAAATATTTTTAATCGGTTTTTTGACCAAGTACTAAAATACGTCACTGTTGCAACGTAAATATTACTGCTAAACTCTCCTTTTCTCTGACGGTATAATTTATCTCCGCTCCTTTCAGCGTTCGACTCGGAAATACGATCCCATGCTTTCGCCTGCGCTATTTAATTGAAACAAAACTTCTTCTAACCCATAATTGGAGCTATCGCTCTGTATAAAAAAAAGGTTCGTTAAAGTTCGGATGATGAACCATCGAAACTTATAAATATGCCAACTTTGTCGATTCAAATGCTCCCTGTTCGATATCAAACCACTTACAACCCTCTTTTAGTAACCCCAATAACGGAATTGTTTTATCCGCAAAGCAGCTTGCAAAACGGCGCATATAATTTACTAACCCTAAAAACACTTGCAGGTTGTTACGATTCTGAGGCTATGGAAATTTGTTAATAGCTCGCAGGGTCCATACGAATCCTATTAGCAGAAACAATGTGGTCTAAATACGTCACGTCAGTCCTAGCAAGCACATATTTTCGCAATTTCAATGTTAGATTCGCTTCTTTGAAAGCAGTAAAAGTCTGCCTAGATAATCCAAATGTTTTCTGGTACTCGGAGAAAACACTAGCAAATTGTCGTCAAAAATAGGAGGAAATGATTTGAACTTTGGATTTAACATTTTGTTCAAAGCTCTATTAAAATTTACGACAATAGTGGCCAATACAGAAGGCAATGCCTTAAAGACATATCTGGCACCTTTGTAAAAAAACCCACTATTTTTTTGGTTCTCTGCCGCAATCGGTATTTGCCAGTATGAGTTGGTCATATCCAACGGGGTTAAATACATTCCCCACGTAAACTTCAGTAGCAGCATCAAGGCACATTCGCACAGAACCATCATTCTTTTTAAGTATTACCAGCGGAAACACATACTCTGCCGGTTGTGCTTTAATCACCCCACATTCTAATATTTCGTCAATTTGGCGTTGAACTTCTCCTTTATAAACAACATAGACAAAATAATATTTTCTGAAAACTTCGTACAATCATATAATTCTATCTTATGTTCGTAGTAGTACGTTTAGGCGTTTCAGAAAAAATACCCCGATTTTCGGTAATCAACTTTTCAGTTGGTTTTTTGTCTCCGAATTAAATATTTCTACCAAATTAACCGCTCTACTTATCTGTTCATTTGAATAACTGTGCTTACCCTTGGTATTTAATATCATTGATTAGCGACAAAAACGTCGTCATATTGGTGCAAATATTCTCTATTTCATCAATAGTTTTCAAGCGATTTATTAAAATTCCTCTCTGTACCGTTTCATGTAAATGATCTACCAGCCAATGTATCAGTTTTCATTTCAAAATTATTTCCGATAAATACTACGCTCTTTTATATAATTCTAATATATAATCAATTTATGTTTACCATAGCTAATTTCATAATACAATTCCTTTTCTTCATCTTCGCTCCATATGTATTTTTAAGACTCTAAAAATTTTTCAAAATTTTCAAAAAGATATTCTTTACTTTCTGCCCAATCCAAGACTGAAGTTCACAAATATGTCAGTGCCATTTAAACCTTTTTGTTCTCTGGTATCCCTGCTTCATTCAGCAAATTATTAAATTTTTTCAGAGAGGTTATTGGATGCAATTTGCACCCTGAACGAAAGTTTAAGTTCGACCCATAAGATCTTTTCAAACAGTGATGTAATTTTTATAATATTCTTTATCTCGCGATATTTCAGAAACATCGGCATTTGCATTCCTTATTTGATTAATTTTCACGTTGGTAACTAATTAATCCGTCAACACAGATATACTATTTTGTACATCAAGCATTCATGCAGCTAACTTATAATAACATGCTCTAATTTCACTTTATTCACGCCCACCTGATTATTACTAAACATTTCATTATCGCTAGCAGGTTCACTGCCACCGGCTATACTCTTTCTTCTGCAGATTTTAATCTTCTAGAATGGCAATGCTATTACTTAAACAGTCACTAAACAATAGTTAAAACACCAATAATAGCTATCTCATTCCATGACATATACACGTACTATAATGTAATTATACATAAAATTTATGAATTTTAAGCTAACCAACTTACATTTTATTCATAAGTCCTTTCCTAACGTTCCGAAAATAATGATCCTCTTGCTTTTGTTATCAACATAGGCACCTGCGGCACGATAACCTCTACAATAACAAGAGACCAAAGCTCTATCTTGCTGTAGGTTGGACGACAGTGTAACATGCGCACTCTCTTTTTTTACAGATGATCTAATCTCAGGACGCGCTTTCAATATAAAAATGATTTCCTGTAAAATTACCTGTTTATTGTAAGTAATACAAATGAATGGGTCCTAGTCTAAAACTACGTCGGTGCCATTACACGAGATTATTCACGCAGGAAGTAAACATTAATTTTAGTAAATAAACAATGTAACTAAGCAATAATGTTCACATACACTAAATTTGATTCTCCCATGCTCCACCCGAAGATAGTACATTGACCAGGAAGCGTGTTCTTTTTTATCAGAAAATTTGAATTTAGCCAAACCCTTGCTGGTCCAAGCAAGGTAGGGATTTTTAACGTGCGTGACAACACTCACACACGAAACCTACATTTTATCTTTCATCCGAACAAGAATGTATTTTTGTGAAAAATGTTTGCCTAACATTTTTCAAGTGGACCTTGTCGGGATTTGAACCTAGTACCTTAGGCATAGTAGTCACACGCATATCTACTACATCACGGATCCGTCAATGTTAACATACCGAAAGTACAATAATAAATACCTGAATCTCCTTTACAGCGGGTTTTGTCTCTTCGGATCCTGCGCTGAAAATTCTCGGTAAAAATGGAGCAGTTTGACTTAACCAATAATTTAGGAAAAATAGCGTTCCGTCTTCAAGGGTGCGCAATTGCACGACTTGTTTGACGCCTTTATTTAGATTCGGCGTTAATAGTAAGCTTGAAAAATATCTCCGCGATCCGGTATCCGGGTTTGAGAGCTTACGCACAATCGAAAGGTTAATTATTCACTTCCTTTTATAATAACGGTATCAGTCCTCTTCGACTGAATCTAATACGTTCTCTTCGCTTGCTGCAAAACAAGCGTACAATCAGCTGTTCTATTCTAGAATGCCAAAACCTTCACTATTACCGTAGCCTATCCGGTAAGATCTTGTACTAACGTTTATAAATATTGACACACAGATGGAGTACCACATTCACTTTGTGCATATAAACAACGTAACGCTCTACAAGGTTATAATTTGAATCAAATAGCTAGCATTCTATATAATTTGCGTTTAATTTTAGACAGTCTAATTTTAGTATTCAAATTGATATCTACGCGTCCAAGAAAATTTAACCGTACTGAGAAAAACGTATCAAGACTGATTTAACTAAGTAAATTAATTTTGATAAGACGCACTAAGAGATTAATGTTTGCTAAAAATTTAGTTAAAGGCCCGTTTTAATTGCTGAAATAGCAGTATTCAAAACTAATTGTTTTATCAAGCAAATATTAGTGCTGGATACTGTTCGTGTTAGTTCACGTAACTTGGTGTTGTTGTTACTGAGATAAGTTACCTTTGCGTTAGAGTAACTACAACTCAATTATTAATTTTTCATTTTCTATTATTACTTAATTAATTGAACTTTATAAAATGAACTTCTATTAAATTTTGCTGTGTAGAGTTTGGTTACCAATGCAGTACAAATTGGCGTAGAAATAGAGATGGATGGGCTCTCGGATGGATGGAAACTATCTGAATTAATAGACAATTTTCAAGGTAAGCATAACACTGTTAATGAATTTTCATGTCATATATACCTAACCTACATTCTTCTATTGTTTTATAAGTTCTATATTAAGTACTATAGTTTTAGTATGGTTAAGTGTGTTCAATGTTCATATAACCTCGATGTATGTGATTGTGCGGTATTTAGTTTAGGAAGTTCAATCTAATAAATTTAAGGCGACTAGGTATAATTTATATATTGGAAATGTTTTTTAGCTATGTGCACATTAATATTTATACCAAAAATCCTATGTGTGTATTCGTGCAAATATAATACAATATACAGACCGCTTTCGATTTTATTAAATCATCTTCAGTGTCTACAAAGCCACAAATTAATAATTAAAGATAAAATAAAGTTTTTAAAAGACTACCTTATGTAATTGACAAGTACTGAAAAATTTGACAATGTCGAAGTCATGGATATCAAACATTTCATAAGTGTATTAAAAGTGTGAGATGTCAAATGCATTTAAATAAAGGGTAATAGTTATTTGAGTTTTAGTTTTGAGTGTTGCATAGTTTTATATTGTTTAATTTTATGTTATTTATTTCTGTTTCTTCTAATAAGTTTAGTCTTGTAAGGTTGTTTGAGGTGATAGGGTGTAGAATTTTAGCGTCTTTGTTTTTATTGAATTTGTGGTTTTGTTCGAGTAAGTGGTGGCCAAATGCTGATTGGGTAGGTCTGTTACTGTGTTCTTTAATTCTGATGTCAAGGTTTCTAGTTGTTCTGCCTATATATGATGTGTTACATTTAGAACAGCATAATTTGTAGACACTGCTTTTTAATAAGTCTAGTATAGCGTCTTTGGTGTTGTTTATATAGTGGTTAAGGTTTGTGTGTGCGCGATAGGTTAGTTTTATGTCGGGGGATGCATTTTTTAAAGAATTTTTGTATGTTTTTGTTAAGGTTGTTGTTTATAAGTGGTATGCAGATAAATTTTTTGTTGGTTTCTTTATTAATATTAGGATAGGCTTCTTTTTTAAGTTTTTTAATGTGGTTTTTTTAATGATAGAGCAACTCATAAATTAAACATAAGGTTCATATATCAATGCATCAAGAACAATTTTATTCTAAAATTTGCTCAAACCAAAACTTCAAAAAACGTTACACCCAAACTAAAAAACAATTACAAAGAAAAATCATGCAGCAAGAATTAAGAAAACGTCGCGCAAGTCCAGCAATTTTAAACCTAAAATTAAAAATTAATTATAATGAATTAGTCATATCTACCACCCCCATAATTTTAGACAATTAAATAAACATGATAGCATTCCATGGGGTGAAAGATTCCGGAGTTAAAATAGTCCCTCATTCGGATCTCCGGGAGGGGACTACTTCGGAAGGTGCGATCGGAAAGTTCAGAATAAGAGTCAGGAACATTTTGTGAGTCGGAACGTGGAATGTTAGAAGTATGAAGCAAGTAGGTAAGCTGTTGACTGTGCTAAAAGTTATATTGGAAAAATTATTAAATCGGCAAATGTTCAAGTGCTGAGGGAACTTGGCAGCCACAGGCTGCTTACCTACCTTCACAACCACTGAATGTCGGAGAAATATGGTATATAATTGTAAAACAATAGAAGGGGGCCAAAATGCATTTAACAAGAAAGAAGAACGCATGTGATCATACATACACAACATACATAGAAACAAGAAGGAAATTGTTGAAAGCATATGTATGGAGCCCAGTACAGTATGCCTATGAAATACGACCAGTAGGAAAAGCATACAGACCTTTTGGAATGTAGTGTATCAGATGTATGAAGATGACAGCATGGACAGACAAAGTTAATAACAAATAGGTTATAGAAATAGTAGAGGAATAAAGATATCTGTAGAAAAAAAAAGGAGAAACAGAAGGGCAGAATACGTTCTAAGGCATTTTTGGGGAATAGTATGGGTTATATTACAAGCAGAGATAGGAAAAAGGAGGTAGATGTAGACCTAGATCAGATAGTGATAGATGCAGACTGTGCAAATTTCAGGGAAATGTGTAGTTTAGTTTAGAATAGGAAACAATGGGGGTACGCGTCTAACCAGTTCCAGGACTGAAGACCTAATGATGATGATGACTTACATCATGTTAACGAAACCATGGACTATCATAGAAATGAGAAATATAAAAAATTAACTACCAAACTAAACAACCTTCAAAATCAACAAAAACCCAATAACAACCACAACATCAAATTACACAAAAACAAACCCGACAATACACAAAACAGCTTCAACTTCCACACACGCATAAAAAACATACCAGACACTAAATTCACTTATGAAGAAGAAGAACTTTTGCAACTAGGACTTAAACATAACATTAAACAACCTTTAACTTCAAACAACCTTAAAAGCTACTCCATTGAAATCGACACCATTCTTGAACAACTAGAAATTAATTATAAAACAAAAAATGCCCCCGTAATGAAATGGGCAGCACTCTATTCCAAGAAAACCAACACAAAAAACACACAAAGTTAATAAAAAACAAACACTAATTAAAAAAATCCGCCAAAAAATCTCAAAAAGCAATGAATAATATCTAAAGCTGACTAGGGCAACTGCCTAGTAATTATACAAAAAGAAGACTACTTACACAAAGTCGAAATCTTTTTAACAAACAATTCTTTCAAAGAAATTAAACAAAAACCCCTTCACCACATTTGACAACAAACTCAAAACCATAATAAATGGGTGATTCTACAATTACAAGCCATATTAATGTCCCTGTGTTATCATAATGGTATACGAGTATTTTTGAAAACCACTTTATTCTTATATTATTGTACATATCTTCAGTAATAGTGTCTATGTTTTAAACATTTCTTAAACTTCGCCTTATGTAATTAAAAAAAAAAATTTAATCAAATTGTCATTAGCGTGGCTGTCCCTCATATGAACCTAAATTATGAAATGTTCAATAAATATTTATAGCTAAAATTGTTGTTACTGTATCATTTATATTAGTGACGTAATATAAAGCAGAATAAGGGAAACCATTTTTGTGTTTATTTTACTCTATCTAGTGGCACAAATAGGGCACCAAGGATGTCCCTCTAGGTTTCTGTCATTAGCATGGAAATTTTTTAAATATCAACCAAAGCTATGGAATTTATGTTTTAAGCTATACATCACTGCATATATCAGTCTTGTTCAACAACCATTCTGAGAGTGAAGTTTACCTGCTTGTTTGTTGTTCATTGTGGTCCTAGTTATAATAAATGTGTCAACAAGTTTGATAGTTCATAAATTAGGTATCATTAGCATGGTCAAGTTTTAACAAAGTTGGAAAATAATTACAATCTACTACTGCGGCTAGGAAAGTACCATATGATACGTAAATAATCAACATGAATTTATAGTTTCTTAAACATAACACCTGGGATTAAAAATGCCTGCCATCTTGATTTTTGTCATTAGCATGGACAGATGCTTAGTCATTAGCATGGACGTACTATATCCATGCTAATGACTTGTGTCCATTCTAATGACATTGTTTTAGGATTTTTGTTATTTGAAGTTCTTTGTTTAATGAAATATATATAGATATATATCATACAATACCTGGGCAGTGTTTAACAAAATTAATACTTGAGAACAATTTTTTTGCAGTATTAGAAAAATGGCTAAGTGTAAAGTGTTGAGTAATGAAGAAACGGTGAAAAGAAAGAGAGAATGTGAGATGAAAAGAAAAGAGCACATAGAAGCAAATAGTAAAAAGTTGCAGAACCTAAAAGAACAAAAACATGAAATATACCTGAAAGCAAAAAAGGCAGGAAAGTTAAAATCAATTAATGATATGAACAACAGAGACCAACGAGCTCAACGTAAAAAGTAGAGGGACAACACTAGGAATAGACGAGAACGAATTAAAAATATGAATAAAGTCACGTGTACCATCAACTGTACGAGGTAGTAGTCAGAAAAAAGGGGGACGGAAAGCAGTTCGACGTGATAGAGCTAAGGCTTATAGAAAATTAGAACTCATGCAAAAGAAAAATAAAAAATAAGAAAAATAGCAGCAAAGTATAAAAAACGTTGGCAAAGACTAGAAAAAAAGACCAAGTAAATTAAGGATTCGTTTTCACTGACACCTAACTCTAAAGTAAATAGATTATTGAAGAAGAATTCAATTGATTCTACTATTATTAAAAAGAAACTTCTATTTGGGGAAGTTTTACAAACTGAGTTAAGTACTTCTATCAATTCGTGCAAAACGCAAAAAGAAAAACAAATCTTCACCAAGGTGATTAATGGGAGAATGCTAAAAAGTATAAGCTGTTGAAAGAATGACAATCTTTCCTTCTACATAAACTATTTATTGCTAACAAAAAACGAAGCAAATCTTTGACATTTGACAAAATGTTAACACCAAGAAAACAATACGTGAAAGGCAAGGTGGTTTCTTTTTGGAATAGTAATGAAAATTCAATACTTTGTCCAGAAAAAAAAAATTCAAAGTGAAACGAAGATTTGTGCAGCAAAAACGTTTCATGACAGACACCATGCGAAATCTGCATACTAAATTTATTCAATGTGAGAACTTGAAAATTAGCTATTCATTATTTTGTAGACTGCATCCCTTCTGGGTAGTGAAACCAAAATTAAGTGGTCGAGACACTTGTTTATGCATTAAACACGAAAATATCAGACTAAAAAGGCTTTACATTTTAAATGTTATTCGTGTAAAAGATGCTGAAGACATGGTTAAAAGCCTAACATGTTCTACTCAAAACGAGGTTTGCCTGTGATAGATGTAAAAATAATACAGTTTTATACTTGGACTTTAACTATAATCACAGTACAACTTATCAGAAGTTTGGTTTGCCACATTTGACTCTGTTAATAAAAAAAACAATTTCGCACATTCATTCCTATTTGTGTTAAGTTAAAAATAATAATATTACTGTTAATAAAATTTTTGAAATATTTTATTTATTCCGCTTATTATAGACACAGACACAGATAAATATGAATATGTGTCATTAGAATGGACAACATGTCATTAGCATGGCTAATTGAATTTTTAAAATCCTCTAGATTTTGTAAAAATTTAAATTCAGCTCTGCTGATCATAAAATGTGATCAGGATCAAATATTTGTGCTATATACCAAGATTCAGGTCTTTCTAGAAATGTTTGACTATTTCCACATGCAATTGTCTAAATAGCTCGTATTTGTGGAATCACCCAAATTCTAAAAAGTTTCCTCACAAAACACAACGCACCAAAAACCTTAGTTCCAAACAATCCACGAATATCAAGATTATACGGGTTACCAAAAATCCACAAAAATCACATCCTAATAAGAAAAGTAGTATCATTCATTAACTCGCCCACATCAATTCTATCAATATTCCTCCTAAAACTATCCAACACATTAACAAACTACACTCCTCAACACACTGTTAAAAACTCAAACCAATTAATAAAGAAACAAAATCCCAACAAACAGCCATATGTTTTCTTTTGATACTATTAACTTATACAGCAACGTTGACCGTCACGAAACAATGCCTTTAATTACACAAATCCTAAAACAAAACAACGTAAATGACACCGATATGAACAACTACATTACATTACTTACAATTTGCCTATCCCAAGATTTTTCCATTCAATGAAAATTACTTTTCACAACCTCACGGATTAGCAATGGTTAACAACTTATCCTCTTTACTCGCTGACATCTACATTGACAACCTAGAAACGAAAACCATAATACCAAACCACAAGGATATTTAAAAAATTGGTTTAGATACCTAGACGACTGTCTAGTTTTCCTCGACGGTAACCAGAACACTGTAAACACACTTCTAACAGAACTAAACAATTTAAACGCTAAAATCCAATTCACAATAGAACACGAAAAAACAATTCCATCAACTACCTAGACCTAAAAATTAATAAAACTAACAACAATTTAAATTTCAACATAAACAGAAAACCCACACAAACCGACCATACAATACACGGAATCCTCATGCCACCATATCCAACACAAAATGGCAGCATTTAATAATTACGTCAACAGATTAATTAACATACCTCTGGACAATAGAAACTACTTCAGAAAGAAAAACTTCTAGAATCCATAGCCCTAAAAAACGGATATAACCCCAAAATCATTCATTCTATCATTAAAAAGATCACATTAAAAAAACTTGAAAAATAAGCCAATTCTAATATTAATAAAGAAACCAACAAAAAATTTATCTGCATACCATTCATAAACAACAACGTTAACAAAAACATACGAAAATCCTTTAAAAAATGCATCCCCGACATAAAACTAACCTACCGCACACACACAAAATTTAACCACTATCAAAACAACACCAAAGACACTATACCAGACTAATTAAACAGCGGTGTCCACAAATTATGCTGCTCTGAATGTAACACGTCATATATAGGCAGAACAACTAGAAACCTTGACACCAGAATTAAACAACACAGTAACAGACCTACACAATCAGCATGTGGCCACCACTTACTCAAACAAAACCACAAATTCAATAAAAACAACGGCGCTAAAATTCTACACACCATCACCTCAAACAACCTTACAAGACTAGACCTATCAGAAGAAATGGAAATAAATAACAATAAATTAAACAATATAAAACTATGCAACACCCAAAACTAAAACTCAAAAAACGATTATTCTTTATTCAAACGCATTTGACATCTCACACTTTTAATACACTCATGAAATCTTTGATATCCATGACTTCGACATTGTCAAATTTTTCACTACTTGTCAACTACATAAGGTAATGCTTTAAAAACTTTATTTTATATTTTATTATTAATTTGTAGCATTATAGACACTGAACATGATTTAATAAAATCGAAAGAGCTCTGTATATTGAATTATATTTGCACGAATACACACGTCATAAGATTTTTAATATAATTCATATAGATCATGTTTACTAAAAATTCTACAGGTTATGCTACTTGGAATTGTTGTAGATATATCTATAGGAAAATTACTCCTTCCTATTCTATATTATATGAATGGTATTATAAGAGCATTTTTAACAAATTCCTCTGTATTGAAAAATCCACATTTTTTTGTAATTATTCTTCATTAACAGTGTTAAAAATTCATTTTTTATTTTATTATTCATTTTTCTATACCTTATCTGACTTTGATAAACTAAAATGATGTTCAATAATTAAATTTTATAAAAAGCAAATCATTTTCCATACACTGCGCATTTCAACTATCTTTTGATGTGCACATTGATGAAGAATGGTTTTCCAGAGTTTTACAGCATTATTGGCAAAATGTTACTAAAATAAGAGTAACCATTACTGATACTTTAGTAATTCTGTTGCTAATATGTTAGCTATCAATACTATTAAGTCAGTACTAATATACTAAAAAAACTAACCCAAGTTACTATAACATTTATTATTTTAGCAAAAAAACTGTAATATTTGCTGAATTATTAGTAAATAGTTGCTGAATATATCAGTAACTGTAATTAATGTCTTTGTTATTACTACTGGTAAATAAGTGCAAAGTCACTAAAAATTCAGCATCTTTGGCTGATTAGTTTTGTAAATACTAACCCAAAAAATCAACATCTATTCCTAATGTTTGGGTTTTCATGACTAAAATTAATTAGTTTCTGTGAATAGAGTTACCTGGGGCCTTTTTAACTGAGAAATTTAGTCTACCTCACTAATTTTTAGTAATATCGACTAATTATTTTTCTTTGTAGGTTTAAAACTTTTGAGTGCCATTTTACGCACCTGAAAACTTTTTAACAATTTGGACGTAATTTTAGCTCTTGTAGACGAAATTAGAACTACAAACAGTTCTAGAGTGTGCCGTATTTTGATGATGGATAATATTTTTTGTAGTTCTTGAGCTTGTGGTTAATTTACTTAACACTTGTCGACAATATATTTGCGGCGAATGTCAGAAAAAAATTCGTACGGAAATTGAGAGTTCGTTCAGTTGTACGTATCAAGCTGTCGGTCAAAGATGTATTACTGTAGTTGCGGTAGTTCAAAAGCAAATACAAATGAAAGATTACGCTAGAAATATAATAACTAGTGCCGCATAAAAATTATAGCAGTGAATTGCTTGCGAAATGATTCTTGGCAGAGGTAGTTGGAAAATATGTCATCTTATACAGTGATACGTTGGTGATAGAGACATTTAATGATGATGTATCTTTTTAACATGTTCACTGCCGCTGACGACGCACTTGCGTCATGCCAGTTTCTGCGCATAGGCGAATGACGACCCGTTGTCGCCAAATGGAATATAGCGATTCTTGTCTCAGTATTTAACCGGCTGCTGCTTGAGATTCTTGTTTGTTGGCCTGTTAGGTACTATATACAGTGCGTTTTTAGGTATTTAGTTTTAGTTTTTATTAATACGGTTTTTTGTTAAGGAGAATCGAAATCCGGGTTGTTCCAAACCGAAACGTTCACGATATGTATATAATAAACCACTAACGGACAAGGCATTAGAAATACTCACAAATCAAGAAAGTGATTTCGAGCCATTTGAAAATAGTGAGAGCGAATATGAACCTGACAAGATATCTGAAGGGAAAGAAATCGACGGAGATGGATTGGTAGAAACGGATGACAATCAGGAAGGTATTAGAAATACATTGTTAAAGTTGTTAATTTATTATTTATCTTTTAGAAACGGATGTAGTTGCTGCAGCTGAAACTTCTGAAATTAAATGAACTGCGGACCAGAATTTAAAAATTATTCCTTTTCTTGGAAAATGCCAATTTTTACTGGATATTAATGACGATTCTCCCTGCGGTTTTTTTAATTTTTAACACGTTGTAAATGAAACAAACCTTTACGCAAAAGAAGTTTTTTGCAGTGAAAATACACACAAGATCCTCAAAGAGAGGATGCAAATTATGGAAATCGTATTCATAAAATTCGATTTGTACAGGTTTATCAAAACTCATGAATGCACGAAATTTCCTCTTCGAATAAAAATTTGTGCGTGGATGAGTCGATGATGTTGTGGAGAGAGTTGCATTTCGACAATATATCAAAAATAAAAAGGATAAAGTATGGGTTAAAACTATACATTTTAGCTGAACCTAGTGGATTGGTTTCAAAAGTACGGCTATATACTGGTACCGATGAAGCCATTTTCGGAAAGGATCATTCGAGCAAGGTTGTTTTAGCTTTGGCACAAAATTATCTAAACAGAGGCCACTCACGTTTTATGGATAATTACTACAATACCTACAATTTAAGCAAAGAACTTCTAGAAAAAGGCACGTATGTAACTGGAACTCCGCGACAAAATAGAAGAAACAATCCCCAGAAAGTTGTAAATGCCAATAAAAAAATGAGATATTCTAACCAAATACTGTAATGGAGTAGCAGTAGGAAAGTGGAGAGATAAACGGGATGTGATATTTATTTTGACAGAATTTGATAGCACATTGAAAACAACAAAAAATAGGAGACGGCAAGATGTTAGAAAACCACAAAATATAATAAACTATAACAAGTATATGTCAGGAATTGACAAACAATACCAAATGCTGGGTTATTATATCAGCGAAAGGAAAACTATAAGATGGTCAAAAAATTGACCATGCATTTTTTTATCAATCATGTTGCTAAATAGCTTTCACTTATATAGTGAATTTACTACCAGAAACGACTGAACTATTATGACTTCTGTCGTATCATAATAAAAGCCCTTGTAAATGTAGGTGGAACATAATGAGAGGATAAGAAAAATGATAGAAAGCTGCGTTATTTGTCACAAAAATATCAAGGAGCTATATATTATCTTACCATACTTTTTACTCGTGAACAAGTGAATGATATTACTGATATCATTAAACAATCCATAATTAACCTAATGCAAGATGTTAAATTCTTGGAGGTCATCACTAAAAAAGTGTCCGATAGAATAATGCAATCGTTAGAAGATAAGTTGGCTGGTTTACACAAATCTTACAGGTGAACTTAAAAACAAACCGTCGATTTAAAAATAAAGCTGACCTAGAAAAATACACTCGTCGAAATAATATAAGAATTTTTGGTATGGAAGAAAAGGTTGATAAGGATCTGTTAACTTTGATTCCTAAATTGTTTATGGAAAAGTTAGGTATTAGAGTTACGGAAGCTGATATAGATGTGTGTCACAGGGTTAGAAAAATAAATAGTGGAAAGGCACAGGCTGTTATTGTCAAGTTCACGGCTCACAGAAGTAAATATATGGTTTTAAGTAAAAAAATTGTTAAAGAGTTCCAATATTTGAATAGTAGATTTATTTAGGTATAAATATTTGCTTTACCAGGAATGCTTAAAAAGATATGAAAGAGGTAAAGTATGGTTAATGAATGAAAATATTTTTGTTATCAAAAACGGTCAACGAAATAAGGTCACTGATGTCATCCAATTAAACTAGAATAGATTTACGTCCAACGTGTGTGTTCCTTGTTTGTTGGTATTATGTAGTAATTTAGTTTGTAATGATTAAGGAAAATCATTGTTTATTATTAATTACTGGTGTAGGGTAAATTGGTTGTATATTGTAATCAATTTATTTAGCATGTGAGAGGCGGCAAGTAGTTTTTACGGCAATCCCAATTATATCAATTGATTATTCCTCTTATTCAGCATTTGCAATAAACTAACAAATTTAATTTAAGCAGTTATTGTAATTATGCAGCAACTTGAGTTAGCACATTTAAACGTTCGCTCACTGCAGCCACATTTTTAGCAAGTTAAAGATGTGATTTTGTTGAATTATTTTTACATATTCGGAGCTAGCGAAACTTGGCCTCAGCAACATACTACATCTGACAGAGTTAGTATTATGAATTATAATATTGTTCGTAAAGATTGACATACTAGGGGAAGGAAAGCTGCAATATATGTTAAGAATAGCATTAAATATGATATTACACAAACAAGTAATGAAATCGAGCAACTATGGGTTAAATACAGAGTATCAGGTCATGTGTTTTCTGTTGGTGTAATTTATAATCCCCGCAGGAGGTAATTAAGGAATTTTTTTATTTATTAGAAGATAGTGTAAGAGATATTTTACTCGAGGTCGATACAGTATTTTGTATTTCGGTAGTGTGGAAAATAAATATGCAAATAGACTCTTTGAAGATACTGGGAGTACACAGATGATCAATCAAGCTACTAGGGTAACTCTGAACTCGGCAACATTGATTGACCATATTATTACAAACAAACCCGAACTCATCAGCATAATCGGGATATTAACCTTCCCTTCGATTATGCTGATCATTTGGTAACCTGTGAAGTTAAATTAAATCGCAGGTGTAACGCTTAGTTTATAAACCTTTGGTAACTTTTAAAAATTAAACTACAAGCTATTTAAGGATTCGTTAATAGCAATACCATGGAGAAATATATATGATTGTGACACTGTAGATGATAAAGCCGAGTTCCTCACCTCAAACTTAATAACCCTTTTAAATATGCATGTACTTGTAGAAACTTGCAGAATAACTAAACATTATGCGCCGTGGCTTTCTGATGATATAAAAGTTATCATGAAAGTGAGAGACTTTGCCTTGGTTAAGTTTAAGCAGAGTCATGCCACTAATGACTGGATACAATATAAACACTTTAGAAATATGGTAAACTATGCGGTTAGGGGAGCTAAAAAGTTGCATTTTGAGAGTGTTTTTGAAAAATGTATTAAAAAACTAACTTACCGTAGCAAGTTGAATACTTTGCCATGCCATTTAAACAATGCGGAAAATATTAATAATTATCTTATTAATTCACTAATTTCCATACCACTAGATGATGAAGCAATACATTTTTATAATTCTAACGGCCTGGCAGGGGTGGATGTGCATTTTAAATTTTAAGTAGTCACAGAACTACAGATATTTGATATTATAAATAAAATTAGTAGTAGTGCAACTGGATTGGATAATATAAATATATATACCATCAAACTGTGTATTCCACTTTGCTGCCATTCAACATGCATATAATGAATTACTGTTTAGTTCATAGTGGTTTTCCAACAATATGGATGTGAGCACAAGTGATTCCACTTCCTAGAATCTCAGATCCTAAGACTTTTAGAGATATCCGTCCTATTAGTATTTTACCGACTTTTTCAAAAGTATTGAGAAAAATTATGAACATTCAACTTACTTAGAGAAACATAACATTCTACCGTTGAACAAATCTGGTTTTAGAGAAAACTATAGTTGCTAGACTGCATTATTACATGTTGCCGATGATATACTAAGAGCATATGATGATGGTAAAATAACCTGTTTAGTACAGCTTGACTACTCCAAGGCTTTTCATACCATAAATTATGTAACACTACTGGCCATTTTACGTTACATTGGATTAGATTCGTCAGCTATTAACCTAGTGCAGCAATATTTAAGTAATAGATATCAATGTGTTAAAACGGATAATCATATGTCGGTTTTAAAAAAATTTACTTTAGGTGTTTCACAAGGGTTAGATTATGGATCATTACTATTTATAGTTTATACGTCATGCATGCAAACATGTTTATTGCGGAGTATTCTTCATTCGTATGCTGATGATACCCAGCTATACATGTCTTTTGAAGTTGATGAGATTGCACAGGCTAATGCTGCGCCGAATTATGATTTATCTCAAATAATGAAGTTTTCAAAAAAACACAGCTTAGGGTAGGCTAGCTTGTGTAAATACTCCGTACCAAAAGGTTAAACAGATATCGTAGAAATCTAATGTAAGGATTAATTAATTAATGTAGGAATTTTGAGTTAATTACATTTTAGTTTTAGCTTTGCACTTATTTGCAAGAAAATTTCAAAATTTAGGGAGCAGAGTCGATAAATGTTAAGCGACTATCAAACAAGTCAATTCGTTTGTGTATAGGATGAGAATGCAGCGTTAATTATAGCATAACGGCGCACAATAGTTAAAAAGCTTTCTTATTTTAATTTACTGTAAGATCAATAATTTACGGGTATAATTGTAGTGCAGTAGAAACTTTTTGATATCATTTAGTATAAGATAGCATTTAAAAACACGAGCTTGTTAGACAGGGATAGGAAAAAAAATCAATAAACGAAAACTTGAAGGTTACAAGGAGCACGTTATAGGTAACGATTATTTACATGTATGGGGCGTGTGTTGTCAACAAACCCCAACAGAAAATCAATAATTTCTACGAATGCAAATAGACGTTAAAGCAGGCACGGATCGATAGGAAACAGAGACAGGGTTATACCATATAAAGAAGTGAGATGCAATTGTCAGATATTAGTTAGATTTTGGTAACGAACGAACATGGACGGTTGGGAAGCTATAAGCAAGATAGAGGTAGATGGTGTTTGTACAGGATATCAATTTTAAATAGGAAGAGAAATTGAAAAATGTAATTGGACGTTACAGGTAGAAGAGGACGTGTGACCGTCTAAGATTTAGAGTGGATACATATCTGAGTGAGATTCTATAACGAAGCATGAGATAGAAAACGTGGTAGATGACACAAAGGAAGAAAGAGCTAGGTTCGTCTTATATCTGGGGCGTGAACCTTATTGGAATTTATTTTCAGTTGAGGCTAGTTTTGGCAAAGCGGACCAGCCGTTACAAGGGTAGAAACGATTTTCGTGGTATTTTGTAAAGTACGTGCTTCAAAATTCCGGGACGATAAAGACCGTTGATACTTGGTGGGAAAATTATGCAGAATTTTGTGCCGGTTAGGAGTTGTGTTTTGACAAGTGTGCCAACGGTTACAGTGATACAAAGAAAGTTTGTTTATGTGTGGTGGAAATTTAAACAACAGGGGGGGGGGTGTTTCTGGTCTATATAACCAGCTGCAGGGTGAGAAGTCTTTCTTCTTTCCTTCGGTTGCCATCGACAGTATTCTAATAGTAGTAAATATTATTCAGTGCTTTTTAAAAGTTGTTATTACACACAAGTGGGTGTGCTGTACCACTTGTTGTTTGAAAGATCTATACAAATAAAAGCGAAATTTCTGTAAGTCATGTAAGTACAGACTACAATTATTTTGGTTATTGGGAATTGCAAGGTGTCCCAAGATGAATTTGCAATTGTGAATGCATCGAGGAGTGATTTGCTGATGGTACATGAAATAGTAGAAAAATAGAGGAATTTTGGATGCACTATCAATGGCTAGTTGGTGAGATTTGAATAGCTGCATGCTAACTGAAATGGTGTGACTCAACTTGAGAACGGTTTTATAGCTCCGAGGCATTATAGACGGCAACATCATCAAGAGCTGATGGCAGATGCAGGCTGTGTAGTGGTTACCAGGTAACGAACTTTTTTTTAAACATTGTTGGGTTTTGACGTGCTATGACACTTTGTGCTTTTTGGATGCTTATTTTATGAATTTCATGTACTTACAAATTTATTGAACTTTATATTTAAATGAAAATATTTTTATGTAGAAAAGGATCATTAATATAATGATTCAAAGGCTGTTTATGTACAAAGTAAAGGGGACTTTTGTTATTGCAGTGCTATAATTTTTGCACACAGGTTTTAAAAGGTATTACTGTGAGCTCATGTTAAGACAAGAGTTAGTCAGGTATGAGATTAGCCCACTTACTTTAAATAGGGTATATGTATAATGAAAAATATTCGATCCAAATACTTTTTAAAAATGAATTGTTCTCCTCGTAAAATGTGTAATTTTATGTATGCTAACTGTTTGTAATGGACAAAGTTTTAGAAGGTAATTTTTTTTATTTGTGTAAATAAAGTGTGATGTATTTTGGTATTTGAGTTATTTTTATAGGATTATTAGGAAAATTTTCAGATTCTAGCTTTGTGGCAGTTAGGTGAAGTTTGATTTTCAGCAGTCCAGGTAAGCTTCTTTGAAAGATTTTACAAAAACGTTCTATGGCCTCTGTAAGGACACTATAAATTTGGAATGGTAGTCAACGTGTTAATGGATGACCGGCCACGGTAGTCAAATTTGCTTAAAAAACCAGTTCGTATTCTAGATCTTCGAATGATATGAAAGAAGTATTATAAAATTTGTTACATTCTATTTACTTCATAGAATCTTTAGGAATACTTGTTACTACCGCTGATTGAGTCTCCCCTTGACTCAATTTTAGAAAACGCTCAAACTATCCTCTTTTTACGCTACCCTGAAAGCAATACTTGAAACATACGAAATACGCTTTCTTTTAAATTCAACTTAGTTGCTTATAATAACAAACCCAATAAGAGAAAATTCCGAAATCAGTACTGTTGTTATTGAACAAAATGTAAAATTCCTAATTTGGAAGTTTGAACATAATATTAACCTCAATTTACAGTTTTGTGCAAAAAAATGTTTGGAAATGTAGGAATTATGTTGGATTACATTGTACATGTTCCTAAATTAGCACAAACTATGTGATAGCATATTCACTTAATGTGCTAATTAAATCCCGGATGGGAGAATAATCCATAAAGCGTGTGATACGTCATGAGGAGTACCGATAACAGCCAGTAATTACCGAGTAAATGGAATAGCTTTTAGACACACATAATGCAAATTGCTTCATCAATAGATTTACCTAAAGTGAGCTAACCAGAGTTACTGAAGTTTGTAACTAAAACGTAAACTAAGGATTGAAACAACTTTAAATTCTACGCTCTTCAGCATAGCTGTATAGCGACCGCAGTACATAGTAAGCACGCGAGTGCAAAATTTTTTATATAGTAGAAAGGGCGAATGGAAGTTTCAACCATGAACTGCAGTATGCGTTTCTAAGCAATGCAATTGCTTTAAATAAAGTCTTTTTCCCATTTGAAATATGTGCTCAAACTTGGTGGACATAATATTAAGAATTTATAAATATCCGAGCCACTTTCTATACGCAAAAAATGACAAGACTGAACGTAGTCTGATCAAGCAAAGTCGTCTACGGATAAATTCGTTTGAAGTTACCAATATCGATTCTTACTTGAATTAAATACGAACTGTCGATTACGCACGAAAAACTTTTTTCAAACACCATTTTACAAAACGTAATAGTAGTATTGCTACAGAGAAGAAGGAATAGAGGCAAAACCTCTCATATCTAGGAAATTTGCAACATTTTTTGATCAAAAATAGTGTATATATGTGTTGTAGGTATAGTTGCGTACTTGTGTGCTATATGGTTTTAAAAAAACCTGCTAATAAAAACTCCAGGTGTGCGGGGAAGCTGAGACACATGCAAAAACTTTTCATATCTATAAAATTTTCAATATAATTTATCAAAAGTAGTATATGTATAGTGGACATAAAGATGTACACGTGTGTGTGTATGTGTGTGTGAAATGATTTTAAAAAAATGCCAATAAAAAAATCCAGGTGTGTATTTGTATGCGAATATTGCGCTCGCTCGCTGGCATCAGCGCAACATGATGTGCGAAAGAAAGAGTGTTTCTAGCGGCACAGTTGGTTAAATTTGAGTACGAATTTGGAAGTGTGATGATTCCACCGCCCCTACCTCCTTTCAGGTATATATAATTTTATTCAAATATTTATAGTCTTAATTGTTGAATTTCTAAAAAAGAAATGCAGATATCTTGATGGATTTATGAAATTTTTTCGTTTATGGAACTCCGACACCGCCGACAATTGAACTAATTCATAAAGCGTTGAAAACAATTTTAAACAAGTTGAAAATGCAAGGCATTGTCGCAACGAACTTCCAAATGTAGACTTACTTTAAAACAATTTAAAGAAATTAAAATTATTATGTTGTAATAATTATAAGTATTCAGATAAAATAAAATTAATTCCGGGGGTCGGGTATCCGTGGTCAGATTTTGTGGGGGGTACCATATTTCGACTCAGCTATGTTAGGGGAGTCCAAATATGTATCGCACATTAATTTTGGACCTATTTGAAATTTTAATTTTCCCGACGGAATATCGCGGGGGCACGGCGTCCCCGTGGCCCGATTTCAACTGACATCAAAACTTAAGCTCAGGACACCGAGCTGAATCGATTGATGTATCACACATTGATGTCCGACCATTAGAAAGGCCTCGGACGGACAGACAGACGGACGACAAATCGATTTCATAAACGAACGAAAGTTCGTTGAAAATATTCATGTATCCTTCTTTGTTATGCTAGATAGCTTTGTTATGAAGCGATATTGTACAGAAGTTCTTCATAATACGGAGCAGCAGACGTGCAGAAGAATGTTCTAAATTTCAAAACTAATCGGTTAATTTGCATGGCGAATAATGTAAGATGACACTCATTTAGTGGAATTTTACAACAGACGGCGTATTGAGTGCGCGTGATTTTATATCTGTTAATATAATGAAGGGTTTTTAAAGCAGGCGCGTTCTTTAAATTTAGTTAGCCATTGCAAATATGTTTTCTACTAAAACGAAAGTGATCAATAAAATTATTTATTATTCACTCATGTATTATAAGAATAAACTGTAAAACTAAAACTAGAAGACATTCTAATTTTTTTAGCGCGAGCAGAGCCTAAATTGAACTAGTCGTATACTATTGATTTCAATTTAATATAAATAAACCAAATACTTCAAACACTCGCCAAGTTGCAGACAAAAGTGCGTGTCTGTGTAGGTGTGGGTGTGGACGTGGGCGTGGGCGTGGTTGTGGGTGTGGGTGTGGGTGTGGGTGTGGGTGTGGGTGTGGGTGTGGGTGTGGGGGTGGGTGTGGGTGTGGGCGTGGTTGTTGGTGTGGGTGTGGGTGTGCGTGTACATGTGCATGTGCATGTGCGTGTGCGTGTGCGTGTGCGTGTGCGTGTGCGTGTGCGTGTGAGCATGCATGCGTGTGCATGTACGTGCGTGTGAGCATGCGTGTGAGTGTGCGTGCGAGCGTGGGTGTGTGCGCGCATGCGCGTGCGTGTGCTCGGGTGTGCGCGTATGTGCGCTTGTGTGCAGCTAAACTGCATTGAGTTATTTCTTTGGCACAATAATGCACTTTATATCACTAATTTAAATTTGCCGAAGATCACAACTTAATTGGTCAACTTTAAAACATGATGTAATTGTATATTTTATTTATGACTTAGTTAACATTGCAGTGGTTTTAAAACAATTTTAATACTTTTTTTGTGTGCTCATCTGTAGCTAACCTGTTTGCTTTATACTCCAACTTTATTAACAATTTTTGTTTGTTTTATCGGTTTGTACATCCCATTTAAATTAATGACATAAAACTAATGCCATCTTGTATAAAAAATCACATCAAGCGTATTATTTTGTTAAGTATTACGTAAAAATCGAATCAAAGTCTACACCAAACGTTATATGAACCACTTTATTGATGTACAGTTAATCTTATTAATTATTTTAAGTAAAATAATAGTAATATTAATAACGTCAGCACCGCATTTTCTTTTACCAACATTGCTGCATTACTTGATTTCTTGGTAATATAGCTGTGTAATCGTGTAAACTTTGGGAACTTTTAGAGTTACGTATTATATTGCTTGATATTAAAGTGTCTCAAATATCGCTTAAATAACTTTCGTGTTAATATCATTTTAAAAATACAACGTTTAAGGAAAAAATACGCACAAATAACTATAAAATACTCTGATCTCAAAAGTTATAAATTAGGGGGTCAATGAAATGGAGCTCTTCATTTGAGTCGTACACGCCTTTTTTGACCAGCGTTATCTTTTAAAGACATGTGATATTAAAAGCTGCTGCAGCGTAAATCCTCTTAAGATCCCGTCCTCTTTGCAAATATTGTTCTTTTAATGTTTATTACTAAATATGCCGATACTTCTTCTACGTCGACTGTACCAAACTTTTTTTGTGTACAAATAATTTAGTAATCTTGGAGGTAGTACATGCGTCGATTAGGCGCGCATTATTATTTTTTCAGGCAGAGCAAAGTGTCCAAACAGTTTTTATATTTAGTCACCTTTACTTCTGCATAGCCTTAACAAATATTTTTATAATATACTTAAGGTTTTGATTTGATATAAAATTGCGCACTCGTATTTTTCAGTATTCTTATATTTTTCACCGAATGTGCTATTTTTGGTGCAAGTACTTAATCGTGCATGGTCATAAGTATTAGGAGTATAGAATGCATATTTACATAAAAGAATTACCTTGTAGATCTAGAACAATGTAGAACAAAAAGTTCTAGAATCACTGGGCAATTATAAAGCTAGATTGTAAGCATTTAATAAAACAAACAATGGACTTCACAATTACGTCATTACAAATTTCGAACTTATAGAAAGATTTTCTGTATTCGTTTATGAAGTTTAAAAATCTTATAAAATCGAATTTTTAAGTGCATATACTTACCTCGTCTTATACATGTCTAATTTTAACCAATTTTCATAATTGAATTAAATAACACTTAAGGTGTAAATTTGCAATCAATATCTTAAATATAACCACGACTAGATAGTTCATGAAGGTAACAAAAAATACAGTCACCGTAAAAGTGAACATTATAGTAATAGTAAAGATTTCTGGAAAGTGATATCCTGGAAAACGTGATTGGTATAGCAGATAAAGTAACACAAAAATTGTAACTTAGTACAAACTTCGAACTTCAGAAATAGTCGAATGTCTTCTTTGACCAATGCGATAAAAATTATTAGCAAACAAATAGTAAATTTAATTTAATTTTTAAAGAAAATGTTTCAAGTGCAGTTTTAGGAAACATGATTTTTATATTTATTGTGTAGTGTAAACTTTGTGACACGCATTGGGGCAAACCCCGCATTTCGAGTATATATGTCTCATAACTTTTTTGATTAATTAATATACATTATCTAATTAGTATGAATTATCTCAGGGCGCCAGCGAATAGCTCACAAAATATGTATCTCCAAACTACCAATAAATGGTTCTCGTAAAACACAAATCCAAAATTTCATGTAAGTGAAATGTATCTAATTTAATACATATCGTTCATTTAAAAAAAAACATAAGATAACTAAAAGTAAATGCAATTCCGGTGCGTAACCAACAATGGTAATATTCATACAGCACTCCAAAACTACCAACTACTTCTAGTTCCCGATATTTTTAGTTTTCAAGTTAAGGTGCATATGCAGTGTCGCCTACCTCACACTGCGATTGATAGTATTGGATACCTGAAAAGTTGCAAAACCACGTTGCTAGCTAGCTAAATTGCACCAATCATAACAAATCGATGTAGACAAGCAACACCTACACAGACAACCAATACTTGGAACGACAGTGCATTCAGGAACCGGAACTATTAGGATGAAGTTTTCCATTTGCACCAACAAGTGAATCTTAAATCATAGTTAACACTAATACTTATTAAACTTTATAGATACTTATATATTACCAACAAAACCATGTTGGTAGTGCGTTTAGTAGTATTTATTACACCGTCTATAGTCAACCCAAGAGTAAACGAGTATCTCTGCAATTATTAACAGATAATTACGATGAGCATTCTTTCTACCAGGATGCTTGACAGCTCCCTCGACCTTTTTAACTACACTGCCCCTATTTTGTTTTGTCGGCGGTATAACTTGTCTCCTGGCACGTAACTATATCTTACACACCTGCTCCACTATTGCACGCTAATGCCCTAGATCCCCATTTTCTATGGTGATAAAATACATTGTGTACTTTGCTATAAACGTTACGAACCTATCTTAGTATTAATTATTTAATATAGGGCGTGTGGGACAATGTTGCTGGTTGTCAAGTTATCTACTATCTACGTGATCAAACAACAGGACTCGTAGCTGCATAGTGAAGTTAAGTAGCCAAGGGCATCCCGAAGTGGATCGAGGGATAGCTCTCACCACAGTTGGACGTAAGGGGACAGTATTGTTATAATATTACGAGCATGTACATGTTACTATGGCAGTGTCTTGTTTTATTAATAAGTATTTGTATTCCGTAGTGCAGTTTATTGTTATTACGGTCGCCCCTTATATGGGTCCTCTAACAGTTATCAGAAGTGGTTCCTTACTATGCAATTTATGTCCACTATTGATATATTCTTTTCAAGCGAGTAAAGGTGCATTTGGTTTCGGTCGATATCTAGTGAACACAATAAGTTTCACAAGTGAAAGTGTTTGTGAACACAATGTCAATACGTCGAAACATCACCGTTTCGAATACAGAAGTACAATCACCAAGGTCATATACACCCCCTACTGGTATGTTACCTAGCGAAAAGCTTATATCCAGGGAACGAATACCTCAACACTAGGAGCTTCATCCATCGAGGTATGGACGCAATCGTACCCATCAGCTGTAAATCATCATGGCAAGCATAGGATTAATTACCTATAGTAATCAATACAAAAATAAATAGATAATACCCTATTAATATTCTTCTTAATCTTCTTTGGGAATTAAACCACTCATAGTTTTTAAAATTATCTTTACTTACGTTTCGATCCATGACCTAGGATCGTTGTCAAAATAATTTTGACAAGGATCCTAGGTCATGGATCGAAATGTAAATAAAGATAATTTTAAAAACTATGAGTGGTTTAATTCCCAAAGAAGATTAAGAAGAATGCTAAACAAACCACAACAAACATACAGGGAGTATTTACCCTATTAATAATTACATAAAATTTCCCAGAAAAACGAAATTAATAAATGATTTCAAATTAACAATCAATGGCTATTGTGAGCATAAGGTTAGGTACATAAACTTATCCCAAGAAAGAAATCAATACCCAATATAACTAATGATCAACCCCATCGCACACAAAATAATTAAAACTGCAACGACGAGTAATCGTTGTCGTCTATCGAACAGACTTGAGTAAAATGAAATCGTTAGATAGACGACAACGAATACTCGTCGTTGCCGTTTTAATTTCTTTTGTTCCGTTCTTCAAAATTTCGTGCACACATAGTGTGCTTCATCCGGTGGACTGGAACGACCCGTTAGATTGCCGCCTCGTTTGTTATGGGAGGACAACCACACTGTGGGATCTCGAGCTCCTCTGCTCCTTCCTGTCATTAGGGAAGGTGTGACCAAGCCTGCGCCTTGGACACATGGGTGAGTGGTTGTTCACTATTTTCTTTCTATGGGCTCTCTAAACCGGTTGAAGCAGAACCTTTCAGTTTTTATCGGTTGACTAAACTTAATAGTTGTAGAACAATGACCTTTATGCGTGGGGATGGGGTTGATTATTAGTTATATTGGGTATTGATTTTTTTCTTGGGACAAGTTTATGTACGTAACCTTATGCTCACAATAGCATTGATTGTTAATTTGATATTATTTATTAATGTCGCTTTTTTGGGGAAATTTTGTGTAATTACTAATAGGGTATTATTTATTGATTTTTGTATTGATATCTTTAGGTAATTAATGCTATGATTACGATGATTATTTAGAGCTGTTCTTTTTAGAGGAAAAATTAATTTTTTTTTGTTTGATAAGTAATATCGGGTAGAGACCTATAAACGAAAGCTCGCCATTTTAGATAGTGATATTTTTTTGTTTTGTTCTTCATGATATATGTAAGTCGTGCTCATTATGTATTTTTTTTTTTGTTTAAACCGAACAGTTAGGAAAATAATAGTGATTTTTTGCTTCAATGTTATTTATTGTTTTGTTGATACTGGAAAAATTCTTTTAAGGATATTGCTTTTAGTGTGTGACATATTCTCCAATTAGACGTTTTTCTTTTACATGGTTCTTTGGCTATAAATTAGTGTGTATTTTTATTTCAGGCGTCCCCTGTATTTTTCTTTGGTAAAACCCCGCCTACTCACCAACTGAGCCCGGCCATTTTTGCATTGTTCTGCCAGCTACGCCAATGTACGTGGCACGGATTTTACTGCATCGTGATTAAGCTCCTTTCCACACATCGATTGTTCTGCAGAGATGGCTTACAGTAAATAACACATCACCTATCCACCAGCTTCCTTACCTGCAGCATTTAACACCATCTAATTTCTGACTTTTTCTCAAGATCAGAATGGCCACAAAAGTAACCTTTTTAACACGGTAAAAAACATCAAAACCCACGCGACATATGAATTTCGGAAGATACCACAATAGGATCTCTATCGTTGTTTCTAGCAACGGCATTAGCGGTGGAGCAGCTGTTTGTGTTTCAAAGAAACCTACTTTAAAGATGCTTAAGTAAATGTGTATCGATATTATGGCAATAAAGAGTTAAAACGAAATTACATGAATTTTTTGACTAACTGTTGTACTTTAGCAGTAATAGTAACAATGATTCTAATAAACATAGACTTTATAATGAAGATCGCAAAAACTTTGCAATTTGCGAGAAGAGGATTTGACGCAGGTTTATTGGATCTAGGGAACAGTTGAAATTATGATGATCATTGGAACACTGACGATTCTGAGATATATCTAAAATGATAGGGTAAACCCTTGGTAAAAAAGAGAGTTCAACAATGACATATAAAAACAATAACTTAAAATTAAAGAACATGTTAATAAAATACACCAATAGAGTCGTAAAAGCCGTTTAAGCAACAAAATAAATTTGTTTTGCTTGTTTGAGTGACCATGGTGACCACGGCAATGGTCTTGGCAGCTACGAAAGAATTAGAGCCCATTTTTGACTTAGAGCCTACTTGCTCTTTAACAGAACATCGAAAACTAAATAATGAATTACTACTCTTGTAACTTTCTGAGCCACTTTATTCTTTTTGCAGAAGATTTTAGCGTGCGCTAATTTCGGTAACTAAAACTTCTCTGATTTCATGTCGATTCGGAAGAAATTTAGGTTGCAAGCGTTCCTAAAATAGAGGATGTTGATTTACCGATGTGCTACAACGTAGAATTCTAAAAATTTGTGATTTTGTTATACTATAAGATAAACATTTCTAAGTAGTTTTGCTATAGCTTTTGCATTAAATAAGTGACGGCAGTTTTTTCTTTAATTATTATAAAAATAGCGTTTTAAGACAATTTTATTCGTTAAATAACTTGTGTACAAGCCAATTTCCTATTCACAATTTGTCGATGATTCACACATCTTTCTTGTATTATTAAATTAAAACGATGTAAATTTTCATACAACAAACGACGACGACATTTTTATTGATAACTATATGACAGTTACATATTAGGTTGCTATATGAAAAATAATTACAGAAAGGATACAGCTACATCAAACAAAAGACTTGGTTTACCAGCTAAATGATGTTACGCCCCATTTGGCTATACAGGAAATTTATTTTTCTTGTAGAGTTAAGTAGGTCATGACGCATCATAAATGTGGTTATAAGTGCCCAATATCGTTTAAGGAATAACTTATATGCTATTGTTGTATTTTTCGGCATTGACAAGTGCTCACGTTGGCGGTAACGAACTCCATAATATAAGACTACTCTGGACTACCGTACCTAAGAATTGAAGTGACGAGTTAGTGCGTGTATTGTAGTAAAGTTACCTTTGAAATTAAACCTTCTTTTTATCTCTTAGTATTGGTCTGTTCCCCGTTTAAATGTAGTAGGTGATCAACCAATTTCGTTGCTTCTGCTGACTGGAGGCCACTTTATCCATACGACCTGAACGTGCGTATTAGAGTAACAATACGTAACAATTTGTGCGACTACAGCCGTTAAACAAGGATCTAGTTGACTATACCTTAAACTAATTCTCTAGATGAATAAAGGTAAGCTATTTCATGATTTTAATTATTTTTCTTTTGTATTGTAAAACTTGTGCAATACTTGCTACACTTTTTGTACTACTACACGACAAATTATATTATCTTTATACCTGTTTGATTCACAACTATTAGATAATAAATATAAGCTCATAACACTGTACAATGACAGTGATAATTACTGATAAGAAAGTGACATATTATAGCCGAGAAAAATCTGTCTCAGCTAAAAGAAATAGCTATTACCTTCCTTATGTGTTGAAGAATTCAAACACATACATTTACTAAGCGACTATGATAAAACAGTCCCCTACGTATTTTGTAATGTAATATAGGAAACTACGTTTTGTTATACAGATCTGGTAAGAAGTTTGTACCGAATTACAAATTTCTGAAAAAACTAGATTTACTTTAGCCATGGAAAGTAAAATGAAGAAACTTACGGTTCACATCGAGAGTAACAGAGCTCGATATTGGAGCTATCATGTTATTGTTTGAAGCTTGACACGTTAAAACGCTATGCAAATCTCGTCGCTCTATATTTTCTAAATGTAATACATTTTTCACTCTCCTCTCGGTTAATAGTTCAAAAGTTTCATCTAGTAGAGCATTTTCTTGCCACCAAGTAACTCTAGGGGTTGGACGACCTGTAAATAAAGTATTACTTAATAATATTATTATGACAAAGAATGTTGGCACTAATTGACTTTCATTCTTAAAATTTTGTCTTATTATAGACAGCAAAATGCAAAGTTTGCTAAAAGCAAGCAACTTCTAGAGGGAAATAGGTTTAAAGTTTCTTGTATTACCTCCAGTAGCAACACAGGTAATATTGATTGAAGCGCCTTCGTTATACGGCCCAAGAATATAATGAGGAATATGTATACCGTTTTCATCCAAAATACTTAGCTTTTCTGGAGGAACTACAAACCGAAATAAATTAAATTAGAGTAAATAAAGAAGTGATGTTTCAGTTAGTCGTTTACTTAGTAAAAGCTTTTTCCATTTTTAACGTTAATAAAAGAGCAATTCTACTCACTTATAATTGTTAGATTAACTCGAACAAGTCTTGTGGGAGTTTGTCTGAAATCGACCCTGCACTGATAAATTCCTCCATCGCTCTCCTTGACACTGTCCAGGGTAAGTTTAGCGGGTTCTTCTTGATACCGGAAATACGCCCGTCCACCCACAACGTGCTCGTCGGACCAGTGTTTCCCTTGTTTCAGTTGTTTATCGCGAGAATCGAAACTGTAAGGAAAAGAAGAAAAAAGTAAATTTAATAAGACTTCAGAAAAAGTAAAGTCGGCTAAAGGAAATTCGAGAAGGCTTAATTGTAACATGAACGGAATAAACTCCAAAAACTGCCAAGAAATTCACTAAACGGAAACAAGCTGGTTTTTATAAAAGCATATAAAACCTTGGGGATATACAAAAGTGAAAGCTCTAAATTCTGGGGTCTGATGTAAATTTGATTATGAAATAATATTCAAATTCAAATGATATGAAATATTGCTGCGCTATCAACTTACGTGTATATTGGTGCTTGTTTCCCTTTTATCCCTTCTTTGAACCAGATGACGATGTGCATTTTATCACCCGTAACAGCTGGCTCTATATCGCAAGGCAGTTTTGCAACCCCTCCTTGAACCGCTTCTACCATATATTGAAATTTTTCTGAAACAAAAATGACTCAATCAGCATTTAATTTTATATCTAGGAGTTAGTTAACCTACTAGTATTTGAAACAAAGAAACTAAAGGCTGTATCAGAATAAAAGGTACTAATTGAATACGTGTGTTTTGCAACTTTGAAATCTCACGATATTGAAGTCGCTTGTCGCTTCACTACATTTATTGGATGTCTTGTTTATTCAAAACACTTGTTTCGTGCAAATTTTGTATAACAACTAAGAATAGTTTAATGCGCATTTGAAAAATTATTAATTATGTTCTACTAAAAGTGGTAAATTAAAATTGAGGTGTATACGAATTGATGCGTTTCCAAAACAGGTAAGCAAAGCTCTGAGGAACTCTTTGGATGAAATTTCATTACGTAGACAGTTTGCGCATCACTAACTTGAAATGTGGAGTTATAATATTGCAGCATTATTCAAAGACCGATTTAATTTTACTTTTCTCGTAAATATCTCACAAAGCAGCAAATAATAAAATCTAGACGTTATTAGGGTATACAAATTAAATCTCTGTAGCTTTGTCTTTTCAAGTTCTATTTGAATAACAGCAATTCAACCTTATTTATATCGACTTCAAATTTGTTTTAAAATCATGGATTTATAGGAATTAAAAAGTAAACTAAATGTCCTGTAATTGCCTAAAAATATAACAAATAAAACGCTTCCCAGAGGAGATCAAAAATATGTTGGTAGTAAACCTTTAAACCTAAACTCCTACAAAATTTTCATGGTACTTACTAGTTCGAAATTATATCTCTGTTCAGTATGTTGTGAAGGATTAAAAATATAACTTTCTACTGACTAATACTAACGAATCAAAGCCAATTTGATTTTGATCGGTAGCTGCAACTCTTCAAAACCTTTGATTAAGACTGTATTTTCTACGTACCATTGTTTGATGAAGAACACTAAATGTTTTAATCCCGACAACAAACACTACACGACACGACAGAAAGATCCCTAATGTACAAGTCGCAACATCCACTGTTGGAGAACGACTCTTTCGAGTTGGGCACGAACTAAAGAAGGAACAGTGGTTCAGATTGGTTCGTACGGGATCGTAAAGGTTAGAGTTAATTATAAACATGCCAGGGTGGTACTTGATAATTTTTGTACAATTGATATGCAATTTATATATGTAATAAATTATGTTGCTAAAAGCATTAACAATCTCAGAATCTGGCAGTCACATGTAGCAGAATATGAAAATTTTTTGACCCAATCGCACGAAACTTTTTTAAAGTATTTCTAGCTATGGCGGATGCTTCCAAAAATAAAACCATCTCCAATGGTAATTTAGTTATCAAAATGAAAAGAATTCCACGCCATAAAGTATGTAAACTAAAAACTTCAACTTTAATAGCCACAGATAGTGAGAAAATGGACGTAATTAGGTAATATTAAATATTTTTTTGTCACCCTCGGGTATACTTCAGTGGTTGCGTAGCGCTTGGAGGTGAGAACTATATACATAGAATTTCTCCAGACGTGTACGTCTTACAAAATAGAAGTACGCCTAAGGTGCTGTTGTCACACAATGCGTAACTGGAAGGTTAAAACTGATAGTAATAATGTTTCAATTTATACAGAAAGTAGATTGAATTTTACCTTCAACCTAGAAAAACAAAGTATAAAACCGATTTAAAATTCCCATGCAGGTATAAATTATCCCGAATATTATATTTCCGCGATAAGTTCTAATTTTATAAAACATTGCTCAGTCCGTCAGCATTTTCTGACGCTCATATAGTTAGCGTGAATGAAAAAAAGTATAATTCAATAAATTGCAAAAATTAGTTTAACTCAAATTTGGACAAAAACTGACGTTTGCTACAATCGTTCCAATAGTATAAGCCACAAAATTATTTTAACGTAAAGATGTTAGCCTAGGGTTTCTTAGCACATCTTTTGTACTAAATTGGCGCTAGTTACCAGAATTATATTTACTCTACCAAGAAGACGTAGCTGTAATTAATGCACCAGCTAGCTTGCAATGGTGTGGGGTAGATTCCATAAAAACAAATGTAAAAATTGTTTGTGGTATACAAACTTACACACTTTCACTAACACCTATCTCGAAGAGTCTTTCCGTTTCCTATCCAATAAAAGTTGTTGAGTGCCAACCCACCCGATTTTTAACATCATTTCGTTTTCGACCTTACTTAGGGTAGTTTGACGCAGCTCTAACTTCCTTTCTATTCTGTGCTAATCTAAAAGTTCTATATACCTTTCACAAGTTAAATTTCTAGTAATTTGACTAATATAGCTTGGTCTAGATTTTTCTATACTCTCCTATCTTTTTCTTATGTACCTGGCTCTACATAGATATTAGCAACCTGATGGTTGTTAAAGAACTGCAACATGATTACATGATTCCCATTTATAAGGAAATGGAATATTACCTGGTTATCCTCTCCAAAAATGAAAAGTGTTAAGTTATATGTTATGGTATGGCTTAAGCAGAGAATCGCTGCTAATATGACAAACCGCTAACTAATTTTGAGTTATGTCATGGCAACGTTTATTAAATTATATGTTATGGTAAGGCTTAAGCAACGAATCGTTACCAACATGCCAGACCGCTAACTAATTGTGAGTTATGTCATAGTGACATTTAGTTAACTGATTTTTATTTATTAATTACTTTTTGTTTTGTTTTCGAATTTACTTAAGGTCAGTTTGACGCAGTTCTAATTTCTTTTCTATTCTGAGCTAGTCTAAAAAGGTCTACCTACCCTTCACAACCTAAATCTCTAATAATTTGACTAATATAGCTTTTGTCTAGGTCTTCCTACTCTATTTTATTTGGTAGTCTATAATCTAAGATCTTACTAAGTAGTCCCTCATGTCTTAACTGGTGCCCTATCATTCTATCTCTCCTGACCTCTAACTGTTTCCACGTACAGGATGCCTTACTTATCCTTCTATATACTTCCTCATTGGCAACTCTATCTGTCCAACTAATCTTTAACATTCTTCTATAACACCAAGTTTCAAAAGCTTCTATCTTTTTCTTATCTACCTCTTTAATTGTCCAAGTCTTACTACCGTATAATAGAACGCTCCATACGTACGACTTTAAGGAACTTTTTCTATTATCTAAACTAATACTATTAGCTATTAGTAAGACTTTCTTTTTTAAAAACATTTTTCTAAATTGAGCTATTCTGGCTACTATATCCCTTTTGCTACGTCCGTCCTTTGTAATTATATTACCTAAGTAGCAAAATTCATCTACCTCCTCTAACTCGGTATTACCTATTTTTAATTTTCTTTTAGAACTAGGCTGTAACTCACTTGTCATTATCTTTGTCTTTCCTGAGTTAATTCTCATGCCATAGTTACTCTGTAATATCTCATCTAAAATATTTAAAAACTCTTCTTACTCTTTTCTAGACTCTGCTATAATGGCTATGTTATCTGCAAAACGTAACATGTCTATTTTCTGTCCCTGTACACTAATACCTATCCCTTTTCTCTCTCTATAGCTAAGTGTCCGCAACATAAACATTAAAAATCAAGGGAGATAGTACACGGCCCTGTCTATCATCATTTCTAATCTTAGCTTCCTTTTCTATTTCATCAAATCTAATTACTACGCTTTGGTTTTTATATAGACTGTAAATAATTTTTCTACCCCAATGAGAGACTCCTATTTTTCGCCAAACCCTGAACATAACTATCCAATTATCCCTATCACATGCTTGTTCTAAATCTACAAACGCGAAATGAGTCTTTTTATTTTTTTGTAACCTATTTTTGATAATTACTCTAATCATTAGTATCCGTTCTCTAGTCCCTCTGTCTATACAAAAACCATATTGGTCTTCGCCTAAATAATTCTCAGTCAAAGCTTCTACTTTATTTTTAATTATTATTGTTAGTCTTTTGGAAGCTTGGGAAGTTAAAGTAATTGTTCTAAAATTCTCACATTTATCAGCTCCTGACTTTTTTTGGATTGGATAATAATATTTTTTTCGTAATCTATTGGGACCTCACCTGTGTCATATATTACCTTCACTAGTTCATATAGTCTATCTAAAAATTTTTGATTTGCATATTTTATTAATTCTGCGGGTATATCGTCTATCACCTGCGCTTTATTTAGTTTCAGATCCTTACAGCTTTATGAAATTCCTCTCTTAATATTGAGGACTCTATTTTAAAATCCTCTTCTTGGTCGTTCTCTAACTCATCCATATCGTCTCCCTTATATAAGTCTTCCAAATATTTTTTCCATTTATCTGCTGCCTCAACTTTATTTATTAGAAGCTCATTATTCTCATCTTTAATACCATTATATTTTTCCTATCTTCCCTGAAAAACTTTTTAACTGCCCTGTAAGCCCTATCTATCTTACCTACTCTCAAATCATCTTGTATTCCCTCACGATTCTCATGCATCCATTTTTTTCTAGCTTTTCTACACTCATGTACTATCTTATTTCTAACTCTATTATATTTTTGCTTACTTTTACTATACAATTCTCTGAAAGGTTTAAGCTTTCTTCTATTCTCTATTAAATCTAGTATCTCCTTTGTTACCCAGGGTTCTCTCGCTTCTATTTTCTTCTTACCTATAGTCTGTGTAGTTGTATCATGTACAGCCCTTTTTATTTCTTTCCATCTATTTTCTACGTTTCTTGCTATAGCCATCTCTTTGATCTTATGATCTTATACTTGTTTATATTTCTCTTTTACCTCACTATCATTAAGCTTACCTAGATCCCATCTCTCTCTTTTAGCCTTTCTCATTTTTTTGAATTTTAAATTACACTTCATTTTAACTAAGTTATGATCGCTATCTATATCAGCCCCTGGATAACTACGACAGTTTTTAACTTGGTTTCTAAATCTTTGTTTAACTGAAATATAATCTATTTGGTATATATCCCTATCACCAGGCGCTGTATGTATATCTTCTTCTAACATGTTGTTCGAATAGGGTGTTTGCAGTTACTAATCTATGTTCCTGGGAAAATTCAACTAATCATTCTCCTCTATCCTTTTGTCTACCATACCCAAATTTTCCTACCATTTTTCCCTCACTACCTTCTCCAACTGACGCATTAAAATCCCCCAGAACTACTAAATTCTCATCTCCCTTTACTTTTCTCACTATACTATTTATATCCTCCTATACATTTTCTACTTCCTCTTTCTCGTACTGAGTTGTTAGCATATAAACCTGTACTAAAACAGTGTCTCTGGGTTTCGTACTCAATCTAACCATAATTATTCTATCACTAAATTGTAAGTACTCTTTAACTTTACGTCCTAATCTTTTACCTAATACTATTCCTACCTTTGCCTGTCCATTAGTTGAAGAAGTTGCAAATATTCTATAATTATCTTTCCATAAGTCATTACTATCTGGCCATCTCACCTCACTAATACCTCAAATGTCCAGCTTTTCCTTTCTCATTTCGACTAATAAATTCGTTAACTTATCTACTCTAAGTAATGACCTTACATTCCAAGTCCCTATCACTAAATCGAACCGTTGTTTTAAATTCTTACGATGATGAGCCCCCAAGTACCACCTTCCGGAGATCTGAATAAGGGGGTATTTTACATGTGAGCGTTACATCATAAATAGTTCGTGTTTTAGCCCACGCATACCTGGGAAAATATTGTGGTAGGTTCCCATATCTTTCTACAACGCAGTTTTTAAAGATTTTAACAAAAAGCCGTGTCTGTCACGGCCAATCCCCGACAACCTTGTAAATTATTGAGGATTGCCCGAGACCAACTAACTCTTCTCCAATATCTTGATTTTAGTCTCACTAAACGATAGGTGGTCTAAGAGACAATTTAAATGGTTTCTTTTGCAAACAAGTTGATGGAGCTTTGTGTACACTCTTTTTCACCTACTAATTTAATATGAAAACAAACAATAATAAAATTGAAAGTACTTAACACACTCAACCAAACAAATAAACTAAATTTTTTCCTTAATTGACCAAGTATGCAGGTATCTAAACGATAAGGAACATCTGAAATTTATTCAATTATAAATTATTAAACAAATTTAACTAGTACACACAAGTATATGCAAGTACAATTGTGGTGCTTACCTAAATTAGAATAGTTTGCTTTCAACTAAGCGTGCACCAACGTAAAGGTCCATTACCAATAAATGTTATATAATCAGCTATAAAATATACATTAGCAGAAATATGTAGCAGGCGAAAAACAAAAATTTTATGACTACAGCTTGTTGATTTTAGGATCAAACGACCCAGTCGTGCAAAACAAAAATGGGGTTTTTAGTAATTCACTAATACAACAGCTGTTGACAGAAAGCATCCACGTCAGGAACACTTTCAGATGTAGCAAAATTTTTCTTAACTCCGCCATTACTTTCAAAACTACCGTTACGCTTTACTCAACCTTTGTTACTCGAATGACGATGATTGCTTAAGAATCGACAAACTGAAGATATAAACTTAAAATGAAAGGTCTGAGTGGCCCTTTCTATTATGCTATGTCGGTATTTATGAGCTATAATGTTTCAGGGGGCTACCCGATTATCTCGGTAACACGATTTGTACGATTTCAACTGTCTTAAGATTAAGGTCAAGGGTATTGTGGTGCGTAGGAGCGGTTGCATTCTCACACTTTGTATTTAATTTCCACATTTGCGTCATTGATGGTCAATAGGCATTACATTATATACTGTTTTAAGGATTTGTTTGTTTCAGAGTAATTTACAATGATTTCGGTTTCTTTTCGTTCGTGTGAATGGTTACGAAGACACTTTATTTGCGGAAAAGTGCGGGAATTTTTCTAATTTAATACGCATAATGTGAAGTCCCGATCTTTACTGCTGGTTGTAAAAGAATGTACCAGGTACCTTACTATTTATGTCCTGTTTTAATATTGTAACGAAATGGCCACGTTATTAAATGTAAACCTCTTAAACTTCTATAAAATTTTAATGCGTTAGAGCTTATTTAACTAACTTAAATTAATCAATGCGTGAATTTCTGGTGCGAAACAATATGAGTTGGCTTATACTATATTACGTACCTTGTTCTTTCAGATACTTTGATTTATACCTGCTTACACAGACCAGTACAGATCCATACAAACATTGATGGTCATTTTAGTCAGTTCGTATCTGCAACACGACTAACACGTGTGCCATTAGAAAATTTTTCATGATAGCATCATAAACAGTTTTAATCTTAAAATGACTGTAATACGAGGTACAATGTTAGCAAGAATTGAGTTAGCTAACACCAAAAATTTGTCATACACATCATTTCCGGTGAAGATATTGGCAATTTATGGTTCTGGAGATTTAGATAATTATTTGATCAACAGAATAGGAATTATATCTTTTTGCAATAGCAAATTAACGCGTTTACGCATGCATAGGCCGCTCGCATGTATAAGACGCACCTGAATTTTGAGTCAATATTTGTGGGAAATTATTTTCTTTCGAATTCCATTGTAGACGCAAAGTAGGTTCATTCTGCGAAATGAAGCAATGTTTATACATTCATTATAGTTCAGTGGTCGCCTACGGGTGATAAGGTGCCAAGTAATGATCAATACCTAGACACCTATAGCTATTTTAATCACGTTTGAATGCACTAGGTAGTAAAATATGTAGATACTAATATTTTATACTAGTACAGTATACTATACTAAAAGGAGTTTACTGTACTTTTAAAAAATTGCCGAGTGCAATTCGCACCCCATTTTTACCTGGTACTTTTAGTAATAAAAGTGCGGTCAATACATGAGTAAATACGGTATTTGGGTATGTCTTAGCAGACGCGAAGCATTCATAAAAACATTACTATGCTTTATATAGTACAATATTTTTTTGCTTTTAGGGATAGAATGTGGTTCAAATAATAACCAGGGCCCCGATCAACTACAAATATAAGTTGGATGTTTTCTTAGTGGAGGTTCTCCAAACACCAATTAGGAAATGTGTGTGCGCCGCACACACATGTGAGTGCACACACATGTGATAAAAACATTCACTTATGGAATAAGAAATTCAAAAATAATGTTTTCAGTTCTCCTTGCTACAAGTACTACTGAGAGAGAAGACAGTGAATTCTTCATTTGGAAAAACAAACAAAAAATTCGGCAAGGTACAAAATTGAGCAAGCCCAAGGAATGAAAACTGATGGAACTCGCAATGAAAATTATATAAGTTCATTTATCCAAACCATTTTCAATTATTAATATTAGCTAGTAAAGCAACAAAAAATGTATATGCGCATTTTTGCACTATTTACTATTACATTTTATCACACTTTATTAATGAAAAAAATTTACTCTGCAAGCTTATTTTTTAACAAAGGAATTTATATATACGCATTTATGCAAAAGTATTACAATGTATTACGAGTTATAAAGAAAACAATTTTAGCAAAGTCTGAGCCTAGAGTATAATTAAAACACAAGTTTATGTATAGCTTATTACAGTAATTATTACGCACACGATTTATTTAAACTTGAGTTTCATCACATTCTATAATTGAACACTTCAGTGCAACAATTAACGACGGTGCATAATTATAGAAGCATTTTATGTACTTATTATTGAAACGATTTACTCAACGAAAGTCTGAAACAAAAGCGTGTAATTTTAACGCAGTTTTTATACAATTTATTACAGGAAACGATTACTAAAATAAAATTATTTTGCATCAATTTGCAAGCTCTACAAAAGGTTATAATTACATACTTAACGCAACAGTAACTGCCGAGACAATTAATCAGCAGAATGCTTCAATGTAACTATAATATTTGCAAATTACATATGAAATATACATAAAAGATAAATGATTCTTTATATAACTAAATACCAACTGTAATACAGTCTAAACACAATACAAACTCAACAAAAGAATAATTATAGAAACCAAAACAATAAACACGGAGAATATGTGGTTGTATCTCGACTTAATCCCGGCGTACATGGGAAAGCAAGCAATATTAGGTATCTTTATCACCGCGTGTGAGACATTTTTAAAATCCTTTCACAAAAAAGGCGACATTGACCGTAACGTCATACTTCTACGCCTAATTCTCAGCAAATTAACCGAAAGAGCATCAACACTAATTGCAAGTCGCGATGCCCTTAAACAATGAGAGGACTTCAAACGGTTGTTGATGTTATGTTTCGGCGACCAGAAAAATATTAAATGTTTGGCGGGAGATTTAATAAACCTCCAGATGGAACCCAATCAATCACCCTACCAATTTGGTACGAGATGCCAAGATGTGAGAGGTTTAATCTTAACCAGAACGAAAATCGAAGAACCCAACCAAAATATATAAAGACGAAAATGTACGACGAAATGGCTTTAGACACATACATCAATGCATTACCGGAACGGCTATCGGACAAAATAAAATTTCAACATCCCCAAAATTTAGAGCAATTAATGAATATGATAGTGGAGGAAGAAAACGTTATGTATTACAGAAATAAAATATATACCCCTAATGCAAATAAAAATTACTCACCTATGAAAACAATACCAGCCGCGAGACAATTACCAACACAACAGAGATTTACATCCCTTAACGCACCAACAAATCAATGTCGAACGAACAATTCAAACTTTAATAACACAAATTTCCACAACCGATTTAGACAATTTCCAAGACCCACATTTAACACAAGCCTTAGAAAACCCGTATTTATACCAAGGTTTAATCAAAACGTAAACCAACCAAGGCAAACCTTTGGCGCAAATTTCAACAGAAACACACCTATGACAAATAACAACCCCAACAGTCACTACAAACCAACTCCTATGGACATTTCATCTGGTAACACTAGACAAAACACAAAAATATCGCAAATCACACCAAACTATAACCAAAAACGAAACTTCACTTCCAAAGAGCTATTCCACCAAGAAGTAGAAAATTTTGACATCCCGGACGCGAATAATGACGCAACTTCGAGTAGAAACGAGGAGACAAATTACGAATGCCACAACCCCTATGAAAGCTACGGAGAGGACGAAAAACAAAATGCGTGCTAAAATTTTCAGTTAGATCAATTCAAATACGACCAACCGTAATTAATTTAAATAACATCAATCAACACATTTTACCCTACATAGAAATACCACACGCAAAACTCAAATTACTAATCGATACTGGATCTTCAAAAGCTTCAATTAGCCCCAGAACCGTACAAAAACACTATTTAGATTTTGTAGAAAGAGAACCCTTCAAAATCAAGACAGTCTACAAAACGACAATACACCAATTTATAGCAAACAAACCCCTACCAAAAACTTTTAACGCAAAAATGAAACCAAAATTTTGCGTCTTTGAATTTAACGACAAATACGACGGATGAATAGGCATGGCTCTTCTAAGAAAATTAGGAGCAAACATTGACATAAAAACCGATTACTGAGAACGGAACACGGACAAATTCCCATTAAGTTCCAAAACAGTAGTATTCAAACCGATCAAAAATATACAATCGAATCCAGGACAGAAAAACAAATAAAAGTTTTAGTAAACTCAAAAAACGACATAGGTATCATAAATTACATGACATTTTACAAGAAGTAGAAACACCCACTACGTTAGTACAAGTAAAAGACAGTTACGCCTACACAACAATTTTGAACTCAAACAATTACCCCATTGAAATATCCTTGACAAATCTAATAGACGTAGAAGAAGTAAATTTCAGCGAGATGGAAATCAACATCGAATATGAAAGCGATTCCAACCCTACAAGACACAATCGAATGTTCTAAGAAAATTTAGTTAACATTCGTTTTAATGAAAATATTAAGAACGACGGGGAGAGAGCATTCATAGACTTATGTTTTGAATACCGAGATATATTCCACTGCGAAGGAATACTTTTAACCTCTACCAACACCGTGAAACATAACATTGAATTAACAGACGATAAGTTAATATTCACCAAAGCATGCAGACTGCGTCAAGCAAGTCAAGAAAAAGCAGATAGAGATCCAACATTCAAACTCACCACGGAGCAACCCCGTATTAATAGTACCAAGAAGTTAAATGCCTCAGGCAAACGCAAGTATGGAATGGTTATCGATTACAGAAAACTAAATGAAAAAACTGTAGACGATAAATACCCACAACCTATTATTAAGGAAATCTTGAACAAGCTAGGAGAGTGTCAATATTTTTCGACATTAGACCTCGCCTCAGGATATCACCAAGTAGAGATGGACGAGAAGGACACAACAAAAACAGCTTATTGTACACCTAGAAGACATTATGAATACAAACGCATGCCGTTTGGATTAAAGAACGCACCCGCTACTTTTCAAAGAGTAATGGACAATATTTTAAGAGGGATACACAATGATAAATGTCTTGTATACTTGGACGACATTATCGTATAATCAACATCACTGACTGAACACATCGAAAGATTATGAGAAATTTTTGAACGACTACGAAAAGCTCATTTTAAAGTTCAATTAGATAAAAGCGAAATTCTACAAAAAGAAGTAGCATTTTTGTACACATAATAACACCCAGTGGAGTTATGCCAAACCCAGACAAAACGAATGCTGTATTAAATTCCCCTTACCCAAAACTAATAAGGAAATTAAAGGATTTTTAGGACTCAGTGGTTATTACCAAAAATTCATAAAAAGGTTATGCACAAATAACCAAGCCATTAACGAATTGCTTAAAGAAAGGTAATAAGATCGAACACACCCCAGAATTTATTAAATCAGTAGAGAAAATTAAATGCACCCTTACGAATCACCTTGTATTACAATATCCAGATTTTTCAAAACCATTTATATTGACAACCGACGCATCGAACGTATCGTTAGGCGCAGTATTGAGCCAAGGAAAGGTAGGTAGCGATAAACCAATCAGCTACGCATCACGGAAACTAAATGAAACAGCAATGATATGTGCAACAAAATATTTTAGACCATATCTTTATGGAAGGAAATTCTACATATACACTGACAATAAACCATTAGTATGGTTATGCAAACTCAAAGAACCGAATTCAAAATTACAAAGATTGAGGATTATACTAGAAGAATATGACTATGGAATTATATGCAAAAAGGGAATTTATAACAATAATGCAGACGCACTAAACAGAATACAAATCAACGCCGTAGAGACAGAGTCAGTTATGGGTAATGTAGACGAAACAGAGATAAGAGAAGACTCCAAGGAAATGGAGACCATACACTCAACACAAAACGGAGAACCAAAAACCGCAATTAAAATTATAAATGAAGTGATAGACACGAAACCAAATCAATTCATAGTTACCGAAGTATTAACCAACCCCAGTCCAGTAAAATATACAAAAACGGATAATAAAATGTATTGTTAAGTACATTTTGAATGATTGTTAAATATATTTGGGATATTGGCATAGATATGGTAATGTGATGGGAGAGTCTTTAGTAGCGAGAGGTGGTACTGACTCAGGTCCTAGGGACCTAGGGATCTTTTGAGAAATGTTATTGAAAGTATCAATTACCTGAATAGAAGTAATGAAACGATGAAATCAAACAACAGTATTTAATAATGAATAAACTTAAAACTAAACAACATGTTAATAAAATACGAAACAGTAAAAGAGTTACACAGTTATAATAATAAAGTTTACTTACGGTTGAGATTCTAAGTGACCATCTTGATTAGGGTTTCTCAGCATCTATAAAGGGTTAAGTCACCATTTTGATGAGAGCCAACTTGCTCTTCAGCAGACGACCAATGACTTGGCTAGCTGTTTAGCTGCCCACAAACTACCGATGAGTGGAAGGGTGTCTTGGCCTTTTATACATGCTGACCCAAGGATACTGGTTTCTACGGAAGGTTTTGGCATGTGATAATCAGTACAGAGATTAGCCAAAACTTCCTACTTTGTAATAATTTACAAGAAACCTGATTAGGAAAAATACAAAGTAACTAACTAATGTGGTATAGATTAAGAGGAAATAACATGAAACATTACGGTTTGGTTTGAAGAAGATAATGACAAAGTAGATTACAGAGTTTCCTAAAATACAGGATGCTAAATGAATTGATTGTTACAATGTTGCATTTCTAAAAGTAATCTAAAATAATGGCTTCTCTATATACAACAGTATATCAAATTCAAATAACAAAAGATGACAACGAAGGGCAGATAATAAAAATTTTAAAAAAATATATCCTAGAGAAAAAAGTTTTTACTTTGATTTCAACACCGAACATTTATACAAGAGATTTTCAGAATTATACATTAGATTATTTAATAATTCAGGCCCGAGATTATTACCATTGAAATCTATTAGTAACTTTGTTGTTTTAAATGGAACATCTTGTACCTTATGTGACTTTTTCTTTTATTAACATTTCTCAATATTGTCATGCAGCTATATGATCTGAATTTTGAAGAATTTTCATTTTAAGAAATCCTATTCGGAGATAGTCCTAAATATTTCACACCGCATAACCTAATTCTACAGCAAGCATACAGGGTGATTCAGTAGCTTGTTTGCTGCTTAATAAAAAAATTTGTTAAATATTGGTTTTTTATATGAAATGCCCTGCACATTATTTGCAATTCAAAAAGATGTTGAATTTGTTATTGTTCTATGCGTATCTAACTTTGTAATAAATATTATATTTTGCGATTCTCTCTTTAATATTCATTATTAACTTTACCCTCGTGACTATCAGCTAAAAAATTACACCTCCAAATTTCCTAACCCTTAACCTGATATCACAAGGTCGAGAATTTCTTCTTTTTAATGTAAGCCCAAGGTAATGTTGGATGGAGAATGGCTTGAGACAAAGAAAAACTCTTAAGACATAAACGGCTAGTCGAGTGTTAGCTCTGGGTAGATCATGAGCTTGGGTCATGGGTGGATAAAAGACCAAAAATATATTTAATGAGCGCCACCATATTTTTCAATACAATAACCAACAAAATTTAACTGTGCTTGTATAAGGGGAATGCGGAAACCTTATCTTAACACCACTAACATAGCCATAAAACCTGAATTTCACTCTTTAGGACACACTTACCAAGATCTCAACCACCAGATGTCATACAGATGTCTCGGCTTTACCTGTGAACAAACAAGAGCACAACATGGACACCATTTGTGTTCTCAAAAATATTTGCCAAAAATAAAATAATAGAATTTAGGCTTCTAAAATATACTGAGGGAATTTGTTTTCATTACACACACTTTCTATTCCGGGAGGACTTGCAATTTTTGAATGTTAAATAATAAAACGTCTTTCAAAAACAAAATAGATTCTATTTGGATAAATTTCTGAATATATGTATATATAACTGCAATATTTAAGTTTGTATCTTTATAAAATTTTCTCATAATAATTTTCTAGAACAGAAATAGACTAATAAAGTTTTGCATTCAAAATTAAGAAGATCTCTGAATGGATCTTTTCTATAAAATTTAATTAGATTGACGTAGAACTTCTAAGTTATTCATAATACATAAATTTCTTTCAATCAGCGAAGTACTTCCTTAATCTTTACAATAAAATTTAATTATCAAAGTGCAGACATTGTAAAATGTAATTATTCTAATTTATTTGTATTGAACAATAAATACGCGAATTTCATATGTCGATAAAAGTGCAAGTTCATGACCTCAAAATCTTTAAACATATTTTAAATTAAATTAAGACAGCATATGGCGTCTAGATAGGAAAACTGAATCTATATTTTTTTATATCTGACATAGGTTGTCATTCACAACTCTATAAAATATACTATTTGCGTACATGTGCAAACATTCTGACAAGCAAGCGACATATTATTTAATTTGCTGATTTCTCAAAAACTATTTTCTTTTTACGTTACTCAAATATTTAATGTTAGATAATTTATATTAATTTACTGTATTTTCAAAGTTATTAAATGCTAAAGAACACTCACGTGCATCGAAACTGAACTAAAAATACTGGACCTTGACCTCAGCTGTCGGAAATTTCCATTTGCATCAAATTTGTTTGGAATACAACGACTACATCACCAAAACCAACCATAATATCCTTGTTTGATGTTATTCATCGGTAAGGTTGAAATATAAGGAACACATGTGAAATCGGCTTCTATGTTACTGCATGTTATATTAAATAGGACGAACCCATAAATTCTTGCTTTAAAATATTGCCTTAACAAATTTTTTTAAATTATTATCGGAGATATTATTCAAGATATGTCCTTAAGATATTGCACTAAGATGAAAAATATTAGTATAATCTATTGAATTAATATATACCAACTGTCTAAATGATGTCCAAAGGGGCTTCCATATCCATTCTTTACTTTTTTCTAACTTTGTTAGAAGCCACGTGCTTACACACAGCCATCTCGACTTCACTTACTCTGCAAAGCAACCTGCACTTTCGAACGCTGATAATGAAGTGCCGATTGACAACTTGACAAAGCTTGGTAACGAATTTTAGAGTATAAACGTAAAAGAATCTATGCGTTATTATGAATATTATATATTAATTTCTATTGGGCGGTAATTCACAAATTAAATATTTTAACTTATAGCTGTTTTTATTTTTATTTTATTGAACGAAAGGTAACTAAAAAAAACATACGTTACAACTTCACTAGTTTTGGCTCATAACTAATTATTTAATAACACGAAATAAATGCAAGTAAAAGCTCTTAAAATAGGTATAATGTTGATTAAATGCTATGTACGAGATGGCGGTAGAGCTCCATCAAATAAATAATGTATTTCACTGGTTATTCAAAGGGAATTCGAGTGTAGACGTTTTGTATGCTAGTTTTAATTTTTGAGCAATGTAAGGACTAAAAAAAGCTTTATTCACCCAATTTTTTAACTATTCTCTAGTATTTATTGGAGTTTTTTAATATAACTGCTATAATTATTATTTTCTGTTAGAGTTATCAGTGAATTAATGTCTAAGTTTATTAAAATAGTACAGAATTGAGAACTTAATATAACACGTCTAACTGTATTGAAGATTTATGAAGCAACTATAAAACAACTAACAAACAAAAGCTAAAACTATTGGTAGGTGGATGAACACTTACTTGATATTATAGTCTATAATCATGCACCGCACTACCCTTTGATAATATGCGGCGCGCACACACTTCAACACTCCCACTCGCGACGAATGTTGGTTTACATTTAAACTGTATCTGTTTTGTACAAATTCACCAGAAGATTTTCTATTTCAGCAACTGATTTACCAATGACCGGCCCATCATCAACGGATAGCGCTAACATCAATAGGCCATTACCTGTTGAATATATGCATGGGTCGTAGTTTGACGGAATTAATCCAAATAACTTCAGGACTCCGTCCAACTTTTTATTCCACTGGCGTGGTGCTTGTTTTAAATCATAAAGGCTCTTCTGCAATTTACAAACACGGCCACTATTGTCATTAGAGCCTTCGGGTTGTACCATGTATATAACTTCTTCAAGATCTGCATATAAAAAAGCGGTTTTAACGTCAAATTGATGTATTGCAAAGTCATTTGCTACTACAACAGATAATAGTAAAAGGATGTAGTCAAACGTTGCAACTGATGCAAAGGTTTCGCCATAGTCCATACCTGCCTTTTGCGAGTATCCTTTTGCCACTAACCGTGTCTTGTATCGATCGGTTGTTCCATTGGATTTTGCTGTTAAACGAAATGTCCATCTATTTTTGGTAGGTCTACTAATTTCCAAGTCTTGTTCTTTTCTAATGACTTGATTTCTTCTTGCATGGCAGTCTCCCCACTGATGAGCATTGGACATACGTTTTGATTCATCATACGTATTGGGAGTACTTTCAACAACCAGGACGTGTGCTGAATCTCTGAATGCTTGATTTTACTACGGGTTCGACTAGCAATCGTATCATTTCCCACGAATTCTGATTCTTCTAGGTTTTCCAAACTGACAGGAGTTTCGACGATTACGTCAAGCTTGTCATTCCGAAGTTCCACTGTATGTTGATTTACATCACCTACAAGTTTTGCTATAGATTTTAGGTTAGATTTTACAATAACGACGTGCAACAACCACTCGTTATGTGCCAGGTTCCCATAATCTTTAAGCCTTCATGCTTGACTCATAACCAACGAGCACTATTTCACAGCATTTTTTATCGGACTTTTTGCGATATAGGGCCTTTATGTACCTGTATACTTTACTTCCGAATATTTGTAAGTGCGATACATCCGGCTTATTTCCGGTCCACATTTCTATAGGAGTTTCACCTTCAAGTCGTGCTAGCGGTATTCTGTTACGTATATGACCTGCGGTGCGTACCGCTTCGTGCCATAGCGACTGAGGTACGTTTGCTGCTGCTAACATAGAGCGTGCCATATCTACAATTGTTCTACTTTGCCGTTCAGCCATACCGTTTTGTTCTAGACAGTACGGTGCAGGCAACTCATAAACAATTTTATTTTTACACATTACTTCCTTCATATTCATCGACTTAAATTCCAATGCGTTGTCCGACCGTAACCGGCACACTTTATGATGTGACGCTGATGCTAATGCCAATACTGTTTCAACCTTTTGAACAATTTCGGATTTGTGCTTTATTGGAAATATTATGACAATCTCATGGTAATCATCCACAATCAGTGCAAATAATTTTGAACCATCCAGAGCATCCACTGACATTGGACCACACATGTTAAAATGAATCAATTAGCCGGGTGACTTTGCTCGGTGTTCAGATTCCCTAAATCGTTGTCATGCCATTTTCCAAACACGCAACTTTCGCAAAAGTATTTTTTTATGTCTACCTTCTTGTCATTATCAGACACTTTGATACCAGTTCCATTATCTCTAGTAACTATGTCGTAAATTGTGCGAAAATTTGTATGCCCATATCTTTAGTGCCAAGTGCTTCTTGAAACATTATTTTTATTAGCAACGTTTGCCTCATGACATGCTTGCGCTTTCATGTTTATTCGATAAAGTCCACTTCCGCATCGTGACCCAGTAACAATCACGACTCCATTCTTTGTAAGTTTCTGGTCGTTTTTACCAAAACTTGCGTATGCACCATGATCAGCTGCTGAACCGATTGCTAATAAATTTTTACCAAGATTGGATATCTAATAAGCATTGACCAATGTTTGGAAATGAGTTTTACCATAGACATCAAACTCGGCTATAATTTTACCTTTACCACGTGCGTAGACAACCTCGTTATTTCCAAGCAAAACAGGAAGCGAATCGTCATCGATTGGTACGAAGTCGCTAAAGAATTCGCGTCTTGGGATATGTGATTTGAGGCTTCACTGTTGGCATACCACACATCACCAATATTGAATTCTACTGCACATGATTTTGCTATCAGCACTTCATTATTTAATGTTACCATTTCCACTACTTTATTAGTTTTTAAGGATTGCTGATATTTACGGCTGTCACGTTTTAACTGTCCCTTGGCACCACAGAAATAGCACTTAAATTTCTTCTTCGAATTTCCGTTTTCATTTGCTTTATTCTTAACGTGCACATTTTTCTGTACTAATGCCACTGAAATATTGTCACTGAATGACGTTTCTGGCAGAGAGGTTGTAATCATCTCTTTTTTAAGCAATCGTGGCAACAAGGTTGCCCTCGTCTGTTCTTGGGCAGGTAAAGAATCCCAAGCAGACATTACGTGCCTATACGAAGCTGGCAAGGTTAGTAAGGTTTTAGTAACTAATGCTATTTCTTCTTGTTTGGTCCTAAATCTTCTAGTTTCCTTGCCATTTCTTCAATGTTCGAGACATGTTGTGTAACGCTTAAACCCTTTTCCATTCTGTATTCATAAAACTGTTTGAGCAGGATATGAATACTTACGGCATTTTTCATTTCATACAAGTACAGTAAACGATTCCACATTTCATTCGATGATTTTAAATTTGTAACTGTGCGCACCTGATCTGGTTCCAGGGCATTTCCAATGTACAAACGATCTTTGCGATCTAATTTATCCCAGGTCGCTTGCTTCTTGTCATCAACGGGTCGTTTAGCAGTTCCATCCACTGTCTAGTAACTCATTGACGGCCAGGAAAGATTCCATTTGGAAAACGCCATACCGGAAAATCGGTTCCATTAAATTTCATCAAAACGACTTTACCACTCATATTTTTCTGATTGACAATCTTGTATTCGAATTTGGCTAACTATAAACTTATTCAAACTTGTCAACTAAATTCTTAGCGAAACCTTCAATTTCCTACTGTACACACTTTTCTGAGTCCATAACCTATTAGAGTTATCAGTGAATTAGTGTATAAGTTTATTGAAATAGTACAGAATTGAGAACTTAATATAAACACGTCTAACTGTATTGAAAATTTATGAAGCAACTATAAAACAACTAACAAACAAAAGCTAAAACTATTGGTAGATAGATGAACACTTGATATTATAGTTTATAATCATGCATCGCACTACCTTTCGATAACATGCGGTGCGCACACACTTCAACATTTCCAAATATATATTCTAGAAGTTAACTACTCGTCGTAAATTAAATACCAAATTTTATTGTCCAATATTAAACGAAATATATCGAAACTGAATCTTTCTTGGAACTCAGTCTCTCAAAATATAAGGATTTCACAAGTCCCAATATAATGACTTCTACGCGAGAATGTTGTTTCGACAGTCGAAATTTTTTTTTTTTTAAATGTGCGAAGTATTTTGACTTAAAAGTCTAATAGGTCATCCATTATGAATTACACTGTATACTCCATGGTTACTGTTTAAAGCCGAGGAAATTTCGTGTGTTACCCTGCATGTCACTCAATTTCTCATTTTGCAAACGTCTGATAGAATTCAACCGCAGCACTGCATCAGAAATGAGAATCCTTTTAAGAAAATCACCAGTATTTGGTATAACATCAATAAATTTTACACCAGGAACGTAAATGATAGATAGGTTGGAAAAATTAATGGAAGGGTTTTTATACAAGCAATTTGTTTTATTTGTAATAAGCACAAAACTAACCATTTTAAAAGATTTTTCTATGCATTCTAAAGAGATGAATAAAATACAGCTGTTTATTCAATATTAGTAATTTATATGTTCAAACTACACTGGAGCAGAAAATGGCACATAAAATAAAAGCATTACACGGTGTTGCAAGTGATGGTCGTAAGTTTTCCTAAATCTAATTAGTTATTACTTTGGGACAATATCCGCTGAAGGTTTTATACGGTTAATATCAAATACACTACAAAATGGAAAATAAAGCCACATAGACAACATATAAACCAAATTTTATAATTACAATGTCAAACCTATTAATTACATGCTTGGTTTAATTCAAGCAGGTTACAGCGCAGTTTGGCACAGTCGACTGATGTAATTTGTATTTAAACTTCCCCAACTAATGCAACGAGCGATGCAATCCATAAACTAAATTACATGGAAGTACTATAGTCGTGCACATATATTTAAGACAATAAAATCTGTTTGTATATATTTACACATGGGCTATCACATCTGGTCATGTACAAAGATACTCTGTTATATAGGGTATTTTATGACTGATATTAAACACTCCACATCCATAAAACTCGATAACTGTAGTTGTATCCTCTAGTAGCATTTTTCGGCATTTATATAGTATGCGAGTCAAACACTTTTCAGAAAGGTGTAGTCAGAGAATAGCTCTCAATTAAATAGCTGTTCAGGACTGACGTCTTGCCTATATAATATGCTTGATAATCGCCATTAAACTGTCATTAAACAGATTGCTAGAATTTAAAGAAAATTTATTCACTTCTTTTTTATATATAATAATCGTCTCAGAATTTTGTGCAGCAAACCCAACTGCAAATTAATTACCTTTAATTAAAGATCATACTATGATGTTCATATATTACTACAACTACTATTGCTACTACAAATGTGTTTAGTGTTTTGTGTACTATTTACTCTGTCGTTCACGTGTACATTTCAGAGACATTGTCTCTATCCAATTTAATTCAAACAGTCGATTGTTATATGGTGGCTATAGTATTTTCCGCCACTAGTTATACATCCCATTTTGAATGAACCTGCATCTTGCATCTTGAAGAAGTTGTAGATTACTAAAACAGGTGGAATGGCTTCAGCGTTCCAGTTGTAACAGTTCGTTTTTCTTCTGCTAAATTAACAGATAAAAATTATGTGTTGTGTTATAGAATTTCTAAATTTACATTCATAATTTAATATAAATCGTACTTCTACAATTAATACAAAATTAAAAACAGAGTATCATAATTTCGAAACACCCCAATTATTGTCCTTCTTTATTTTTAATCATATAGTAAGTAAAGCGCATAGTTATAAATGTCCAGTTTGTATTGTAAAATTTCTACAACGTATCTTCAAGATGATATCGTATACCGTGTTCTTGCGCACCTGCTTGCTAAGGCTGTTGTCGACGAGTCGATCAGTCGGCTTTTGATCCTGACAACGTCAATATGGCGAAGTTCATATCTAAAGCTGACTTGCGAGTCGCAATTTAGTTTCGATAAATCCATCGATCTGATTGCTTGAAACTCATAATGGTTTGTAATTTCTATATTTAAATAATTTAAACTAATTTAATTTGGTTTTCCTTAGCGCAACACTAAAGCACAAAAGAACTGATGTACTAAAATAAATTAAAGCAACACTAAAATACGGAAGATATAGCGTTTAATAACTGAAGCAAAAATGGTCGTAATAGGCTGTTAAATTTTTACTGCGTCTAAGATATATACGTTCCTTAAAATTCTACATGAAAATTTTGTTATAATTCAGAAGCAATAGTTAAAGCTGACCAATGGTTGTAAGAAGTTAATGTAATTGCGTACGAAGTGATTACGCATTGGAAACTTACAATGTGGTTCTAGATTAAGAGGCTTTGTTATAACGATGAGGCAACTGCCTTTTTATGTGTTTGTTCAATGCTGGAAGTCCACGTGTGGGTTGAACTTGTTTGTTGAATGGTGCAAGCCGCCAAGCCTGAGGTCAAGGTGGTAAGTGTTATCCATTTGTGAGGCAATCATCTGTTTGACGTTTAACGTCAGGTATAAATCTAGCCTTGGTAGTTTGAACCCATAGAACTTAACATCTTTGTGATAATGTTTGATTATGAATTTAAATTTTCAAACGTTGCTTTTTATCAAAATTTATGCATTATAAAAATTATCTATGTGACAAAAGTTTTATGAATTTGCATTACGAATAGTACAATCATGCACTTGTTTATACACGATAACTATTTACGAAGTTTAACTTTACTAATTTGAAAGATCTTATTACCAACTTATTTTGTATGTATGTGAGTCATTTTGTCAGTACTGAAAAGGTGACATAAAAGCTCATAATCATATTAATGACATTTATAGTGCCTATTTGCTTTAGACGTTTTTCCTTCTTCATTTAAATTGCCCAAGATTAATAATAGATATAAAAATTAATTGAATATTCAGAAACTAACAATAATTATCTGTCGATATAAATCAGAAATAATTTTCAGTTAATATATGTGTACTTACTTAACAGTCTTAGTTTCTTTATAAATTTAAACAAGGTTAATTACACTCATGGAAGCACTTAAGCAAAAGTATGTATTTTGTCCATGCTTACTACTGGATTCTATTAATTACATATAAACCAGATGTGTATAAATTTAATAAGCAGAGCACACAAAAGAAAGAAATCACAGATGTACAAAACATGTCTGATTTATTGATTTTATTTTGAGGCGCAAATTGCTGTCTCTAATATTATTTTATGTATTTTATTTTATTTCAGGATAAAAGTAGTACCATCTAAAAATACAAAATCTTATATTTTTACAACAGAATATACTCGTTGAGGTTCCTGTATTTTTCTTAGCGATATTTCTTGTCTTATACATTATTTAAGTACAGTGGCGCCCTACCCATCCGTATGTAATTAACGACCCTCCTGATAGTCTCTCGAAACCGCTGAAGATAAAGTTCAGAGCTAGTGCGGAAGTCTTCAAAAGTCAATTGTTTCAATACGGATAAAACAACATCTTTTGCACGACTTTTGTAAAAAAAAATAAACATCCTTTTAAGAAAGTTTTACTAACGCTCAGTAAAGTGAGGCTGAAATCTCTTTTACAGTGACCTAAAAAGCCAAGCTACAGGTTCAACCAAAGTAGTAGGGTCTTTAGCGAGAAATCAGACTAATAGGGTAGCGGCTCTTTCGTTACGTAGGGGTCGGTATGGCATTCTACGACACAGCACCGCGATGTGGAAGGCAACGGGAAACCACCACATAACCCCCAAGTACACACCGTACTTAAATTGTATTTAAGATGATGGCATTCTTTGGGGTAAAAGATTCCGGAGGTAAAATAGTCCTCCATTCAGATCTCCGGGAGGGGACTCCTTCGGAGGCTGCGATCAGAAAATTTAGAAAAAAAATCGGGAACGTTCTGCGAGTCGGAGCGTCGAATGCCAGAAGTATGAAGCAAGTGGGTAAGCTAGATAACTAGAAAATTGAAATGGATAGGTTAGCACTAGACATAGTAGGGGTCAACGAAGTTCGGTGGCCAGAGGAGGGAGATTTTTAGAGCGGAGACTTTAGGTTAATTCATACCGGATGAGAGGAGGGAAATTCTGGTGTAGGGATGATTATGCAAAAAAAGATAGGGCACTGTGTAGAAAACTACTTACAAAAGAACGAACGACTACTCATTGCTAGATTAGAATCTAAACCGATAAATAGAGTAATAATACAAGTATACATGCCCACCTCTAGCCACAGTGAGGAAGAGGTAGAAGCGATCTACAAAGATATCGAAAATATGTAAAAGGATATGAAAATTTAATAATTACGGAGAATTTTAATGCAATGGTAGGCGAGTGTAGGGAAGAAGCGGTAGTAGGTTTATTTGGCTTAGACACGAGAAACGACAGGGGAAATAAGTTGGTAGTATTTTGCGACAAAAACAATTTAACAACCATCACAAACACATTATTTCAACATCATGCTAGAAGACAATACATGTGGAAGATGCCAGACGATATATGAAGATATCAAATACATTACATTCTTGTTAGACAACGGTTTAGGAATCAAGTAAAAGACTGTAGAAACTACTCAGAAGCAGATACAAAAAATGACCACAACATCGCAATTATGAAGGCCGTTCTTAAATTTAAAAATTTGGAAAAAAGGAACGAAAAAGGGCACTTGGACTTTGAGAAACTAAAAGACAAATTTATCCAGGATAGATTTGAATAAAAGTCAAATAAATTGCTACAGGATATCAAGAAAGTTTCTTATGCTAAGGAAGTAAAATCAGAATGGAATAACATTAAATCCAGCTTAGACATTTCGGACAGAAATATTGTGGGGTATACACAAGAATTAAATAAGAAACCATGGATAACAAAGGATATCCTGAATTTAATAGAAAAAAGACGAAAATACAAGAATAGATCAGACGAAACAGGAAACAGAGATACAAAGTCATAAAATGGGAAATTATTGGCAAATGCAGAAATACTAAAAAACAATGGATTGATTAAAAGTGGTGCAAAGAGGTACAAACTAAGATGGAAATAGGAAAAACAGACAAAAGATACAAATTAATTAAAATAAATTTTAGTGATATAAAACCGTATAGCAAAATTATAAGGGACGCAAGAGGAAACGTCATTATAGAAACTGTAGAGAAAATGTGTAGATGGCAGAAATATATAGGAAACCTAAATGCAGGAGAGGAACTAACAACATTAGAACAGGAATCAGACATAGAAAAGGATAACTTGGGATATCCTATACTTAGATATGAGTTTGAATTAGCATTAAAGGGTCTTAAAAATGGTAAAGCGCGGGTACAGATAAGGTACAAGCAGAAACTCTAAAAGCAGCGGGACAAACAGTAACAGAACGTCCCTCCCAACTTCTAAGCTATATGTATGAGACAGGCGAGATATCCGAAGATTTCAAACATAACAGCATAGTGACTATACCAAAAAAGAGAGACGTGGGAAAATGTGAATATTTTCGAACAATAAGTTTGACAGCACACCTGTCAAAATTACTAACTAAAATTATACAAAGACAAATGGAAAAACCATCTGAAGAAATATTAGGAGAAGGTCATTTTCGGTTTAGGTGAAACAAGGGAGCACGGGAGACTATTTTAGCTCTGAGGGTGATAATGAAGAAAACAATAGAAAAAGGGGAGGACGTGTATATAGGGTTTGTAAATCTGATAAAATCATTCGACAATGTAAAATGGATAAAAATGTTCGAAATACTCAAAAAGATTGGAATGAGTTTTAAGGATAGACGGATAATACATAGCGTATACAAAGAGTAAACAGCGGTATTAGAATTTGAGCAAGAACATAGAGAAGTAAATAGTAGGCAAAGTGTGAGACAGGAGAGTGCCCTATCCACATTAATTTTTAACTTGTACATCGAAGAGGCATTGAACACTGTCAGATGCAGGAAGACATTTGGAATTACTATGCAGGGACAAAAGATTGATATGCTTAGATTTGCAGATGATATTGCGATATTAACATCTAGAAAGGAAGAGGTAGAAGCTGCTCTTAATGAAATAAAAACAGTTCTAATAGAGGGATACGGTATGAAAATTAACAAAAATAAAGCTAAAGTACTAGTATACAAACGAGGGGAAAATAAATCAAAAACAAGAATACAAATATGTAACGAGAACTTACAAGAGGTTGAGGATTTTTGCTACCTATAGCAAGCCAAATAACGCAAGATGGGAAGAGCGCAAATGATCACTGAAAGAAATGATTTGCTGCACTAACTAAAAAAATAGTGTATCTAACTAAAAAATTTAGTGGATATATGAACAGCATGTTTTTGTGCCATGGCTACACAAAAATCTAGTACAGGAAAATTAATAAACTTAATAGATGAAAGTTGCTCTGGAAACAAATTCAAAATTAGCGACTTACAAATGTGTAAGGTTGTAATGCAAATTGGAGTAGTTACGAAAGCGAATAATTTTTTTACGTCCACAAATTTTATTTTCAGTTAGCACAAATTATACTTTGTACATGATACAAATGTGTTTGCTAGTAATGCAAACCTGTATTAGTTAACGAAAATCAGTAATTTGGCTTGGCATGTATTGCAACAGTGATTGATTTCTTTATACGTAAATGACCCTCTGCGCAATCATTTTTTACATAATATAAAATTTATATAAGTATACATATAATTCACGCCAAAATTTTTTATTGATTCACAATAAAACAAACAATCGCGCAAATGCATTATTTTGTAATTTTTAATATATTTTTTATGAGCAACTAGAACAAACAGAAACATAAGTTCTACAACTAAACGTTCAACCGCATGCAGAATGACAACGATACAAGAATACTTCTCGAAACACAGTGCAAGTTTCTTTCAACAAAGTTTTTATTACATTAACTGTTAGTGGTATATGTCCAAGTACATGCTGAACGACAAATATTTTTCATCTAAAATTCAGAATTCAAAGGAATAGCCCTTTTATGATACGTACCTAAATTAGAAATTTAGGTTACAGTCCTTATATATAAAGCAATTTAACCTAAAATACCTCGTATTATAACAGAATTGTACACGTGCTCCGTTTGATAAGTGCTCAAAGTAGAGCAAAATTAATAACGAACTAATTTCGAAAGCATTCCGGCCAAACCTAATTTTACTGCTATATATAGCCCCTGCCAAACGAAATGTTTGTGTCAGTGTTCACTTTCTAGTAATTATCTTTGAGAGCGTACATTCAAGCAAAATTTTGTATTGATATAAATAAGGTTGATGTTAAAGGATACTGTATAGCGTTCTGATATGTTCCTGAAATTTGTGAAGTAATTTACGTTTTATTGAGTTTCGAAAAATGATTTTAACAAAAGACGCTTTTTTAATCTAATGGTTTCTTAAATATTTCGCCATTACGCAATCGCACAAAATAACATCAAGTGATTGCTCATGATTAGTTTACTATGTATCAGATTGAAGCTAGGTAGAGCAGCTTAAAAGAAGTATCTTATTTATCTCTCTGTATGCCAACGACTACTTTTGCAGTCCGTAAGCCAACAAACGGGTAGGCGACCGATCACTCGCGCATAAAATCAAATTTTCTTTTTATTTGATTTTGAAATATTTGAATCGGAAGATATACAATAACGACTAATTATTTTGAAAACCACACCGATCTGACAAAACATGCTCGAAATATTTCCCTCTTCAGCAGTATAGGTACAGACCACTTTGACAATGTTTGCGGCTACTTTGTACAGCATCCGCACACTGAGAAAAATGTGGTTGTAGAGAATTACATTACACCAATGTTTATTTAACTTAATCTAGAATACGTAGATATTTACATTAGTTTTGTGTTAAATACCGTAGTAATGTGCATTTAGCATGACCTAATATGTAATAATTACATGTTAAATGTCGTTATTTCCTTTAAATCCCTAGTACGTAGTAGCGCTATGTATTAAGTACTATTTATACATATTTCCTGTAATATGTGATATAATTACTACGGTGTGAAATTTAAATTGCATACAACGTCATACACAGTAATTTAGCGACGACAATTACAGTATTGAATGTGTTTATCGCATTCAAAATATAGATTTTACATTTCGAATAAAGTACGAATATATGTTTTATTTTTTTAGTTAATGGTCTTTGCCAACATTGATATTTGAATACTCCCTGTATGTTTGTTGTGAATTGTTTTATATTTTTCTTGATCTTCTTTGGGAACTAATCCACTCATAGTTGTTAAAATTGTTTGTATGTACGATTCGATCCATGACCTAGGATCGTTGTCAAAATAATAAAGATTTCAATTTTGACACTTATGACATAAATTGAAGGTGACTTTGATTTATTGATGTTTGATATATTTGGTTTGAACACATTAGATAAAAATTTTAAAGTTTAGAAGAATTAGTGCCTTCAATTTGTGTTGCGTCCTGGGAGTGACTTTGAGGTAGCCAATACGCGTAACGTGAAATCAGATGATTATTTTTATATAGTTAAATTTAATATAAATTCAACAATTTAAGGATTGGAGAACATTTTTTAACATGTTTCTATTTATTTATACGATTGAGAGGTGGTTATTAAAGAAGTGTGCGAATACGATACCGTAAGGCTTAAGTAGCTGTTTTTTATTTTTAGCTTGAGGAGGAAAACTCATTGAGCGACCCAATGGCGGGTTTACACTTGTCAGGTACCAATGTTGTTCTACGAATGTTTTATATGATTCTAGGCGACCTTAATGCTGGTTTACACTTGTCAGATATCAATGCTGTTTTACGGGGACTGTTAATATGCTTATTGTTATGTAATTAGTTATTGTCTGTATAAATAGAAATCATGTATGTAGGCTGTACTTTATGTTAACATCGCAAGGAAAACCCAGGAGAAACTTGCAATGCTACCTAGATATTGGGGAGATTTGATTTTCATTTGTTATTTCTTTTAGTAATGGAATCCATTGTTTACTGAAAGTCAGGGAATCGTTTGCTACGCAGTTATTTTTATGTAGGGTTATATAAGCAGCTTCTGTGATTTTGCGTTTTTTGTGGTTTTCTTCTTTGTCAACAATTTTTGCGACTCCCTATTTTATTATATGACTGACGTCCCATGCATGTTGGCAAATCATGGATTTTTCAAATTTTCTATTTTTTATATACGACTTATGTTCTTTTAATCGAACTTCAAATGATCTAAAACTTTCCTCTATATAATACTCGTTACATTTGCATGGTATTTTGGAGATGCAGTATTTTGAACATTGTATTGCGTTTTTGGGTTTTGTTTTTGGTAGTTGTGTTTTTAATGTATTGTTGTTTTTAAATACTGTTTTGATTTTGAATTTGTTTCCTATTTTTGGATTTTTTCGTAGAATCCTTTTATGTATGAAAAGTTCTCTTATCTTTCATAGATAGCATTTTACATTGGAATGCACCAAAAGAATGTAGACACACACTGTGGGCTCACTGGGAATGCACTTGGTTTATATCTGTAAGAAATAAGATAATAATCCAGCAAGATCTCAACTCTGTATAAATATAACAAAGAAAAATGATTAAATTTCAATTACGCTCCTTTCCTTTTTTTGCAATTTTTTCTCCAGCTTTGCGAAATAGAACGCCTTTTTTTAGCTTTGTTTCTAGTTGCTACTAAAGGATTTTCAATCATCATTATAAAATAAAAACTGGAATGACATTATCATGCTAGATTTAATACCTTTTAGATAAAATTTTATGATTGATAATTCCTCTCCCATAAAAAACTTCGTGTCGTTTAACACACCAATAATACGTGTTAATACAATAATATTTACATTTATTATAACTGAAATATTATCGTAACGATTTTAGTTGATATTTACTAACTTCAAACTTGGTACCATTTTAATTAAAATTTATAAGCTGACCTTTAAATTTCAGAATCGCGCTTAATAAATTTTTGGGCATGTTATAAACTTTATTTACATTATTCCTTTATATTGTAGAGAGCAGATCTGATATCTTCGATTTACACCAGTACCTGATTTTATATTAATATGGTACATAAAATATACGTAATCAATAGTTAGTCAAGTTAAATGTTTGTTTAATTCCTATTGAGAATTTATTCACACTTCAAGTTCTAGTAAGTTTTAATCTCTAATTAAACTATTCCTTTCGTTTTTTCATGAAATTTTTATACTCAATTAGCTTTCAAAAATCGCTGGGCCTGGACATCAGGAAGGAATTTGATTATCAACACTCACCATCTGTATTCTTACGTTACGTAATGTAACAAACACTTGAAGTACGAACGTACCATATAACAGCCGTGTCCCATTAGGGCCCCTTAGTATCAATCTCCAATTTTAGCGAAAGGGGTGGAACAAGTTTTCAGACGGATGTTAACCAGTGACATTGCCGACCAGTTCGCAAAATATGGGGTAGTAATCTTCTATCCAAAGTACTACCAGGTTACGCTTTCACATAAGTATCATAAAAGAAATCTTCATACGATAAACCATCAGTTACACTTAAAACATATTTTTAAATGTGTCTTCCAGTTGCAAAAATTTACCACATTATTAACCGTATTGCTAACAATGCCAGTACGAACAATTTAAATGTAACTTAGGTTATTACATTATAGAATTAAATATAGTTTAAATTAATTTAATATAAATGCGCTGCAAGAAAACGGGGAGATTAGACAAGATAGTTAATATATGAAAATAATGCTTTATTTTATTCAAGTGGACTAAGAACATTACATTCTAATTGTTAGGAAACAGCGAAAACAATCAAAACAATAATTATGATGGTGTTTGGTTGATGCCAACTTTAATAATGTACAATCACCACTGGCTTGCATTATAGAACCATTCTTAGTTGTAGATCTTAATAGCCTTTTCCAAATAATTAAAACTTGCTCGTTTTGGAGCTTTATTCACGTGCTCCAATCCCAACCAAGGTTTTGCATTAGCATTAGTGGTAGGATTATCTCTAAAATCTCTCAAATTCATAACAAAATCATCTTCGTCAATAAAAAGAGGTTTATCCAATGTAACAATAGTAAATTTAAACTTCTCCCACTTCTTTTCTGGTACACACAGTTTCTTTTGTATACGTTCTTTCACTTTATTAAATTGTTCACCATGTTTAATTTTGATAAAAAATGGTATTCCAAAGGTGGAAAATATTTCCTTTTGAAAATGAGCACATGAAACTAACATCTCGTCATCCATGAGTCTTAATTCATCATTAGGTATTTCCTCTATCCTGTATGTTTTGACTCCTGCAAAAGATAACGTCTCCAGTGGAGCATCTTCCTTTGGCCCATAAGCTACCTTAGAACAATTTACTTCAACTAACCTTAATTTTCCACTATATATTAATATATTAATAGTTTAATATCACCCAAGTTCTTTCTACATAAACTGTAATTACAGAGGCCATTAACTCAATCCGATTTTCCAATCGCCGGAGCTTGAAATCGGGAACGACATGCTTGCTCTACGACAGATTAAAAGCCACTCGCTAGTTTTTGAATGTTGCAGATGGGTATCGCATAGCGAAACAAAACATCAAGCGTGACCTTGTATCGAAAACTACACGATGTCTGGAGTAACTTTATTCGAACGCGAACAAAAATTAATCGTAAATTTAAGGTTTAACGAAAGCGAAACTTTGTTTATGAGGGACAAAATATACCGTGTACTTTATAATTACATAGCATTAAATTTTTTTATCACAACGAATATATATGAAACCAGAAATGATTCTGAATCAACAGTATTGAGTTATAGGGATCTGGAAAATGAACATGCTTCAGTAGCTGCAAAAAGTTGTGAACGACATGCGCACCCCATAGCAAATCATACAAATTTATTAAAAGAGTTTGAATTACTTTAGAAACTAAAATATCTATTGCAACAAATTAATTTTTATTTAAAAGAAAAAATACTATCAAGGAGACGATCAAGCGTTCTGGAGTATAAATGTGTTTTACAATTTCTACCTTATAACTATAAGAAGTTTGTGTAAATATAAAGAGGATGTTAAATTTACTTTTTCTATATATATTTTTTGGTCGTCGAATTGTTTGTTAATTCAGGAAGTTAGAAACACCTAGCCTTTCTTGGAAGCTTTTTATCGACGGATCCAGAAATTAAGGTAAATACAGTGTTTAGGTTATTTGCGCAGCAATTGATTATTTTCTACTATTTGATGTGGTATAACGAGTCAGCAGAAGCTTTGTCAGTCGTTTGCTTCAAGTCAATTCTTTTACGTTTATCTAATTTGTTGTATGGACGAATATGTATTTCACCTTTTTGGTTTATAGTGTTCAGTAAAAAGTAGTATACTTATAATAGCGTTACCTAAAATTAATGTTAATTATAAAAAATATTTAGAAAGCTAAATTAGTAATTTCAATTCTTAATTTTTAATTAACTTTCTTTCAGTTTGACATCGTAATCTTTACCTTCCTTCGCCCACGCTCGTGCCTCCGTGATTTAACACAAATAGTTACTTTTTCCATTTACTTTAGTCATTTGTTCCACCTCCTTCCGTAAGCTGATTTATAATGGAAAACTTTCTTTTTAACCTCTTCACGGCATTTTTGAGGCAAAACTTCGCTGTTAAAGCGTTTTTCCTATATGATAGTAAAAAATTCGCAACAGATATATTTAGTTATTCAAACTCATTATGAAGGGTGACGTTAATAACCTGTTTCGGGATGTTTTTTTTAGTCAAATTTGACAGCATGGTATGTGGTTATGCATATTTGCTCTATAATGATTTGGATAAGAACAGCAACAACTTTATCGAGTTCCATGTGCCCGCATAAAAGTTAGCTTAAACATTTTAATTCAAGTTCTAACATGAATCTCATTTAACAAGTACTTAAAGAGTATTATTATGGTGGATTTGAAATGCAGTGGATGTATATGTTTCTTTATTTTTAACCACATACTGATGTGATATCCAGTTGATAATAATTTTATTTCATAAAGGTAGCAGCGAATTCTACCAGCTAGTATTTGTTTGGTTAAAAGGCTTCGTGATTCCACCTTAGGATCTACGTTACTTGAGCAACAGAAAAGAAGTAAAGGGGTGATATATATTCTTGTTACTAATTAGTTACCTTACACGCAGGTATATCTCATTTCTGTTCTTAACTATGCACACACATCAAATGCGATAAAACATTTTCTTTGGATATGATTTGTTAACCTATATAGTTGTTTAAAAAGATTGGAAAGGTTCAGCTAACTGAACTACATTTAGATAACCTTATAAATATTTAAAAAAATGTTAATGTCAAGTTTATCCATTTCGAATGGACCTGCACCTTGCCGAAGTTCTAAATTACTAGAACAGGTGAAATGGCTTGCGTGTTCTAATCAGCTAAAGAGCCAAACTACAGGTCCAACCAAAGTAGTAGGGTCGTTAGTGAGGAACCAGACTAAGACAGGTCCCCGAAAGAGGGCAGCGGCTCTTTCGGTACTTAGATTGGCAGAGACCATAGGGGTCGGTATGGCAGTCTAAGACACACTACCGCGATGTGGAAGGCAACGGGAAACCACCACATTATCTCCCAAGTACACAGCGTACTTAAATTGTTACAAACATGATGGCATTCTCTGGGGTAAAAGATTCCGGAGTTATAATAGTCCACCATTCGGATCTCCAAGAGGGGACTACTTTGGAGGATGCGATCGGAAAGTTAAAAATAAGAGTCGGGAACATTCTGCGAGTCGGAGCGTGGAATGTTAGAAGTATGAAGCAAGTAGGTAAGCTAGAGAACCTAAAAATCGAAATGAATAGGTTATCACTAGACATAGTAGGGATCAGCGAAGTTCGGTGGCCAGAGGTGGGGGATTTTTGGAGTGGAGACTTCAGGGTAATTCATACAGGAGCAGAGGAAGGAAATTTGGGCGTGGGGATAGTTATGCGGAAAAAGATGGGATGCTGTGTAGAAAATAACTTACAAAAGAACGAAAGAGTACTTATGGTTAGATTAAAATCTAAACCGGTAAACACAGTAATAATACAAGTATACATGCCCACCTCTAGCTACAGTGACGAAGAGGTAGAGGCCATCTACAAAGATATCGAAGACATATTAAGATACGTAAAAGGACAGGAAAATTTAATAATTACGGAGGATTTTAATGCCGTGGTAGGCGAGGGTAGGGAAGGAGCAGTAGTAGGTTTATTTGGTTTAGGCACGAGAAACGACAGGGGAAATAGGCTGGTAGAATTTTGTGACAAGAACAATTTAATCAACACAAACACATTATTTCAACATCATGCTAGAAGACGATATACGTGGAAGATGCCAGGAGATATAGGAAGATATCAAATAGATTACATTCTTGTTAGACAACGGTTTAGGAATCAAGTAAAAGACTGTAGAAGCTACCCAGAAGCAGATATAGATACTGACCACAACATCGTAATTATGAAGGCCGCACTTAAATTTAAGAATGTGAAAAAAAGAAACGGAAAAAGGCACTTGAACTTAGAGAAACTAAAAGATAAAGATATTCAAGAAAGATTCGAAAAAAAGTCAAATGAATTGCTCAAAGATATCGGGAAAATATCTGATGCTAAGGAAGTAGAAACAGAATGGAGTAACATTAAATCCAGCCTAGACATGGCGGCCAGAGATATTCTGGGGTATACACAAAGTGAAAATAAGAAACCATGGATAACAAAGGATATCCTGAATTTAATAGAAGAAACACGAAAATACAAAAATAAATCACACGAAACAGGAAAACAGAGAATAGTTCAGAATAGGAAACAATGATGGTACGCGTCTAACCAGTTCCAGGACTGAAGACCTAATGATGATGATGATGTCAAGTTTATACAATTTAAGGAAAAGGTTAAATGAAATTTTTGGCCAAGTATGACATAAACTACTGGTTATTGTGTTTCATTAATTTTAGGATGATAAAAGTATTTAGATAACTGTAATGTACATTTAGAGTATTTACTGCATTTTATTACAAGTACTTAAATTTGTACAAATGTCAACCTATGCTTAAATAACTATTGCACTAAGTTTAATTAATATAAAGTGATAATAACTTATCACTACTATTGAATCAGAGTTTGACTTTATATAAATCTAATTCTGGAATTTATTAACAATTATGTTGCATATTTTATGGTTGAAACTCTTAACGCACTTGCAGATATATCACTTGGTTAATTATACGACACATCTTTTTACAATCAAGTGTTTTTATTTCGTTTACAAGGTCTTTGATTTTTTTTAGCTGTGATTACCTCCCTGAGATATTTTTTATTTAAGTATTTTGGTTCTTAACGCTACTTGTAACGGTCTATTTTAGATGTGCCAAGGCAAAACTCAAACTCTGTTGTGCACATATCCTTTTCAAACCAGCTAAAAAAGGGTAGAGCACGTTTTTCAAAAAATCGTCATATTTATACAGTATTCTCAATACCCATCTATATCAGTAACCTTCTTTTAACCGTTTGTTCGTGACGTTTAATCGTTGTGCAATTTGAATTCAATATCGATAACCAGTGACCCAAGAAGAAGGCTGCTCTGATAAAACCGTTTGACAGTAGACAAACGGGAATTCGAATTCAAACACATCGGTCATGCACAGAATGTTTTCAACGCATAGTAGACGGTTCTGTTCTTAGGTGAAAACCGGATACCGTTATAATATTGACACGCGTTTCGGGACACAATTATTTTTGGCTGTGTCAAGATCATGTTTGACGTATAAATGTTAACCTTTGCACTCTTCACAAACAATTTCCTCTTCCATAATACTTATTAACAAAACTTATTATGTAATCCGAATTCTAATAATTCTATGCAAAGTTAAAACAAATAAAAATGAAAATCAAAACCTATATGGCGCGGTGTGGTGATGTTTTATAATAATTATATTATTTAAGCGAAAAGTATGTTTTATTTTATTTACAGATCTATGAAATCTAAGTGGAAGAGGCGTTTTACCAGTTAGGTTCCGTTGTCGTTCAATTAAAAGATACTATTATAGATAGTTCAGTTTTAACGGATAATCTAAATATGAGTAAACTGAAACGTCAAAGTTGACCTTGAAACTGCCAAAAATAATTGTGTCCCGAGACGCGTGTTAATATTGGGGTTGACTCGGTTGTCACAGATTAACTTAGAAAAAACACCTAGGTGATAATGTGAGTTTGAAATTCTAGTGTGCAAGTAAAGCCACTTAGCAATTTTTGAATTATTTCCTGAAATAAGGAAATATAACCGAGACTAAATAGAAGTCGATGGAATTTCTTCTTAGGAAATGATTTTCACCAATAAACTATCAGTGTTTGACTTTGAATAGTTTGTAGAATTATATATTCTTATATATTCTTATTGTTGTGTTCAATAAACATGGTAATAACGATGTAGTAACTTTTTTGTTTTTATAATCAAGGTTACCATATTTTGTACATGTTTGTATAAACTGTTATATAAAAAGAGAATACAATCATAATGTAACAAAGGGTGTTAAAAATTCAGTGATGAAATCGCATCTATCTTTGGTAACATTAGAGAAAATTTAAACTTTATTTTTTAGCGAAGTACGTACTTGGCGAGTTAGGAGTAGATTATTAGTTTTTGTTGTTTTACATCGAGCATGTTTAAACTATTTCATGCAATATAGAAGTTAGGTTCATTCGAGGTGGCGTTTCCTTTACAAAGTAGGTGAGAGTTTTATACGTTCTAAGATGGACTCCATCAACAGCAAAGGCCATGAGTTACGAAAGGAATCCACTAGGAAACACGCCTTTCGAGTAGAAAATTGCCTAAAGAACGTTGTGTTGGCGCCCAATGATTTAACATAAACAAAGAATAGTTTAAAATATCTCCCAAGGCAAGTGATTGCAATTTTATAAAGAAGTTTTGCAATTTTTAAACACTTAAAGGTATCGTTCCTCTCACATAGGACCAATCCCGTACTACTGTAGATTAGCCAGTGCACCATTTAAACTTCTACGTCATCCAACCCCTTTAATGGAAACGCAACGTCAATTTAACACGTAAGGGATTATGTATTATATCAAAAGTGGTATTTTTAATACTGCTCAATTAAGTAAATCGTACATAGTTGTGGTTAAGCAAAACATCAGACTTCAAATTTTTAGATAGCGTAGGTGTGTCTATGGAACACACAGCTTTGAAAAATCATATTGATCTGTATTTACATAAGCGGTGACGAAATTATCATGCTTACTGATTTATATGCTTTTGCTTTCGAATGCACATGCAGTGTGACACTTCGTTACACGACATTTCCATTCTTGACATTGTTTATGGCCATATAATGCTAATATAATTCTCAAATGGAATAAAATTCGCCTATTTTACGAAAAAAACATTAGGGTCGTAATAAATATATATTCCATCTGAGGGCCGTTAATGTACGTTGCGTTATACAGAAATTAATTAATTAAAGTGTCCTGAATCCAAAAAAGCTGCTATACAAATAAAATGCGACATCGTCTTTCAATTTGTCGGGTTGTAATGAAAATTAACTGAAGAAGCGCTAGAAAAGTGATTAATCTCTGTCTGGTTTAATTCATGCTGCTCTGCCAAGTGTATTATTATTCAAGACTGTATCAATTTTTTATGTTTATTTACTGTCTTGAAAATGCTTAAGAACGTATCACCTATTTGAATATCTTATACAACCACGCTTTCGCTTAGTAGGGTATAAAAAGGGGGTGTATAAATATGCGCTTTTATGTCTGTGAGGATTTAAAATTGCACGTTTCATGTAATCCTGAAAAATTGGCAAACACGTAGATTATTTTTAAAACTGCATACAATATCTTTTAATAAAAATAAAATTAATTGCTTCTTTTGAGGTGTGTAATCCACAACAAAGTACAAAAGGAATTTTCTATAGGCTTATATTATAATCTCTAGATGCATGTCTAGAATAACTAACAAACTTAGTTTATTCCTTATAGTCCAGTACGTGGGTATCAAAAAGGAGTGTTTGAATGGAAAAGGTGGGGTACTAGCGATTTTTTAGTATGTTGTAAGGCTTGGGGGCCTTAATGAAAAATCTAAGTTTTCGACTTCGAGGCGCATGCGTTCGAGCCGCCATCTTGGATTTTAGGTACAAAAATTTGGTTTTTTGATACTAACTCAAAAACACTTTTAAAATCGAGCGAGTTACAAGGTAATCGCGCATATACGCGCATTTTGAGGATACTATCTTCTGTAACTGTGCATGGCGCATGTCAAAAAAATTATATTAATGAAAAACTGATCGCTTTGTATTTTCGTAAAAAAGGTAACGAACCTCATGTAGCGTCGACATCCCGCAGATCTACTATAACCGACTTTTAATTTTAAAGTACAGTGTTTTCTCTATACTGAAGAAATTACACCGGACTTTTTAAATAAACAAAAAAAAAGAGGACATCGCCTATCTCATCAAAATTTCGTTTGTATGGTGCAACAATTGGAAGTGAAAACTACAATTTTAAAAGCAGCTGAAGAACGGGATGATGACTGGGGACGGGAAATGATAAAGAGAATTCAACATGTGGCAGACTTTGTCGCAGTAGAGGCAATATATTATATGCCATGTCAAAAGCGTCTGTATAATCGAGTGCCACCGGGAAAAAAAGAGGATATCGGCCTGCAACTAATGTTGACGAAGCGATGGAATATATTTACTCGTATTTTACAGAGAGTTCTGAAGAATGTGAATTTTCGCTTCATGAGCTCATGGACCAAATTGAAGGGGAGTACCGTCCAGATCACAGAAACGTAAAAGCTCGTCTTATGAATAAATTTGAAGAAGATATACTTGAAAAACATAAACAATCGCCTGTCGTCTGCTTGCAGGACACAGGTTACAAACTTCTAGTTGACCAATGGTATGCGGCAAAAAGAGAGTTTGGAAGAGATTCGTTTCCATCGCTTCGCCAAATCTACGCCGAAAAGCAAATTTAATCTTGCCTCTTTGCCACCTACAAAAGACGCGGCGCAATTCCACGTCTTTAGGACGTACCACCAAGTACAGAAATGGAGAGGCATAGAGAAAAATCCTGAAGACTGGGGTTGGAAGCATGACACTTACGGGCTCACGCCCATAACAATGCGGAAAAACCAGCTCCCGATTTATTATTAAAATTGGTATCTTTTAACTGCAAAAAGGGGTGTGGTGGGGCATGCAGCTGCCGAAAGGGTGGACTTAAATGTTCGGTTGTATGTGGCTTCTGTAACGAAGAATTTTGCGGAAATATGCCGGAAATCCGCATTAAATGCGAGGACGAAGATGAACACATTTTTCAGGCTACGGACTAAGACTACGACCAGGACACCGACAATAACCAACATGGACCATCAAAACGTACCAAAATGTAGTAGAAATTAATTTTTGTAATGGTCTAAAATCATAATTTACTATTCTTAAATTTAAAAAAAATGCGATATACTTTTCGTCCTTAACTTTGTTTACGGAAAGTATGATACTGTTAAATAATAATATTCAAGGGCCCTTTAGGTTTTTTTATGTAAAAATATAATGATATATAATAAGAATAATAAAATAAAACTCAACCAAAATGAAGTTTCCGCATTTTTTTCAAATAGTGCAATTTCACGGAGCTGTAACTCTTAACATATGTGTGTTCTACAAAAAATGTAGGAGATTTTTGTCCTCTAACTTTGTATAGAACATCTTTTGTCGTGAAAGCCACCGTTTTTGAGTTATTATCATAAAATCAAATTTTTGTACATAAAATCCAAGATGGCGGCTCGAGCGCATGTTCCTCGAAGTCGAAAACTTGGATTTTTCATTAGGGCCTAACAACATACCAAAAATTCGCTACTACCCCACCTTTTGCATTCAAAAAACCCCACGCACTGGACTATTATAATAGTTTTTATTTGTGTAGGTAGTATAAAGAATAATTAACATCAGGTTTGTAATAGTTCGGATACGAATTTCTATTTGTAGATTTGGCAATAAAAGTTGTATAAGTTAGAACATGCATATCACAAACAAACTACTGATTAGGTGCTGCATAAAAATAATAGTAATTTATCGTACTGCCTTTGTACAGAGAATCTCCTTGAAAAGGATACTAATTTTAAATAAAAGTAAAATGAAAAAACAAAAAGGAACCTGAAGTGCGAATTACAGCCAAGAAGATACTTTAAAATTTCTTGAAATATCGAGACATAGAAAGTAAACAAATCGATATAGTGTTCTTAATTTTCACATTTAATTTTATAAATATTATCCAACAGAACGGATTCCAACTACGGGGATAACTTCGAAGAGCTTGACTAGTGTAAAGAGCAAAATATAGCTAAAGTTTTCATGAACTACTAATTTGTATAGATAAGTAAACAAGACTAGACAAACGTATATAAATATTGGAACTGGGTTACCGCTCCGATCCGCAATCGGACCATTAGCAAACCAGAAAATCGTGCACTGACAATGAGAATAAATCACGGTCAGAGCATATTTCATTAAGCATACGAGTAGTTACACATACATATTTTAGTGAATGACAATAAATTGGTCCTTAAGATACCATTATAAAATGTACAAGTACTATCTATGTGTGTTCATCGATGGTACATAGAAATTAAGTTTTTCGAATAATTTTGGTGATTCAATATTAAATAAAATATAAAAATATTTGACAAATAGTGGCACACTTAACTTTTAATTGCGAAATCTCATAGGAGGATAATAATTCAGTTTGATTAGCTCCGGTATTTGGATATACACCAATATTTAAAAACGTGGCAACTTTGAAAAACTTACGTTGAACAGTTTCTAATACATATTTATATTTTATATATGATGGGTTCCGTATAATAGTACAATACCCTAGCTTGGATCGCACTAAACGTAGATACAGTGCTTTAAGTTCGTGGACATTTGATAAGTATCTACAATTACGGATGACGAAACCGAAATTTTCATTGCGACATAACTTTGCATTTGATAATGTTTAACTGAAGTTTAGTGTCGCACAAACTCTGTAATGATATAGTCCATTCAAAATAACTTTAAACTGACGTCAAATGCAGTAATAAAGTATGGGTAACTACGAGGGCCATTTTTTTTCAATTTCCGATCGCTCCGTGAAGAGGCCACGCGGGTAGCAGAAAGCGGACATGCGCTGTAGGCGACTGCGCAGCTCTTGCACTACACACTCCGCCATTGCTGTCATTCAGGCGTCAGTAATCCGGTATACTTTCTGTGTTCGGGATTAATGGCGAACGGCTAATAGCTAGCAGTAAGATCCAAGGTCGTTAAACATTCGTCTGGAGAAAATAGAAATTGAAGTTCGTTCGGAACTGGTGGAACTACGTGGTCCTTCATCATCTTCCTATTCAACAACCGGGCATCCAAACAAACCCGTATGCTACCATCCTTTTTGGTAACGACCACTAATGAACTAACATATTCCGATTGTGCTCTATTTATAATACCCCATAACTCCATTTTTCATATTTGCCTTTTGGATTCCGCTTTATGTATTTGCGCTACAGGGTAGCTCTTTTAAAAACGGGGTCTCGTCATTTGAAAATATCTCGTGCTGATATAACCCCGTTAAACCTGGCCTCCCTAAAAAAATATCGGAAAAACTTAACAGTAATTGGTTTAAACCTATCTTCTCCCCTTCGTCTAACCTATCAGAATCCGCTACAATTTTTTTATTATAGGCATTTTGCTTCATGACTTCTGAATAGTGACCTCAGATTGTAGCAATTTTAACTTTTTCCAACGGTTCCGATCGTATCCCTAGTTCATATACTTCCTCAGCGGATCCTTCCCTGTAACAGCTTTGAAATTTAAAATCTTTTCAGTTTTAACAAACTTTCCTATCATTTTACCTTGATCAAGGTCTAAAAAATTTCTTTAAGAAATCGCAACCCAAAATCACATTTCATCAATTTCGGCACAACCATACAACTCATCTCCCAATTTACTCCATCAACTGCAAAATGTAAGTAAACCTGTTCCTTGATTGCCTGACCTTTCTTCTCACAAGCACCTATCACAGTTACTCCATTTACCGGCAATATTGGTATTTTATCACCCTGTTCCACAATTTTTCTTCAACAATTCTGCGCTATTGTAGCTACGATTGAGCGCTCCTAATCCCGGTCTCGACAAACCTCTAAACCATTTCCACCGTCCCCAGGTTGCTGAGCATTTTTGTCATTTCTCCCCCCCCCCACTCCCGATTCCCGGTTATCTCTTGTATGGTATGAGCCACTTGGTCTTCCATGATCAGTGTCCCTATCGTCGTTTCTACCAACCCTATCAGTGAACTGCCCCTCTTTTCTAAAATATGTCTCGACCTCATCTATCGTTCTCAAACCTAAGCTAACAACCCCTCGTCTAACGTTACCATCAAATTACCAACCAACATTTCAATAATCTCATCCTCACTTAACGAATAATCCAAATAATTAGTCTCACATGCCTACCTAAGAGAATAATCTGCCCTTGAGCCGTAATCAAATACCCCATTCTAATTTTCTTAACGCTTCCCTCTGTTTCTGTCTGCCCCAATGCTTTTCTAAAAACATGGTCTTAAAAGTTGAAAAATTGCTGCAGGATCCTTGCTTAATTTCACAACAATCACCCACCGCCTAACGCTAATTGTTTTCCTTCGGGTACTTTCGCCACCTTGAATATTGACATTAATTTATTTATAAACATCACGGGATTCATTCCTTCATCCGGTCTAAATTGAATCGAACCACTAGTTCCTTCCACATAGCTAAATAATGATGGTTCCCCACATTAGCACTGGGTTATCTTTTTATATTCATTTTGTTATACTTTTGCCGGTTTTGAAGAAAAATTCGCATCCTCCCTACTCACTAAACACCCTTTAACTTCACTCATATTTTGAACTAATTGCGCTCCATTTTAAGATAAAGCGGCAAAATTCTCAATTATCATCCTGTTATTTTCTTGTAAATTATTGCTAATTTCTTTCATTAATTTTGTCAAAATTACCAATAAATCATCGCGTTTTTTCTCAGAATCACCTTAATTTCTTTATTTATTTTCATCTTACACCCCGACACATTTATACAATTTCACTGCCTAATTCAATCATATGTCCTACTCTACTACAACATAAATTTTTTGCATCAATATAATACCACTTCTATTGCAACTCAAAATTTGAAATACTTCCGCCCCACGTATTTTGAGCGCCAGGGGAACACTGCCAATAAACAGGCTCTTTCTCATGGGGGGTTCGCGTCGGAGAGTTATTTGAAATATAAACCACGATAGAAAGGCCTTGAGAACTTAACTAACTTTAATAAATCAATTTAATATTCTTTACACACAATGCAGCAGATCTATTTCGGAAAACGCCCGGTAAATTATGACCAATGCTCTAATTAAAATTAATTGTATAGCAAATCCCTTTTATATAAAGTGGAAATACTAAAAGTAGTTAAGATCCTTAAACATAATGTGTAAACAGAGAAACAACGTCCTTCTAAAACTAATTTACGTAGATAACCTAAACTATATTACCGATGGCAGGTAACGTAACCGTTACGTTCCATTATTCAAACGAACCAAAAAAAGTTAATGCACGAATCCCTTCAACGGCATTCATAAATCGGAATGCACGGTAAAATCCAATGTTTCTAACGAGGACAACGCACCACACATGCTATTTCGAGGACGTAGTATAAAATTTATGGTATAATAACCACAGTAGATTTTATTGCACCCTTCACGATTATCAATCGTACTGATATTATAGGTTATAATAGTTAATAATATGTGGAATTTTTTGATAACTTCTCAAAACCAATAACATCAAGCTTACAAGAAAAATTTGCTACACTAAAAGTGTCCTAGATATTCACTCGACGGCATATGTTTGCAGGTGCCCGTTTTTACTCGGTATGGCTGCAACGCTTAGTGGCTCTGTAGTAGGCTGAACAAGATGCTTAAAGCTCTTAAGACAACTGACAATATAATTTACTTGGGGATCGGTTCAAAGACCGCTGAATATGCTTCGTAAATTACAGTGTGAACACATCAGGCTGACGGCTCTTCAATCTTCGAACTATCATTACTACTTCCTGTTTCACGAAAATTTTTCACGATACTATACACTGTTGCTTTCCTTGGAATAGGGGCATTAGGGAAACTCTCGTGGAACAATTCAACGGACCGTTTGTAAGAATTTTACCGCGAAGTAAGCTACCAAAAATTCGACATTCTGATCTTGCGTCGGCATCCTGACAGACTGCGTAGAAAGCTGCTCTTACCAACGCCTGTGTGTTGATGGCAAGCGCTCACCAAGGACATCGCTTTATACTACAAGCAACAACACAAAGTACTCATTATTACTCTTACACCAAACTGTAAATATTTACGGTACTGATTTATCTGAATCGCTCTGTATTTTTATCACTAATCATTATCTTTTGTGCGCGATAACGCAGTCGTAAACAAATTCAATATGAACCTGAGATCGTATTGTACTGCAATAAAGGAAAAAGTTCAGTAGACATTTTAGATCAAATGAAAAAGTAAACCAATTCTCTACGGAAGTTCAAAAAATGATTTAAGTTGTATTTGAGCATTAGCCTATGACTTTATATACGTGAGCTATAACTAAACAGATTTGAAAATGCAAGTTTTTAAGCTTTTGGTATACAAAGATGATCTGCAAAATTTGGCTGCTCTGAACAAAAACTAAGAACCAATCATATTAATTAGTGAACAGGGAAAGGAGCACCTCTTGTTAGGGGTGGGTATTATAGTATCACGATATACAACAGAATTTTATCGAACAATCTTAACCATGGTGAACAGTTGGTTTTGTTGTTTCTACATTTCCCATTATTCATAGTAATTTGGTATTATTTCCGTGCTCAGATCTTCATGGTCTGTAATACATTTTATGTTGGTAACCTCAATTTGGAGGTTGTTGATAAAAACCTGTTGATAAAGCCGTTGGTCTTCTTTCAACGAACGCCGCTTTCGACAAGCAGTCTTTTGATACATCCATTTTAATCTCGCCTTATAGCGGTTTCGGATGTATTAAATAATATATTTGTGGAGTAGATTTTGGTATTTCATTGGTTTATACGTTTTTTTTTCTACTCACAATACCGCCTTGCGGATATTTCCTGCTTTTACTTATATTAGATAAGCCACGTTTTTTGCTTTGTGTTTTCTGATATTAATTATTTATCTGTCAGAATCTTGTATTGTACGAATATCCAAGTTGACTTTTGTTAGCTATTAATTTATTGAAACCCACTTCTGTGGTAAAGTATAACTTTCAAAAATTTCAGCACTAATATTACTTATTTCAGGGTTTTAATCTTGGTTTAAATCTTGTATTATTCAGTCTGATTTTTAGATTCAGTTTCATGTATAAGTGATCCAGAAACAGATCTTCATACCAGCTCTTGGGTACTCCTTGTGGGCCCACTTCAAGTCTGTACTAATCATCTGTTTGGATTCCTGTTTAAATTCAAGATTAAATATTACTTTATCCCGTGGTTTAGGTACTGAAGAATCGTTGGAAGCGGAAAGCATTGATTTATGATCCAGACTCAGGTTGTATTCTTAGAAGTTGGTTATATTGCTGCATTTGTTGTGTGTTGCGTTACGCAAGTATTAGCGTAATTATTGTTTACTCTAGATTGAATCCGTGTAATTAGTAGAATGCTGGTTATATTATTGTATTGTTATTGGTAAACTATATTAAACTCTTGGTATTCTATCACCAGCTGTTCGTGTGTTTACTCATGTTACAGGTCAGCACTGGAGCACAGCGATCCACTAGCTAGTAATTGCATCGTCTAGGTATGCCTAATTTATGCCGTTTTCTG